>CM027864.1:31683616-32883616 GCA_016097605.1 Eucalyptus guilfoylei
CTACATTCTTGTTACTCTATACATTTTGATTAGAAACCCACCAGTAAGCAAGTTTGCAGTCCTCCTCTCAAGTAGATTGTTGAAGAAATGCAACCACCGCAGCTTGTGCAAATATCTTGCTGGAAAACAAATTGTACAAGTTGACTGTAGCAGCTTCGATTTCAAAGATCGTAAAACTTTGTAACGAAAAAAAAAAAAAGACCGTAAACTTTGCAATTTTGCTACCTTTGGTTTGAACTGAGCTAATTATTCATGAACGATCTTCAATTCCTTTTCCATGATCCTTATCTCTTCCAAATGGATTTGTTTGATTTAGTATTAAATAACTATAATTAGCACGCCAAGGTTCCATTAAATGTACCTGCTCTTAACTGCGAGTTCAGTCATGCGAGACAAGACTAGAAAACTTTACCTGCTCCTCAACAAGCTAATGAGATCTCCGATCGAAGGAATCTTCTTGAATACGTGTGTCTTCTCCACGGACTTGTTATCATTTTGGTCAACATCAGTTTCCGATCCCTTTAAGATCGGCTGTGCCGATTCATCTGCTAGCGGTATGCTCTCCTTAAGAAAGATCCTCATGTAGACGACCGCGACCATGGATACAGCTGCAGCAACCTGTTAATAGCCCGCCTCTATAGTTTCAGGACTAAAATGGGAAGAATCATACGAGAAACAGACAGATATGGAAAAGACAGAACCTGGAATGTCAAAGCAGTCGAGATGAAACGAGCAGCCAAGGTTCCAAAAACAAATGCAGCTGAGAGCACACCAGAAAGAATCCCAAACGCCGATACTCGCTCCGTCCCCGGAACCTTGTCTGCCTGATCATAAACAAGCAAGAAATCACTCCGGCATAAGCATATTGTTGCTAGTGTTGTTTTGGGTCTCCATCGTAACGTTTTATTATGTATTCTGACTGCACTACAAGTAATCGTCAAGCCAGTACCTTCCGTGACATTTCCGAGGTTCTAAAAAGGGTAATTCAATCTCGTCGCTCACGCAAGACAGACACGTCAAATGGTCAATACCTAACTACTGCTCTTGCACTACTGAAATTACGTATGATTTTTATGTGCAATGGCTTTTTTAGCTCACTCACATACGTTTACTTCTGCAAAAAGTAAGTAGAAGCGGTAGGCTTTCCAACAGCAGATATTAGGGGCTTATAGGATGCGAGAGGTTACCACATATGCAAGGGCAAGGCAGTTGATGGTGCTTTCGCCAACCATGGCCGCGAGAGTCCTAAGGACGAAGTAGGCGTAGAAGAACGGTCTCCCTGCTGTATGCCAATATCACTGCAAAACATAAGAGTTCTCGCCATTATAGAGTCCTGGCAACAAATCCATGTGTTTCCTTTTTTTTTACCGTTCGGAAATAAAAAGGAACACGGTAAAAAGAAAAGGAAACAGAGAAGTATTAATTAAGGTACGTCTGTTTTATTGAAAATTTCATGATAAATGAAAATATTTTGTATGAAAGTTATTGGTAATGAGAAAATGGTTATTCATTTATTTAGGAATTTAGAAAAAAATAAATTCCTTTTTTAAGTAGAGAGAGAGTTGTTTTCCTCAATATAAATTTATTATTTCAGTAGATCGATTAATTTTATGTTATCCAAATACTAGAAAGTTTATAGAAATAAATTTTTAGAAACAGTTTTCTTTTCAAATAAGTGGATTCTAAAGTAGAAAAGGAGTTCTTCCCTATGTGATCTAGTTGTAGAGTCTAATGGTTCAATTCTAATCTATAAGCTTAGCGAAATGAAACCCATAGCTTATAGCTGGTTTAACAGCGAGAGGACCATGGCACCTAGTGTGGCTCGTTGCTTCATGATGTTACTGTATTAAAACTTATAAAGAATTTATTAACTAGGGAAAATCCAGAATTAAGGCACACCACGATCTTAGTGCGCGCATTTATTATGTGATCCAATAGAGGAAGCGAAAGCTAGCTCCGGAATTGAATCACTAGAACAAATCATGGATAGGATGAAATGGGAGTACGAGGCCACAAAAGAGAAGTCAAATCATCTTTTTCCAGAAAACACCCTTTAAGCAGACATGACAGGACAGCAACATCAAATCAAATTCGATTCAGAGGAAGAAAAAACCAAGTCAGACATATAACGCAAAGCAACCGGAAATGGGTCACTACTAATTAATGGAGTCCCCTCTCTAAATCAAAAGTTAGTGTCACGACTCGGGCCCGGGATTGGACCACCGCGCAGCTCCCACCACGGCGCTAAAGATGGTCCGTGACAGAACGTGTTGTGTGGTCCACTGAAGTACGCACGATTCATTCATTGCATCATTACATCATGGACGGTAAAAAAAAAAAGCAGGATAAATGTAAACGCATTTGAAGGATGCGTACCCAGTGGAAAATGAGGCTGTCATGGGAATGGTGAGCAGAGCTTTCCGTCCGTACTCGTCCGACAGGTTCCCGATTAACGGCGTCAAGATCACCGTCCCAAATCCGACGATCTGCAACAAACACACGCAACCTTGAATTGATATCGATCTGATGTTAAAGACTTCTTGCTTGCTAGTGCGATGGAGCATGTTCGCTCAAGTGTATTTTTCAAACTTCCGACATGATTTAACCTTACTTCTTACTAATGGAAGTCATACCGACCCAAGACAGACATCTCCGCCGCGACCAGATCCTTTTGTTTCGTCGACCCAACAAGACTCGGCGAGATAGGAAAAAGTGGCGAGACGTATCCTCCGTTCTTTCCTTCATTGTTGTATTTTCACTGTACTATTTCGCAATTAAGCAGCTAAACCAATCAGCGGGGTGTCCTCTGAGTGGCGAATTAACATCATACATCGTGAGATGACCGAATTAACCTCCCAAATAATGTGGACCTCCAGTGAAATTTAACTATATGAAAAATGGGGAAGTCCCTTCCCCTGTCCGCTAGCGTAAACCTTTGAGAAGGAACCAAATTGCGTGAAGACTTTCCGAAAAGTTTACTCCTCTCCCCTTTCGTCGGATATGGCCAAGCGGCGCCATCGCAGTCGAGCCGAATGATGCCTAGCGCGTAGCGTGTCTTTGGCGCCACCGTAAGAAGGAGAAGAAGAAGGATGCAGACGAGGAAAGTAATATCTGGAATTTGCATGGACGTGAGGAGCCCATCATGGTAGGTTTGAAGTTTGAACTTTAGGTGGCCGAGTCCGACACGCGGAGGTAGGAACTCGCATCATCTTCGTCCACGTGTACCTCGCTCGGCGCCTGGCAGGTTGTACGTTCGGCGTTACGATACGGGTTAAATTAAATAAAATCCTATGAAGCTACTATTTAGTTTCGCAACTCCCGGTCGTAATCTAATCAAATCATTCTTCAATTAATTTACGAATGTCCGAAAAGTTGCAGACCAAAGTACGAGAGGAAATTCTTCCTACTGTAGTTCGTAGCGAATGTTCTGCAAAAAGCAATTCCCACGAAGCGAAACCGCGACCGAGCCCAAAAAGATGAAAAGGATAGCAGAAGCCGAACTGAGACTCTACAGGTGCATGACTCTCCGGCAAAGAGAGAGAGATTTTAGAGGACGAGCAGTCAAGGATGCTTCAACGTAAGGTAACCGAGCAGACGATCGATTCGAAGAAATGAGGCGAAACGAAATAAGAACTGAAAAAGAGAGGGAGAGGAGAGGGAGAGGGAGGGAGACGTACCGCCTGTTGGGGCCGGAGAGGTAAATGGCGAGGGAGCACTCGTCCTTGCCGGGGCAGAGGGGCGGACATGGTGACGTCGGTGATGGCCGGACCACCATGAAGCTGGCCACTCCGTACAGGAGCACCGCCGCAACAGATGCCCTAGCCCCTCAGCTTCTCCATCTCTTTCTCTCTCTCTCTCTCTCTCTCTCTCTTCTGCTCTCTCTGCACACACAGCGACGGCAGCGACAGAGTAACAGAGTAAGCCCGTACAGCGTCGGCCCTGCAACGCGCTGTTTGCTTTCGCTTTATAGCCCCGAGAGAGAGAAGAGAGTTGCAAAACCGGAACCTTTTGAGCGGAGAAAATGGTGAGGGTGATGTCCGACGCCTCGCCAAAAGGAGAAAGGAAAAGAAAAAAAAAAAATAAAGCGGTATAGTACTATGGTTAAAAAACTCCACATCAACGCGGGCCTCCAAATTGAGGGGAAGTCGTTATGCATGCATGCATGCATTAGAGATGGCATGTCCATACATTGGAATATTGATTCATGAATCATTAGAATGACCCAACCTATTTGCTTCTCTTCCATTCACACTAAAAACAAAAGGCTTTTCATCTCGCGCTCGAGAAATCAGCCTCGGGACTCCGTTCTCTTCGATACATAAGTATCGAAATGAGACACCATGATGCGTGTTCCCGTGTGGATTTATTCATTCGTGTCTTTCTGAGGTTGACAGGTTCATTGTTGTCACGGTTCATGGGCACGCACCCTCTTGAAACATTTGCGATGCCCATGATGCAAGCTTCACGATGGCAATCGTCATAAGCAATGTGGGATGCACGAAACCGATTGATGGATTGATAGGGATTTACATTGAGGTGGGTAGCTTCTAGGCTAAGAAAGAGAGTCAATTTTTAGATGGATTGAAGTCGCAAAAATAGTAACGGTACAAGTTGGGAATTCCGTGGTCACATTTGGTCTTTGAAAGGAAGAAACCTTTCAAAAGGAAAAAGAAAAGGGAAGAGGTGACAGTAGGTGCATAGTGGAGAATGCCATTGACATGACAAAGCTCGCATTCCTGGATCTGAAGTTTCTTTTTCTCTCTCTTCCATCATAGATTCCTTCTTTGATTGTCTTCTCTTCGCCCTTTGCTTTTAACTCTACAACGACGTAAGAGGGACGAAAGCTATGCACGACTACTGCAGGAAGCCATGCCTACCTACCCCACTGAAGGCCGATTCACAGTGTCGTCCCGACATGATTTCACGTTCTGGGTTCTTCTGGACAAAGAGAAAGTAAAAAAGGGGATTGTCTTCTCGAATTGTACACGTGGGATAGGGGAATTGGGAAGTGGATAGGCTCGCCAACTAGGCGTGCCAATGGGAAGGAGGGTGGAAATGATGGTATTATAAGTGCGAAGTTCGGCTTCTATGCTTTGCAAAAAAGCAGAGAAAAAAATCTAAGACGGATAAAAAACTAAGGGTATCAACAAAATCTGTTTAGACCAAAATCTGAACAGATTGAAGCGAAAAAAATTATGTCTCTTCGGGTTGAGTTTCCTTCCGATCTGGGTAGCAATTAGAGTAACGAGCATGTGGCTGTTCAATTCCAATTTCGGTCATAATCCTGAATCGACCCGAAAACTTATTTCGAAACCAAAACAATGAGAATCAAAGTGGTTACTAAACACCAAACACACAAAAAAACAATACAACCAATAATCAAACCGAACAAAAAATTTCGAGTTTTTTCGAAGTCGGGCGGTTAGTAAAGCAATAGGTTTTTGGTAGTTCGGTTCTATACCTTGAAACACTATTATAGAACTTGTTTTGAAACCAAAACAGTTAGAATAAACAACAGTTACTTAACACCAAACACAATTTGATAAAAACAAAAAACACCAAATACAAAATTACATACTCGATAACCCAACCTGACTCGGACTGTTTTTCAATTAGGATACTATGCAGATTAGGTCTCAAGTTGGGTCATAAATGGAAAAAATTTCAAAAGAAAATCCTAAATATATTATACTAATGCCAATTCAATCTTAAAATTTTTAATTTTTGGCCAATTTAGTCACAAACTTTTTATTGATTTACTTAATATAGTTATTTTGATCAATTTTGACGGCTTACCTTGGCGTAGACACCTAATCTGTCCTAGATGGCATAATCCGGTTAATGATGATTTTTTTCTCTTTTTTATAAAAAATTTTGATTTATAAATCTCCAAATTTATTTTCTTGGATTCTGACCAGGTTTGGCATTATCACGTTGAAATTGGTGGATTCATGGTTGAGAAATCTATGTTTCCAGCGAAAAAAGAAGTTGGACATTCCGTCTTCGGTTGGTGACAGTACCAGATGAATTCCACGGGGTGAAGCATTCGGATGTTCGAATCGATGTTGGAACTATCCTGTGTATCCAACGAGAAAAGAAGTTGTACATTCCGTCTTTGGTTGGCGATGGTACAAGATAATTTACGTGGCATCAAAGCATTTGGCTGATTGAAGGGACAATTGTCTAAAATGTTCTATGCCTATTACACTTTCAACAATTTAGTCCTAGATCCTTTGATTTTGCTAATATCCTAAAAAATTCACTTTTGGCCATCGACGATGGCTGGGAGTGGCAAAAAGAGAGAGGGAAAGAAAGAAAAAGGCAAAAAAAAGAAAAGAATGAAAAGAGAAGAAAATCAAAAAGGAAAAATCAAAAAATCAAAAAATTCAAAAGATAATTAAAAATTATTCACGTCAAAGACACTCAAGATAGAAGATTATCAATATCCACGCTGTCAGCTTAACTAAAATTGATCAATGTATTTAATTTAGCAAGATATAAAAGGATTAAGGATTCAATTAGTAAAATTAAATTGGTACAAATGTAATACATTTAGGGACTTTTGAATAATTTTCCCTAAATTGGTCAAATTAAAAAAATGTTAAAAGTAAATTGGCATTCGTTTAATATGATTTTTTTGGTATTTTTGTCATAAAACTTATGTAAAGCCGGTCTTCTTATCGTTTCTTTTATGGATTAAAGTCTGCAAAAAGGAAAAGGTAATGGTACAACGTTGGACTAACCGGGGTTACTTTCTATCCTTTTTCTTTCTCCTTTACTGGAGGATCACCTCTGGCCGTGAAGTGAACCAAATTTTCAAAGTGGGGAGCCCAACATGATTTCAAAGATGTGCAGAGGACCGTGGCAACGACATGACAAGACTTCAAACGGACCTCGAAGTTCCCCTTTCGTTCTTCTCTCCATTATCGATTCCTTCTTGATTGCCTTGTCCTTCGCTTTTTGCTCCGCAATAATGTGCAGGTGACGAAAGCCATCCACAGGAATAAAGGAAGCAAATACCAACCCCCACTCGAAAGCCGATTCACAGCGTGTTCCCAACATGATTTCCCCATCTTACATCCTCATTTACACCGGATTATCCACTTGGGATCAGGAACAGAGAATCAAGAAAAAAGAATCATTGGATCGTCATCTCGAATCGTACACTCAGGGCAGGGGAACCGCAGGGACCGGTTTGTCGGAGAACTTCCCGATTGCCATTATTGTCGAGTGAATGTAACAGAGGGTTTAGTAGGCTGCTATTTGCGCAGATGTTGATTCTAATATGCTTTCTCAGAGCTTTTTACCCAAGAATTTTAGATTTGGAAAACGGTGATTTGAAAAGGGCAGTAGATATTTTTGAAGTATGACCTACCAAGTTGGGAGAATTTTGGAGAAGGTATAAAGCAGCTTTACAATTTCTCTTACAGCACGCTTTAATAGTCTGATAACGAAACGAGGGCAAGCCTGCCCATTTAGAATTGCCCCTGAAATTATCTCTTCATTGTCTCTGAATGAAATACAGCCAATAAATAATTCCTATCAATAGATCGCAAGAAATCAAAGCAGAGAATCCCATGTGAAAGATGTGGTTACACGGCAGATTGCCCAGATGACAAAGGCGGCGCTCAAAAGTTACCCCTAGATATAGAGATGGCGAGTGTGACACCTAAACTTAAAGTATCCGCAAACCGTTATTGGTAGAGCTTTTTTAATTCTAGGTAAGAGATGCAAACCAAGCTACCAATATCTTTTCTACAGTAAACTCGCTTCGACCTGAGCCTTTTTTCTATGTAAATAATCACTTTAAGCCGAAGATGGCCGAAGATGGACTTATAACTTGGGCTCTACTTTGGACTGATTCGTGGTTATGAGAGAGAGAGAGAGAGAGAGAGAGAGAGAGAGAGAGAGAGAGCTGACTTGTTGGGCTCTTGGCCCAAGAACCAGGAGTGGACTTCTTGCTTCTCATTTGGATCCCGACCTCTGTTTTGTTTTTTGGGCTTTTATAGGACATTTGGATTCTTTCCACAAACTAATCCGAGTCCATCTTGCCAAATTTTAGATCCATTCTTAATTTTATCCTCAATTTTTTTAATCTAAAAAAATTACTAACTTTCACCGGCAATTCCAATTCTATTCCGGTCAACCCTCCATCCAAAAATCGCCACTAATTTATTCAAAATCATTAATCTTAGGAAAAAACTATTATTTCATACAAAGGTTAGCCTGCCAATTAAAAGGTAGGTTCTAATAATGGACCTCCACCTATCCCCGATGTTGATAATTTTAAAGAAACAAATGGCGATTTTGAATAAAAGACTAACGGATAGATTTTAAGACAAATGTGAAAGTCTATGATTTTTTTAGACAAAAAAAAAAGTTCGAGACAAAATTAAGATTTGACCTAAAGTTGTGAGTTTTTAGTGAATCATCATATTAAGTTAAACCTCAAATAAGCCTGGACCTAATAACCCGCCTTGTAAACAGGAGTCAAGTGACGTTTTCCAACCAGCAAAAAATGGGGCCAACACGACTTGGGGCCGAAAACTTATGGATCCCGACTTACCCCGACATGTGTAGAATCTTTCTAAAGATGCATGAATCATAGTTAGAAATTTTGGAATTGCTGCAACTACAGAATCTTTGGCCTTGTTAGCTAAGTTCTTGCAAAAAGGCTAAAGAAATATATAATTTGCCATAGGTCCTGAAGTATATAATTTACCTAGTCTCCCATATTCAATAAGCCAATAAGTTTAATTTGAATAACGCTAGACATATTGAGACTAGTAAACTAAATTTTCTTACTTGGTGATATATGGTAGGTTTCTCGCTTAAATGGGAATGCTAACTTAAATAACTACTTACATATGATCAAACCACATAGTAAACTAACTTATTAGATGAATCTTAGTATCTCTAACTCATATAATTTACAAAATCAGTTGGGTCAATTTAGTTTAACCTGACTTGACTCCCAGCGTGAACAATCTTTTCTTCTTTGCTAGGATTATAGTTAGTCATAATCAAAGTTACCTAATATTCACGTCTATTACCCAAGTTACTTGTTATATCTTGAGGAAATATATCATTTATGTAGTTTTTTTAAATGCGTCATTTTTTTTTGTTAGAAGCTGAAGTTATATGGTTTCATGGTAAAAGTCAGAACTTTATTGTGTTTTTCATTATCGGTTAAAGTTATAATACTTGGTACAATGTCTATTTTCGATCATACTCTTTAACGAGACCAACTTCATTCCGGTTCTAAGGCATCCATTTAGTTGATTTTGCTAATTTAATAAATAACAAGAATGGTAAAGGTTTTCGAATTTCTGTGTACTTCCGATTATCATGTGTTGAACAAAAGGTATGACTCATCTTTCGGGAAAAAACATAAAGAACCGGATTTTAAAGGATCAATCCAATTTTATCAGGATCAGGTGTGGATTGATAAAATCTTGATCCACCTTATGACTTGAACTTGTATGGATCCAAGCTTGGACGATCAGGGCTTGACCCAGGGTCACGACTCTTGTCGGTCGCTCGTGAAGGCTTCGTGAGTCCTCGTCGGAGCCTCATCAGCCACCGTGTGGATCCAAGGAGGAAGAAGAGAAAAGAAAACGAAAAATTAAAAATTAAAAAAAAAAACGAAAAAAATTTGAAAATCACACGTCAACACTAGGACTCACAAAATTTGCCTTTGACATACTAAATTAGTACCAATATGAAAATGTTTGAAACTTAATTTGTACCAATATAATATGTTTGGGAGCTTTTTGGTATTTTTCCTTCTATCAATGCTCAATCTTGAGGGAATAACTTCATTCAATCTATACCGCCACAAACTTAGAAGAGGAAACATGCAAAGGATGCGGATCTTCCATTATTGATGCACACTTTATTTACATGCATCCACATTTGATCCGATTGAGACACCGAGGGGAGAACCCCGCCATGGCAAAATTAGCTCCACCATTTTCCCCTAATAAGGGCGAAGATCCTCTGTCAGGCTACGTGCTCCAACCAGCTGCTGCCCCGCTCATCACGCGCTGTAGACACGTCTCCATCCCAGCAACCTGATCATAAATTTAGGTAACAGCAAGAATATGGTACCTTAGCACATAAAGAAGGATCCAACCTTTGAATTTCCGAACCGTAGGAAGTTATGTTAGTTAAGAAGGACACATTAAATCAAAAGGGAATGACAGGTGATGCACAGCTCATATCCATTGACATTCGCGGCAACATATATACTCGCTCACTACCACCTGCTCAATCATCGACAACCTTCCCTCTCGAGAAAATAGATCCTCCACAGAAAAAATATTGAACAAAGGCCATTCAGTTTCTCCAACAGATAAAATATAAAGGCGCAGATAACCTCCTCTCTTCACGTATGCGCGTGGCAGGTCGTCAGCTCCGTCGCCGCAAGAACAGGCGATTGCATGTGAGCCGTCGGCAAATATAATCATATTTTCACACCACGTTTGACTTTTCCTTTCAATTAAGGAGAAGGGTTCATATTTAATCCGGTGAATCTGGAATAATCAAATGCCCCGACTAACTTGACGATAAATCAAATGAGATGATTCGAAACTCCGGACGATTGGCTTAATGGACTTCATTATATCAATTGGAGGCATAGGAGATGAAACTTGAGATATGCGCATAATTCATGTATAAGTCCGTTTTTTAACCACCAAGCCGATTCTTTGGCACTTAGAATAATAATCATGTCATCGCTTCTAGACTAATCATATATCATCGCTTCAGTCTTCAGATAAAGGTCAGGTCTGACAGGCATGTGCATGGGCATTTGTGTGCTGTGCTCCATCACCCCATGGAAAAGTCAAATGGCCACCGATCTCATGATTGGACATTCTCGTTCTTGTAGTTTAGAAGATATCCCATTTCTTAATCAGCCGACTTTACTACATTACTTGTATTTCCCATCACCATTCGGTGCCCAATTTCTATATAAAGTCTCGAACACGGAACTTATTTTGAGATCAAGCAGAGAGAAAACAAGGGTGATCAGAGACAAAGGTGACAAAGGTGACAAAGCGAAAGAGCGGAGGACCATGGAGTTGAAGTCATTCGCTGAAGGAAAGAGACGCTCGCCATTCGAAGTGTCGCGGCCCGAAGGGGGCGTCGATACGGAGCAACAACAGTGTGGTCGAAGCGATCGCGAGGGCGAGAGCAGGAGGCCTGGATGTCTCCGTGTCGCAGGTGAGAGAGGGACGGGGCAGTGAGGATGAAGCTAGTGGTGAGGGAAAGAGGAGCTGAAGCATATATTGGAGGCGATAAAAGGCGGGAGGAAGAAAAGCGCACACCAGACGGTGACGTCCGGGCAGCCGTTGTCCGGTGAGCAGAGACTACATCTCCTGTGGAGGAGGAAGTTCGTGAAGGACGGTCGCCCAAGGTCGTCGTGGGAGCCCGCGCTGCAGAGCATCCCCGAAGAACTGCAAGTCTTGCAACCTTAAAAACTTGTAGCAAACTTCGCAAGTTTGAACTGACAAATCAATAACAGGAGGATCAAACTTTTCCCACTTTCCTCCTTTTTGGCCATTTCTCTTGTGTGATGAGCAATCAAACATCTTGTGATGAATTTGCTTTGTTAACGATGAGCGGTGACCTTACTTTCCTTCCCATGCGTTCGTTCCTGTTAATCTTATGCATGCATTTTTAAAGTTACCTTTTCTTCTTCGTCGAGCCATTATGCTTTCCTAGTCCGACGATTAGACATTGCTATCGTCCGGCCATGTGGAACAGCTCAGCATTGAAAAAGTTGGAGACGTTGGCGTACTTGGAGAGACATGGGGCTTCTATGTCTGTCGAGGCAGAAAAAGATGTGTGAATGAAGGAAAAGCTATGCTTAATAAGTCAGCGGACGTACCGAATTCTCCATCATTGTGTAGCATCATTCTATGTAGATTTTCTTGACAAACTAGCTAGGCCGAGTCACGTTCAGTCCATCCAACGGATTGTTGAATTTGTCGTTGATAAGGATAGACTAGACCCATCAAATGGGTGTTCGAGCGGTGTAAATAAAAATGATAGACCATATTTGACACATTTAACCCGCTTTAATTCATTTTCAAGTAGTGTAAATTTAATAACCAACACTCGACCCATACCCGACCGACTTATATTATTGAGACACATTAATATTTAACTCAATTCAAGAAAAACCCACTCCCACTCATTTAATTCACTTTAAGCTCCACACACACACGTACAGACACACATATATGTATATATATTACTTGAATAAAAACTTCACATCAAATTAAAAAAGTAAATTAAACAATAAAAATTAGTAAATAAAATAAAAAATGCAGAAAACCTTAAATTGAAATTCTTTTGAAAAATTCTTGATAAGAAAAAGTTTGATTAGTTAATGATTGACATGAAAATAATATTTGTTTATAACAAATCTTCTCAGATACGAGAATGCAGAACTTCTTAATTGTGATTAACCAAATCAAAAATTACATTATATTTGTTTAGAATTTCTATTTCGATATTGTTTGAATTTTGATATATACAACAATGAACTTTCTCTAAAAGTATTTATACGTCAAGGTTTGGTAGTGATAAAATTCAGAATAGGATACTATCCCCTCACGCTTGGTACTCGCAGACGGACGATAAAAATCAAATATAAGGGATATAATGATAAAATTATCCCATGATAAGAGGATAAAGGTAGATAGGATTTCTAATGTCCATAATAGGAAAATTATTTTTCTTAAATAACAAACTTAGTAAATTAACAAAATTGAAATTATATTTCAATATAAATAATATTTGAATTCTAATTTAAGAAATTTTAAAAAATTATTTTTAATCTTATTTTAATTTATATATTCAACTTTAATTCTATCTTATAATAAACATTCAATCTATTAATTATATATTTTAGGTATTTTTGTATTTTAGGTATGTTAGTACAGTTTGCTATTTGATGAAATTTTATTAAAGAATGATGAAAGGGGATTAAAGAAATAATAAAGAAAATAATATAAAAAAGGAAAAATAAAATAAAAATAAATTAAGGAATAGTCTTACAAGAGATTTTCACCATCTCTATTTCGGAATATTTATATTTATTTACAACGATATACCGTTATATGACATGATAATATATCCGATTTTTAATATCATGATACACCAAACAATGTACAAGATATAAAAAAATCCAAAGATTTCATATCCCGCCTATCCAATCTTATCTTATTAAATCCGACGACCAAACGTGAACCATATAAGATGTATATGGAAATCTATCTACCAAAATATTTTTAAAAAATGGATATTTTAATTATTTTGAAAATTTTGAATTTATTATTATTTCTTTTCTTTTTCTTCTTTCTTTTTCTTCTTCTTCTTCCTTCTTCTTCTCCCTTGTTCCTCCGCCAGCGGCCACCAACCCAAGCTTGCCGGGTCAAGCTCTGTCACGACTGGTGAGCCCGAGCTCAATCGCGGCCGGCGAGCTTGCGACCGCCAGATATAGGTGAGCCCAAGCTCCAGCACAGCCGGCGAGCTCCTGCTCTTGCGTGGCCGACGAGCTTTAGCTCCACCGAGGCCGGTGAGCTCCGGCTCCACCAAGGCTAGCAAGCTCGCTGCTCGCCCGATCCCGGCGAGGCGAAGCTTGCCTATGGCCGTTGCCAGCCTCCCCTATCGCCATCTCCACCAAAGAACACTCGAGCACCCAAACGTCCATAGAGGCGAGCGGCGGAGGAGCGGCGTAGGCAAGCGGCCACTTGATACCTTTCGGTCACCGGAGTGGAAAATGGGTATCATGCATCTGCCGTTCCGTTAGTCCGCGAAGATGAAGTGGGTCATGGTGGCCGTAAATGGGTTGAAAATGGGTCACAAGTTCTGACCCATTTTCTACCCATTTAAATTAGACTCATTTTTTGAACCCAGTTTTTAGTTGGGTCTTTAAAAACTTCTGACCCATGTGCAACCCATATTAAGAAAATATGAGTCCAAAAATGGGTCCATGACCCATTTTGACACCCCTTGGGTCGACAGCCTAATGAAATGACATCAGAAATTCTTTCACCTCGACTGGTCCAACAATTCGTTTCGATGGTTGTCGACTGTTCTCGCCCTTGTACTAGGCAGCCTTATTTAGGTTCACTCACACTTAAATGGAGAAAGAAATATATGTAGATAAGCCTCTTATATTGTGGGAGAAAATGATATAAATGATTTTGAACTTTAATTTTATATGTAATGTCATCTCCAAATTTTTATTTTGTTTAATTCGATCTTTGAACTATTGATAACTATTTGATCTAGTTCATAAATCATATGAAAATATTTAATGTCATTTTCTTGTTAATTTAAGTTAACGAAATCTATCGATACGACTTGTACTCCGTCAAGTTTGCATGATAGACAAAAAAAAAAAAAAAAAAAAGAAAAAAAAAGAGTTACACATGAGTCATTCAAATAAATGTTCATCTTAAATCATGATTTAACAATCCACATCAACAAATAATGACAAGACACTTTAATGTCCCAATTTTTCCCCTTTCTCTAAATTAGATGGATGAAAAGATGGACATACTAGCTAACTATTTTTAAAAATCCAACTCAGTATATAAGTATCCATATCTACAAAAAGTCTAGTTCACCATTTGAGCAAACAAAAGAACTAAGTTTATACATTTATCAAGTAATTCATCGACCATATCAAATAAATTAAATGTTCAAGAATACTAATGACATCGAGCCAAATTCAAAGACGTGTCATTTCCTTGAAGTTTAGGAGAAAATATTCGCGTACGTTTCATGTTCCAGCATGCTAGATAGGAAGGCAGGAGAACGCGACACGTCAGTGTAGGTCCCACATACATATGATGTCCATCCTTCAAACTTTTGCATCCTCACTCCTCGTTAATTGCTGCTCTTCTCCCTCCATTCACGTGAACCCCCCGGGCAACTCTTCTTCAACTAGAGGGCACTCTATCCTCTCTCTTATGCATCTTCCAGGAAAAAGAAGCCTGCTCTCTTTTTTCCCTCTCGCTCCCAAAAGCCTTGCCGATCGCCTTCTCAAGCTTAGACTCGCCATCTCTGGCACGTCGCCTCTGCTTTCACTGTCACCTTCAGGAGCCACTTTCCCTCTGTCGCTCCTAATAGCCCTCGCCGATGGCATCCGGCACTTAGATTTGAGGCCTCCACCATGTCGCCTCCGCCACTACCACCTCCAGGAACCACTCTTCTCTCTCTCTCGCCCCTAAGCATTCCCGCCGGTCGCATCTTGAGCTCATATTCGCCTTTGCCACGTCGCCTCTACCTACTCCTTCTTGGCGTCCTTTTTGCCTTGCTACCCAAGTTTGGAGGCAAAGCGCATAGGAAAATGTCCCAACCACGCAAAGCACCGGCAAGAGGCAAAATCAGAGTCGCCTTTTCGCCACCCCACCGGGCGCCGGGGCGCATCTCTATCCCGCTCTCTATATATAACGGCCCTCTCATCGCGACCTGCCACAATCCTCAGGAAAAAGCTCTTCAGGTTCGGAAGGAAGGAAAAATGTCGAGTGTCGGGTTTATCAGCCGGGCGCGAGGCCCGCGGGGGCGCACGTGACGCGAAGGCTTTACAAGGAGAAGATGAAGGAGAAGATGGCTGCGGTGTTGGGCGATCGCAAGAAGGAGAGGACAACGAGTGGAGGAGCGGGAGGTTGTTTCTATCTCGGCGTTCGGGAAGGCCTATGTCCATCCTTGCTCTGCAGAAGCACCGCACATTGCTCCCTTGAGTAGCTCCCCACCATGAATGATATTTGGCTTTAGCTGGGACTTTTCTTCTTTCTTTCTTTTCTGCATGTACAAATGTCTATAGCTAAATCTTGTCTCGAGAATTCGTGATGATTTTCCTCTTTTTTTGAACTTCCTTTACTTTCGTCGAGAACAAGATTCTCGCTCGTGTAAGTTCATGTCAATGGATAGAAAGGGTGTCATTACTTCATTTTTACTTAAGCGGCTTCTGAGTGTAGTTCTTTTATGTCCCGATGAGTTTTCATTTACTTTTCTTGAATCTGATGGTTAGATCCTTAACTCTCAGTTGGTAAGAGTTGGATCAGTGGCACAATGCAATTCTACAACACCAACATATTTGCTCGTTCATTGGAATTTCCTTTCTTCGCAGCTGCTTCTTCACATCTTTCATGTCCGCCTATAGTCCCATGTTTCCGTGACTGTAATTTTTTTAACGCAATTGTGACCCATTGGAAACAAGGTAAACACAAATCTTAAAGAACGCCGAATCCACAGCAGGACTTGCAACATCCAATTTGCGAAAAAGAGAAACTTTTCTCAATTTAAGTAATGGTCATGGGACTATACAAAACCACTATACATGCACGTGGAATATTTTTGGTTTACCAGAAGTCTTTTGTTTTGTCTTTCATTTTCAGAGATATTGTTTCCAGTTCGTATGTAGCTTTCACTTAGTTGCAAATATTATGCTGTTGGCTTAAATTTTTACTCGTTCATCATAGCAAATACAAATAAAAGTTCCCAAGTCCATGTGTTTCCGATTCATCTAGACTTCATCTCATCTTCCTCCATGAAGAGAATGAAAACACAGGAAGGAGAATGCTCAACTCAGTCATGTGGTAAACCCAAAAATGCCACGGCGGAGGCAGATATGAGCTCGGGATGCGACCAGTGGAGGTGTTTAGGGGCAAGAGAGAGGAAGTGGTTCCTGGAGGTGGTGGTGGCGGAGGCGACGTGGCGGAGCTCGGGATGCCATCGGTGGGGCTATTGGGAGCGACGGAGAGAAAGTGGCTCCTAAAGGTGACAACGGAGGCGGAGGGCGACGTGCCGAAGACGGCTGGTCGGAGCTAGAGAGGCGATTGGCGGGGCTTTTGGGGCAAGACGGAGGGAGAGTATTTTTGAAAAAAATGGGAGCAGGCTTTTTTCTAAGAAGATGCAGAAGAGAGAGGAGAGAGAGTGTCCTCTAATTGAAGAGATTTTTTTGGGAAGGGGGGGTTGTCATGGAGGGAGAAGGGCAGCAATTAACGAGGAGGGAGCAATTAATGGAGAGGGCGGATGCAAAAGTCGTATATTTTCAGGAGAATTATCAAAAGTGTTTCATAAACCTATTACGATTGTACCAATTCAAATTCTAATTTTTCTTTTTGCCAATTTAGTCCTAAACCTTTTACAATTTTACCAATTCACCATCTTACCAAATTCTCGGGCAAGTTCTACGTCGACGTGGACATCACCTGTCCTACGAACGCCGACAAGCGGGCATTTTTAAAAAAGTTAAAAAAAAAATTTTCGAATTTTTTTTTAATTCTTTTTTTTTCCCATTCTCATTTCGCTCCTAGCCGGCCGGCACCGAACGAAGCGAGGGCCGGCGAGGTCGCCCGCCGGGCCAATGGTGAGGCTCACCCCGCCGGCCGGAGACGAGGGTCGGCGAGGTCAACCTTCCCGGCCACTAGCAAGGGCGAGGCCTCGCCGGAGATCTCAACCGGGCGGAGGGGGAGGAGTTCTGGGCAAGGGAGTTCCAAATCGCGAAGAGGGGCTTCGAGAGAGGAAGATAAACTAGAGAAGGGGGCCGATTCCCGAGCAGAAGGAGGGCGCGGCCGACGCCGCCCGAACCCTCGATGCCGTTGCCGCATCGGATCAGCCGGCGTCATTGCCGCCCGTCAAAGATCCGTTTCAGGCCAGAGCCCCGACGCTGTCCCGAGACAACCCCTACCGTCCGTCGCCGTAAAGAACTGACGCCATCTCGCGACGGGCGAACGCCTACCGTGCCGCACCGCTACGAATAGGTGACAAGCCGCGCTCGAGGAGGTCGCGCCACTCGCCGAACCGTTCTTTCTCTCCGCCTCAATCCGTGCCTTACGATTGCGCCCGAGTGCGAGCGAGCTCGCGGGGCTTCCGATTGCCGCCGCACTGTGGACGGCGAGCGAGGCCGACCTCGCCTTGGCTCCGGCGAGGCCCGCTCGATCGGGCGGGGCCTTGCCCTCGCTGTCCCGCTCCGGCCGGTAGGGGCAGTGCCATTGGCCGGGCGAGGCCGACTCCCGCGGCTCAGTCTTGGGCTCCGGCTGACATGGCATGAAGCAACGGCTGCGCCGACCGCCAGAGGCGAAGAAGATGATGGGAAAAAAAAGGAAAATAAAAAGAATAAAAAATTCAAAAAATATTTAAAAATTCAAAAAAAAATTTAAAAAATTTTAAAAAAAACGCTACGTCAACGTTTGCCGGGACGGCCGGCCCATGTGCCAGCTAACCTATTAATTTTGGCTTGACGAACCGACCGCACACACCGAAAAAGTTTTAAAGATAAATTAAG
The DNA here is from genome assembly GCA_016097605.1 of Eucalyptus guilfoylei. Classification (NCBI taxonomy): domain Eukaryota; kingdom Viridiplantae; phylum Streptophyta; class Magnoliopsida; order Myrtales; family Myrtaceae; genus Eucalyptus; species Eucalyptus guilfoylei. The sequence goes on from CM027864.1 coordinate 31,701,930, forward strand.
AAAAAAACAAATTATGACCGACCGACACAATTATAATAAAAGCAGTGATTTTTTTCAGAAGCTTCCCCAATATTTTCTCTAACATAAGCAACCCAACCACTCATGGTCGGGCCTAGCATCATCCTGGGACTCTCCACGTGCCCGCCAGGACCATGAAGCCCACGAATGAATCCCGCTAGCCTCGGCCCTTTTGCCCTTTCCTCACGCCCTTGATTCCATCTAACATGGGCTGTCCCTGTCCGCCCGTCCGTCCCATCTTTCAAACACCAAACTGTCAGTGGACATTAGAGAGACAGCCGAGTGGTATTTTGTCAAAGGGGGACAGCGACAGATTCCTCGATCCGGGAAAACCAACCCTCACGCGACTCCGCCTGGGAAACGGGCCGTGCCTGGCGCGAACACGGAACTTCCTCCTTTTTCTCCCATTGAGAATTCTACTGTCTTTCTCAAGAATGCTACGCTTACAAAAAACAGGTCGACAGAACAGACAAACGATTAAGCGCTCTAGGAACAGACCTAACCGATTTAACCCGTACGTGATTTCGGCCGTTGAGAGAGACGGATCAACTACGCCGCCGTGCACGACGTTTGGTCCTTTTCTCACTATCGTAAAGAGAAGAGGACGCACGCTCCCCGGGGCGCGTGGACGCTCGCATTTTTTAGTTTTTTTTTAACGCCAGCAACTGCTTTTAATTCGACTCTCACGGGTCCGTTCAACGGGGCCTCCTCCTTCACCAGAACTTCCGGGACGCCAGGCGGAACGACGGAAGTCAAAATGTGTTGACCGACCGTCCTCGTCAGAAACGCAAAAGTTACGTACGTTACTCTTTTTCTGAACGCTCCTCCTGCTGGCCAGATACGCTCTTGCGGGCGTCAGCGTTCTGTTCGGAACACGGAAGACGAGTCCTTGTTGTGGTTGTGATTTTCTGGGGGGCCAATACAATTAAGAAGTCGGACAGACAAACCAGGCGCACGGTGACGTGGAAGCCAAATCTATGGAGTCAGTTTTCGGTTGCGAAACACCTGTAGCCTGTAGGTCCGAAGTGAGATCGTTTTACGTGATATAAAACTGATGATTCGATCGAAATCCGAATCTCCTTCCTTAAGAAATTTGACCCGCAATGTATTTTAATGGACGAGCGGCGACGATGGCGTGAAATGCTTACAGCTAACCACCGGTGTCAGCCAGAAGCAGACGAACAGAACCAGCCCACCAACAGAGCAACCCGAATGAGAACAAATTTATTTATTTTCTGTATTTACTTACAAAAGAATCCACCGAAAGCAAAATCTTTCACTATTGATGTACAAATTCCGTCTCATCTACCAGTCAAACCTATAGAAACTCCCTCCTGGCGATCCCCCCCCCCCCCCAAAAGCAAAAAAAAAAAAAAACACAGAAGGGAAAGACAGAACCTTGCTCAGTCGATTTTCTCTGTATCTTCGTCTTCCTCGTCGTCCTCGACGTACTCGTACCACCCTCTGTCGTCATCGCAGAGGAAGCTCCCGAAGACCTCCCGGAGGACCCGCGACAGGATGTCGCCGAGCCAGCAGAAGCACCCGCAGCTGTCCTTGAGCCTGCCGAGGAGGCCCTTGTCGCCGACCTCCGGCGGCGACGACATGGGCTGGAGGTAGGCGAGGGCGGCGTGCTTGACGAGCGGGTTCTTGATGGGGATCTCGTACCAGCTGGAGTTGTTGGTCGGGGAGGCGACCGACGGGTGGGGCGGGGACGCGGGGAGGAGGTCGCGGAGGCTGGTGTACGCCACGGACTGGAAGGCGATCATCTCGATGTCGGAGACCTCGAGCGGGGGGCGGCGACGGCGGCGGCGGCGGCGAAGCCGTTGTGGCAGAGGAAGGAGTGGTCGAGGGGGAGGGCTGGTGGGTCTTGGTGGATATGGAAGGATCCATTTAAAACTCGGCGCTTTACAGAGACAGAGAGAGATCGCTTCCTAATTGAAAAGATTTTGGGTGACCCAAATCTTCGCGGAGACGAGAGAAAAACAGTAATTAAAGATTTGTGATTAGCAGGGGTGAGTAAGTGATAGGAGCCTAGAAGGAGAAGATTTAATAAATAAAGTTTTCTTTTTTTATTTGGCTGAGGATGATGATGACGGACGAGAGAGAGAAACAAAGACAGAGAGAGAGACAAGAGTGTTAAGTTGTGCAGTGAGAATGGTGGAATATAAGGTTGAACCGGGTGGTGAATCTGGTGATACAGCAGGGGAGAGTGGTTGGTTGCACGCGCCTGAGGCGGGGTGAACCGGGGGCGGGGGCGGGGGCGGGGCCGAAATGAACGTAAACAAAAGTGTTTTTGACTTTGGGACGATGGATTGGAGCGGAATGAGGGGAGGGAAAGAAGCGCCACGACCGTCTCGTTAAAAAGCACTCGTCGATGGAGCATTTTAAATGGAAGTCAGCGACTTTCATTCCTTCTCTCCCGACGGCCTGGCTCTTTCGGCGTTTCTTCTCTCCTTCCCTCCCAATAAAGCCGAACTTTGAATGTCGCTTGTCGCTCGTGCTTCGCGGGATGGGGTTCGAGGAGCGGGTCCGCGATCGCGGTTGGCGCGTGTGGGGCTTGTGCACGTGAGGGGGATCTCGGTCCCCCAGGGGCACGTGTTGGGATCTCTCGCATTTGCTTTGCCTCGCATCGTTAACACTTGTCGCTTGGTTGTTCATCGCCACCCCTTCTTCTTGCTGCTCAGCTCTCTCGCGCGCTCTCTTTCTCTCCCCCTCTTCTCCTTCTCCTTCAATGGTCAGTAACGTTGATGTCATTAGCTGCATTTTTATCTTCTCGTTCGTTCGTTCGACCGCATGTTCGCCGTTAGTTTTGCGATCGCCTCCTGAGGTTTGATTTTGCTGGCTTTGGCAACACGAATCAAGAGGTGATTGTTCTTTGGTATCAGGTTTGGTTCTTTGGGTATTGGGGTTGCTGAAGGGAAAGCCCTTCTTCTGCTTTTCAGCGTTTGTGTTTAAAATTGATCTCTTTTTTGTGCAAAGGAAGAAGATTCAGGTGCTCGATTTTGTGCCGCCAAATGGGTTTCCATTCTTTTTGGCCTAAAAGTAGAAAAGGGGTTTGTTTCTTTAGCTGATAAAATGCGCTCTGCTCGGCTGCATTTCTCTTCACTAGTTGTGTTGTTTCAATGAGTAAGCATCACCCAAAATTTGCTTAAATGTGAACCAGCTCATAGTTGAAGAAAGTGAGAAAAGAAGGAGCTTGGTAGTGTACCGCAGTATATTAGCATAGCAAGTCTCTGTATTGAGAAGCAGCTTCATCACAACCATGATTTATATATGATTGATGAATGGAAGAGCAAATGTGTGGATAACGATGCTAAATATGTACTGCAAGACCTTCAATATTCGTTAATCTTGCTTGCAGAAACAGAGAAATCCAAGTACAAAGCAAACTTCTCCGATGCCGGGACACAGCGGTGCCTCAGAGTACACAGCTTTGGGGGGCGAATCATCCCCAAAATTGGAGAAATTCCAAAAGGTTTCAATCATACCTCTTGTTTTCCTTATCTTTTATGGAAGTCTCTGGCGGTCCATTTGGTGTAGAGGACAGCGTGAAAGCAGCAGGTCCCCTTTTAGCCCTCCTTGGTTTCTTGATATTCCCACTTATATGGAGCATCCCCGAGGCTCTGATTACTGCAGAGATGGGCACGATGTTTCCTGAAAATGGAGGCTATGTAGTTTGGGTTTCATCGGCTTTGGGGCCTTATTGGGGCTTCCAACAGGGCTGGATGAAATGGCTGAGTGGCGTAATCGACAATGCGCTGTACCCAGTTCTCTTCTTGGACTATCTTAAATCGGCAGTCCCAGATCTCGAAGGTGGTTTTCCTAGAACTGTAGCTGTGCTTGTACTGACTCTTGCACTGACTTATATGAATTACCGGGGTTTGACAATAGTGGGTTGGGTTGCTATACTGTTGGGAGTGATATCCCTTCTTCCTTTTGTGGTCATGGGACTGGTGGCCATTCCTGATCTGAAACCTTCAAGGTGGTTGATGGTAGATCTTGACAATGTCAATTGGGGGTTGTACTTAAACACTCTCTTTTGGAACCTCAATTATTGGGACTCCATCAGTACTCTCACTGGCGAAGTAGATAACCCGAGCAAAAACCCTCCCGAGAGCTCTGTTTTACGCTCTCATCTTGGTCGTCCTCGGGTACTTCTTCCTCTCTTGATTGGGACTGGAGCCATCCCAGTTGAGCGCGAGTTGTGGTCTGATGGGTACTTCTCAGACATTGCCAAGATCCTTGGAGGTGTCTGGCTGCAGAGTTGGGTCCAAGCTGCTTCCGCTCTCTCCAACACGGGGATGTTCATGGCCGAGATGAGCAGCGATTCATTCCAGTTGCTTGGCATGGCGGAGCGAGGGATGCTTCCCGAGTTCTTCGCCAAGCGATCCCGCTATGGGACTCCACTCTTTGGGATTTTATTCTCAGCCTCGGGTGTCATCATGCTCGTGGTTGAGCTTCCAGGAAATCGTGGCCGCAGAGAATTTCTTGTACTGCTTTGGGATGATCATGGAGTTTGTGGCCTTTGTGAAGTTGAGGTGAAGCATCCCGCGGCTTCTAGGCCTTACAGGATCCCGGTCGGGACAGTTGGGTCGATTCTCATGTGCATACCCCCAACCACACTTCTCCTCGTGGTCGTGGCTCTCGCACCGAACAAGGTCATGGGTCTCAGCCTTGTGGCGGTGATGATTGGGCTTGTTCTGGAGCCCTGCCTTAGGTATGCAGAGAAAAGGAGATGGTTCCGGTTCTTGATCAGCGCCAATCTGCAGGATTGTGGCCCTGCTTTTCACCAGTGCAATGACCACCCATAGACGACTTCCTACGTCTGTCTTGATTGTAAATGTGAATCCAAGTCAGTCTTCTCACAGCATCATAGTTGCTTTTCTTCTCCCAGGTGACCATAGAAGTAAGTTTCTGTTGCTGCGAATATGACGAGTTCTGCCAATTGTACATTGAGTTGGGTCTGTATCAGTCAAATGAGAAGTTTCTATGCGCTCAAATGCTACGTTTCCTCAACATCTTCGGGAAAGATATAGTCTGTGTTCAGGGTGATTTTTGCCTCTTTCCTACAACAGTCACCTCGATGGCATGACAAATTTGAGGGAAATTAAGTAGTGATTCGGTTTAAAATGCAAAACTTGTAGTGATCCGAGAGGTACTGAGTGAGTAGAAAGGAAAACTCACTATGTTGTGGAATGGTACTTGAACAGGAGAATTGACCTTTAGCTTGTCTCTCAAACAAAGTGAACTGAGAGTCAACTCAAGCAAACTGGAAACGCATTCTGGACGATTGGCAAAAGAAGGCCGTGGAATAAACATCTGCAAGCTTTCGTATTTGCAAAGCTCATATTTGGAAGTCAGACCGCCGAACTTGGTAACGTGGGCTTGTAACCAAGCTGGGCATTAGAATTATCGGATACAAATTATAAGATTAAACCAGCGGAAAGAAGCCTGATATATTAGACTACACTTGGTCATTCAGATTTAGATTGTGATAGGATACGATAAGATGGAATTAGAATTCCTCCGCATATCCTTCGATTATAAAAAACCCATCACATATTAGGTGCAACCCAATATAGATTAAAAAATCTTTGAAAATCTCACTTGCTAAGTGCACCAATGTCTCAAACCTATTCTCTTCAACTACCTCTCGGTCGTCTCCTTCATTGCCTCCGTCGCTATCTCCACCTCAAGACTGTTGTAGTCCTCCTTCAGCTTCACCGTCTCAGAGGTGACTTGGACATCAGCAAAGACGAGCCTCAGGTCATCAAGGGCCTCACTGAGCAACCGGGGGAGTTAGCAACCGCGATCTGGTAGACGAGGCAACGGCGGCCGCTCTAAGGGTGGCGATAAGGTGGTGAACGCCTTGTGCAAAGCTAAGGTGCCACTTGACTTCAAAGTCGACAATCCAAGGGTAGTGAGAGGCGAAGAGGAGGTGGTCAGAGATCCACTAGTGGACAGCACCAGGGTGCGGCGAGTAATGAGTGCGGACATGCCTCTTGTAGACTGGCGCACTCATGAAAGGATTTGACTTATTTGATGATGATGATCGTGTATTGTATAATTTCTCCTTTTTCACCCGAACGTCAATTTTGTAAAGGAGAGCATTAGGTTAGTTAAGCTTGTTTCTTTAAAATAATCCTATTTCTCTTTTTGTTCTCATAAACAATAAGTTTAATTTATTTTTTTTTAAATTATTCCCTGGCCATTGATCTATTTTAAGGAGTATAAAAATTAATTGACATACATGAACAGATTTAAGTTCTTTCCTAATTTCGGAGAACAAAAGAATTGGAAAAATAGAGAAACATAAATGTTTCCAAACACGCACTTTGGTAAGTTGAAGAGTGGGTACGAAGTTCATATAAAAATAGGAAAATTCCAAAAAACGGCCTTAAATAACGGTCTAAAGCGCATTTCATTTCAAATAAGAGCCTCACGCGCTATCACTTTCTCAAATAAGCGACCTAAAGAAAGTGCATTTACCTTCCGTCGGTCAAGAGCATTTTCTGTTTTGCCCTTTTTCTTTCCTTTTTCTTTTTCTTTGCCTTTTTCTGGTGGTTCTTCCTTCTTCACTAGTGGCCGACCAGCCACCGGTGATGCCCGCAGATGCCAGGGTGAGGGCCACCCTCGCGGCCATAGGCAAGGCGATCCTTGCCTAGGGGAGGCCACTCCTTGCGGCCACCAACAAGGTTGGCCCTCGCCAACCCCAAGTGAGGCCGACCCTCGCCTAGCAAGGGTGGCCTTGCCTGCGCCTGCGAGGGTTTGCAAGCCCTCACCACTACCGAGGGCCACAGCCCTACGCTTCTTCCTGGCGTCGACCAACGCTGTATCGGTGAAAATATATAAAAGCAGAAAAAAGAAAAGGAATTCGATGAAACGCCTTGATCAAGTTGGAAAATTTAATGGCCAATGATCAAATGGCGAAGCGCTTTATCTAAAACAAAGATTTATTTTGCGCCCTTATTTCAACAAAGAATAATTTCCTCGCATCCCTATTTAAGAAATGAGGAACTTGAAGCTATTTTTTGAAATTTTCCCTATAAGAATGACGGAAACTAATATAAGGTGCTTGGAGTAAAATATCCTTGTTTCTATTAATATGGACAATCTTATGTTTTCATAACAACGTGCGGCTTTTGTATTTTCAATAAATAACAACTTTAATCTTTTCCATTTGTTATATTGATTAATTAGTTCTTTTAAAGATAATTTTTAATAACTCAATAAATTAAGGAGTGTTATAGCCGTTTAGATGACGGAAATAGCGTGAGCAAATGAAATCAACAAAGTAGAATCACTTTATTCATCTTTCAAAGATGTAATCTTCAATCTCAAACTTACACTTGACAATACAAGAGTGAAAATGATTGACAACCGCATAACATTACAAAATTTCTTAATTATTGAGTTGAAAACTTTGCTAAGGTGATTGTCAAAACTCTTCGTACGCACCCACATCAGATGGTCTTGTTGCTAAAAAAGGCCATTCTTTTTAGCTGTCATTGAAGGTTGCATGGGACACACCCCACATCCTTATTCTCACTCGACGAGTTTATTAGTAGCAATCCACGTAAAGAAAATGTTTCAGGCTCACTGGTGATCTGCCGTATTCAAAGGGACAAGCACGAGTGCAAAATGTAGCAGCAAGTTTAAGTATATCGATGAAGAGAACAAAATCCCTTCACCAAAGGAAGCTACTGGGCAGCGGAAGTTGAGCTCTGATCTCGTTGAAGCTTCGGTTGAGGCCGCCATGTTTGGATGTGCTGTTCATCTTCCTCAACAGGTATGATTTTAGCAAAGTCTCCATATTCGAGATAGTCCACTATGCGGTTGGCAGCCGAGCCCCGTGACGTAAGACTTCTCCCGTTTACAACCATGATGGGGTCATCGTCATTATCATCTACTGTCGAATCTCAAATCAGAAGAGAAGAAACAGTGGCAGATCAAAACCTGTGACCATGAACCATGACGGTTGATAATCCAGTCTCCTGCCATGAACAAGTTTGGGAAAGAGGTAGAACCACGCATCATGTAATCATATGAACCTATCATACAAGGAAGATGAACAGAAAATTCATCATAAATAAAAGAGGCATCCATCTTCACTTCAGACACACCAGTTAACAGAGAATAAAAGATCTAGCAAAATGTGTCCTCTTAAGTTCATTGATTGCAGAAGAGATTTCAGATAATTCTTGTCTTCTGATGGTGCAAAACTTATGTTGAATTCTCTTAGCCATCTGTACCATGAGATCTACCACTAGAAAAGTCTAGCATCAGCTTCATTTGGAAACCAATAGCATAAAGCTATTAAAGAGTTACCTGGGAAGAAAAATGAGTTAAGGACCTTGGAAATCTACTAATTTCCCTATCCACCACAGTAGAATTCCCCAACTCCTTCACAACATCTGTGAGGTATGACATAGTTTTTCCAACTAATTGCTCATCCTCGAGTACCAGCAGTTCATCAGCGTAATACTGCATAAACCAGAGAAAAGTTATCATTTCGGTTGACAATTACTTTCACAAAGCTTGTCCCACCTAAACAAATGAAGATTCCTTATACTCACGAAATCAGATTGTATGACTTTGCATAGGGTCGCCTTTATGCTCATCTTGGAGTACATTCAAGTCGAAGAAGGTCCATCCAAAGCAGTGGTCATTCCTAGAGCAAACATTGGTCGCATTGGGAATGGTAACCTGATATTTGTCAAATTACATGACTTCTCATTAGTCGTCATTGGCAAGGGCATTCAGCACCTTACAAGGGAGGAACAAAATATCAACGGCTTTCCAAGAAACCACGAAGAGATTGAGCATAATCTTGACCAAAACAGTTTAGTTCCTAGTAATTACTATGCATTTAAGAGCTTTACTACATAACATCATGCGTTTATAGCAAAAACAAGAAATCATCAAATACAAGGAGACCTTTGTTAATCATGTAAGGACTCTACTTATCATAAAATTTCAAAGGCAGAATGCAACACTGAGGGTGGACAGATTTTCCTTATTCACTTACTAACTGTCCGTATCTCCTCCCCTCTATTGGGTAATTTTCAATGTAGATCGAAAATGTTAGCAGAAAGCTGCAGATTTTAGGACAAAGAAAAAACCGTCGGCACTTACTTTCCCATCAAGTCGGGCTTAACACTCAGTGCATCGAATCCCGGCCAAGTTCATGACTTTCAAAAAACTCATCCCTCGTGCGTAACACTGAGCTACACAGAACTCAACATCAAGTTAAAAAGAAACACAGAAGAACACAATGCTAAAATCAGAGATTCGACATGTATAGACTACTTTAGTTTATATTAGTGAAAGAATACGCATTACTAGTGATTTTCAGAAGAAGGGAACAGACTTTCACAAAGTAAGACATGTTTGACTAGTTCTTCAACGAAGAGATTTTCACCTCATCTGTAAGAGTGAAGAGTTGAGTAATATTAACAGGGTCAGCTTATTAACGCTAACGAAAGGACACGAACAACAAAGAATTTCAGATGGAATGAGGAAAGCAGAAATATATGCTAAAAGTCCAGATAATTAATTTGATTTAATACCAAACATTTGCAGAGAGAACAAAAATCACCTGTTACTTAATAATCTCCTGAATTGTGGAGATTCTGACAGCTAGAATGAATGCATCTGCGTTAAGGGCCCTCTCCCCCCACAAGCTATTCCTGATATGCGGCCTGTTGCCTCATCAAAGAATAAGTTTGTCACCCTTCGACCCTCCAAAAACAGACAACCTGAGTCCTCATCAATTCTTCCACGGCTTGAAGATCTTTTCTTTGAGTGTCCCCTGACACCACACAGCATCAAAATCTTTCTGCGTCCAAAACAAAAGGAGAGAGTTACACTTTGATGTGCCCATTTCATAAACATGAATGCAATTATCAGTCAGAATGGCCTGGTGCACTTAGACACTAGTGTTAAAGCTCGGTTAGGATCACATCATCCATCTTGATTATGATTGCACTAATGCTGCACATTCCACAGGCCAAGATGGCTGACTAATAGCTTCTTCTTTCTTCCAAAATTTCACATAATAGGAGATATCTCATGGTTCCATTGCTTCCGGCTATCATATTGAACTGCCCATCATCAGTGCATGTATTACAAATGAGGTCTAGAGAAGAGAGCCAAGAGACCTGGTGAGCAAGGATGAGGTAATATAGCATTGCCAGAGTTGCAGCAGCACTGTCCCTTGGCCTCGTGGCACAAAGAGACCCACTTGAAGCATTGACGAAATACATCCCGATAAAGCTTTTCTGAGCAGCCAAATTGTCTAAAGAGCTCCCTGGCAGTAACTACCAGTTGAATATATCATAAGAATTTGTCTTATGAACTTGGGCTAGTGATGAAGTTAATCGATAGAAATAGTTTGTTTTAACAAATGTGGTTGGATCTTTACTTGATCATACTTTCTCCAGGCAGTATCGGTGTTGTCAAAGTCTATCACTGCAAGCATAAGGCACATGTCAGCTGTCGATAGGAGGATGAGATCTGGCAAGAGTCGTAGGGCTAGTAATTGAATGCTGTTGACAATCTTCTTAAAACAATCCTACAGGACCGAAAAATTTAATACGATGCTGAATTTACTGCTTTTGGTGCTAACTTTGTAGGTTGGGGGTGGGGAGGGGGATAGAAGTCAGGGAGATCCATCTGCAAATACTACAAATGCACTTATGTCCTACCTGGAAAGTTCTTCACAACTCAAACCGATGGGATTATGCAGTCCACAGAGTAAATATAATGTCTATTAGCCAACACATTGCTGTAAATCTAAATGTATAAGAGCATATCACATGCTTCATTTCTGCATTTTCATTATTCATCGAAGAAGACATTAATAGGGCAATCAAATCAAGTTGTTTCTTCATTAATTTGTTCACGATGCCATGCTATATTCTTCATCTCAAATACTTGACTGAGAAGCCTTAACATGCCTGCAGCCATTAGAGAAACTGACGTCAGTCTATCCACCAAGTCCATTCAAGAAACTGCGTGTCACAAAGAATAATTGAACATCAGCAGAGTCACTTGTTTGGTCAAGCTTTGATATATATCGTATCAGTAGACAGTGTCTTGTAGCTTCATCATGATGCATACTTGAGTATGAACTAAGGCTCCCAAGGGAGAAGGCAACTGAGGCAGATCCTGGTATATCGGAAACTCAACCTGCATGAGTATAAATTTTACTTTGAGAAACCTAACACTAAGTCTCCAGATATGCAAGACATATGTACTTGTCATAACGGCCACCAAAATTTGACAGCAGAGAAGCCAGCACCACATGTGATTGAGAATGGCTACATTCAAAAGCATAAGATATGTTTGAACTTCACCATCCAAAACATACTAAACATAGTCTTTTTATCATTGGTTTTTTCACATGCTCAGAAATGTTAAATGAAAAAGATATGTCAAGTACCTCTAGCCCCTCACTTGAATAGAGAGCAGACTTCATTGAATTTGTAAAGGCTTGAACCCAGCCTCATCGACGAGGCTGAAGATGTTCTGGTAAGGATGCCAAAAGCCTGCATGTTCAAGAACTCTGTTTGGCTTTTTTTCAACTACTAAGTTGTGGGAGACACCTCTGCGTACGATGCAATTCAGAAGGGCCCAACCATGGAAAGGACAAGTTGGAGCTCATCAACTTTCGATCATCCCTAGTGAATACTCACGAGTAATGGGGGGAAATGGACGCCCATATGACATGATAACAACTTCTCTGCTATTGGCAGAATTTCCTCATGAGCTGACGGTATACACTAACCATATCCTCATTCACTTATATGAACAACAGCAATAAACATAAACGGTATGCCTGCATAATGCTTAAGTAATTCATACATTGATATCCAAATGATTTTCCTTCTCTCATTTAGCAAATTGATACAATAGGACAAACATAAAAAGGAAAAACATCTTAAACCAATCTAATTTGACGAGCCAGTTCAACCCAAATCCTAAACTAGCATCTACGAGATTAGCATGAGCTATCAACATATCAACAACCCAGAAGAAGAACCGGCTAAATTCTCTTCACATGAAAGAGTGGTTTTCAAGTACCCTGAATACCGATCCCGTCCAGACTGCCATAATCATCCGCATCTTCAAGAACTGTCACATCGAAACCCTGAAAAGAAGGGGAAAAAACACAAGGCACTCCCTTCGAATTCAAAACCTTTGGCATTCCGCACAATCACCGACTGAACACAGTCTAAACTCAATCACGCATTCAATCCACAACGGCCGAGAGAAAGTAGAAGACGAAGGAGGACCTGCTTGCAGAGATGGTGAGCCGCGCCGAGGCCGGCCCAACCGGAGCCAACAATCACCACGTTCTTGTTCTTATTCTTATTCTTCCCGTCCACGCCGTTGTCATTGTTCTCTGCGCTAGCGTGGGCAACAAGAGACGACCCGGCTCTGGTGCAACGCGGTCTGCAGGAGAAATCAAACGGAGAAGAAGGTGGGAGTGTGAGGCTCTGCCTCCAACTCCAAGAGGAAGACAACATGGTCGACTAATGCTATCTGCGGCGGCTTTCAACTGTTTTCACTTCACACGTACTCTCTTTTCTGGCTATTGGAAGACGGTTGAAATCAGTTGATTGGTGGAGGTTGCAACTGGCAGACCAAGCGAGATTTTTCTATAGGTGAACTTGACCGTGGGCGAGCCTGGTGGCCCCTTAAGCCACCCAAGCCCGAAATGCGAATGGACTGGTCCGGCGTGCAGGTCTCGTTATTTGGTCCGACAAGCAACCCAACTTTTCTTATCCCAAATAAGCCCGAGTCCACAAATTCCTTTTAGTTCCTTTGGTTTAAAAATTGGAGGACTTGATACAGGGAGAGAAACCCATGGCCATTCTTTCCCCGTGAAAAATGAACAATGACGTTTAGTTTATTCAACTCACAGATTCTGTAAAGAGACGAGATTCAACTCGTTCTGTGAAGAGACAATGCAAAAGTCTCAAAGTAAGACAGACAAAAATAAATAAGATAACACAGGTAGACAGAGAAAAGGAATATCTCCCCAGAAATAACACTTCATCTTGCGGGAGCTCCCCTCAGTAGATTTTCAGTTCGACAATAAGCCAACAATGGCCCAACTTAGCTCAGATATATTTGCAAGTAACAATCCTAGAGAGTAGAAGGCAAAACTCTCCTAACACGTATTTGCCAATAAACAATTTGAGGAAGTGGTGACCACAACGGACCACCAAGGACATCTTAATAACCGTCGTCCTCATCAAAACCCACCAAGCGAAAAAAGAAGAACATGGACACCAATCCAAGTCTCAGCGAGGCGCTTCGACTCGAACCGGTAATATACAGCCACGACTCGATAAGCTAGACCTACAATCGTCAGCTCAAGTCCAACCATATCTCCTTTCACCGTCTCCTCCACGGCTTGGGAGCCTTCCAAATGGGTTACGTTTTTGGCTTTCTCTGCGCTCTCGCTGTAAGCAACAAGATCATCGTACAGATTTCTGAGAAGCCTTGGAGAACTCGGTCAGGGACTCAAAAGATCGCGGAGAGCCCGGTCTGAAACCCATTTAGAGTGATCCTCTGCGTTTCTTGCATGCAATTATGGTGCCTCTCCTTCTCCACTTCTAACTTCCTCCTCAATGTCTCCAAGTAGTCCTCCTTGTCTGTCGCGAGCTCCGGATGGTCGATCTCGAGCTCAGTTTTGTACTCGGATGGCCTGAACTCGAGAAACGCGGTCTCTACCTTGTGGAATGATGGCGACATTGTCCTCCTCTCAACTTCTTTTGCCAGCGCATCCACTTTCCTCTTTTGGCGCTGCTCCTCCCTTGTTGGGTCCAGAGAGCTCTCACGTCCTTGCAAAGCTTTTCAATGCGAATGCCACGGCCTTTTCTGGCAACTTATTCAGAGAGGCCGACCAGTCGTATGAAGATTGGTAATAACAGGGGACCATTGACCCGGTAAGGCGTGGAAGAACTTCTGCCCTTGGAGCAAAATTCGACTTCTGGCGCCACGAACTTGGCAAGCCAACCATGAAGGGCTTCAACATATGCCTTTTGTGATGTGATGTAGTCAGTGAAGCATGAACGCCAGTTCTGGAGCTCAGCTTCGAGCTGGAGTGTCGCATGAGCCGGTGGGAGTCATTGCAGAACTTTCCATACGTGGGGCAAGCAAAGGTACCAACTTCGAGAAGAATCTTGTTCTGGGTCTCGTGAGACTCCAGCATAATTTTCCAGGTTTGAGTAAGGCTGCATGATGGGAACAGAATCACAAATAAGGAGCGAGACCATGAAGTTTTGAAAATAGACTTAATTACCTTCGTGTAACTGATGTACAATGATGAAATTCTCAGAGCTTTTCCTAGGTGTTTGCTTACCCTTTAAAAGCTCGAGAATTTGAGGCTGTAGTTCATCGTCACGAAGCTTCTCGATCTTTTTAGAAATTGACTCAGCACTGCGAATCGCAACCAAGATCCTAGCATATAAATCTTTCACGGTAGCTCTGGTTTTGTCCATCATGGGTCCATCATCTCCTCTGACACCTTGGTTTCTCAGACGCATGCACTTCCTCTCGTACAATTTTCTTATGTTGTCTCCAGCCTGGTTTATAGGATTGAAATTATCAAGTCGAAATAAATGAAAGCAAACTAGATGAAACTAAGTCCCCAATCATAACATACAGATAATACAGAAATAAACTCAATTGTCAAGATTTCATCTTTTAACACGAATTAAGAAACATTTTCAAGAGCATACCATGTTTAGGCGAGAAGTGAAGACAACTCGTTCATAGTAGCCAATCAAACAAGTGGAGTATTGACAGATGCAGCTTTACCTTAACTTCTTCATAGAGCTTCTTCTCCCATGCATATAGTCTTTCCAAGGTGAGTGAATGGCTTCCCGAAACCATCCCTCCATAGTCATCAAACAATTCATTTGTATACGCGGTCCATGTAGATGATCCCTTTGAACTTGAGGCCACTAGACTTTTGCATGAGGTAGGCTTAGATGAAGTTGATCGGTGCCACGTTAACGATTGGATAAGTTTTGTGGAATTTTCCATTAGAATTAGAAATTAGGGAGTTCCAATAGATCATAAAATACAGAGTATCAGATCCATGCACCAGGATCGAAAGACTTCTGATTTATCTCTTAAGGAAGAAAACAAGAAGTCATCATGCCTCATCAAGAATATGTTGCCTTATGTAGTAAATAGAAATGAAGAGGGGTGAATAGTATGATATTCTAGAATCACAACTTGCTAGAAAGAGGTTATCTAAAAGAGATAAACTGGAGAAAAATTAGGTTCTCCTCAGGTCAGTCCAGAGCAAGCACAAATCAAAGCCTAGGCAAAACTATAAGACAGCATTGTGGTCATAATTAGCTACTGGGACGAGATAAACCCCACCAATGACCTTTATTGAGAGGAGAAGAAAAATGCACCGGCGACATGAAAGGGACCACCAACAAAAGTAAAACCATAACACCCAGAAGATGTCGCCAATTTTTGCAATTTATCCCGGCAAGTGAAACAAGAACCTTTTGGCAGCTAGGATAGAACTTTTCAAGATTAGATGAAAAATACCAACTTTTTAGATGGGTTAAGAAATCCAAATCACTGGAAGGAAAAAGGAAAAAGTAAAGTTGAATTACCTAGGTCACGACTGAACCAGCAAAACTAGCAAATCCGTTAATATGAACACGAGAATCCAAGATCAAGATAGAGAAAGGATTACACAGCAAGTTCCCGCAACACTTACCCAATAAAAATGAACTAAGAAATTAGTCTGAAATAAACGCAAACAAGGTGACTTTATTCATGAAATGATTTTCAAGCTGCGTTCTGCTAATAGTTCAGTAGGAGACAAAAATGGGTACTTGGGGTTTGTAGTAAGATTTGATTCAATAATATTGTAATGTGACAGCAAAATCTACCAAACCAGAAAACCCCTAATCTCACCTTTTATTTCCTCTAATCCAGATTGCAGATGCACTCTGTTAAGCTTCCAACATCCTAGAGACATCCTTGCCAGAATCATATGCCCTTATGAAATGGTCTTCAATGTCCTTCAATGCTTCCAAAGCTCTCTACCCTTCTCAGGCATGTCAATCACTGTTAAGCCCTTGTGCTCGCCCTGGCCCAAACAGCCGCCACCGCCCACCGCCTTCACCATTTCAACCGAACCACTCTCTTCCTTAGCCTCCCCTCCACTCACAACATTCTCTTCAACAACCACCACCTTTTTCTCTTCTTCAACCCCATTCTCTTCAGCTTCTTCCTCTTCTTCCAGCTCTGGTATTCCTTCCTGTTCCCTCACAACCCCTCAGATCATCCTCAGAGGTCTGCCTGTACCCACTCATGACGTCCGGCCTCATGCCATAGAAGGGTTGAAGAAGTCCCACCCAAAATCCCTCTGAGGAGATGGCATGGGTGGTGGCACTTGCATATAATAGTACCCGCAGGCTGGCTCTTGTACTTCTGCGTTCACTCTCTTCTCAGTTTCTTCCTCTGAGGAGTCATCTGAAGAAGTGGAGGAATCACAGTGCTCCAAGGGATGGACTCTTTGGTAGACTCAGAAGGCCTCTGTTGGAGCAGCATGGTGTTGTTGGTGACATTCTCGGTGGGGGTTGATGGGGAGGTGCAAGGTGGAGAGAAAGTTATGAGGAAAAGGTGAAGAAGGTGAAGAGTGTCTAGCAACAAAGAGCTTAACGGCAGCTGCGACAGCATATAGAGATTGACAGTACTTAAAATGTGCCTCTGCGAGAGCATACCTTCTCTCAACGGCTAGCTTGAGCTGATGCTTTCTCTCCCTACATATGGATACTACTTCTTCTTCTTCACCTAGCTTAGAAGCAACACATCCCATCCTCTGCTTCTTGTTCTTTTTTCTTTTGCTTAAACCTCGAGTTGGATGAATATGGGCTAACGGAATGTAAAAAGGTCGGCTTTTTGGGGGTATCTCTTCATCCTTTTCTGATACAAACGAGTTCGGGTTTCGCCAAGACAGGGAATGTATTTGCTTGAGCCGCGTTTTCAGAAAAGCAGAGTCCAAAATGCTGATCCATTGGAAGTTTTAGGCCATACCCATATCAGGACTTGCTCTGGCACGCTTGCTTCTGGTGGAAACGCAGCTTTTGAAAGAGCTTCCAAACTACCCATTTCCTTCTCCAAGCAAAAAGAGCTTCAAAAAGAGAGCGGAAAAACAAAAGGGCTTCAAAGAAGCAAACACAGAGGAGTGAACTTTTCTGGAGAGGGAGTCTAGAAAGGTCGGAGGTAAAAGCAAGACTAGTTCTTTCTCCTTCTTCTCTTCCATTCTTTTCCTAAGCCCACCATTTTGTTTAATTACCTGAAACTGCAGGAGGGACTGCGAAATAAGAGAATGGAGAGTGTATCTTCTAATATAAAATTTTGGAAGGGAATAAGGACAGAGAAAGAGAGATTGATTACATTACAACTGGGTAAAAAGCAGCTGGAGCATTGGTAGAGTAAGTAAAGTTAGAGGGGCTCGAGAAAGAACGGGACTGAGAGAGAATCCTTGTGCTTGCTGTTTGGCAATTAGTAGGCATGAGTTAGCAAGGGCACAAGTACAGCCATGGTCTATCATCCCATACGTGACTCTCACAAAAGAAAAAGGAAAAAGAAAGTGAAATTATTAAAGGGCTCTGCTTGATTTTGCAGAGATTTTAGAGGGGAACCAGCAGGAGGGTTCAGAGAGAAGAGCCAAACGTGGTCATTCATTCACTGTAACCAGTGCAGAGAGACTAGCCTAGTGAGAGAGAGAGAGAGAGAGTGGTTCATTAATTGTCCTGTCTCTTGTGGTATTTCCTCCTGTCATTATACAAATCTGACTGCCACTACTTACCTCGTAAACCACTCCTAATGAAGTGTGTAATTGTGCTTTGTCCCAGGCATTTGTATTTATGTGTACGGGGAGAGGAGCAAGAGCCGCCTCGCCTCGCCTCGCCTCGCCGTACCCGTGTGCCGCTGTCATTTTCTTGAGAGCTAGGCCAGGAAAACTAACCCTATCTGAAACTCCAGAGCAAGATGGCACTTCAGATTCTGAATCTAACGTTTCATGATTCATCGTAGATTTGGAACTGAATGTAGTGGCGCGTCATGTGAGAGAAGCTTTATTATGGCCCTTGAAAGGGATGAAGAAAGTACCCATCTTATTTCCTGACTCTTTTTGATTGCTGCTGCTACTACCAGCTTCTCACCTTGATTGATTGGTTTGAATGACCTAAAGGGAAATCAAATATAAACCCTCCCTCGGTTTACTTTGCTCTCCCTTTGGAGATGACAGAAATAATTGGCATCTACAAAAAGGGAAGAATATGGGTATTACTTGGGATCAGAGGCAGTTTAGCTCTATGAGTTGTTTATACAGCATCCATCGTCGTTCACATCTTTCAAGCTAGAGACTTGGAACAATATCAATGTATTTGTTTTTTTGAGTCAAGATTTCAATGTATTTCGTTTTCACTCTAGGCCGCCTCATTTAAATAACTTAACAAATTATTAAATGATATTTCAAAATATAAAGGATAGGATTGAATTATCATATCAAGTTAATTTTTAAGATTTGGTAACTTATTAAAAAAAGTCTATGCAATTGTCTCGACTCACGCGATGGATTAAGATCATGGGATAATTAGTTAGGGATGAGTCCATAGGCTTTATAGTACATTGGATGCGAAAGGGATTCGGAAATGGTTTTCTTTTTTATAAGACCCCAAGACAAAGGGGGTGCATTTGACAACCATTCTTCGCTTTAACAAGAAACGTAAATGCATTTTTCTATTTCATTTCTGTAAGAAGTTTCTAAAACAAAAATAACCATTTTGATAACGATACAAAATTTATACTCTAAAAATATAAATTCGTTTGATAACGATTACAAAATTTCTTCCTTTCTGACGGCTGGTGGACCTAAGCGACAGCGAGGATGGACGATCGGGCGGCCGGCGGCCGGCGGCCGCGACGAGCGACCGACGGATCGGTGGTCATGGCGAATGAAGGACTGATTGACGAACGATGAGAAGAATTTTTATTTCGATTTCTATTCCGAAATGTGAAGTAGAAAATTTTAGCCTTCGATTTTTCTTCCAAACCTATTTCGGAATAAAAATCTATTCCAGAAATAAAACCTGAATAGGTTTGTCAAACGCATTTCTCTTCCGTAAACAAGCTCTCAACGGAAAAACTATTTCCTGGAATAAATTTTGGTTATCACGCACCCTTTGGTATTCTTCCTGACGTTGTACCACTTCCTAGACTTCCTTTTGCTCAAGAAACATGGACAAGATACCAAAACAACGAAGGCCAAGAAACAGAATCGACTAAATATAAAGAGGACCTGGATTAAATGACCTCAAAGACTGCGCAGAAACTTCATTCTAGGGTCTTAAAAAGTACAGAGAACTCACTTACCCATGAAGAGGAGTCAAAGTGTCAAACCATCATTGGATACACAGTACAAAATTAAAATGGTAGTCAAACCTGTGCCCGTGAGTAAGACACCTTTCATAACTAACTTCACCCTAGGCTACTGAGAGGAGGCAGTCAAGGCACACGAAACACAAACATTCATGACTTCAAGTTGAGAGAGAAAGAGAGAGAGTTCTGGCTCCACATGGGAAAGTGATGCATGCTACTGTTTTCCTTCTTCTTCCACATTTTTGGTTCCAGAAAAGAGCATTTATTCAATAGTAAATACCAAGAGAGCCGAAGAAGATTTTTTGCATGGACACAGTGGAAATGTTTTGTTGAATTTCAGTGAAGGAGAAATTCTTCTGCTAAAAATGAGTGGATTGATACAGGAGTTGCCACCATGACAGAGTATTTTCCTCTAATGAGAGAAAACATCTGCTTTGTGGAAACCCAAAATGCTGCAGCCACCACTAGCTTTCAACCCATGAAAATAAAAGGAAAGCAAAAAAGGAGACATGAAAATCCTTCTATTACATGGCTCTGTTTTATGTAATCTCGTTTTAAATATTTAATCCCCACTTACTTTGTGCAGGCATATAGTAATGTGACACCACCACATGGAAGCTAAACTGCTGAAGCAAAGCTGACAATATGTTATGTTCAGGTGGGCTCATGCAAATTCTCTTTGACTGCAAAAAAAAGTTTCGACATCTGGGTAAATTGCATCAGAAGCTGCATGCATGCAAACCAAATTGCAATGTCTTTGACTTGTCTTCAGGAGAAGAAATTTCATCATATACTTATTCTAATCTGCAGTGCACAGACCTTGTGCTAAGTTCACAGGGAAAAGTATGAGCTTGAAATTATCGAGAAAATAGAAACGTATTTTCCCAGTAATAATTGGTCTTATTCATTCACACATTTCAACTCCCAAAGAAAATTTCAAAAGCACTTTGAGATGCCACACCTGCATTTTGGGCTCCCAATGGTGGCATGGAGGACCGTGCAATTAATCTAACGGCTGTGACTTGTTTAAGGACATGTAATGATCACAAATTGCGAATTAGACGACAAGACTTTGGTTTCGTGGTGACCGAGAATATGCTCTGACAGAGCCTGACCGGCGAGAGGGGGAAAAGACAAGTAGCCTTTCCCTTGCCTCGTAAGCCCCCACTTCCTCTGTACATACTCAATAGATATTTAAGAAATGCATATTTTAGTGTGTAAATTTCTCTGTTGCTCTAATCTAATGCCGGATATGTTATTCGACAAAGAATGTTTTAAGGCTAGCCTCCCAATTTAATAAAGCATGAAACTTTTGGAACTCCTTAACAGTTTGCAGAGAAAAAAGCTTTCCTTAGGGATTCTGGTCAGCACGTAGGAAGATAACTAATGACATACGATGCCCAGATAGTAGAGAGCGTAACGACATCCATGACCACCATGACCAAGAGTGGAAAAGATTCAAAAAATTATAAATATAGTATACTTATAATAATTTAGTCCCAAACTTTTTAATCAGACCGAAGGAATCATAAACTTTTAACGATTCATCAATATACCACTCAATCAACTTTCGCTAGAAATCACTAACATAAATGATGATTTGTTCTACATAAAAAAATGTTTATAACTCAATTGATACAACTAAAAGATTCAGGAATTAATTAATATAAGTGCAATAAGTTTAACCTTATCTCTGGCCACGAGTCTATACCTATTTCCTGCGATAAAACTCACATGAACTGATATGAGCAGAGAGCTAAAGGTCACTATCTCCAGTTTTGGCATTGGGAATCATAACATTCCGAAAAGAACTCCCCTGATGAAAACCAGGACAAAATACCCAACGAATCTAAAAAAAGGCAAATTATATTCTCAAGTAACATCATTTACAGAGCTGATACGAAGCTAAACTAAATGAAAGCAAAAATTGCTACTGAGGAGGCTTGCAGAGGAGCTTTCCCTACCACACACAGTTGATAAAACTATAGTTACGGGAGTTCTTTAATTTCCAAAGACTATATTTTTCAGCCTGTGTCCCAGTTCAGATGAAAGAGTTATAAGGTCATCTCCTCTTCATCTGCCAAAGAAGCTGCCTTGGTATGCAATAGAAATAAATCGAAACAGCATAATGACAAATACAGAAATCCCAAGAGCAGCTTCTTCAATTATCGCTGGCCTCCGAGGAGTAGTACAGGGAGCTAAAGTATTGGGAGTGTTGATGCCACCTCCTCTAATTGAAAGTTTAGCTGACCTTGATTGAGCTCACTGTACTCATCATATTCCAATCCAGATACACGACGATGACCGTGATGTCGCCGTGGAAGTGCCGGGCGGACTCCCCGGTCAATCTTTTCAAGTCCGAGTACCTTCATTTTCTTTCCTTGCTGCTTCCTGCAAAGCAGCTTTCGCCTTAGCGCCTCGCACTTCCGTTGCAGCCAAGGTTGGTGGACTTGAGTGCACATATTTTTCCTAGTCAAATATGATATTGCATTCTTTATCCTCTGTTCATGACTATGTTAGCGTGTTTCTTCAATGCAGATCAGCCCAGAAGTATGGTAGAATGAAATATGATTTTTCTAAACAGCTAATGTAATGCACCCATACTTTCCATGGTACAGCATGCTAGCTGAATGCAAATTAGACGATTAGGTTATTTAAATGGGAAAAAAGAAAAAGTAGCATGTTAAACTTACATTGCGTGCGTGATTCTGAACTATATCTACTGCTTCCTGGTTGCTGAGGTGCTCCCAAAGTCCATCGGATGCAAAAATGACAAACCGATCATGTGGTTCAAGCTGTTGCGCTGAGATTGATGGCTCTGAACTTAATATCGGTTTCTCAAAAGGTTCACGAAGGCGACACTTCGCAATCAAAGGCTCTCGGTTGAACTCAGGCTTCTTCAGATATACATCTCCAATAGACCTTGAAACCTGCAAAACCAATTGCCGTGACCATTACTTTGAAACCTACAGATTTACTGGTCAAATTCTAGCGAAAGAAATATCACGAGCAAATGATAAATTTAGGATTTGCTGCATGAAAACTACTGATCGCAAGAGAGACAAGCAAGCTGCACTGCTGCAGGCAGAACCAATTGATTTTGATAAAACCAGCTTTGTTGTAACTTTTGGTAATATTTTCTTTCTATTGCCTTGCCAGAACATTTTTCAAGTTCCTCCTTTTGCAATTGCAAAGTTTGTAGCTTGCTGGCAGACTTGTGGTAGGAAAAGCTCCTAAAACTTGTTCATGTTCCCACTAAAACTTGGTAGTGTTTGTTTTACCTTCTAGTAAACTTTCAGAAAGGCCACCAGTTCAAGCATAAAAACCCATTTCCTGATAACAAAAATGTTTGCCAAAAGCAAAGCACTATCCTAGCATGTAGCATCAAAGATGTTAGGAACTTTCCAAATCTATTATCACACTATGGACTATTATCTAAATTGATGTACTCACTAATAAATTCAAGCAGAAGATCTGCGGTAAGAGCACATTTTAATTGACGAGTCCTACTGGCTATAACTTACCTGTATGAGGCCCTTCACCCGCCATACATTGTGCTTTAGTACTACAATATGAGAGTCTTCAGGGTGCATGGAACACAACTCCTGTCTCACGGACTCTATACTTGCATTATGCTCCGTCGACAGCTGGATGGCCAGTACCTCCCCTGTCGCCTTCACTGCTCTTCCCAGAACAGCTCTTGAGTCACCAAGATTTGCTATGTAAAGGGTATCGCCAGAAATTACACCAGCAAGGCAACATGATCCAACTGCTGCAATCTGTGGTCTTACTGGCCAGAGTTTGGTAACAGTGGACATAAACCCCTCTTCTGTCGCTTGAAATGCCTTCCGTATAACATCAGCAGACACTGATTGGTGCTCCGATATGAACCCTAAAAAATGAGGGCAATTAACCAATATAGAAGGGAACTAGCTCTCTGACTCCTTCAGGAAAGTACGCGATCAATTGAAAAGCATTAAGTCAGTAAAAGAAATGAAGCATTCTCTTAATCAAGCTTAGAACACGTATTTGTTTAAATTAGCAACACAAATTAGACATAATGAAATGATTAAGAATCATTGTAATCAAGCTACTAGTCTGCTTGGCGATTGCATGCAGAGTGACAGCTCCTGCAAAGTCTGCTAAACTTGAATAAAAAGAACATTTTTTGTCAAATAAATTGTAGTTTATCAAAATAAAGGCACGGTTTAGTTCGAGATTTTACATAATAGCAAACAATGGTTTAACTCTCCATAACACCCTCAAAGACTTCTCATCCACCACCGGCACCAATGACCATATAGTGGATCGCAGTGACAATCCAAGAATCTGATAATTTCTTTAAGTTTGTATCCCCAGTACTCTGCCAAAGCCATGACCTTTTTTTTAATCCAACCATCAATATCCTCGCTTCCTCAGAAGCAGCGAACTTTGAAAAACATCAAACCACATCATCCTCACTTAATTTATTTTTAAAAGGAACTTTATAGTGAAGTTGGGATCCACTTACTCTTGAGATGCTGAAAGAGGTGATCATTAACATAGCGAAGTCTCTGGTCCCCCGTGTCCATCGTAGACACCAACAAAGGTACCGTGGGGGCCGGACTCGAGGGAACTCAAATTGCCCGATTCGATCTGGCTTTGATCTTCTAGTAAATTATTGGCCTGGACAACAGCCATTGAGAATTCGCCATTCAAGTGCTGCCCCAAATCTTTGAACCATAGAAGCCCGTCTTGGCAGCCTCCGGCCATCGAACCCCTGTGAGCACATCGATCTGAACTCGGCCTAAGCAGGCCCCCAATGGGGATGACGTAATTATAACATGCTTCATCTCAACCAAACAACCTCAGATTACTCCACATCTGACTTACTGCTTATACACTCAACTCAACTCAACTACCACCCCAACAAGCCTCAAACAGCTTTTTGCAGATTCTCTAATTTAAATGCCCTGCTGAATAACAACCGAGAAAATAATGTATCTGCCAAAAAGGATTTGATGATATAAAAGGAAAGCATAAAGGCCCTTTAGTCAGACTCAGACATCCTTCCCACCTCACGTCAACTGGGAACAAATTCTCAGCCCACAGAAAACCCAATTGCTGAATAAACAACACGATCAAGATGACTAACAGAAGCGAAAAAGAGGTAGAGTTAAAACATGAAAATTTGCCACCACCTCTGTTACCCTCAGACAGAGGGGAAAAATAAACTGAACACGGGTACGAAATGTTGAAAAACAAGCGGTCACTCTCTCACGCCGGCCGCCGCTCGCTTCTTCCCCTCCGTCGCCCTCTCAGCTCTGGACTCTCCCGGCTTCACCTTTCTCTACTCGTCTCGCTCGAGTAACCTTCACCTCTCGTGTCACTCTCGCCGAAGATGTCGTACGTCGAAAAAAGGAGTAAATTTCATTGACACTTCAGTTGGAAGTCACCAAATAATTGTGTCGAGGATTTTGATTGCGAGCCAACCACCCAACTCTTTGCCCCGTCGCTCGTGCTTTTTCCTACGTCAAAACAGAAAGGAGTCGCCCTAGCTTCTATAGTTTGTACTACGTATGATTAGGGCTAATAAAAGATTTCTTAAAGGCGGAAAGGGTACCGACGACACGTGTTCATTTTTATTTTTATTTTATAGCCAAGTGTCACGGGGCCAGAAAGAGAGTCAACCCGGGAGGTTTCTCGGAGGGTGATCGTGACTCACCCGTGGACCTCCCGCTTTCACTGATTCTCACCAAGCCTTCTCTCCCCGAAGTTTCCAAAGGAGGGCGAAACCGTCATTGAGTCATATTCTAGAAGTTCTGCTCCGTTATTTATATTGGTAGACGGTAGTTGACATTATGTCGATAGCCGAGGCGGTGCGATCTCGCCTCTTCGAATGAAAAAGTATATCAACGGATGTAATCCAAGGCCCTCAACTATAAAAAGGGGTGTCCCCTTCATTTGTAATCCATCCACTACTTCCATAATACAAAACTTAAGTCTTTCCAAAGCTCCTCTAAAACTCTTTCTCTCTACGATCCGTGTAAGCTAGCGAGTGTGCGTTCAATCGAGCAAGGCTTAGCTTAGGTGCTTGGCAATCCACTCCGATCCAAAAGTGCCTAAGCCGCCATGCGGTCGCGATCCAACCAATCAGCCCGTGACAAGTGGTATTAGAGTTAAAGAGAGATCCGTTTCCAAGAGATTGAGGTACGCCATCTCGTTCGAGAGAATGTCAAGCTGCTAGGCGCTTATAATGGAGAGGCCGTGCAAGTCAAAGAGACTCGCGGCCGAGCAAAGAAAGGAAGCCTCTGGATGCCGTGGCTGCGTTTGATGAGAAGATCGGGAAGGTCCGGAGTGCCGTGCTCGAACTCATGGAAAGTCTTGACGATGTGCGAGACCGGATCATGGAGGTTGAGGGCTCCGTCGGAAGACTTCACGACCGACATCAACCAAGCCACAAATACGTTCCGTTCCGACAAGGATGAAGCTCAAGCATCAATCAATGGTTTGGACGAGCGCACCCAAGTGATCGAAGAGGTAAGCCCATGTAGGACGAGGTCGAAGCCATGAAGGCAAAGAGATCCAAGAGTCAAGACCGAGCTCCCGCCTATGTAAGCTAAGCATCACGAACGTAAGTAATGCCTACACAAGCGGGTGCTCAAACTTGAGGTGCCAAAGCCAAAGGAGTTTAAAGGCGAATGATCCGCCAAGGAGGTGGACAACTTCACCGGGAGCACGGAGCAATACATTTGGCGCCCGTCAACATCCAAGACGAGTCGATCAAGGTACGAACCGCTTCAATGTTCCTGCTTGGATACGGCAATGCTCCGGGTGGCGCAATAGGTGACGAGACTAAGCGTGGTGCCGATCCCGTGAGCACGTGGGACGACTTTTGTGAGAGAGTTCTCGCTGGGACTATTTCTTCCCGAGTTCGCCAGAAGCTCCGTAGCAAGCTCCATCGTCTCGAACAAAGAGGTGCAATCCGAGAGTACGTGAAGGAGTTCACAGAGCTCAAACTCCAAATTCGCAACCTAAGCAAAGAGGAGACTCGGGCGTTTATGGATAGATTGAAGCTATGGGCTACTTGAGCTCAAGCGAAGGACGTGAAAGGGCCTCGCGCGAGCTTAAGCGTGGCAGTCACTGCTGACCTCACCAAGACCGAACCAAGGAGTCGACCAAGAGAGTGGATGATGTTGGATCGATCCGAAGACGAAGGAAGAAACACTCCCTCGAGACGCCCGATCAATGCGGCCAAGTCAAGACGTGGGAGAAGGGTCTTCCAAGCCGTCCTTCCAAAGGGGCCGACCGCCAACGGACTACACAAGTAAGTTCGATCAACCTCCGCCCTCTCCTTGCTTCATTTGCAAAGGTCTACACTAGACCCAAAAATGCCCGAAGAAGGGTTGAATCAACGCCCTCCTTGCCATCGAGGAAGAAAAGGAGGAGCCCAAAGAATATAAGCGGTGATCCGATTGGAGCTGTGAGGATGATCAACTCGATCCAAGCTCGACGCCGTCCAAAGAAGAAGGGATTGCACCGAACACGGACATGTTCGTGGAGGTCGAAGTGTGCGAACGAACGCTTTTACACCTTGGTCGACACTGCAACGCATCGAACATGTTCATGTCAACCGAGGTAGCCAAAGCCTTTGGACTTCATGTGGAACCATCTCGGGAAGTCGCATGTCCATCAATTCGGCGACTTCCATGGCGGGAGCAACTCCCGACGTGGATGTCAAGATTGGCGGATGGAAAGGCAAAATGGCGTTCAAGGTAATCCCTCTTGGACGATTATGATCTCATCATTGGTATGCAATTTTTCCATAGTGTGGGAGCCATGATCGACATGATTCAAGTGCATGATGATCCTCGACCAAAATGCCCGTCGATGATCCCCATGATCAAAGGGGTGGTCGACACCAAGACCATCGCGTCGATCCGACGCCTCGACAAGAGCTTGAAGGCCGTGATGCGCATCAACAAGCTATCCGAGGTAAAGCCGAAAGTCGAGTTGGATCCTACCCAACAAACGCCATGCCAATCCAAGTGCTCTTCCCCGAGGTTGAGTGCTCGTCACATGCCACGCCTGAACCAAAGGTGGAGCCGCATGCCAAGTCTGAGTTCATCATCGAAGGTTGTGGTTCTTCGTTCATGAGCGTCCGAGCAAAGCGAAACAAGAACAAGAAAGCCCGTGTCAAAGCAAGGAAGACCGCTCGTCGAGCCAAGAGCGATGAGGACGTCGCTCGATTAAGTGGGGAGAATGTCACGGCCGAAAGAGAGTCGACCCGAGAGGTTTCGGAGGCGATTGTGACTCACCCGTGGACCTCCTGCTCTCACTCGGATTCCCACCAAGCCTTCTCCCCGAAGTTTCCAAGGGCGGCGAAACCGTCATTAAGTCATATTCTAGAAGTTTGTTCCGTTATTTATGGTCGGTAGACGGTACTTGACATTATATCGGTAGTTGAGGTGGTGCGATCTCGCCCGCCGAATGAAAAGTATATCAACGGATGTAATCCGAGGCCCTCAACTATAAAAAGGGGTGTCCTCCTTCATTTGTAATCCATCCACTACTTCCGCAATACAAAGCTTAAGTCTTTCCGCAGCTCCTCTTCTCTAGAACTCTTCTCTACTACGATCCGGGTAAGCGAGCGAGTGTGCGTTCAATCGAGCAAGGCTTGGCTTAGGTGCTTGGCAATCCAATTCGATCCAAAAGTGCCCGGGAAATGCCGCCGGTCGCGATCCAACCGATCGGCCCGTGACACAAGCATGATAAGAAGGCATGATCGCACCTTTTCTAACGTAAATGATGTCGTCCTTGTCGGAGTAGCCTTTTTCTTGAGTAGTTCCAAAGTCATTAAGAGTAACTTAGGATAAAAAAAGTATATCCATGTCTGGAAAATTTTTCAAAAAATCATAAATTCATTACACTTTTAACAACTCAATCTTAAATATTTTAATTATACCAATGAAATTATAAAAATTTCATATTTTATAAATTGAGTTCACTTGGCCAATTTTGGCCGAAATCATTAATGTGAATGTCGGCTATTTTACGTGGCATAATGTAGATTATTTTAAATAATTTTTTCAATTATTTATTTATTCTATTCTTTTCTTTTTCTTTTCTTTCTTTTCCCTTGTGTTTTCTTTCTCAGGTTTTTTCATTCTTCCTTCTTTGGCCAGTTGCCGCCTTGGCATCTAAACAAAGGCAAGGACCAATGAGGTCCTAAATCATTTACCGCCGCAGCAAATATCGCATCCGCCTTAAAGTATCAATTTCATGTGCCATTCTTATTTCTATTTGTACGTGAGGGGTGGAATAATATTCCACATCTCTTATTTATAGGTTTTATATCAGGAGAATTATTTATAAAAAAAAAATAGAAAAAAAAAAGTCATAAACATATCAGAATTGTGCTAATTCAATCCTAAACTTATTTGTTTTGGCCAATTGAGCCATAAACTGTGATCATTGTCAGTTCAATCCATCCAGCCAACTCACATACTAATAGAAATAAGAATAGCACATGGAATTGATAATTTAAGATAGATGACAACACCATTGATAAAATAATGCTTGCGTAGGAGCATATCTCTTTTGGTTCCACTATCTTAGACCTTCTCCAAGTTGTGAAGATTCTAAAGCTTAAAGAAAACAAAAAGCCAAAAATAGTTAGTTAATAGCATTTATATTAATGCTTCACTACTATAATTCCAGTTATGATGAACACGTTACTTGTACTACTTTTCCTTGCCATGCCCAAAAATTGAGGCCGACCTCACTTAGCAATGGCAAGGTCAAGCCTCATCCGCCCCAAGAAAGCTTGACCTCACTAGATCGACTAGTTCAATGCCTCACCTAGCCATGGTGAGATCGACCTCCACCTAGCGACAACAAGGGCAAGTCTCACCAAATCCAAAGCAAGGTCAAGCCCTCGCCCAATCACGACAAAGGCTCAACCAAGGCCGAGGTTGACCTCGTTAACTCTCACATTTGGCTAGTCATTAGCCATCACTCGAGGGCGATGGAAGAAAAGGAAAAAGAAAGAGAAAATAAAAAATAAATATATATATATATATATATATTAAAATGTTATTAAAAATTGTTCATTATAGTGACGTTGGACGCCATATAAGTGATTTTTGATCAAAATTGACTAGATTGACTCAATTGGCAAACATGAAAATGTTAATAACTTAATTAATAAAATTAAAAGATTTAGGATTGAATTGGTAAAAGAATTGTCCATTTGGTTCATCTAGCTAAAATGATTTGATTGGACCTTGCTTTTTTTGAAATTCTATCTCATACAATTTTATATTTTCCCACCATGCCCCGTAGACACATCATCCCGTATAATATGTGACATAACGTCATATGATTCCTTATCTAAATATGGCGGACAAGCTTTTTCCTCGAACTCTCTTTTATTGGTTAAAGAACTGTTAAGTGATTAATGACTACTTATATATATATAACTTCTTGAAGAAGCGTTAAAGTTGGGTCTCTCTCTCTCTCTTTTCTTTTCTTTTTTGGTATTTCGTTGTGGTGAGCATAATGCCTTTTCTACTCTTGGCATGATCGCTCGTTCATCATTATTGTCTTATGTAACGAACCAATGAATTTGTCCATCCAAACGATCCGCACCTCGTGTTGCATGGCTCGTACTCATGTTCTCCAAGTCACTTCCTGCAAACCCTCGAGTAATCGCATGAAGATTTAGTACGGCCCACAAAGGAGTAAATTTCATCAACACTTCCACAGATTCATCATCACCAAGATGAAGGTCGTCGAATCAACGAAGATGTAGGATCCCCTGCCTCTGTCCCATTCATCAGCTACTGAATCACGTCAAACCCAATCGCCCCTCAAATCTAATCCTCTACTTCTGCCGTTTATACATCAATTCCTTCGTCAATGAGTCGCTTTTGAATTCCGCCCTTCGTGAAAGTCCTCACTAGGTTCGTCCTATATCCTCACAACTTATTGATCTAGCTACTTTGGTACTTTCAAGCATGAAATTAACCCCGGTTTCATCTACGAACCAAAATTTGTTAGAATGGAGGAAGAGAAACAGAGAATCAGAATCTCAACTCTGTCTCAAGTTCACTCTATCTCAAGTTCACCCTATTGCGCACAATGTCGAATTGAAA
Source organism: Eucalyptus guilfoylei (assembly GCA_016097605.1). Lineage (NCBI taxonomy): Eukaryota > Viridiplantae > Streptophyta > Magnoliopsida > Myrtales > Myrtaceae > Eucalyptus > Eucalyptus guilfoylei. The sequence goes on from CM027864.1 coordinate 31,732,517, forward strand.
TCGAATCCTCAATAACTAGGCACCACACGCATATATGTCTATCGCATTTACCGTCTCACGGGATCAGTATATAACAATTTGCCGTCGCTTCTTCTAAGTTGATTTGATTGGCAAAGAGACTTTTGCTAATTGCTCATACATAACAAAGGGAATATCTTTCTAGGATGATAAGAAGTACTGTCAACATAAAATCATTATTAAGTTCATACTATAGACAGGTTCAGCGTCTCTATTTCAGCAGACTCAAGCTAAGTAAGAATAGCATAGGCCTTTTATTCTTGTGACAAAAGCAATCAACCCTTTTACTATCGAATAGAGAAGCAATATCATCTGGTCAATTCCATTCGTCTAACATTGTGCTCTAAGTACATTAAGCAGTTATACTCCCACTACTTCCTTGCCTTTATGAGGAAAACAAGTCAACATCAAAGTTCACAATCTATGGAGAGGAAAGTGCGGAGGACCTTACTTGAACGATGAATGTCAAACGATAGGTGAAACTAAATCTCTCTCAATTTCACCCCTCTACAATGACAAACTACCTAGGATATCATAACTAGCTAAAGACTTCATAACAGAAAGGAGAGAAATTAAAAATTAAAAATTAAGCGAGGCTAGCAGGGTTTCACGAATGGATGATACAATTACGATCCCTAAAAAGCAATTACTTCTACAAGTGGAGGCAAGGTTCAAACTCTATTCCATGATTAATCCACGGCCAACAGAAGGCAAGTTCTTACCTGGAAAAGCTTGAGCAGAGTAGAAATAGTCGACAAAGATTAGTTTATTTTCTTGGCCTAGCAAAAAGAAAATACAAAATTAGTCCCAATCAACAGAGGTAGCACACAGAGATAGCATATCAGAAGAATAAGACAAATCTTCAGTGCTCAGACAATGACTGACCTGAAAGAAGTTAATGAGTCAACTCCAAGATATTTGTCTGATATTAATCATACACGGCACGTCTTTACTTGAAATTTATTTTCTTCTTTGCAAAAATTGATCAACATCTTCACTAAGAGCATCAAGCAGAAGCATTAAGTTTGAGATTTGCAATGCTTTAGTACTGCAGAGTACATCTAAGCACTTCTCTTCAGCATATTCAATCCAGCAGTAATAGATTCTTGCTTTTATTGAATATGTATTGTCAGCAATTTAGCCAGATTTAAGGCATTACAGTATCGTCATTTACCATTCTAGGAACTCTAAACTTCGGACTCTGCTCCAAAAAAGCTGGTGGCCGCTCGTATACCACTGATGCAGCCCTTATTAAAATCCCTGCCGTCAACCCCCATATCAAATACTTCTTGTTCCCCGCCTCATAGTCGAAATAATGAATGATATATTTATTGCCCAACCACTCTCTCTCTTCATCTCTTCGGTTTTCATCCTGAAACAAATATACACGTCTCTTGTCATGAGGACCTGCAAGTTCCACTGAGATAACTACAGTCACATGGAGTGTCGAATGAAGCGGTACCTTGATGAACATCTCCAACGGAGCATCAAATACTGCTTCCACTTCCGCAGGATTTGGGATGGGTTTAAAAGCTTTTTTGTCGGTAAGTATGCCTATCACCGGCATGACTCTCAAGAGATGCTGCAAAAGATTAAATGGTCACTGAACCCAGACATTCATACAAAAATAAGACCAAACGCTAACATTTCATTAATTCACATGATGGCAGGAAATAAGCAAACTGATGTAAACAATTTCTAAAAGAACTCATGGATAGGTATAGCCCAAGAGGTATGACATGACTAGTTTTGTTTTCCAAAGTACAAGGAAGACCATCCTTAATCACTGGTCGAGAGACTCTTCAGAACTTCCTTTTGTTGACGATGGAATTCTATTTAAGCATTTTCTCAGGGGATGATAGACAAAGAACCCAGAGGAAGCACCACGAAATGAGAAAATGGGATTAGGCATATGTGCACTTAAATCACAATAATTTATCGAAGGACCAGCATGATATTCCACAGAATTATAGCAATCTTCCAATGCACATGGTAAGAACAAGATAGTAAGACAGTTATATTTATCCTGGTAGGTTTCATAATGTGACTAAGCCCAATTTCATTTCCTAAACATCCCAAGTATGTAACTCCTCCACAGTTGATGAGTTGGGGAGAACTGGATAGAAATGACATAAGTTCCGTGTTAACTAGGATTGATTCCAAGGAGGGTCGCCAAACATGAAATGAGTACAGCGAACTGGTTTTTAAATGGAATAAGCAATCAGTTACACAAAAAGAAATGTAAATAATCATTGTTTCATTGCAGACCCTAAACCAAACCACATTAGTTCGGCAATTTCAACGTTTTATCCTCCTCTTTTCCCATCAGACAAGTCCCTTCACAAGTCAATCAGTGTGTGAAATTTACAATAGCAGATGGCAAACAATGATATTAGACCATTGCGTCTATCAAGCATGGTTGAAGATGAAGTTCTTCTGTCATTCTGCTTTACGAAGACCCTATAGGATGAACACCACTGAAGCCCACACACTGAAGACACCATAATCTCATACAAGAACCAGCATCCCCCCTTCTCCTGCACACAGACTCCAAAAGCACAAACATGCAAATACAAGTATGCATCCTTCACATTGAAGAATCAAAGTTGACAATCCATATGCAAATGTTTGACAAACATTGGAGCTATTAAGATCATTCCTTTCCTGAGCCCTTTACCAAGAAAGTTATCAACTGAGAGCATGAAGGAAGAACATCCCACTAAGTATTGCCGCCACTATTAAATGGACTGATGGTATCATTTCTTTCTAGAAAGAACATGCCAGTGTACACTCACCACACGATGCACTGAAAAGATCAGAATAAACAGGAGAGACTGCATTCATAACATTGTGGAGCTGTCTTAGTTTGAAAGAAAAATTGACATAAACCATTATTGTAAAGTGGTTTCACTAGCATTCAACTCGGACATGCTTTCATTGTTCCAACTGAACTGCAACTCAATTCTCACAGGGTTCCTATCAATGCCAACAGGCAAAGCACGTGCCGTATATGCAGAATCTTCTGGAGATACCATGTCAAGAATGAAAGCCTAACAATGGAAATGGCTGGAGAAATGAACCTTGGAAACAAAGGAGTGCTCCATTATGCAACATCAAACATACACTCTTCTTTATGACTGCTCAAAAGTACCTACATTCTATTCAACTACTACAGACTATTGTCAAGAAAAGTGGTGAATGCTGGTTTAATGATGCTTGATATTAATTGAGAAGAGACTGTTGACATAGTTCAATCTATTACTACTAAAAGCAGTTCAACATTCAGCTATAAAGCTTGTTGTTCAGGTTCATACTTCTAAAAAATTATCCATTCACATCAAATCCTCAGAAAAGGCCCCCACAACTTTCCATTTTATTATCATGGGAGAGAAGATTTTTAAGTGAAGTTCAACATTTCCATGGCAAAAGAGCGTAATGTATGCTAATACCTTGGACAAGAATGGCTCGAGTACAGTTACCACGTTGACAAGGGAAGGATCCAACCCGATTTCTCATTGGCTTCCCTTGTCGCAGTATCTTCATCATCCTTATCACCCTCCTCTGCTTTCCCACCTGGCAGTGATACTTCACCTGCAACCCAAAACAACATTGAACTTAGATCACTGGACAGCACCTCCATCCTCTTGTAGTCACCACGCTTATACCTACTGCAGAGATCCTAATCACCTGACACAGTACAAAACCAAACTTTCTGCGTTCACTGTAGTTGAAGTTTCAGTCCCAACCATTTCTGCTAGCATCGCCTTTCTCTGCCTCGATTTTCTAGAAACAGAGAAATTCAACTTGGCACTAAAAGTACTACAAGATCAAAACCTCCCAATTCAAGGACCGGAATTAAGAATCTACCACTCGATTAAACTGAACCCACATTTTCCGAATCATCAAGAAACCTACAAATACACACTTGAAATGTGACAGCGAGTTAAAGTTAAAGCAATAAAAGACCCTTTTTCCTCCCCATTTCTCTCATCTGAAACAAGAACAAGAATCGATTACTTCACATCTAATCAGTCATCGTACTCGAAACGATACAAAAGGAAGAACCCAAATTCTTGAAAACGAAAAACCAAACGACGACCATCGAAAGAGACGAACCCGAGTGGGTGGACAATCTGGAGGACCTCTTGGTAAGGACGACCCGCAACTCCCCATCATCGCCTTCGAAGAGGCAGATCAAGACCGCGGCTCTTTTGGGCGTGAACCTTCCCGGGTCGCGAGCGATCGGGGTCGCCGACTCCGGGAAGCCCACTTGGGACACGACCTTGCCGGCGGTCTCTTCGATCCGCTGCTCCTCGGCGTCCTCGGAATCGGGGGGCGGCGGCTTGTACAGCCGGAGCTGCTGAGCCAAGGCCGCCAGCCTCTGCGACGGAGGAGGAGGGGGCGGTGGGGAGCTGCTCATGAGGTTCAAGAATCGAGACGTCGATGCCGATGCAGAAATTCTTCGGAGAACCGAGATCATCTGCACTGGATCTTATACAGAAAATGAAAAAGCTTTGTACTTTGTTGTTGTTGTTTAATGTATTTTCTTTGGATGTCTTAAGTTTGCTTGTGCGACCGTCGTGCTTTCTGATTTACCCACAACAACTTTAATTTATTCAATATGATTCATTAAACTTTTAATTTGTTCCATGGAGTCCATAAATTTTTGTTCATGTTTATTGTAGCACTTGGATTATATGATATTTAATGTTGTCCTTAAATTTGAATTAATACAAGAACAACATCTAATATTTTCATATAATTAAAGGATTACATTGAACATATACTAAAATTCAGAAACGTTACATATCATATTAAAGTTTAGAAATTATATTAAATAAATTAAAAATCTATAAACTAATCAAAGTTGGGAAAATTGTCAAATAATTACAAACTTATTAATTCAATTCTAAACTTCAATCTTAAATTTTTTGTATTTGTATTAATTCAGGTCAATACAAGTTAATTTTGGTTGAAAATTTAGTCTTGAAGTTATGAACTTGACACTCGACATGTTAATTTTTAATATTTTTATTTTTTTCAATTTATTTTATTTTATTCCTTTTTTCTTTCATTAACATGTCAATTTTTAATATTTTTTATTTTTTTTATAATTATTTTTATTTTATTCCATTTTTTTTTTCCTTTTCTTTTTTTCTTCAACTTTGCCTAGCTGTAAGGCAAAAGGATTGAAGTCAACCTTGCTGTAGCACAGGCGATCTTCACCATCGTAGGGTGAGGCTAGCCTCACTAATGTGGGCGAGATTGAGCTCGCTTCGGGTATATCGCTATCCCCATTGACTTTAGTACTCTAGCCGTCTTGACAAACCAACTAGAGGAAAAGAAAAGAAAAAACAAAAAAAAAAAAAAAGGAAAAAATATATATATTAAAAAGTTACTTTCTCAACTGTTTTTTGTCGAAATTGGTGAATGGTGAATGAAAGCCAAATACAAAAGGATTAACACTTGAATTGGTGAATTATAATAAGTTTAAGACTATTTTGATAATTTTTTTTTTTTATTAAAGTTCAACAATTATTTGTGTCATTTTCGCAAATTATTTTGGATGTTATTAAGCATTGAGCTTCTCTAGGAGCAACATGTCCGGCGTAATGCTAACTCTTCATTTATGATGATGGCCGTAACTCGAGACCAAAAAAATCTGTCTTACAAACAACAAAGCCCTCACTGCAAATGGATGAGCATGAACTATAAGAAGTCAACTCCAGAAACAACAAGATACCACAGTTCTGACAAATGGAATCAAGGTACTAAATATATACAGCATAAATACAATATAAATCACAGCATTCAGGATTACAGGAGGAAAAAGTGAACAGACAAGCTTATGTATCATGCAACCGTTTTATCCTCAAACCAACAGAATTTTTGAGCAAAAGCTATACACATAATTTCAGCAACAATGAATGATAAAATAAAGGCTTTTCTCTCGCCGTCTCTGCAACTCGAAGGATGAAAAGAAAATGAACACCGGCCATCAAATCTGTGCTAAGCAACCGTGGATTTTTTCTTATTGTTTGCTTCCTCAGATTTACTTTCTGAAAGTGGATTGGTAGGTTTTTCAGCCCCTGGATAAGACAATCTCCTTGCCTTTGTAGTTACCTTTCCATTGGAGGACGGAGGAGGTTTGGGTGAAGTTACGGCCTTTGGCGTTTGCTGGTTCAAGCTTTTAGCGACATTACTTCCCTGCTTGTTAAGTGGTTTCTTCGGGCTAATGGTCTGAATGGGTACTTTCGGCTTTCCCATGGGCGAGCAGCGATCCATCGCTCCATCCAGCTCCAACCCCAACCTGCTTTTCCGAGTTCATAATTCTTCAAGCCATTGGTATTAGAGTCGGCCCTCCACTGTGAATCATCAATTCATAAAATGTGAGGACAACAGGAATCGTATTCAGAAACTATAATCATCTCTGATATGTGAGCTGGCAAGATAAACTCCTTAGCAGTATCATCTGAGAACCGAATCCTTCAGCGACATTCTTTTTCTTTACAATTTATTTCCTTTTCCTTGAGAAGACAGGAATTATCTTGCATTGCAGAACACAGCCATGAGACCCGAAAAAACTAAAACAATACCAATTAACAACAAACCAAGCCTTATCCCACTATATGGTCAATCTTATCATGGCATTGTGCTTGATCCTAAATAGAGCCTTACAAATAAATCTTGACGTATGTTATGTGATCTCCCTCACCTGATGGTTAAATGCATATGCCATGCTTCGTTCCCGTTTAACTGCTGCTTCTTCTCTCTGATGTATCCTTGCAAGAATTTCTTCCATGGTTTCAGAGCCACCGCACCAGTCGACCTGTCAGGCATGTAATGATGTAGTTGTAAGAGAATGCCAGGTGGTGTCATTTCAAACACATTACACATTCTTGCAGAACATGGATATATAACTATAAAGCCACAATGGCCACTGGAGAACATGCAACTTTTTTCAATGACTAAAATTTGAAGTAGAAGGCTTCAACGACTACAATCCATAATCACATGCTGCAGTTGCCTTTTACGCTACAGACACAGAAAGTATGACTCGACAAGAATCCTTAATCTGGAGCTTTTATGCATAGAACAGGACCATTATCCCAGCTGGGTTTGATATGCTGCAGGGGGCCATTGATCCCTTCCTTAATCAGTTTTCGATGTCCAAAAAGTTTTGATATGGCTGATGAAATTTACCTCAAGATCGTGGAGTTTAGCCTCAAGTTTCATCTGGTTCTCCAATTTCTTCTGTTTTATCCGCCCTTCTGTCACCATACAGAGACGGCGCTCTCTAACCTGAGACTGTACTTTGCTCCAGGAATGAAGATACCCCAATGTTGTTGTTGCTTGCTTTTTGACCGAAAAGTTTTGTGTCAGAATCTGCAATCTTACAATTCCTTTCAAACGTCGTAACATTTTCCGTGCCTAGAGCAGGATGAGAACAATTCTGTCAAATAAATGATATAAACACATCTTCCAAAGAGTTAAGCAAGACAATCACTGAGGACCAGATACAATGGGGAAATTTACATCTTAGGTACCATATAAGTTGTGCCAATGATGATTCAATAATAGCACAATTGAACAGCAAAATTGCCAGCTGAAAGTGAAAGTGAAAACAAATATCTATAGGACACACTGACACAGATGCAGGACATCTTCACAAGATGCTGTATTTAGCTAGTAGCTATCTAGCCATGGAAAGTTTTAAAAGATGACCAATCAACAGGATGAACCTAAAGGCAGAACCATAATTGAATGAAGCATTTGGTGAATGTGGTACCATATATGCCCGGAATGCTGTTTGAATTCGTAGTGCAGCTCTATTCTCAAGGGGCATGCCAAGAGAACTTTTTCCAGCAGTAGCACCATTTTCCAAAGTTGTGGACTCTTTATTTGAGTGGGTCTTCCACTTGAAGGAATTTGACTTCCCAGGAGATGAAGATGCCTGTTTTCCGGGCTGAAAGCATAACATCAAGCAGCAATGCAACATCAAAAGTATGAAAGGCACAACCAAATTTAACCCTATAATCACATATTTGCTCCCTAAGTAACAGAAGTAGAGATTTCTTTAAAATCATAACCAGCTTCCAACTTTTACTCCAATTATAATTTTCCAATGGTTTGATATAGACAACAGAAAGAAAGAATTCACTTAAGACTTCATGATCTTGGTAAGCGCCAAAGTAGAAATTTATTTGAATGTTCTACTCTGTGTCCATTGAATAGTTCATATTAGAAGCCTTTTCAGATGGTGACCTGAGAAGCACAGAACACAGCGGAAGCTCATTAACACTACCAAACACTTCTCAAGCAACTAGCCATTACTTATAGAAGCTGGCACCAATCATGGCAAGTTTCTTATCACAGTGAATCTAATGGGAAAGTAGAGACTACACAACAGATTTTATACAAGGAAGAACAATAAGATTTCAAAGGATAGAAATTTAATAACAAGCAGGAGAAAAGGCAGAACATTTTCAGAAAGTGGATTATTTCATCAAATGACTAATCTGTTCAAAGGGTCACTGTAAAAAGCATTACCAGGAAACGAAAAACTATCCATGAGATAAAGCCCAATCATGAATAGTTCCCATATGCATATAAACCCTTCTACGTCATTAGAAACGTTTGCGCAAAATTCTCACAGTTTCAGGAAAACAACTCCAGCAGAGATGTTTCATGATTACCTAATAACAGAGAACATGCAATTTATACAGGTAGAATTTAGAGCTGAAAGATCTTTAGACAAACTTGAAACAGTCTCATCATACCCAACTCAACTATGCTGGAAGCAAAATGGTTGATCCATGCTTAATACAAATGCAACAGGACTAAGAAAAGAAAAAAAGTATCTGGACTGTTTTATACCTTCGACTGCTTCGAACCATTGTTCTTCACTTTCTTCAGGTTGATTATAGACTTGAACCAGTTCCCAGAACCCATATCTTTAAGTTAAATGCCTTTACCCGTGAAGAGCAATACCCTGTTTCACGAAAGATCAATGACATGAGTGCTGGCACAAAACACACCTTGGAAGATCGCACAATTAAGAACCACACCGCCAATATTCAAATCTCTGATTTTTTTCATCAACTCGAGAATGAACAGTCATAAACATCATGATATCATCACAATCGATCTCAATAGCATCATATAACAACCCAAGATCCTATTTCTACACTTGTGATCGTACGTAATCAGTGCTTTTTCATATAGAGAGCTAGAACATAATGTCATTGTATCTCAATTAGGAACACGTAACCACCTCCTCAATCAACCACTCTGTTAGACTGCTAATCTCAAACCATGTTGATCCAATTCCAAGAGAACAGCACTTGACATCTCATCAAATGCGGACCACATAGAAAACATCAAAACGACGCAGAACGCTCCATAATTCGAGCGAAATTGCAGAACCTCTAATCAGATTCCCAGATCAAGAAACCAAGCATTTGCTCCGCCAATCATTCACCGCCCCCGAGCCCAGATCCCAGTCTCCTCCCATCACCAAGAAACGCCTACCCCACATCAGATATTCAGGTGGAAAAACAGAATGGAACAGAACAAAAAGCAAAAGGCCATTAGTTCTATGAACAATGATGACATACCCACAGAAGCAGCAACAATGAGGTCCAGTCCAGCGACGACCTTTTTCTTCCTCTTCTTTTCACACAAATGGGTACTCAATGGTCTTGCCTAAAGAACTGTGGTGGGGATAGCATTAGTAGTAAAGCACAAGAAAGCTCGAAGAAAAGGTCAGGCTGTCATAGCAAAGAAGAGAGAGAGAGGGAGAGAGAGAGAGAATAAAAAGTGGGTGTGGAATGTGGATATGCAAAAGGTCCACCTCCAATTCTACCCAGAATTTCCTGTTCTTTACTTTAAAAAAATCATTCATTTAATCAGATGGGGTCGATGGAAGATGTTTGTATTCACCCATCTCATCCTTGAATGGAGCACCCTCTCTCTCTCTCTCTCCTCTCCTTGGTCCACCATTCTCGGCTCAATCAAAGTCTCAACCAACGAAATACAACTCACTCGAAAGGGGTCTGCAGTTTGGTGCGAGGGAGTGTTGTTGGGGTGAAGAAGTCAGCAAAAAACAAAGGAGTCGAACTAGTACAGCGACAGCAGAACAAACCAATGGGAGATTGACGGTGATGGCCTGCCTTTCTAATTTGGTGTGGAAGAAAGTTCGGATTTTTACTCTTTATTTTTCGTTGAATTGTTTTGGATACTTCGAAGTGTTCTCAAACTATGCTACAGTACAAGCAGGAGCTGAAATGATTGGCATTGTGATATGATGATTGGGTTGGTGCACTTTTAAGAAGGAAAAATAAAAAAATTTACATGAATTTCTAAATCTGGATTGCCTGCTCAAGCAGATATTTATTTCTCAAATGTAAACAGTTAGGGAGCTAATCAAGATGAAGGTTGCTGTCAAAATAGATCTTGTATCGGCATTTCTCAAGTTAAATTCATGAGGAACTATCTTTAAGACTAAGCTTCAATATCTCAGGGTAATGCCAAAAATGTCATAACTCGCCGGCAAGATTCGTTGAGAGATTTGCGAAATTGTGATGTCAATATTATAGATCAATTTCATGCGAAACTGATCAAAAAATGAAATGATTTTTAGGAGATATTACTTTAAGAAAGCATGTAGATGATTGCTTTTAAGATCGGAAAATCTCTAAAAATGAAGTAATCCAATTACATGGAGGAGGAGTAGTCTATATTTATATTATTAATGAAAAATAAATGTATTTCCTCATTGCGAGTTGCTTAGAAAAATATAATATGAGTTTAAAAAGAGAAAAATGTAAAAAGGAGTCACGGGCATTGTTGAAGTTAAATTTGCAAGGAACCATATTTAAATCTAAGTTTTCCTATCACAATGAATGCCAAAAATGCTATAACTTACCAACAAGACTTACCCAAGAGTCTGTGAAAATCATGATATCAATAATAGAGACCAGTTTTTTGCGAAACTTAATCAGGAAATAAAATAAATTTCAAGAAATATTACTTAGAGAAAACACACAAATGATGGTTGGTAAGAGAAAAAATCTTTGAAAAAGGAAGTATATGCATTCAATCACATGGAGAAGATCTTCATTTTTCTAATGAAAAATAAATGTATTTCCTCCTTACAAGACTCGACAAGAGTTTGCAAAATCGTGATATTAATATTAGACATCAATTTCTTGCGAAACTTGATCAAAAAATAAAATGATTTTCAACAAATATAACTTTAAAAAAGTGCGCAAATTAGTACTTTTAAGAACAGAAACTCTCCAAAAACAAAGTATGCATTCAATTATAAGGAGCAGTAATGTATTTTCATTTTTCTAGTGAAAATAAATGTATTTCCTCCTCGAAAAGTTGCTTAGAGAAAAATACAGTAAAAAGAGGAAAATGATAAAAAGGTGGTCCCGGCGGGGCTCGAACCCGCGACCTTCGGCTCATAAGACCAACGCTCTAACCAACTGAGCTACGGGACCACGCTGCGGGGGATTTTCCTTGTTTTACTAATTTACTATAAATCAAACCTTCTTTCTGTCCTACATTTTAAGGACAAAACACGCCAAGATTTTTCTCTTTCTTTTTCTTTTTTATTTTATCACATCCACTTCTTTTGCTGAATTTCGAAATAATCAATGGCCATACGTAACTTTTGACTTCGATTTGACAATTTGCAAGGGAGGAAATTATGTAGCTGAACCTGTCCTGGCGAAGACAAAGAAGGGAAGAAAAAAGACTATAGTTGGGGTCGGTTCAACTGCCAAGCTCCCCATTATCAAAACATTAGAAAAGTCAATAATTACTGAAATGATTTGATGGTAAGGAATATCAATAATTGTTGTTGTTCTTATCATTATGCAGTAGGAGCCTCCAGATATGGCCAGCACATTTTTAGCCAAATTTAGGAAGTGACACTGCAAGATCTGGACCCTGAGGCAGCATTCCAAGCCTGCTTTCATAATTAGGTCTATTTCGAGCAATATTCCTATCATCATTATATTTCAACAGCTCCTGATTTAATCATAAAATTATTATCATTATTTCTAGCACCTCCGTTGCGTATTTCAATTAAAGATGTTTTTATGTGCCGAAGCCGCTGTAAGGTCCGTCTGCCTAGCGTTACCCACATACATTGCTGCGTCAGATTTTTTTATGGTCACTACCAACAAGAGTCTATCAAAAGGTATTTTTGGATCGCCGGTGTAGGTTTGGGCTATTGGTTAGACAATAGAGTTTGGGATCCGTGGCCCCGAGAAAAAATTAAGATTTTTGGTGGGATTATCCAATTATTATATTGGGTATTGGCCATTGATTTTTAATTACTGGAGGAAGATTTTCTAATCCAGACAAGATGACAGTTTTTTCTCCCGAAAATAGCCTCGTGAGATTATTCTCCAACTAGATTCATGAGAGAACAATTTTTAAGACATAGACTCACATGTCACAACATCATATATCAAAATAGGCATAGCAAGGAATATTTCACTAACTCCCTCTTCTCTACGTGTATGATTCTCCTCGAGTGGTTATTCAACCCATCATCGCATAATCTCATCTACATGTTGCCTTTCGTCGAAATCGAAATTATAAATTGTTGGGCAGAAATGCGTTGCCGCTTTATTTTTCTTCTTGGGAAATGCAATTGCGTCTTAGATTTTTTTGCAAATGATATAATTAAGTCAATCGACCTCTAAGTCTTTATGGCGATGTAATTGAGTACTAAAAACTTCGTCAAAAGAGGTGCAGTCCAATCATAAAATATTTACTAAAAAGTGCAATCTTAAGACCAATACAAAGAAAATTTGGGGTAGTCACATGATCATTTTTATGTATTGTAATGGAAAGGACTTGACCGCATTCTATATTTGTCACTTTTTGATCGATTAAAGGAAAATTATTCAAAAAGTTTTAAATCTATTGTATTTTTACCAATTTAGTTTTAAATTTTTCAATTTTACTAGTTAGGTCATAAACTTTTTTATCTGTTGTCAATTGAATTCATACTATCAATTTTGACTAGAAGTTGATGACATGGATATTGACTGTTCTACTTAGCATGGCTAACGATGTTAACATGAACCATTTTTAATAATATTTTTCCGATTTATTTTTATTTCTCTTCTATTTTTCATTTTCTTCTCTTTTCTTTCTCCATTTGTTTTACTATAGCTAGCGAGGCTAGGCCCTCACCAGCCACTAGCAAGGGCGGCGACACTCTCGCCCGGTCTCATCTAGATCTAAGTGAGGCCATCGCAACCTGCATCGCTCCACACAATGGCTCTAGGGTTTGTCTTCTTCATTTGTAGCACTCCATTCGGCCATCGCCCTAACTCTGTTTCTACTCCTTCGTCTTCTTCTTCAAAAATTCTCTGCAAAACCTCTAAGGTTTCCGAGAGCTTCAACCTCGTTGTGACCTTGAATTGGTTTTGATTTCCACCTTGAATTCTCGATTCATTTGTGAAACCTAGGGTTTTCTTTTTTTGTTCACTCGGCCACCACGAAGCCAGAGCTCGAGCTCGAGCGGCCATGGCAGTTACAAGCTCGAGATCTAACAATCATGGCCGTGAGTCGAGCTTGTGTAGCCATGGGTGAGGCCACCTATGCTCATGGTCAATGAGATCATGGGGAGGCTGGGCTTGCCTAGATCTAGGCAAGTGTTGCACAACCTTCACCCTCAGCCATTGAGGTTCCGATGGCCCCCGCTAATGGCCGGCGAGAATTAAAAAAAAAAAAAAGAGAATGAAAAGACAAAAAAGGAAAAACAAAATATTTGAAAAATATATTAAAATGTTATTTAAAAGTTTATGATTGAATTGACAAAAAGTGCACTAGGTTTAAGGATTTTTTTGACAATTTTTCATCAATCAAAGGTAACTAAATCCTACTTCCTCACTACAAGGCCTTTCAAAACCGATGGATCTTTAGGTTTGTTGTCTTAGGGTTGACCAAAGACAATAGACTCATAAGTTTGTCGCCTTCGGCCACTGCCAAGAGGCGATGAAACACTGATTTTGTCACCTTAAGTAGGGGTATGCAACCAAACTAGTTATACTCAGAATTTGGACCGGACTGCATGAAAAACAAGTTCGGGAATCGATTCCTGTTGAAACTGGTGTGGGAACAAGCTCGTGGTGAATACCCATCCTGGGAACCAAACTGAACTATCTTGTTTTGAAACTAGTTTCGGAACTGGTTCTATAAGTTAAAAAACCAAAATCCTAATTTTTTTTCCTAAATTCTAACCTTAGTACTTTTTCATCTTTTGTCTTTCCTCAAAACTCCTCTTCCCCTAAATTTTAATGGATGAATGGGGAATTGAGTTTTATATTTTATGTTTTATGTTACATGTTTGAACTTTATATAATTTATAAATTGTATGCGACTGTATTCATATTATGGATTGTCGTTTTCGGTGGATTAATATTTCTATTATTCATCTTTTACTTTGAATCATATCGTTACCCATAACCTCATATGATTTTGCTGTTAAAAAATGAACAAAAAAATAATAAAGGTTTTTGGGTAGATCTCGAATAGACCTAAAAAACAGGGTAGGTTCTAGAATCGATTCCAAGCAAATAAAGTAGATTCCAAAGTTCAAAAACTAGGAACTGATTATAATAGGGTAGGTTCCAAGTTCTAGCTTTAAAACCTGCCCACCTTGGACCCAATCATCCCTAACCTTAAACTGTGTTTGGTAGTCCGGATTTGAGCTCGGATGTGATAACAAAATGTTCAATCCAATATTTGGCGATGTCTTATGGATTGGATAAAGCAAATATACCCGATAAGAGATCGAGCTAGGGGTGGGATGGACCCGGATTAGATCAAATTTTTTTTAAAAATAACAATTTCCTTTCAATGATGGAGTGATGGAGTCTAGCTTTGCCGGCCATCATGCAAGGATCCCCACCACAATAGCCTATTACTCCATACCACCGTGCAAGACCATCGCCACAACAACCTATTTCTCCCGAACACTATACAATCATCATCATCTCCGACCAACACCGATTGTCATCGCCGTCCAACCGATTGTCCTCCAACAACTATCGAACCAAATTGGCTATGGATGATGAATGATCGAAATCGATAGATCAACCTGAAAAGTCATCTTTGAAAAGGAAGAACAAGAAGAAAGCAAAACGCTTGAAGTTTTGGGCATTTGTATGTTGGTCCTAAACGGTGGTAACTTGATTTTGCTGTGATGCTTCGGCGTCTGATCCTGTTCTCTACTCAGATCTAAGACTTTGTGTTGACAATCGGAAGATTTTATTTGGAAAAGGAGGAGGAGGAGCTCTGGTGAAAATGGCGATCGCTTAAAGTGGTGCTAGTCTCGACCATGCCACATTACGTCAACAAGATGCTGCCCTAGATTTGGAAAGTTTCACCTTTGTGAGCAAGTGAGATAAAGATTTTGCATCTTATCTTGTATTGCACCAAATATGAGAAAAGATTTTTAGCAATCTGGAGGATATATGAAGGATTTCTAATCCACCTTATCCTATCTTATCCCAATCCAAATATAGATGACCAAATACGAACTTAGGTCATACTAAAGGCAAGGATATACTACTTTGTTGTCTTAGGATTTATCCAAGGGCGAACCAAAAATGATTTTGTATCTTTAGGTCTACCCCAAGATGACAAAATTTTATTTTTTTCACAGCAGATTTGGAAGTTTTCCCACTTGATAGCGACAAATGTTGAATTTTGTCACTTGGATGTGAACCTAAGGTGACAAAAAGATTTTGTCACATCAAAACTCACTCAAGGAGACAAATTTCATGTTTGTGGCACTAAATTCAAAACTTAAGGCTGTGAAACTTTGATTTTATCATCTTAGGATATGATCAAATCGCCTTTGGTCGACCAAAGGCGACAAAAACTATATTTTGCCGCTTTTGGGTAACCTAAAGGCGACAAAAATGTTTGGTAGCAAAAATGTTGTCGCCTTAAAATATTTTTTAATGTGGTTTACCTTAGTGGCACTCTTCGGTCCGTTAAACCAACTCCAACCAAGAGTTGGCCCTTTACCAAAGACGAGATTGCACAACACAAAATGCTGCCCAACAAAGGTGGTGGACATGGACAGTTTATATAATAAATTCTTCTAGCAGGCATCATCCACATGTCATCCACGTGAAAACAATCCCCTCCTCCTTCAGATGTACCTATCTCGAAATCTGTCCATTGCCTCACTTAGGATGCATTTATTTTTCAGAAAATGAATAATTTGGATATCATATCTCTGAATATAATTATTTTTATTGTTTGAAGTAATTAGCCGATGAAATTTTTGTCGATGTTTATACACTGATGAATTTCGTGAATGCCTTAAATTCACGAAATTCCTCTAATTAAAACAACATCTTGTTATCCAATCCAAACGAAATGAACAAATTACATATTCGAATCAAAATCACAAAAGACAATGCCGTCTCGAAATCAATCTCCTCTTCACCAACGTTCCATCTCTCTTCTGTATATATAAATCCGATTCGATCTGCGTATCGCAGAAATCGTTCTTGCTGTATATCACTTCGTGACACGACGGAATGTGGCCCTAAGACCAGCCTAAAACACTCGTGAGGATATAAAGAAGCAGAAGAGATAAAGGGTAGAGAGCATACGAAAGAATACACGTCCAGAGCTGGAACTTGGTGCCGAAGCTTGTGATGAACCCCATCAAAGTGCAGATCAGAAGCACGACCAGAACCTCGGCCGAAACGTCCCAGGCTATGTCCTTGATGTACACGAGGGCCAAGAACGTGGCTAATCCCATCACGTTATTCATGAACACCCCGTTGTAAACCTGCAATGCAAAGAAATCGAATTCTTACAACCTAATTCTCGTGAAAATGCAGAAAGATCCATTAGCAAAAGCTTATACTGTGATTATACAGAACTAAAGTTGTCATCAATATGAATGCGGAAGCTAAAGGATTTTGCAATTGAGATGGGTGTGCGCATATATGATTATCCTCATTTGACCCTTCAAGAATCATAAAGTTGATTAAGGTCATAATGATCAATGAATTCTTCAAAATAGAGAGGTTCAACATTCTTAAATTTGCTTCCAGCATTAGAACTGTACGTGCAGTTCGCTAAAATCTATCTCTGTCAATGATTTCCTTCATTGAACTGCAAATTAGGCCTTATGGGTATTATAAAAACGACTTATTGGCTGCTCAAAATCAGGCAATAATGATTTAGTTCTTGAGCCTATGAAGGTAAACTCGTTCTAGAATTACTTCGATGACATAACCGGGGGATTCATAGGATAGACAATTAGATTTCAGAGAGCTCTTGACATCTCCGGCCTCGATTTACACAAAAGACAAGAACATGAAGGAAGGAGAAGTACATGTGCTTATATATTCACCTCAGTTAACGCCCCGGAAATGTCCCTTTTGGTCTTCTTCTTCGCTGAAGTAACGGCTGCGAGCGCTTGACGGTAGCTTGTGGCCAAGGGAATCAACACGTAGGAGATGAAGAATGGGCGAATCCCCGCAGCGCACCCAAATTCTTGGAAGCTGTCCCCGAGGGTCCTGCGAGCAGAGCTGTTATGCCGGATCCTACGATTATCAGGAAACCAGCTTTTGTATAGTTCCACCACACGTCAAATCGGCCTGTGGACTTGCTTGTTTTGTAATTAACAAGCTCTCTTGCCCTGGTGTTGTTTCCTGAAGATTCATGGCACCAAGAAAGTGCTGAAAAGCGAAATAATCTCAGTAGGTGAGAAGGTCATGTTGATAATATACGGCGAACACATTAGTTAAACTAAATCAGTTGCTAGTTTCAGAACATTTGGACCTCTTCTCATGAATTTCCAAGCCCACTAGGCGACAAGATGATTTTAGTCGTGAAAATCTTTAGGGAGCATTTCATTTGGCCAACGAAACCCTAACTAATAATTGAGGCAAAATGCACCTTCATTTGCACCTCATGATGTATCGCGAAATTTGCTACTGATACATATCTGAAATTCAGCATATAATTAGTGATGTAACTCAGTCATAAAACTAAGTGTTGTATAAGACGGCTATGAATGCGTTTGTAAGTACTAAAAATAAGTTTGAGAATGTAACTAGAGTTTTTGTGGATGGTAGCACCGTACCTGTGACTGGTTGCCAGCTGAGGATCGAGCTTGAGCAAGACTGTTTACAGGGAGCGTGTCCTCGTCCAACCATTCAGAAATTCCTTGCACAAATTCAGATTCACTTATGGATGCATCAATTGAAGAGTCAAATAGCTTCATCACAGAATCGGTGAAGTCGTCTGTGTTCAAACCAGCTTCCACGATCTGTATTCCCAGCATAAATGAGTACAGTTCGGTTTTTGGTACCCGTGAATCCTTGTTCTGGTCCATCTTTTGAAAGAGGCTGCATGTACAAACAACTGAACTTCTCCAAAAAGCAAACAATAATAACAAAAGAGGCAATAGGAATCTGAAAATCTTGATTAATTTGCACTGTGAATGAAAAATGAAGATTAATTACTCTTTTATATGAAGTACGTTCGGCTTGCCGTGGATGGTGAGAAGATTCTGCAGTATGCTCTCTCCTTCGTATAATCGCACTAGATATTCAAGTCTCTTCTTCTGAATCCATGGCTTAAAGACCTGCACCAAGATTTCGTATTTCACCATTAAAATTGCAGGAAACCATCAATGAACTCAGTAATTCTAGCAATTCCTAGATGATCAAGAAAGAAGATTAATTTCGCTAGAAACTTTAGTAGATCATCGAATTTCTTTTGCTTTACCTGGTAAGTGCAATACGTGACGAGGAAGATGACCGTAACTATGAGACTGACCAAAATCACAATTCGTTTCCCAGCGGTAAAATTAACGATCTTCGCCAATTGAAGAATGAGGAATGGAATCATGGAAACGAACATGATTCTGGCAATGTATTTAGTCTCCGGTCAGTTTCGACACCTGAACCTGCAAATCCAGAGGAGTGAAACATCCAAACTATCACGAATATCCGTGAATTGCATATAATATGAAAGGAAAGAACCCCTTGTTCAAGGTATACGTTAGAAGGAGAGACAAGATTGATGGAGAGAACCTGTGAGACGGCATGGCTCTCTGGTGGGTTGTCGATCGGACGAAGAAGGCGAAGAGCTCGAAAAATCACAACTGCCAAAAGCAACAATGGAACCCCAAACTAGCGAGAGGCTGAAGATTGCCGATCCTGCAAGCATGGCCATTGCCATCGTCGCCACCGACTCAGTCTTGTCCGAGCTTGCTGATATTGCGTTAGCTACAAAGGAATTGAGATAATACAAGATCAAGAAGAAATAGAAGAAGGTGAAATTGCAAAGCTAGGTTAGGAAGATATTTAAAATATGTTTGCGTTTACCATATGATTCAAATCTAGTCAAACGTTAAAGTCTTGTTGTGATGTCGCAATGAATGTACATTAGACCGGTCAAATAAGTGAGTTAGCTCTGATAAAAAATGATTCGACCCAAATCAACTCATTAAATCCGTTATGACCCATTTCAAGCAATAAACATCTAACATACCCGACACTCAACCTATATTGCTAAAACACTTATGTATATAACCAAATTTAGGAAAACCCATTCCCAAACTAAGATGAAAAAACTAAATGAGTGAATGAGTGATCAAATGAGAGCAAGAGAGAGTGAAGTGAGTCATAGAGGTGGGTTAGTACGTGATAAATCTATTTAACATCCGTATTAAACCCGTTTATGACTCAAAGAGTTAGGTCTAAATCCATAAATATAATTAACCAATTTAAAGACCTAGCCCATTAAATATGAGTTGAAATGGGTCTATGGTCCATTTTGAAAGGTCTAATGTACATAAGCAAAAATATCTCAAATATGCTGATTATTTTGTTAACTGAGTGCATAAATGATGAATATTTTTAGACAAGAAATAGCCTCAAACTATATGACCTGTAGGCCCGCCAAAGAAAAAAATGTGAGAACAGGCCACTTTAGATAATACTTTATACAATCCATCATTTTATAAACTGTACTGCAATTAGTCCCCCGTGAAATTTTTCACATGTTACGACTTTAATATCCCATGTGACATCATAAATCATGGTGGAGCAATTACTTGAACTTTTCATATAAGCGAGTCTACATGGTGACGTGATTTGCAAGAACACGGTATTTAATAGTATTTTGATGTTTAAGCTATTGTTTTAGATAATTCTTTTTTTGACACCCTGGTGATCTGTGGTACAAAAGAGATTTCTTATATTTTTTTCCCCTCGAAATTATTTGTTTTAATATTGATCTTCTTCATTTGCGATCTGTGGAAGCTTCCAAGTTCGAAGGACCAAAGAATATTAATATAATTTAAGAGACTTTTATTACGTACTGAGATTGCATTAAATGCCCATCAGCAGAAGCTCCTTGGATCAAGTGTCACGTGAAGTGCACGAATGGTACAAACTTAAATGGAGATATTGTAATATTTATAGAGTCAAAAAGGTATAATAAAAAGATATTTTTTTAAAAAAAAATTGAAAATGGATAGAAATGAAAACATTATTCTAAACTCCAAGCAATAGTTTGGTTACGATAACTTATAAATAGTATCGAGGCCTTATTTGAGTTGTTATGAAAAGTTGAGAAATTAGACTAAACAAATTAAAAGTTTACAATTAGATTGAATATTTACAGATTGTTCAAAAACCACATTAAACAAATTAAAGTCTAAAATATGACATTACACATTGAATCAAATTTAGTGTCGTTTTCCCTATATCCAAATAATGTAGCTGTCACTCTCATATCGTAATGGCATAAGAATATTCGCCCATTTTGTTTGGCACGTGATGGGGGACTAGAGAAAAAAATTCATGATATTGATGTTATATCTAGAAAACATAGATAGTGATGTTATGCGAGGAGAAAAAAACATGAGAATTTGAGAAGCAAATTTTATGTAATCGATGGAAAAAGGAATTAGTCTAGCAATAGTTCAATTGATGAAAATAGTGTAATCGGAGAGAAATAACTCAATTGAAGATGGTAGTGAATGGTGAGGGGAATCACGCGATCTGTTTAATTTGTAACGTGGAATCAAAACAAATAAATTATTTCGTACCTGTGCTAAATTAATTTCTTTGCATTTTTCCTTTTATTTTGGCCAATTTTCTCTTAAGAAAGTTAGCACTCGGCTAACCAGGCACATAAGTTACCTAGTTTCCTCGAGAGATTACGCGGTGGAGATAGCACTATCACTCTCCTAGTCGTAACGAGTAGTAACACTTCATATGTTAATCAATATAAAGCACAACATAACTTTTTCTAGATATATAAAAAGGAGTTTATCACTTATCGGAAAAAAAAAAGGTTAGAATAAAGTACGAATATGGTCAAACTTGAAGTACCAATTTCCATTATCAAACTATAAACAATATCTCTTTGGCTCCATAAAGAGGGAAAATGCAAACCGACGTATAGCATAAGTCATTAATACTCGCTTGAGGTTGGCGGAAGATCAAAGTAATAAGCACGTTCATCAATCCCAATGTCGAATTTATTGACTAGAGAATTAAATTAAGGGTAATAAATAGTGCCACGTGAATAGTCATAGTCGGTGCAAAAGCAAGCAATTGACATCCGATTACTTAATTTATTTACCCAATTTATCAAGGAGAAAATTATTTATTAGAAGAATTGGTGGACAAATGAGTATTCTTGGCTCCATTTGTTCAGTAAAAAATAAATGATTTTGAGAATATTAAAAAAAATCAATTGTATAACTTGAAATAATTAGTTCATGAAAGATATTTTCATTGTTAATGGACATTTATGTCTAAAGATTTATGTGAACGATAAAAATATTTTTTATTCATTAATTTTTGTAAGCGATATAAACGATCATTTTTTAGAAAATATTTTATAAATCATTCATTTTTTGCAAAATAAGTGAAACCTTGGTGATTTGTGAATATTTAATGCTTAATGCAAATTCAACTTTTTCCATTTAATGACATAACTAAGTACCGAATAAATAATATTGGAAAGAGAAGGGTTTGTCTAACTGGAATAACGAGAAAATAAAATGAAATCAGAATTTCTTACCGATCATTATGATGACTTGAGGGAAGGTTCCCAGCATTTGGAACAGAGAGGCACCGAAGATCCCAGTTCCGAACATGCGGAAGAAGAGCTCCGACCCCGAAGACACGTACTTGCCGGCGACGGTGAGCAAGCATTCGTACACCGCCACAAGAAACAGCTCGCCCCACAGCTCGGTCGTGCACGGCAAGAACCCATAAGTCGGCTCGCACGTCACAGTCGCCGCCGCCACGAGATCCAGGACCAAGGATGGCGCCCCATCAGTCCTGCCCGAGTTGTCCGGTATCGGGTCGAAGGTTCCTTTAACAGACTGGCTGTCTGCCGAAGCGGTCAGCATGGCCAGAATCACGAAGAATGCGAGCCTCATTGAGAGAGAGAGAGAGAGAGAGAGAGAGAGAGAGAGAGAGAGAGTGTTGTGTAACTTAGAAGGGGAAGGAAGGAGAGACTCAGAAGAGAGAAGGAAGGACGAGGGGTCACGAAGGTTTCCTAATCAGGGTGGGGAGATATATATATATATTTACGAGAGAATATGATTCAAGTCAGTAGGTGATGCACTAAAGTTCTGAAAAGAAGAATGTCGAGATACAATATGATCGTATATTATATTCTATGAAGAAGTCGAAAGGGTTATTTACTTCGGTCCTTAGAATGATACCCTTGAAAGCGTGTACCACCTCATGAACTTGTCAGGGACAATGTGGTGATATGATATAATTATTTTCTCAAAGATGGAGTTATATCAGGAATGATCTTTTAATAAATACTTTAAAAAATATATTTATGTCAATTTTATCAATATATTTATGTCAGTTTTGTCTAAACATCAATCGTTTCGATGTGTTTATTGTCTTTATTAATGACATGGTGGATAGTCTTTTAATCTTTTGGACAAAAATATTCAAGAACGTAAGATTTTTTTCAAAATTTCAAGACATCACTTGTTTAGAATTGGTAATTTTCATGAGGGGATGTTGCTAATAAACTGACTTTCATGAAAAAATTGCCACCTTCTTGCGTTATAAGTTTGAAAACATATAGACGACTTGATAAATAACAAATTAGCATAGGATTAGCGGACACAATTTTTTTGCAACAGATTACGATTACCATGGAACTCATTTTGTTAATTTCGATACAAAGAATTAGCAATACATGTACATTAGATGAAAGTTAAATTAATTGTGTTTGTAAATATTTCCCACGTATATAGTTAACATGTATCCACTATACTAATTTTTGTGTCGAGATCAAGTTGTATTTTTGTATATTGCACCGTAATGCCACCTTGTTGTGTTAATTAATGTTGAGTGCATATAAACTTATTCTTTAAAAAAAAAAATGCACGAAACGAGGAAAAAATGCATATAAAACTAAAGAAAAAAAATCTTGGAAGTTGAAGTAGAAAGTGGGAGTAGGTGAAGGTGAGAGTGGCACTTTGTTGACACCCAAAATGCCCTATATTTAATTATTATGGATATGCGATGGTCGTTCAAAAACAATAAAAATGGACTCAACAATCTCATATGCAACCGTTAAAAGTAGCGATGAAAAGGGAAAAGAGTGAAGAATATATTATCCGGACATATTTGATCATCCGCAAAGGAAACCAATTTAATGGATTGAATATTGGTCGACATTACCTGTTTGATGACTCGGGTGTAAATGTTGACAAATATCGAGAAGTGGCAAATGATCGTGAATTATTTTAACAAAGTTGTCGATGAGCATGGAGCAAGGTGATTGATTAAAAGGATTACATCAAGGCTCTAGCGTGTACACCTCCCAATGAAGATCATGGAGAATGGTTACTATGGGAAGTAAACATGGAAAATTGAGGCTGGTGCATTGCATCAAGGCTCAATTTGAAGAACGGTTACAAGAGCACGTGTAAACTTGGAGAATATTCAAACCATTGGAGAAGTGGAGGACTATTTCAAAGGAGCTCTTGAAAAAGACTTGCTGACGTGGGTTGAGGGGACTATTTCAAAGGAGCTTCGAGGAAGACTTGCAGACGTGGGAGCATGAGACTGAAATTTCGGAAGAAGCTACTCCCAGACAATTATAATTGAATGTCTATAAATACCAAGTTTTCATCGACTAGAAAGGCTCCCCTGATAATCAAAATGTAATATTTTATTATCTTTGCTTTCCTGCACTTTATTTTTCCTCAGTTATAGTTTTTCGATTCGTGTCGTCGATTAAATTACGACACGTATCTTTATCCCGCTACTTCACCGTTCCGACGTGCATATCTATCATGGGTGTCACGCCGTCGATTAAATCCTAGCGTTACATCTTTGTACATTCTTGAGTTTTGTTATCAATTAAATTCCAACACACTTCGTGCACGTGTATTGCTATGAAAATGGTTGTATTTTCAAGCCTTGTTGTTGATTAAATCTTGGCATGGTTTGTATGTATAATGTGGTTCAAAGTTCAAAATAAATGTTTATAGTTATTTCTTGTTTGCCTGGATTTTTCTTGTCCAGAGTCATCATGAAACCCGTTTCCTCTCAGCAAAAGCCAAAGAATGACTTTCAAAAAAGATGTATCGTCGTCTATTAAATTCCGATGAAACACACTTCAATGCTACTTTCCTCTTGTGGGGTTAATTTTTTTATCGACCTACCAATTTTAATGTATTAAGAAATTCGTGAGAGAGGGAAGAACCATCATATGACATACTAACTTGGCATACAAAATCACTGCATTATCGTCATTGTGTATTTGCTAACGTACTTATTGCCATCTTATGTTAAAAAATCGTGATGAAACTAGTATATTTGATACGTCTAATTATTTACATGTCAATTAGGGGGAAAAGCACAAAAAAAGAAGTCCTAAATATTTTATATTAGTACCAATTTAGCCATAAACATTTTCAAATTGGTATCAATTCAGTCAATCCAATCAATTTAAACTAGAAATTACTGATGTGGACATTGACTGTCATACATGATACGACCAACATTAACGTGAACATTTTTAATAATTTTTTTTTGAATTTATTGAATTTTTTTCCTTTCCCTTTTCTTTTCCTTTCCTTCTTCTAGTGGCCATTGTCGATCGCAGGTGAGGGTTGGCCTCGTCAGGCTGAGGCTGGGTGAGCATCAATCATCTAGGCTAGGACCCCCTCACCAAATTTGGCAAGCCGACCCTTGCCCAAGCTAGGATGAGGGGAGGTGCGGCGAGGTGAGGTCGCCTTAGCCTGGGCAAGGGTAGGTCTCTCCCTTGGCCGCAATTGGATGGCTAGCATGGCTAGCACTTAGCTAAGTGAGGCTAGCCCTCACTAGTTATTGCCTGTGGCCATGGCCGACAAGGGCCACCAGCAAAAGGAAAAGGTAAAGAAAAGGGAAAGGAAAGGAAAGAAAAAAATAAAATAAAAATCAATAAATTATTTTAAAAATCAATAAATTCAAAAAAAATTATTAAAAATGTCTATGTCAGCACCAACCACATCACATAGGATGGTCGGCATCATGTGAGCAATTTTTAGCCTAAGTTGGATGGACAGACTGAATTGATACTAATATGAAAAAGTTTAGGACTAAATTGGTTCAATTGAGATGTTTATAATTGAATGAGTACTAATACAATAAATTTAAAATTTTTTTGGTATTTTTCCTATCAGTAAGGCCATGTGGTACTAGCACCTATATATGGTTTCTACAAATTTGAGAGCTTGAATTGGCAAATGAATGTATTTTAGCTTCCGTCGGCATCACAGAAAATTAATTGTTAGAAATATTGCATTTGATTTTTCAGAAAAATAAATTAATAAAAAAATTTCATAGATGTCACAACGAAATTTTTTTGGAAATACTAACTTTCATCAAGTAACTTCTATCTTTGCAAAGGACTACTAAACACAAGAAAGTAAGACAACTTTCCTTGAAAATTTTTTTTTTTAATGATTTCCAATCTAGTATGAAGCAAACGATATATTTTTTTTATAGGCCCTACTTTCTCCCTCTTGCATAGCTAGTCATGTAATTAGCACAAGCGTCAATTAGAAACACAAGTGCGATGCCACATTTAGGCTCCATTTGTTTTGTAGAAAACATTATTCAGAAAAACATTTTCCTCATTTTTCGGCGTCGGATTGCTTTGAAAAATGAATCGACGGAAAATGTTTTCATAGTCAAAGGAAAGGATTTCCCATCGAAGTTTAAATTTAGGTTAAAAAATCGGAAATCATTTTCCAAAATATGACTAGGTATTGACACTTGGACTAGAAACTCTACACTTGAACATGAGAATCCTAACACTCATTCTTGTGCTCTTGGTAACAAGGCTAAGTCCTCAATGCCTAGGCCTAGACCTAGGTCCATCGAGGCTAGGCTCAAGACTCTAGAGCCTTGGCCCAAGTCCATTTAGGTAGCACTCAAACCCTAGACCACGACGCCCTGGTCCATCAAGGCCGAGCCCGGGACTAAAGGCTTGGTAATGTTGAAGCCAACCCTAGGTCTTTGACACTCGTGCTAGGGTCCATTGAGGCCAAAATTATGTAAAATAATTTCCAAAATTTTTAATGTTTTTTATTTTATTTTTTTCCTCTTCTTTCTTTATTTTTTCCTTCTTCGGTTGCTGGGCCTTGGTGACGATTGGCAAACGGCCATAGGCATGGGCCAATTGCGCGTGAGGCTCCACCTTGCTAGATTTGGAGAGCTCAAGCCTCATTAGCCCCTAGCAAGATTAAGCCTTCTTGAGGCAGTCAAACTTGAGCTCGCTAGATCCCCGTGACATTAGCAATTGTTGACCCTTGCTTGCAGCCGCCGCCAAAGCCGGACGAACATCAAAGGAAGAAGGTAAAAGAAAATAAGAACAAAACAAAAAAAAAAAAAAATTTAAAAGACTAATTAAAAATTTGATTTTTTTAATTGTCCATAATAGCGCCTGCCATGTCACGTAAGATGGTCAACATCCATATCAACAAGTTCTTACCAAATTAGATTGTCATTACCAAACGATAAGAAATATTTACCAATTTATTTCCAAATTTCAACTGAACACCAGAAAATTTTGTTATTTTTCTTGAAAATGATATCCTAGAAAACATTTTCCAAAAATATTACATTTTTCGCAGAAAAAGTGAAGTCTAAGTATAAGAAAATGACTTCTATCTTCGCAAAGGACAATTGAATACAAGAAACTCAAATCATTTTCCTTGAAACTCACTACCTTGGAAAATAATTTCCAACGAAGTTCACGGGGCCGATACTCAACAGACCTTACCATGTCCACCTTCATATATAAATCGGATTACATTTCTATAACAGAGAAATTATTCTTTTGAGATATATCTATCGTTCCCGACGCAACAAAATAGACCTAAGACCAGCCTAAGACACTCGTGAGAATATAAAGAAACAGAAGGGACAGCGGGTAGAGAGCATATGCGAGAATACACATCCAGAACTGGAACTTGGTGCAGGAGCTTGTGATGACCCCCATGAAAGTGCAGATCAGAAGCACGACCAGAACTTCAGCCGAGACATCCCAGGTTATGTCCTTAATGTACACAATGGCCAAGAACGTGGCTAGTCCCATCACGTTGTTCATGAACACCCCATTATAAACCTGAAATGCAGAGTGCTTTCTGTTGAGGAGACAAGAAAAGGGATACTGTACAATTCGCATCCATGTCAAGATTGATGGTGAAAGATGTTGAGAAAAGAGTCGACCATTCTTATGTCTTATCAAAGCGCTTCCACGCATGGGATTATAGTTGAAATCTCTCTTGTTCTTTGACCGTGATTATGCAATAGATGATGGGCAAGTTACTTATGTTTACACAAAATTCATCTGCTCATAGATTTTCCTTTTAAAAAAAAAAAAAGACATGAAAAAATGCGATAAGACTCTTCAATAAAAAAAAAGAAAAAAAAAAGAAGGATAATTACTCTCATAGAGATTTTCTCACTGATTTTGTTAGTTGGTAAATTTAACGGATTGGTGACCAAGACAAATAAAATTTGATAACTCAACAGAAAAGTTAGATTTAAAATAACAAACCACGTTAATATTGGTAAATAGGTCAAACGAGAGTTGGAAATTCAATACTAATCGGCCGGTAACCTAACAAGAGAAGGAATTTTAAATCACAAAAATAAATGCGGGTAAATTCATATAAGAGCTGACAAACTTAATATGTGTGTAGCAAAGAAAATTAAAAGGTGGTAAATGATAATAAAAATTGATAAATTAAAAAGAAATACAAATAAACGTTTGTAAGTAACTCGAATGAGAAATGATAACCCGACATTTGCTAGTAAAATCGGAAAAATGTTGTTAAGTCACTTAAATAAAGATTAGTGAAATCTTATAAGGATTCATAATTTTAAGGGATTGGTGAGAAGGATAAGTAAAAGTTGGTAATTTTCTAATCATCAAAAAGGAGAGAGTGATTTTACAAAAATATTGGATTTATCGATGAGTTATGGGGAAATCAGGTGACTAGGAACTTTTGTTTTTGTTTTTTTACTAACGGCTTTTTGGCGCTTACCAACTTTTTAAAATACTTGGAAGGAAAAAATCCATCATTTTTAATGGTGTATTAATAAAATCAATTGACTAAATTAGGATCACTTCAACAAGATTACCGCGAATTCATAAAAAACTAGGTTCAGAGATTCACTTGCACATGGGATGACCTAGTTGAAAGAGAGAAAATCAAGGAAACCGGTAGTATTTATATACCTCTGTGAATGCCCCGGAAATGTCTTTCTTGGTCTTCTTTTTCGCGGAACTAATGGCTCCGAGAATTTGCCGGTAGCTCATGGCCCAGGGGATCAGCACATAGGAGACGAAGAACGAGGGAATATCTGCAGCGCTTGCGAATTCCTGCAAGCTTTCCATGAGGGGTTGTCCGATCAGGATCATCACGCCGGTTCCTAGGATTATCAAGAAACCGGCTTTTGTGTAGTTCCACCAGATTGCTAATTTGCTTGTGGGTTTGCTTGTCTTGTCTTGAGACAGCAAGCTCTCTTGCTCATCTGGTGTCCCCTGCAAATTCATGTGCACCATGGAAATGTACAATTACAAATAGAATGACCAATAATGTTAGCTAGGCATAAACCTAAATATGTTGTGTAAGACTACAAAAGCCTTCGTTTTATATATAAAAAGTCTGAAGCAACTATGAGTTTCCAAAAAGATTTGAGCTGTACCTGCGATTTGTTACTCGTCGTTTTCGAAGACGCCGATGATGATGACTGAACTGCAAGACCATTAGTCGTAGGATCTGTGTCCTCGTCCAACCATTTGGAAATCCTTTGCACAAACTCGGATTCATTTATCGCTGCATCGAGGGAAACGTCAAACTGCTTCATCACGGCATCAGTGAAATCGTCGGTGCTCAAACCAGCTTCTTTGATCTGTATTCCCAGCATGAATGCATACAGCTCGGTTTTCGATACCTTCGAGTCCTTATCCTGGTCGATCTTTTGAAAGAGGCTGCAAAGTACATATTTGAGCGAATAATAAAATGGGAAGAGGAGTCTCAGAAATTTCAATTGCACCACAGAAAGAAGAAAAAGAAGATTAATTACTCTTTGATTTGAAGTTCATTCGGCTTGCCGTCGATGGTAAGAAGACTCTCCAGTGTGCTGTCTCCATCATATAATCGCCTTATATATTGAAGCCTCTTCCCTTGAATCCATGGCTTAAATACCTGCATCAAGATTTCCTTTTTCAGCATAAACTTAATCACATTGAACCATACTCTAGAGATATAGACCAAGATTTAGCCATGAAATGATTAGCTAGGAATCTAAATAGAGCACAGAATTTTCAATTTACCTGATAAGTGCAGTAAGTGATGAGGAAGATGAGCGTGATTATGAGACTGATCAAAACCACTATCCGTATCCCGGTAGTAGAATTAATGATTTTTGCGAATGAAAGAATGAGAAATGGAATCATGGAAACGAACATGATTCTGGCTATGTACCTAGTCTCCGTGTCGGTTTCGATGCCGGAACCTAAAAAATCAATATGAATAATAAAAGGGAAAACATCAAATTATCACTATTACAAAGTGTTCATATAACATGTATCAAAAGAAAACGCACGCAATTTAATTTATGTGGGGATTTAAAGTTTGGGATTGATATAGTGTATACTTACTAGCTAATTTATACTTAGCACATGGCTCTATTATCATGATATTCTGATCTTCAAATGTATTACAAGGACAGACAATATCGAAGAAGAGAACCTGTTAGGCTAATCGACTTTTTGGTGGATTGATTGGCTGATGTCGAAGATGATGAAGAGCTGGAAGAATCACGGCTGCCAAAAGCGACGATGGAGCCCCAAACCAGCGAGAGACTGAAGATCGCCGACCCAGCCAGCATGGCCATCCCCATTGCCGCCATGGACTCAATTGTATCTGAGCTTGATGTTATTGCACTTGCTATACATGTGTATAGAGATAATTCACAATCAACATAATGAATTAGTCACAGACATATACTTAAGAATAAGTGTTTGTCGAATCTAGCCTGGATCAACATGTTATATTCTTACCCTTTACCAAAAAAAAAAAAAAAAAAAAAACGTTGTTTTTGAATATGCAGATAAAGCGTGTTTTGCTGATTATTTTTGCTATTAAATGGATGTACAAGTGCTTGAATATTTTCAGAGAAGGTGAAACAAATCGCCTTAAACTAGAAGACCCCTACATCAAATCTGTTACACCACTTCTTCATGCCCTTCAACTCGGGATATAAAGTCAGTTAATTGCATGCGTGCATGGGAAATTGCTCTCCAAAATTCTTTGGATTCTATCCTCATTAACATGCCTCCTTATAGTAAAATAAGAGCATCGGCATGAATGATTCATATGGTTATTGCTACCAGGTGATGTTACAGATGCATACTGGACTGACTTTTCTTCATTTTATCCAGGCAAAATTTGCGAAGGATGAGCTTTGGAGGTCATGAATCCTTATCGAGGCCACTAAGTAAGCTAACGATTACTTGTGTTGGATGGTCATGATTGTTGATGAAGTCCGACATCAGTGGATCTATGTCATGATTAGTCCCTAGCAAACACCAGCAAATTAAGCAGTACACTGCAAGAGTTCACGTGCGACGACTTTGTGATCCATGTGACTCCTCAGGATTTATCATACTGCAATAATTAGTAAGTTTTTGGATTTACTAATCGCTACAACTTGCAGAAGTTTCAGTTAATGAGATTCGCTTTTGCTTTTTGTTGTTTAGCCTACGTTGTCTTGTCTGCAGACAAGCCTCTCTCACCACCTTCTTCGATGGCGTGAGAATTGGCGAACCGCTCTAGATGGTCTTCAGCCGATTAGGTTGACCTTTTTGGCGATTGTCTAAAAGCTATCCTTTTCGACACCCTAGACTTGGAGCGTTCTGTATTGGGATTGGTCATCCTTTCTTTTTCTTTCTTCTTTATCCAATTCTGATTCTTTTTATATTATTTTAAGGTTCTTCAGGTTTACAAGTAATATAATAGTATATATTAACGAGTATGGGTTATATTTTTCGAAAATCCTACTAGGAAGAAATTTACTTCCATCTATCCACAACCCTGATTGATAGATTCAAGTTATGAACATTGTCACTTGGCAAACTTAACTAAATATAATTTTGAGTGATATCTGCATTTGTAATCTACCAATCAAAAGCTTGATAAGAGGAAGTTTTCTCCAACTAGCAAACCATGGCCCTTGCGATAAGGAAAAATAGACCATATATCAACTGTGCAAAGGAAATTTACATGAGCAACCTTATTCGCCCTTAGTTTAAAGATGATAATAACCCATAGTCTCAAATTAACGATGTATAATGCCATTTGTGTAACTTCTTATTATACCGTCAGAGTGAGCTACAATTACTCTTTATGATGATGCCCAAAAAGAAAATTTGAATATACATAGGCAGTGTAAAGAAAGCTCTAGACAAGCGATCTAATCCATATTTGATTTGAGGATTTTAACTGCATATTCTCTCGCTCGCCATCAATCAATGGTGGATAAGACCACTTGTGGAAATATTTTTGTCTACAACTCTAGTGTATGCTATAATTACTCTCAAAAGAAACTAGCTTTTTGTGACAGGGCTATTTTTTTCCTCAATTATGCCTCTAATTGGCAGGTTATAAACAGTGAACTTAGCTAAATAGGATTGTGGGTGATACCCACGTTTATAATCCATCAATGAAAAGATTGGTTGGAGTAAGTTTCTCTCAAAGAGATGGAGGAAAACATGGCACTCAGCCACAAAAGATAGTTGGATCAATTGTCAAGTGTGCCTGCTATCTCTCTAATAAGGGTCAGAGTTCCACCTATTTGCGTGACGAACTTTTGGCCGATCTACAGGTTTTATATTTCTTTAGCAACTTTTCAGAAAGAAAGTATAACTTTTGTAGTGCAAATGAATAAAGAAACATTTATTTTTATTATTATTATTTTTATTATTATTATTATTATTATTATTATTATTATTATTATTATTATTATTATTATTATTATTATTATTATTATTATTATTATTATTATTATTATTATTATTTATTATTATTATTATTATTATTATTATTTATTATTATTATTATTATTATTATTATTATTATTATTATTATTATTATTATTATTATTATTATTATTATTATATATGGGCTGCACGACATTGATAGTCATTTCCAAGGAACAGATTATTGTTGAAATAGCTATTCAGTTTTCGTTTTAAGGGGTGAAAATATTGTAACTTACCAACTCTTGTCGCCTATTGACTCATCATTCTCCCCAACAAGAATTTGTAAAATCATGCTTTCATGCAATGGGTCCTATAAGCATATTTTTACACGCGAGTGTAATCCACCCATAATTTATCTACATCATCGAAATCAATTAATCTAACATGATTTAACTTAGACCTATCAATTGAATTTAATGATTGATATGGATATAGAGTATAAGAATTCGATTTATCTAATAATTTCTAGTAGATGTAGAGGCTGAGGAAGCTAAGAATGGTAAGAATAAAGTACGAAGATAGTGGACAGCACATTAATAATTTCTCCTGCAACTAAAAGGAATGTAAGACGAAAGCAAGATCTAAACTATGCATCGTGAGTGCTTGATTGGGGTATGGGTAGGAGCGTAGGACTGAAGTGAGAAGCACGTTCGTGGACCGACGGATGAGGATTTAAAAAAACACTAAACAATACCCTCAACTTGCTCACCACCAATCAGAATATGGAAACCACGATTAATAATTTGACGAAATCAGAGCCGGATCGAGGAAATTTGTAAGATTCAATGTACTCCCTCTTGAATGGTCAGAACCGGAGAGATTGACATGCGAACCTCCCCATATATTAAGAAGAGAAATATATCTTGGAAGAATCCACAAAGTTGGCGATCTCATTTAAGAATCCGTCGCAACCCAACGTGCGCCTTAATTGCTTTGAAAATGTCCACTTTAGAGAGAGTTTTGGGGATGCGACTTGAGACTTAGATATGTAAATGTGTATTGAACATATGCTATTTGAGTATTTAATAATCAAAGCATCATCTTCTGAAAGAAGAGAGGATAGATATATACCACATGGTAGGTAAAATTAGAATAATCTAAATCATTAATGTATAAGAACTAAAAGCTTAGAGGTACTCTTGTCTCTTTGGATTTGAAGGGAGCCTATCAGAACCCTTTTCCTACTTCAAATTTCTGTTTTCAAGTACATCCGCTACATTGTTCAAAGTACAATAGAGGGATTACTTCTTTGTAAGTTTGGTACTCATGTTGGTCGGGAAGATAAGAACAAAACCATTGCAAGGACGTTTTTCTTTCTTGCCCATGTTTTCTAACCAGGGTTTCATAATTTCACTCGAAATGCAAACTGTAGATAAAAACGAAAAATTCTCTAATGCTCTATGACGCTATGAATACAAAACACCGAGTAGATGATGGGAAATATTGGATCAAAGCAAGAGAGAAAACGTCAAAATTACAACAAAAGAGATGAAGAAGAAGGGTTTCTTACCAAGCATTATGATGACTTGAGGGAAGGTTCCAAGCATTTGGAACAAAGAGGCCCCGAAGATACCAGTCCCGAACATGCGAAAGAAGAGCTCTGACCCCGAAGATACATAGTGGCCGGCGACAGCTAGCAAGTACTCGTACACCACTATGAGGAACAACTCGCCCCACAGCTCCGTCGTGCACGGCAAGAACCCGTAAGTCGGCTCGCACGTCACGGTTGTCGTGGTGAGACCAAGGGCCAAGGATGTCCCATTGGTGCGATCCATGCTGTCGGAAATCGGATTGAAACTTCGTCGGATAAACCGGCTATTCACCGACTGGGTCATCATGACCAGAAGCACAAAGAACGTGAGCCTCATGGTTGTCGGACGGAGAGAATGGCGGCGTGGTGTTTATTGCTCAGATGGAAGGGGAAGGGAAGAGACTGAAGAAGAAAAGAATGAGGAAACGTGATTCGGCCATCAGTACGTGAATCACGGCCACCAGTACGTGATGTACGAAAATTATAAAAAAATTTGATGGGATTGGATGTTGAAGAAGTCAAGGGAAGGCAAGCGTTTTACTTACGTTTATTTTTACTTTAGTCCGTAAATACCTTGATAATTTGTCTAAACAACATCTTTATATATTTATTTCTATTAATTAAGCAAAGTCCACAGTCACTTCAGCCTCAATATGCTTAAAAAAAAATTCAATGAAGAACTCATGCATACAGTTAAAATGCCCTCTAGCAACACATAAATATAAACGTGCGAAATTCGTAATTTTATGACATTCAGATGATTAGCAAGTCATCAACAGATCTTCCATTCTAAATTTGAATTCAGAATATTTGTCAGGCAATTGCAACATGTTCTCATATGTCTTTTTTTACAACAAATTGAAATTACATTAAAAAAATACATCAAAAATTGTACGTGCTTTTTCATTCTTTATTAATGTAGCAGTTTATATCCTATGACATGATAAGCTAATGTCCAAAATCAGTGAAGCATCACTGATGTTTTATTTAATATGTTTCCCCTGTTAAAGATCTTAGTGATTTAGTACTTTTGATTGATCGTTTATAGCACATCTAGGACAATTTATCATGCCACTGTCCTTGACAAGAAGGCGTGAGTCGATGTTTAAATGCTGAATTGATAATCGTACCGTGAGAGAGAGAGAGAGAGAGAGAGAGAGAGAGAGAGAGTTAAACGCTGAATTGATAGTCGTACTGTGAGAGGGAGAGAGAGAGAGAGTTAAACGCTGGCGAGTAGCGTAAGGTACGAGTGACGTTAGATAGACTCCATACAGAACTTTTAACAATGCATGATTTCGAAAAGATTTTGCTAGCCGCCTCCCTCCATATTAAACCTTGGTCTTCAACTATTCTGATAAAAAAAAAAAAAAAAAACTATGCTCCTCATTCTAAATTTAGTTGGAGCATGTGAGCTAACATTCCACCAATTTGCGGAGACCCACGTGATTGTTCTCCACAGTATGCCAAGGAACATGGAAAACCAATCATGGCATATTGACAATTCATAAATCTTAGGCTCCGTTTCTAATAAAAAAATAATTTTGAGAAATTATTTTATGACTTTCCGATGTTTAAATGATAAAAAACTAATTGATCTAAGGAAAACCTTTTCCATAAACCGAAACAACTTAGATAGAGGGAAAAACAATTTATCCTTCGATAAGAAGGAAATCACTTTTTCTAAATCATAAAATAGAAGAAAACTAATTATTTTCCTTAAAAATGATTTCATGAAAGTTATTTTCATTTATTAAGAAGTTTTTAGTAAAATAAATGTACTCTTAGGTTTCGTTCATTTCTAGAAAAATAAATCTTTCGGCAAATATTATCCTAAATAGATTACTTGGACTATTTGAAATAATTAGTTAGTAGAACATGTTTTAATTATAGACAATAATATGTGTTTAGATATTTTCGTAAATGATGAATTTTTTTTTATTTGTTCATTTTCATGAGTAATATAAGATAAGCGATCGATTTTAGGAAAATAAATTTCAAATTATTCATTTTTTGAGAAAGGTTTTGTATCCCGATAGCGTGGCATACTTTCTATCCCCAGTCCTGGGTTTATGAGGAGTTACTAGGTAGTCGGATGCCGCGCTTGAGATTGTATGATCAGCTATTAGATTTACATTCGAGTTGATGATGCTTCCTTTTTGTCAAAGAGAACTACTTGCTAGATGGCTATTCGATGTTTTTCTTATCTTATTCGCATAAGAAAGAGTGGACTCTCTCATGTTGGATTTTATATAGGCAAACAAGTTCTAACCTTTATAAATTAGTCAAAGTCGGACAATGTGAAGATCAAGCACATCGGAAATAATTGTCTTCCAATCTTGCATCATTTATAACAGCAAGGCTTTTTAAGAAAAGAGATTGCTCTAACGATTTTTTTTTTATTGTTATTGTTATTTCGCATTTTCAAAAAAAAAATTTATAGACAAAATAAATAAATAAATAATATATTTTTTTCCCTTAAAGTGTACACGGGACGGATTCATGGGGTCGCGAGGGCTGATATAGCCCTGCCTAATGCCACGTGAGGCATTTTTTGTGAGGAAATTCTTTGTCAAAATCGTTTCAAAGTTCAGGAATTCCCTTGGGGGAAATTTTTATCTTTTCAGATGTCTTTTCAATACTATTTGCATGTTAAATATAATGTCATATTTAAGAATTTAGCTCTAATGTGCTAAATTTCATGTGAATGCTCGCGTCGTTGTGTTGGGCAGGGATTGGACAAGTACTGGGGGTCGAACGCAGATTTGAGAACACACCCTGGCCCCGCCCCGCCCCGCCCCGCCCTGCCCTATTTCTATGACATCTTGAAATATGACTTGGCAACCTCCATTTGTTAGTTTGGGAGCTTCCCTTAAAACAAAAGACAGGCTGACGAAAGGCAGCATAACAACTCCTGAAAAAGATGTCTTTGCTAATGGTACATGCCAAGGATTAGCTAGGGAAAGTTGCTGTCATTTTCTCTTTATTGTGTAGCCAATCTTAGAAGCGAAAAAACAAGAAAGGTTTGATCATGCAGCTTCATCATCACTATCAATACGTATATATAAAAATGAGGAGTGACGTTTCTGATCTCCAGGCCTTTTCTTCTTCCTGACAAACCAAAAAGGAAAAGATAAAAGGGCAGAAACAAAAAAGAAAAGAAAAGAATTTCAATCTTTTTATTATCAGAAAAAAGAAAGAGACTCAATGCATCACATGCTGAATAGAGTCATTTGACTTGAGCTAACAGTCCACATGTCAACTTGGAATTGTTCACATAAAAGGGGCAAAGGAACCATGTCCAAGAAACCCGAGGTTGATTGGTTAGTTTTAGATTACAATCGACATGCATGATGATGTCTTTAGTATCTTGACTTGACATTTCATGTTCCTAAGTTTGATTTTTGATTTTGTTTACTTGGACTGGCAGGTTTAGCTATGAAATAGAAACCGGCCTTTCCTGGTCAGAAGCCTTGAGTCAAAGTCGCCGATGGCTACTTTCTACCTCTTTAAGCATCGTACAGTTGTCGGGGGAAAAATAGATGTAGTGGTCAATTAATTCTATTTTGTTGGATAATATCCACATGGTTTACCGATTAATCTAAATTTCATGCTCTTTGAAAAATGCAATGATGTCAATCCTCATAAGAAATTATTATCAAACACCCTTTTTCAAATTGTGTATGCTCGCAGA
Source organism: Eucalyptus guilfoylei (assembly GCA_016097605.1). Lineage (NCBI taxonomy): Eukaryota > Viridiplantae > Streptophyta > Magnoliopsida > Myrtales > Myrtaceae > Eucalyptus > Eucalyptus guilfoylei. Next base: position 31,770,373 of record CM027864.1, read on the forward strand.
CGGGCTTACAAAGTTGGTATATAAGGCCATGCTGGTAAAGTTTTTTTTTTTTTTTTTTTTTGGGGGGGGGGGGTGTGGGAGCGGAGGGAGTATCGGGTCTGAGGTTTGATCATTGTGAGCAATGCACACACATTTACATAGAAGAGAGGAGTGAGACAAAAAAGTGTGTACGTCCAGCTCGCCAAAAAAAATATTAAGAAATGAAGAGAGAGTATGATTTGGATTACTTTAGGAAACAACTTCAAATTGTTGAATGTTGGGAAAGATTTGATGCAAATTTAAACTTCATGAGATGTTTATGGGACAATTTATTCTGTTGATTCTTTGAAATTATTTCTTTAACGCTAAGTTGTTATTATACGTCATATCAAACATGTACATCACTGGAAAATTTTAGCCTGAATTTTGAGATAGAAAATGAGTAAGATTTGTCAATCCATTGCTTTAAGTTTGATAGATTATTTTGTCAGAAATTATGAGGCTAAATATTGTGTAAGTTGTTAGATGTAATTGGGGTTGGAAAATACTCGAATATTTGATCTATAGTAGAATTATTTACTATTTTTCCCGTGAATATAGGTCATATGAACCAATTCACATAAATTTATTTTCCAATTTATTTTCATACTCTTCCCGTGGACGTAAGTCAAATGAGATAAAAGATTGATAAAAAGTAAATCGTGCGTAAGAATCGGGCAAAGATATGCACGTCCTTATTATTAAGCTTATTTATGAACCCTGAGGAGCTAATTCCCAAAATCTAAATTGAAGTTTAAGTTTGACTCAAAGAATTACATTATCATTGAAAAAACACTTAAGGGCGCATTTGGCAATCGACCAAATAGTGAAATTTCTATTCTTTTATTCCCGGGCGTAGATTTGGAACAGAAATCCGTTTGGTAAAATTTTTGTTTCCGAAAACAAATTTCTATTTTTTTTTTAATCCCAGAAGCAGATTTGAAACCGAATTGAAAAGTAAAAAAAAGTTGATTCTTTGCTCCCGAGAACAATTCCAAAATCAAGTCAACCCATTTTTTTTCTCTTTTCTCTTCTTTCTTCTTATTCTTCTTTCCTCTCTCTTCTTCTTCAACTACCACTGCCATTGCCACTGCCACCGTCGTCCACCTCCGCCGGTTGTCGATTACCGGTTGAGCGAGATCCGGCGAGCTCATCAGAGGCTTTCCCAGCCACCAAGGGCGCACATGATAAAATTTCTACTGCTCTATTTCTCTGTTTCTCTCTTCCCCGGAACAGGTTTGGAACAAAAATCCGTTTGGTAACGCAATTTGATTTTTCTATTTCTGGAACAAATTTCTATTTTAGAAAGAGGCCGCTTGCTTAGCCAAGGTTGGCCGACAAAGCATAGCCTTGCCAGGGGTCGGCGACGCTCCGGCGAGGTCGCCGGCCCTCGTCTAGTCGATCGTCGGTTGCTGGTCATCCCAAGGCCGGCGACCGGCAAACCTTGAAGAAGAAGAAGAGAAAGAAAAGAAAAAAAGAAAATGAAAATGATTTGGATTAAAAATTTTCAAAATGGTATCAAAAGCAATTCTATTGTTGAAATAAAAAATTTGGACAGTTACCTAACGGCTGAAAATGCTTAAAAATTATTTCCGGGAATAGAATAAAATTGATCATTTCGATTAGAAATTGTTCCCGAGAACAAAATGGTTACCAAACGTGCCATATTAAAATAAAAATGAACTAATTAGCCCCAAAAAGTAACTCTAATGTAAACACTAACATTTTTTATAGATATTTTATTATTTTCATTTCATTTTATTTAATTTTTTATTTTTGATCTTGCTATGTATTTCATTGAGGGAAAAACTATCAAAAATGCAAGTTGCCCTTAAAATCAAGAAATGGAATTTCCTAAACTATATGCGCACTAACTAAAATGAAACTGAGCTAAATCCAATCCTAAGATCTAATTATCTAATTGAGGCTTGCCTTTTCCTATCTTTAAATATCATTTTTTATTATATTTTCCAGTCTTTTGCTTTTGCAGAACACGAATTCTATTTTAACTCTTTTCTCCGGCAAACTTACTTCCGTTCTAGCTTACTGAATGCACATTCTACAGAGATTCTTCATGTAAATTACCAGAACAACCATGACTTCCCCGGAACATCATATATTCCAATGGCGACCGTCTCCGACCACCACTGGACCACCACCGTTAGCCATTGGCCGTCTCACATTGACAGCTCAGCTTTGCAGACATGTACAATACCCGGACAAGGAACGAGAATACCACAGAGAAATGGAAGTATGGATGAACATCATCGGTCATTGACTCCAAGCCGTTTTCTTGCTGGCGGCCACCACAGAATCATCATGGAGACAAACAACACTGAAGAAAGAGAGAGGAAAATAGAGACTTAGTAGGACTCTTGGCAAGCTAGGAATACATCAATAACTATAGCTAATGACCTAAAATTCTGAGATTATCATATAAACCGAGCTAGAACGATCAACAACAAGGCAAATTCGCACAGATATGGTTTTTGCATTTCGTCAAGAAGGTAGTGAGCAACTTCCATCGAGACGTTTATGCTCAAAACAAGCAAGAGATCAACTTTCAGAGTACTGTCAAACTCCATCGTATTTTACTCAAGCAGAGATGAGGTCTCAAAACCTCTGTCCTTAATCAAAAACGAACCGAGACGGAGTATTTGGATTTTCCTTTGAAGATGCGATTGCCGGTCGCGGGCAGTTATCGAACCAGCGATAGGAGGTTCAGGAAACGACTCCGGTGAGTATTGTCGCCGGCGAATGAGCTCCCACCGGTGACGAACCGGCGGAAACAGAGACCGGCGGGACCTGGACCCAAGTTGTGGGCTGGACCGGTGAGCGAATTGGGCCTGGTCAAATCCATCAATTGAAGCATTGTCCCGGGCTTTCGAGTTGAGCTTGAGGGTTCTGGGCCCCGCGAATTGACTTAATTCTGAATGGGCTGTGACGAGATGGTCGAGTTGGGCTTTCTCTCTCTTTATTTGTTTGTTTGTTTATTATTTATTTTTTTTTTACAAAAAAAAATCATATTCAACGGGTGTCAACATTGCCAAATTAAAAAAAAAATAAAACTGAATTGGCGGTCGCACCATAGGTTCATGAATTTTTGGACAAACTATTGAAATAAACTGGGTAAGATTGTAATTGCCATCAATTAATTTTGGTATTGAACAAATTAATAAAACGCTGGCTTGTTTAGTAAATTAAGTGATTTTTTTTTACTTAATTAAGCACTTTTTTTTTTGTATTAGTTGGGGCAAAAGCCCATTAAAAAAATTAAAAATTAATCGAATGTATCATCAAAGAACATACTTGATCTCATAGAATGGAAGGAACTAGAGCCAAGGGGATCGAGAGACGATCTCATTAACACATTTATTATGTAAAGCTAAATTCACTGACCAATCGCACATGTGTTGCCTTGTTTATAAACATGTTTTGAAATAAAGCTCTCCAACTAATTGATTACCCATTACATTTGTAGAAGCAAATTCTCTTCTGTTGCATATGCCTTGGTGGTCGATCTAATGAGAGGAATGGCTACTTCGGAATCACCTTTATCTTTTGGAAGCCCAAGGAAATTATGAGATTCAAACTACATGAGCAATTGTCAACAATCTAGTAAAACCACATAAGCAGTCGCCCACTGTATTTCAGGTTAAGCCATTGGTAACTATATTTCCTGGGTTATCCATAGCCATCTCATTCGTGTTCAAATTTAACTCAACTTGAGAAACTATTATGAGCCTCCTTTGCTGATGAAATATCCCTTATATACATTTGAATAACTTCAATGGAGAGTTGAGTAACGTAAAAACTAATTTTGAAAAGTCCCTTTATTCCTCCGTTGCCAAATTTTGCCAATATTTGACACTAAATGAAGCTAACCATTGAATATCCCCATGAAGAAAACTAAATGAATTTAGGTGTTGCGGAGAACCAGGTAATAATTCATCAAGAACTAACCCAATTCAATATTAAGTTTCCCCAAAACTGATCAAATCATTATCGACTTAATCCAAGCAACAACCAATAGTATATTCTATCAATAAAACTTAAAGATAATATAATGTTGAAATATTAAAGAAATAAGGCAACAACAACACCAAGATTTTTACGTGAAAAAGCCAATGCGAGAAAAATCACGGACCGCTCAAAAAGTTTTACTAATCACCAAAAATAGTATGATACACAAAAGTTTTTCTCTAATCACACACAGAGGCTCTACATTAATGATACAACAATATTTCATCACCACAAAGGTGGATTAACACAAAAAGAGTAAGAAAATCTGACCGTGATTGAAGAGTACGAGAGACAATTTGGAGAAAAATTTCAACAAACGAAACCAATTATCTTGTAGACCTTGATCTTAAGAATAATATAAGAAAATTTCAACTAATTTCGACAACATTTGGGCATCAAAACTAAACTAGAAAACCTGCCTCTTCTCCCTTCTCTCTATTTGCTCTTTGCCCTTTGCAAGAGCACTCTCGCTCTCCTCTCTAGCATGCAAGAGATTTTTGTCTCTTCATTTGTTTTCTTATTGAGTTTTTACCCTTGTTTTGTTTTATGTTCGTTAGGCCCCATAGAGATGAACCCAGCCAATAAATCTCCTCATTGTCTATATTCTGGTGTTGGTGTCTCCTCATTATTCTTTACCATTATTGATAGTGACAAAAACCTGATACTTACTTTCATTTGAGTGATACGAGTGATACAAATAATCATTTTCTAGAAACATATTTTCTAAATTATTCAATTTTTGTAAATTTGAAAGCGGCCTAATACTCAAAAAATCTTTCAACTTTAAGAGCTAGGGGCCCGATCTGAATAGGGCCGCAGCTGGGCTTACGAAACTGGGCCGCATATATAAAACATGAAGAGCCGAGAAAGAGAAATGGGCTTACTTGCACGAGCCCAAACTGATTCTAAACTGAGTAAGCCCGAATCAGAAAATTCCCAAGTTAAATCTGGACCTCTCAGGCCGAAACCCCAATCTATTAGAATTGGCTTAAACCTAAGTCTAGGAAACTCTAATTCAGTCCAAATTTAGCTAATAGCCTAATTAAGCCCACGTCCTTGCTGTTCTATCTCTACTGCGGTCCTCAATCTGCCGTCCTCTTTCAATAAGCATGGTCCAGGTGGGTGGCGATGGGAATTGCCTACTAAGGACTGGTTCTGAAAAATAAAAATCGAGAATTGTTTGTTGGTTTCATGGATTCATCCAAGAATTGGACCGCTAGTCAGGTTTGGTTCTCGGGTGGGTCTATGTTCCATCAAGCTTCATTTTCCGTCAAATCAAAGTAAAGCAAAAAATGAAAAACTTCCTTATTCTTAATTGCAAGATTAATAAAAAGATTGGACTTACATTAAAAGTTGAGAGTTGACACCATGAGTTGATAGGCATTAAGTTTGAGAGTCAAGACCGTGAGTGAGAGATACAGAGACGACTCATACGAGGTAAAAGTGAGACAAGATGAGCGCCCAGTTAATAGCTATTAAGTTTCAGATTAAGGATTTTAAGGTTTTCATTTTTCTTAATTTTTTTTTTTTGGTTAGAAATTTTTCTTAAAAATTAAATATATTTCTATATATTACCAGTTTAGTTTGTGTGGATGATTCCACACTTAGAACTGGGAATCACCGGTTTTGGTCTGGTTTCGAATAGGTCTCGGTTCTTTTACATACTCCTACTCAACACCTTCTTCCGAACCAACGGAACACTAACCCACCATGGTTAAAACTCACTAAACCAAAATATCAACGAACAAAAACCCTACGCACCAAACCATCGAGACACTGAACATGCGTAATCAACAATCAAGCTAAAGGGTCACTACTACCGGATTTCTCTAGTCATCGAGCTGCTCTTTGCTCGGTAGAAGCTAAGAGGAAAGCCCACACACATTTACAACCGAGACTCCCCGAAACATAACGTGAAGAATTCTTCTCGTCATCAATGACGCAACCATCCACGAATCTTCATAGCAAGCGACTTTTGGCCGGTCACTAGACAACCAGTTGTCTCCGCCACTAGTAACTCGAGAGGCTCACGCTCCCTCCTCGGCGACGCCAGCTGCCCCGACCGATCTTCCTGGCCGAGCGTTGCGGGCAACGTTCACCTCGCCCTCCCCTCCTCCGTATTGTCCTCGCGTCCTTTTCTTTTTTGTTGTTTAGCCTGCGTCCAAAGCGAGAGAGGAGAAGGAAGGAGAGAAGTAAGGGCTGGGCCAGGGAAAGGAGAGAAGCGGGCTGGCCCGTGCCGGTGGGAAAGTGGGGAGGGGGGTTTCGGGTGGGGGGAGGAAGATGAGGACAGGTCCAGCCCTGGCTTGGCCTCACTCCATTTTCCATAATAATTTTTTTAATAAAAAATAAAAAAATAAAATTTTTTAGTTTTAATATTAGTAATGCAAATAATCCTAACGTCTACATGCACTGCAATTTAATGAAAATTATTTTTGTTTAGGAGTAAGAAATTAATCCTTAATTATCTATGTGATCGAACCCTAAATAAATAGGCAAAATTTAAGTGTTAACACGTAGGATGGAGGTAGATATGATTTTTAATATCCATAATAAGAAAGTTATTATTCTAGAAAAAATAAATTCTTAAATTAATAAAATTAAAATTATATTTCAATATAGATAAAGGTGTGAATTCTAATATAATAAATTTAAAATAAAAAAAATATTTTTTTAATTTAATCTTACTTTTTTCTTAGCAAAAGAATAATCTTCTTTTGATTTATATATGTGCATATAATTCTATCATATAATATAAATTCAATAATATAAATATAATATATTTATATTTATTACACATTTTAAGTATTTTAGTATTTTAGATATATTAGTGCAGTTTATAATTTAATAAATTATGATGGAAGGGGAAAAAAGAAAAAAATAATTAAAAAATAGAGGAAAAAAAAAGAAAAAAAAAGAGTAAGCAAGAGTGCATTAAGAGATTTTTACTATATTTGTTTGTGTAACTTTTAGGTTCATTTACATTGATATGCCATTTTATACCAACCAATATATATAATATGATGTGGAAATATATGATTCTTATTATTATGATTCATCAAACAATGGATGTGTATAACAAAATTCTTAGATTTTACTAGGTCTTGCGAATCGAAATAAAACCGGCTCAATGAGCTCCGGATTGTACACACAAAGCTCTTTTTCCTTTTTTCTTTCCCTTTCTTTCTTTTCTTCTTCCTTTCTTTCCCTTTCTCTTTTGGCTCTCCTTTTCCCTTATATCTCTTCTTTTTCTTTTCTCTTAAAGCCCACTTTTTGATCTAGTAAAAAGAAGGGCAAAATATTGCAAAAAGGGTGGACCAGTCGCGATCGTTCAGCCTTAGACAGCTGATTGGGCCCTTCTCAGACTCAAAGTCCATGCATTCTTGAACACGGCAAGAAAAAAATAGAGAGAGAACACAGTCAAGGTCTTATTTTCATATTGCTTTCGGATTAGAAATAGTCAAGGTCTTACAATTCACTATTTTTGGGAGAAGTCTTGGTCAACATATAATGGAGACCACTATAAAAAAGGTAAAGCATTTCACAGCTTTTATTGCAAAGTGACCAAAATGACTTGTTTTCATTATGCATGAGTTCCTAGATGATGAAGTAGGCATTTAAACATTCAACATAATATAGGGTGTATGGACCTAAGTATGTCCTTAAACTACACTCTAGGACATAAAATTCAGAGATATTCTCTATCAAGCAGAGAAGATAAAAATATACCTAGAAATTAAGGAGCTCTCTCAAATGGGGAGGGTACACTCTACCGTAACTTCTTTGGAAGTTGTTTGAAGAACAGTAGACCGGTATAATAGCCACCCACGCCAGTGAAGGTGGGAGAGGGAGGTGAAAGCATTCCTACTAGATTAACCTGTGCATCGTATAGTATCTTTCAACCGACTCGTCGACCTAATACCCCTAGTTTTTTTTTTTTTTGGGCCTATAATACCCCTAGTTGAAAGACACTGTTTTTGGGAAAAGTTTTGGTCAACCTGTAATGGAAATCACTATCACAAAGGTAAAGCATTTAACACATTTGATTGCAAATTGACCAAAATGACTTGCTTTCATAATGCACAAGTCCCTAGATGATGAAGTAGGCATTTAAACTTTCAACATAATATAGGTTGTATGGACCTAAGTATGTCCTTCAACTTCACTCTAGGACATAAAATTCGGATATATTCTCTCTTAGGCAGGGAAGACAAATATATACCTAGGAATTAGGGGGTTCTCTCAGATGAGGAGGGTAGACTCTACCACAACTCCTTCGGAAGTTGTTTGAGGAACTGGTAGGCCAATAGTAACCGATTACGCCGGTGAAGGTGGGAAAGGGAGGTGAAAGCCCTCCTACTGGGTTGAATTGTTCTTCGGACAGTGTATTTGAACCAACTTGTTGGTCTAGTAAAGATACCGTGCAAATTAGTGCAATGCTTTTCATGCTCGATCCATCAATAAAAGTGCTTGGGATTTCCCCCCCCCCCCCCCCCCCTTAGAAATGGCAAAATCTTATTTTCATATTGCTTTCGGATTAAAAAAATAGCCAGGGTCTTAGAATTCACTGTTTTTGGGAGAAGTCATGGTCAACCAATAGTGAACATCACTATAAAAGGTAAAGCATTTAACAACTTTTATCGCAAAGTAACCTAAATGACTTGCTTTCATTATGCACGAGTCCCTAGATGATGAAGTAGGCATTTAAACATGTTTCGACATCCATGGTTATAATTCTGCATTCATTGATACTTAAAATTAATTATAAGAGATGCTTAATGTTGATATGTGTTATCTTGATGGCTTTATCAAGTTGATCAAAATTGCCTTTATCTTTCGTTCAATGAGTCCAAACATATTCATTTACTTAATATTTCTTTGCAAAACAACTGCGAACATCTAATCTTAGTTATTTATCTCATTTGTTTTTTTTTTTTTTTTTTTTTTTTTTTTTTTTTTTTTTTTTTTTTTTTTTGGCGAAGCAAACACTGAGCACATATTTTTATTTTATAACTTTGGTGAAATCATTAGTAACTCTCTTTTTTTTCCTTATGTTGATTTGCTAATAACTATCTTTATCATTTTACAATACTCATTTTGCAATCTTCATATTTCTCTTTGGAGTTATGCTAGCATGACAGTGTGACCGTGCGACAGTCAAGCGATAGCCATAAAATTTTCCCTTCTCCAACACAAGTGTGTGGAAATTGCCAAGCAAAACACAAGTCAAGTCAAGTCAAGGGCGATAATCACGGGTTCGGTGGAGTTGGCCCCAGCATAATTGACTTTGAGGTCATTTCATGGAGTTGGCCCAACCATGATAATCACACAAAAGGGAAAGATTCTGCATGTATAAATCAAGTGCATGAGCCTCATAAGTTTGTACATAGTAAAGCAGAGAAACACACAACACACAAAACACCATACAAACATGAAGTGTCTTTCATTATGTATGTGGACTTGGATGTTGCTGGTATCGATGGGACATGGAAGCTTGAGGTGCTTGGAAGAAGAGAGGAATGCACTACTCAAGATCAAGGCTGCCTTCAACTACCCGAATGGGTCCTCTTTCCCATCGTGGCGTGATGGCGATAGTGACTGTTGTGGTTGGGAAGGCGTCAAGTGCGATGACACTACTTCACGGATGGTTGAACTATATCTGAACGGTACACGGTTTTGGGCATTTGGAGTGTCATCGCCTTTCGTTATTGATGCATCTTTCTTCCTTCCTCTGGAGCAACTTCAAGTGTTGGATTTAAGTGAAACTTTTCTCTTAGGTGAATCTCTCTCTCCCACAGCTATTTTATTAATTTTTCTTTCTTGAAATATGTTTGTAAGTAGTAGTTTACTTATCATTTCTAAATAATAAGAAACGTCATACCAGCGATGTATAAACTATAAAGTGGATTAAGTGAATGAATAACAAAGACATGATTGCACAAAATGATGCAATTCTTAAAGTAGTTGATTGCACACGTCATAAATAAGTAAGAGACTCATCTCCACGAGGATAAGTCCAAAAAGCAAAAATAGAATTAGCTCAGTAATCAATTATTATATGAATGCCAATTTTTTTGCCATAATACTTGTTTGGAGATGGACCAAAATCTACTTAATACTTTTATTTGTGACTTTTTCTCAATATTCAAAAATAAGAAAAGGAAAAAAAAGTTTCATCATATTATGAAAGAATTATAAGTAATTCTACATATCAATATTTACATTTTTGGAAAGGTTTTGAGTGTTTCATGATAAATAACAGTCAAATTGCCAGAGCCATAAAATCTACAAATAATTAAATATTTAAGAATCACCAAAAATAGATTGGTTGAGGGGCTTAGTTTAGAGTGAAGGGAAAGGATTTCAAAGGTATTGTATTGCCTTTAAAGGTACAGTATTTGAATTTCTTATTTTCTTTTTTTTTTACTACCTCTACCAAACACCTACATTTATGGATGCATGGACTCTTGCCTAGTGGGTGAAGGCAAATGGATCCAAAAACCCAAGCCACTCCACCCATGCATCCAGACATGCCAGAAAACCAGAACACTCCTTGGTCCTTCCTAGGTCAACACTTAGGCTTTGTTCGTTTCACGGAAAATAATTTCCGGGAAAACGTTTTCCAGATTTTCCGGCATTCGTTTCACGGAAAATAAATTCCTTGAGGAAAATGTTTTCCATCAAAGGAAAAGAGTCTTCTAAAGTAGGAGAAAATGTTTTCCACTTTTGAAAAGTGGAAAACATTTTTCTCATTTGATCTCTCTTATCTCACACCTCTACAAATCCTCACTTCTTCTTCCCATTTCTTTTTCTTCTTTTCTTTTTTTATTCGAATTATATTTTAATTTTATTTTTCTTTTTTTATTCAAATTATTTTTTAATTTCCTTTTTTTTTTTCTTTTTTTTTTTCTTTTTTTCCTTTTCTTTTCTTTGTTTCCCATCTTCTTCTTTCTTGGCTAATCGTCGGACTAGGTGAACCTTGTCAATCTCAAACTCGTGCTCGTCGATCTGGCGAGCCTTGAACTCAAGCTCGCCAATTTAGTGAGCGGAAAATATTTTCCTTACCGAACACCGGAAAATATTTTCCAAAACATTTTCAGGTTTTAGCCGAACACCAGAAAATATTGTCATTTTCCTGGAAAATGACTTTTGGGAAAATATTTTCTGAAAAATGGCCAATTTTCCGCGAAACGAACGGACCCTTAGTCTACTTAGAGGGGGAAATTCACATTTAGTATTATGCAGATAAGGCAATCAAACATAAATAGACATTACTTGAATCAGAAAATAGATGGCACATTGATCAAACACGCTAGAAAATTTCTACAAATTGAGTTCCTCTAAATTTAAGAGTAGAGTAAATTTACCCCCTCTTGAAAGTCTAATATCTCAGCACGAGGACCATTGGACAATCTAAATTGATTACCCATATTATTTTCTTTTTGCTCTTTCTTTATTTCCTCCCCCCCCTCTTCCTCCTTTAGTCTCTCTCTCGGCGAGTGAGCAAATCAGGCCATGAAGGATGCCACAATCTGAAATATGGGATTGCTTAAGATCGAGGCTATTAACATATTCAGTTGGACCCACCATCATTCAAAAACTTAAGTTAATGAGTTGTGAGTGAACTTGGATATATTAATTGCTCCACAATGTAACGATTCTCCACTATAGGACTTTTATAACATAACTCATATGTTCATTTTAACATATCAAGTTATACTATTTATAACTTATCATAAAGTAGGATTGAAAGATGATAAGAGAAAGAAAACACGTCATAATGTCATGTTTAATAAGTCGTGCAAAAATAGCAACATATACATTTCAAATGATTAATCCCTAGATAATATTAAGCTAAGCAAGGAAAATAATGATGTAATAAGTACGGAAAATTAAATTATATAGCTTTTTTCTTTTTTTTCTGGATTTGTGAAGTTTGCTTCGAATCTTTTTGGCTCAAGTTCTGTCTTGCAAATCAATTGGATGCCCATGATCAGTAAACAATTAGAAAAACAATAGCAAACCTCGTGACCTGCGGAGATTTCTGTCAAAGAAAGGAGGATGAAGATAAAATTCCTTTTTCTTTTACTTCTATATACTAATTAAGCTAAGGAAATGCTTATTTACATAGCCTAAAAAGCTAGGAACAAAGCCTTTTCCTTTACTGGACCGAAATCCCCCTTTTCCTTTAGGCGTCATTTAGAAAGTGATGGAAAATGGGAGGATTGAGAACTTGGGTGGAAAATTTTAAAACGTTTACAATTTTTGTTGAGATGGAAGAATAGGCTAATTTAAACTTTCAGTAACTTTCCTTCTTAATTTTCTTCACCTCTTTCTCCTAAATAGAGCATAGTCCAAATTATATTGCCTAATTCGCATCACTTCATAAGAGATGGTACTCAATTCACCGTATCTCCTTACACCATCGAAGTTCTTCATTGGAAAATACGATCCCCATTTCCTCCAAATGGATAATATTCATCTTGAAAATATGATTCTTTTTATATGATTATACAAGGACATTTTGGTTAGTTAATACAGATCCCAGCCATTTAGGCCGGGGAAACATCTGTACCCTATACTAAAAGCTTCCACCTTTAACCTTCATATTACTCAGTTTATTTGAATTGTCATAAAAAGAAAATGTTGGAGCACGACAAACAAATGCTCATGAACTTCGCCATTATGGATATATTCGACATTTTTTTATGTCTAATCAAGTGAATTCATAAATTAAGTTATTTAAATTTGAATAAAATTACAATATAAAATAATATCCTAAAGTTTTGAATTATAATATATTTTATTGTGTGTGTATATATACACACACATTAATTATCTTGTATCTTTGAAATAACACGCATTTCACATTTTGTTTTATATGCTTACAGTCAACCGAAATAGAGCGAATGTATTTGGATTAATTTATGATGTGCTAAAATTGTGTTTAGTTTTTTTTTATTCATTAAACTGAACTATTTGAACAGAATGAATCGCACTAGTTTATTTGATAAAATTTTTTCAAAAGTATGTTCCATTTTGTTTGCTAATAAATTAAGCCACATCGCAGCATCCTCTGTTTATCACTCAATTATTTGAGATCTACTTGAATTGTGAAATTGGAAGAAAATGCTGTAGCATAAAACAATAAAAATTTATGGACTTTATTCTTATTTATATCATTGAAAAATTTTGAATTCAAAGTAAGTGAATTTATAAATTAAAATTTTAAAATTCTTAGTCTTAACTTCTAAATAAAATGTGAAATGTTACATTTCAAATAAAGTTGTGATCTTTAGCTATTTATAATTTTAAAGACATTGCAAGTTTAAAAGTTTTATTGTAATCTTGAAGTAATAGGATTTTATATTCTACTTAATTTCCTTGTAATTTAATGTAAGAAATTGATTAAACTTTATTAAACTAAACACTGATTGAATAAAATAGTAACGTTTAAAAAATTGATATTTCATGACGTATCAAATATATCACTAGTTTGCTGCATTTTACTGAGTTTTAAATGCAGCCAATTTCTTTGTTGGAAATTTTTTCTATGTTTGAGGAACATGATAATTTCTTGTTATGCATTTTTTGGCACTTAATTAATAGGATTTGAAGTTTGGGATTAGCAAAAGAAACTACATCTTTGGAGATCAAAAGTCGTTAAACTAATGCTTATTAGTCAAATGGGGCCACATGGCTGGACTATCCCATGAATCTAGCCATACGAAGGTTAAACTAAAATGTCACATGGTGAGCACTTAATGGAACATTCTCCTGGCAAAATAAACAATATATTCAAGAATATATCTAAGATTCTTTTCTTTATATTCATCTTTTGAAACTTAAACTCAATCAGAAATGGAAGTTCAGAAATGGCAAATCAAATGAACTAATGCTTTATGGTTCGAATGCGGGTCACAGGGCAAAACTATGCCATGTATCTCTTGCGACAATGATAGAGGTAAAGTCAAAAGTCACATGGGGAGCATATGAGGGAACATTCTCTTAACTCCGCTAGTTAACTACATATAATAGAAATCATTAAAGTTATAAGTTATTTGTTTATGAAATTGGTTTACGAAGTCATGTGACATGGACTTTTTTTATGCTTACATATGTTGGACCAACTGGTTTTTGCTTATAAATCAATTCTCATAAGGAGAAGATAGTTAGACATCTTATATATGTAAATAATTAATTAAACATAACGCATTTATGGATCTTTCCATGATTAGATTTAAATGGAACGCTACCCTTGAAGAATCTGGAGGTGCTGGATCTTTCGAGTAACAATTTGATCAATGATGCCCTCACAAACCTTGCGAGGATAACATCTCTTAAGGCCTTAGTCATCAGATCTTGTGGATTGAATGCTTCGAAGTTCTTGGAAGGTACTTCTGTGAAATTGCATTTGTTTATCATTATTGGTAACTTATCACCTTTTTAAATAAGATAATGAGCCTAAAAGGCATGACTGCATTATATTCGGCGTCCTCCAAAGATCATATTTTGGCTGCACATTTTCTGCATTATATTCAATGTCAATGACTCCCGGAAGCAATTGACTAGAAGAATTACATTAGAATTTCAAACAAATATTTAGGATTACATTGGTAAAATTGGATAGTTTAGAATTAAATTGGCATCCGTACAATACTTTTAAAATTAATTTGGTAACTATTCCTAAAATTTTACAATGGATTTTCCATGCAACTCTTTCATATATGAAAAAAAATGCATATCCAGATTCTTCAACATTATCATTACCATGACTGTGTATATAATTCATCAATGATAGTGCAATATTTTCCTTGAAATTTTAGTATATTTTAGCTAGGGATTTAGATTATCCTATTTAATTGTGTCGTTTGACTTACAATATGCATTGCTTTTTTTGACGTATACTGATCCTCAAAGCCATCATACGGTGCATCTTACCATTTTTGTTAATGAGTGCAAAATATGATAACGAGACATTATTTCGTTATTGGCTACTAGCTCCAGGAGCGAGGGCAATAGGGTTAGGCGAAACTGGAAGGGCCTTTCTCGAGACTGAAAAGTAAAGTATAACTAACTCCTACAAGGATACTAAAATATAAAACAATTATGAAAAAATCACAAAAAACCCTAAATTATATTCACCGTGACATATTTACGCAAAACTTGTACCCATATGATACATTAATATTTTTGTTTTTTTCACTCAAAAATCCAAATTTGTCTTAATGTGACACATTTACCCTCCATCAATATTCTGTCAATAACCACCATTAAAAACCTTATGCGGCTGTTGACATGGACGATATATTGAAAATTACTAACGAAAAGTTCCCCGATGTAGTTTCGAATTAGGGAAAATTGTCAAAAAAAGTCATAAACCTATTATGCGAAGGCTAATTAAGTCATTAATTGTATAAATTTAATTCTAAACCTTTGACAATTTGACAATGTAGTCATTTTGACTAAATATCCAAATAAAAGACAAAGTCATACCTCAAAGTGATTTGTCATGATGTGATCATGAGTTATATAAATGAGTTCCTGACTCTTAAGGACAAATTAATATGTAGTGAATAGAATATAGTTGTGGTAAGTTGCTTATGAATAACAACGATGATGTATATTGATGTATTTGATGGATGAGCCTCATACATTACGATCATGAGAGCCGCCATAAAATTAGAAAATAAGAAAAAGATTTGGGCCCATGCGAGCACGACACAACCAACTAAATTTATCCTAAACCAAAGTTTTAAATACACTAAGATTTGAGATAATTATTAAAAAAGTCTTAAACTTATTATATGGATGTCATAAACTTTTCAATTTAGCCAATTTAGTCATAAAATTTTTGAAGATTTACCAACATAGTCATTCAAGCCAATTTTAATATGCAATGGCTAACGTGGCACTACTAATAGCAATATGGATGATTTATTGCATTTCTTTTATTTTTTTATTAATTTTGTTATAAATGGTATAATTTTTTTCTTTTTTATTTCCATTTTATTCTTCATTGGTCGCCATTTTTGGCGGCCTACCACAAGGGTTGGCAGGGGTTGACCTCATTGAATTTTGCGAGGTCACCACCAAAATCTTTGGCTTTAGTTCATTAGGTAAAACTATCATCATTGGATGGGATATCCTCAAGGGCTGACCTAGCCAGATTCGGCGAGGTCTTAGCTAACTAGTTTGGCCGTTGTGTGTGGCTAGTTGCCAACTATTGCCGAGGCCCAACAATTCGCAGAAATCGTTGAATAGGGAAAGAGGGTAATTTTTTTTTTTTTTATTGTTATTGTTAAAAAATGACTTTTTTTTTTCACAAAATCATTTTTTTAAACTGAAATTAAAAAAGGATAATAATACATCTCGTTGATTGTCATGTCAATAAGTAAAGTAAATACATTTCACTGAGATTTAAACATCATAATGAAATTAATTATGGAATAAATTAAAATAAATCAGTAAAATAAAATGAGAGAAATTAAAATAAAGAAAAACACATTTGTAATGAATACATTAATTTATTTGAAAAATGGTTTATATCATTAAGGGAATATATATATATATATATATATATGTATATAGTAGAATAAAATTAAAAATGATGAGAAAAACTCAAGCGGCCTTAAAAAACTTCGCATCTTTAGCCCCGCTGCAGTTGCCGCCTCCACCCACCTCAGCATTCAGACCCATCATCACCACACGAAGCTCGGTCGCCATTACCATCACCAGAGTTGACACCACCACAGCCAGAAGATCCTCGCACGGCCTTTGGTTTGAGCCCCGATGACCTCAGATCTGAAGTGACGTGGCCTCTGGTCTGCACTGCAACGGCCTCAAATTTGAGGCGGCGACGCCTCCGAGCTGAGGTCAGGATGAGGATGGACAGGCAGCGAGGTGGTGGTGATGGATAGTGGGCTGGGACGATGGTGCGGATGGTGGTGGACGATGGCGTGTTGCGGTGGGAAGTTGGTGGCGCAGAGGACACTGAAGGGCAGGATTGGGGCCGGGGGGGGTGGGTGGTGGGGGTTGGTTTTGGTGTGTGGGATATAATTATATACGAATTATAATTATTCTAGGGGGCCTCCACTGCTTCCTTGGCAGGCATACATTAGAGAAAGTACATAATCTGGCACTAGACAACAAAGGAATAAGATTGCATCGACGTGAATCATGATCCTGAGGTGAAAATATTGGGTGACCAAGTGATAAACACCTCAACATTACACAAATCCATTTAACATATGATACGTGTCATTTTGAGCCCACAATTCAGAAACCCTTGCATCCTCTCTTTTCTCAATTAATGTTTTTACTTTTTTTCTTTTTTCCTATTTTCTTCTTCTTCCTCCTTTCACTCTCTCTCTCCCCTCTTTCTTTTGCATTTTATTAAATAGAGAATAGACCCGCTCTCTTTTTTTTTTTTTTTCAAAATGCTCTCGCTTCCAAGACCCTGTTGCCTCTGCACGTCGCCTCCATCTCTACCTCCATCTTTGCCCGCTTCGTCTCCAACCTCTAGCGTGGTTGCCTCCTATCCAACTCCTCTTGTGCCCTCTGTGTCGACAAGCCATGCTGCTACCTTCGAATTTGCATCCGCCTCATCCGTTGCCTATGCCAACCCTAGTTGACCTTGAAGGTTCAAGGTCGAGCTGAGCTCTAGATCACAAACCTATGGCTCACTCGGGCTTAGATCCAAAATATGAGGCTCAAGTTTGCCGATAGAGCTCGAGCTCTTCCACAGAGGACTGACGATGGAGGATTGAGACAATAGTGAGGTGGTGGTGGAAGGTGATTCACTAGATTAAGTCTCCGGCAGAGTGAAAGGAGGAAGTCTTTGGTGGAGTGAAAGGACGAGGAAGCAGAAGAAAAAAACAAAAAAGAAAAAGAAGAAAAAAAAAAGTATAAACATTAATTGAAGGGAGAGAGAGTGTAAGGGTTTCTGACTGGTGGGCTCAAAATGACACATGTCGGATGTTGAATGGACTTGTGTAATGCTGAGGTGTCTATCACTTAGGCACCTAATATTTTCTCCAATCTTGAGTGTTTTAATCATATAGTGATGATGCTAATAGTTACAATGTCCACTTCAACAGACTTGTGCCGATTGGGGAAACTTGAAGAATTGGATATTAGTGATAATGGATTTGGGGGTCCTCTTCCTTCATGCTTGTGCAACATGACGTCACTCCGTGCGCTTGATGTTCGAAATAACAATTTTAGCGGGGCCATTCCTCCATCTCTCCTGTCTAATCTCAAGTCACTTGAATATATTGTGTTTTCTGGAAATGCTTTTGAAGGATCACTTTCGCTTGCTTCCTTGGCTAATAATTCTAACCTTGCGGTATTCCACCTCATCAACAACCGTAATCGTTTGGAAGTAAATACAGAAAAGCCCACTTGGTTTCCTTCATTTAAGCTAAAAAAGTTTGGTTTATCAAACTGTATGCTCAACAAAGATGCAAATGGCGTGATTCCCAGCTTTTTGAAAGAACAACATGACTTGACCAGTGTTCAATTCAGCCACAATGGAATGAGAGGAAATTTTCCAAATTGGCTATTGGTCAACAATGTAAATTTGGCACGGTTTGATCTCATAGGCAACAATTTTTCAGGTGCTTTTGACTTGCCTTCCAATTTGATTCTTGATAGCATGTGGTGGTTCGATTTGTCTGCAAATGCTATTGAAGGAGAGCTTCCACGATGGATTGGTTCTATCCTCCCAAGTTTGACACATTTGAACCTGTCAAACAACTTATTAAAAGGTAGAATCCCTCCCTCAATGGGCTTTATGAAATTGCTACGGATATTGGACTTGTCAAATAATGGCTTCTCGGGAGAGATTCCAAAGACACTTGCTAAAGATTGCTTGTCACTTTCTACATTGATATTGTCAAGCAACAAATTGGAAGGCCAAATGCTCCCGAGGTATACTAACTTGAGAAGGTTAAACTTTTTGTATCTGGACAACAATCGTTTCACAGGGGACATATCACCTGGTTTATTGAATAGCTCCATATTAAGTGTTTTGGATGTAAGTAATAATTTCCTATCTGGAACACTTCCCAATTGGCTTGGAGATCAACCCTTGTCTGGGCTTATGCTCTCGGGCAATTTATTGAGAGGTCCTTTACCATTGAGCTTGTGCAACTTACCAATTCTTGAGCGTTTAGACCTTTCAAATAACAACCTTGGGCCAGATATACCTCCCTGTGCCAACTTTATAATTTTGAAGTACTTGCATTTAGCAAATGACAGGCTTGTTGGGCATTTTCCTGAGTTTCTTTCTGGAGTTTCTTCAATTGTCACATTGGATCTTAGATACAATGCATTGTCAGGCAAGATCCCTAGGTGGATTGGTTCGCTTCGGAACTTGAAGGTTCTTCTATTGCAAGGAAACAATTTTGAAGGTTCAATCCCTCTAGATGTATGTTTGTTGACAAATATGAGCATGTTGGATCTCTCCAATAATAATCTTTCTGGAAAAATTCCTTCTTGTTTGAAGGATTTGACATTTGGAGAATATGGGACATCAATGCAGTATCTTCTCTCAAGAAGATGGGTAGAGTTTTGGGAACTACACAACTATAAGGTCAGATTCAATTTCACATATTGGTATAATGAAGGGGACATATTTGGCAATATGGATGTACTAGAAGAAGTAAACTTCATGACAAAGAGGAGGTTGGAATCTTATAAGGGCAACATTCTAAAACTCATGTCGGGAATGGATCTCTCTCAAAACAATTTTACTGGCTTTATTCCCCCAGAGGTTGGTTACTTGAGTAAACTTCTAGCATTGAACCTGTCACATAACCATTTGACAGGACCTATCCCAGAAACTTTTTCCAATTTAAAGAACGTAGAGAGCTTGGACTTGTCCTACAACAGCTTAATTGGTCCCATCCCTCCACAACTATTAGAGCTCTATTTCTTGGCAGATTTTAGCGTCGCTAACAACAACTTGTCAGGCAGGACACTAGATCAAAAGAACCAATTTGGAACTTTCAGTGAAGCAAGCTATGAAGGTAACCCTTTTCTTTGTGGACCACCATTAAAAAGCTGTAATGGATCAAGTCAGGAGCCGAGAACACTACCATCCTTTAATCATACTAGGGAGGATGACTCCTGGACAGAAGCCTTCTTGTGGAGTTTTGCAGGATCATATGTGGTGGCATTCCTTGGTGTGGTTCTTTTTCTCTACATAAACTCATACTATCGATATGTGCTATTTGAGCTTGTTCGTAAGCTTATCCCATCCTTTCCTAGATTCTAAGAATTTTGTGAAGGAAAAATACGATGAAACAGTGGAGAACCTTTTTTAATGGGATTGTAAGCGTTTGAGTCTTGATTATGCCTTTTGAATGATTGATCCTAGAGTATTCGCATTGTATTGCTTAGAGAACATTTTTTAATGGGATTGTAAGCGTTTGAGTCTTGATTATACCTTTTGAATGCTTGATCCTAGAGTATTCGCATTGTATTCCTTGTCCTGCTAATTTGAATATTTGGAGATCTGATTTAATTGAGAATTGATAGAGATAGTTTAGTTCACAACCAAAATTGAAGCCAGCATTCAAAGAAATTTGTAAATATTACTCAAAACGTGAAATATCTGATCGCTACTACCAGCAACATCAAACGAACCAGGGTTTAGCGTCTCAAGAATCCTACTAATACATATCCCGATCCTCCCGAAATGAAAGTTTCCTCGAGGAGGTTTGATAGATTGCCAAACAGACACGGACACTTTCTCCCGTGAAGAGGTGCCTGCACTTACCTTGGTTTCTTCCTAGCCCTACCGATAGCAATTTGGTTTCCCAGATTGATTAAGAAAGTTGATTTTCACTTTTGGAGTCACCACTAATTTATTAGAGGCCAAGTAAAAAGTGAGAAGCCATTGAGATTCAGGTTTGGAGATTTGATTGAGCTGAAGATTTATCCAACGGCCAAAATTGGTACGTTTCCTCTTTTGAAAACGTTTATCACGCAATATTTTCGATTTTCAAAAGCAGTAAACGTGTTCATGCATGTGTCCACCCATAATTCAGCTCACCATAACGGGCTAAACATGTATTGTAAAGAGCCAAATAAATAAGGTGTAAACTCTGACAGAAAAAAGAGAGGTGTAAACATGGAAGTCAAAGTGCGAAGATAATAAAGTAATTAAAGTGCGGTAAGTAAACCGTGATACGAGTTGGACAAATAATAGACATGACCTTGTTATAAAGCTACAGGACATAATCCTCGTCAGTTATGCATAAATCAAACGTGCAATTAATTTAAGACTATAACATGCAATTCCCTGAACTAAACACCAATATTAAACTAAATGCAAAGAGCTTAAATCAATACCGTTCCTCAAATGCAATTATTGCATGAAGAAACATATCGGTTTTTACTTTTTCATTTATTTTTTTTAATAACAGGAAATGATCTAAATTAGAGTTAAGAATATTACATAAACTATGCAATGCAACTTCCTAAACCAAATGCTGAATAGACATGGTCCTCAATATGATAATTTAAACTATTTAAGATGCAATTACTACCTAAAAATACAATACCTGTTTTTTTATCATAGTTATTTATGCATCCAATTAAATGGATACTGTAAGCACTGAAAACATTTCACCTAAGTCCTTCAATTTTTTTTTCTTTATGGGTAAGTTAAGCTTTTACTTCACAAAGGACAATATGGGAAGATTAGAAGTTTCGTTTATTTCACGGGAAATGTGATATTTATGGAAAATATTTTTCAAGTAGTCATTTTCCAAGAAAATGACCATATCAATTAAAAAATATTTTTCGTCATTTTGTATGAAAATCTGATTTAATTTTCTTGAGGAAAATTATCAAAAAATTTGAATTTTAAATTATTTTTCTTCTTACTTTTTTCTTCTCTTTTTCCTTGTTCCTTGGCCAGTCACTAGCCACGGCAACGTCCAATGACTGGCCACATGCAAGGGATGGGCTTGCCCAAGGTCGACGAGGCTTGACCTTACCAAATTTTAGCGAGCTCCAGCATCGAGCCTCGTCAGCCTTAGACGAAGCTCCACCTCATCGGATCTGGCAAAATTGAGATCAGCCATGGTGAGGGCTAGCAACTGGCCACCGTCAAAGGACGATTTTTTTGAGGTTGACGGGGCTCAAGCTCGCTAGATTTCGATGAGGTCAAGCCTTGCCAGCCTTGGTCAAGTCATCCCTTACCTATGGCCAGTCGTTTGTCGTTGCCGTGGTCAAGGATTGGCTAAGAAAGAAGTAAAAATAAAAAAGTTAATCAAAAATTCAACTTTTTAAAATATTTTTATAAAACGAACATTTTGTTAACCAAGGACCTGAGAAGCCCTAGGGCCAAGGCCCTGCGCATAGCCTTTGTGGACCTCGACCTAAGTGCTAGAGACCAGAGCTCGAGCATGGGGGCCCCAAGCAAGACCTTTATGGACCCGAGCTTGGGTATTAGGGCATTGGAAATGAGCACTGGGGTTTCGGACCCAGCCTCGATGGGTGCAAGCATGGGCAGCGGGGGGCCCAGGCCGGGGCTTGGCCATGGGAAACTTGGTCCTGAGCCCTGGGATCCGGGAACCAACGGGAAGGACTTTAATGAGGTGGCCCAAAGAAACATCTTAATAGGGCTAACTACTCCTATTCAACTCAACAAAAACGGGCAGAAGATGATCTAGTTCAAAGGTAAAAATTCCATGGGTTAAACTAGTAAGTCACTTGCTTCGAAAATCAGGTCCTAGCTTTGATTTTCAATGCAAATCCACATTATATATGCACACCAACACATGTCACAAACAACTGGAGATCAATTCACGACTCACCCAAGAAATCCCTCTTAAAGCTGCAAATTCGCAACTCTTGGAGCTACAGATCCGCTGCTCTTGAAACTGTAAATCCACAGCTCATGATGCTACAAATTTGCAGTTCCTGGAGCTGCTAATGCAGCTCAGTTGAGCTACGAAGCTGCCATTTGTAGCTACAGGAGTTACGCAATTCATACAGATACACAACAATCTGCACATCTAGTGCACCCACAGCAGCACACACAACTGACATCTTATCATACATACACAGCCCACGCATTTGACACATTCACAGCGCGCAGAGATACAATTCATGCAATACACAGAGCACTCACATTGTCACCCATGTTCCTCTCACACGTTGCACAATGCAACAACATACACATATACATAGCTTACTTTCAATCTCATAGTTCACTCTCACTTGCAACCTACACAGTATGCAGCACACCCTCATAGCCCGTCACTCACCTCTCGTAGGCGCACTCAAATCATACATTAACTGTCCTAGCCACCCTTCACACAAGCTCAATTTAAATAAATTCACATATGTAATGTACACATGCTCAGCATACATGCTTAGCTTATACTTCTACACATCAACTTATATCAAATCATCAACGCACTACACAAGCTCACGAATCACCTACAAAGCTAGTTCACCCATCGAGTGCGCAGCAAGAATAAACCATTTTCATTACTGCTCTCATATCGGCTTAGACCAGCAACAATGGCAGAACCTCTAACTTGATTTTTTCTCCTTGAAATAATGTAACAACTCAACTAGGATGTTTATCTGACCAAAAAAAAAAAAAAAACTGGGATATTTAAGTAGCTTCCTAGTTGTGGCGTCCCAATCCGCCACTTTTCTAATGCGAGATATTAATCTTTCACTTTTTAGCACATGCGGAAGACAAATTCAAACACCAAACAAACATCAATCATAAAGGACGTACGCCAGATAGAAACAAGCAACGACTTTTGTGTCTTGCATCATGTATAAGAGGCAATAATAGGGCTACAGTAGGGGGGTCAAAAGGGTAATGCTACTCTCACAGGCTAATCACTCAGCCTTCATCTATGCCCTCAAAGTCAGCTGGGGTGCCGTAGCATGCTGCGGGGATAGCAGGAATCGCGTCCATGACTAAGTATATGAAAAATGTAAACAACCACAAGGGTGAGCTAAAGTCTAGCAATGAAATATCCAAAACGCTATACCATACGATTCGCCCTTCATCCGTATGAAGAAAAACCGTCTAAGATACTTGACTCACTTTCCTTTGGATTTGGTCTATTCCCACTATTCTTAAGATCAATGAACTAGAACAACAAGACCTAGGGTGATCTAGACCCTCAATATCAACTTGTGCCATCACGATTTATCGATCTCGAAGAACACATGTGCACAAGCATCTTTCACACATCTTTTAGTTTTTACTTTTTGTTTCCACTCCAAGACACATAGTTGGTGCACTCATCGAACCACGCAAGGAGGAATAATCCCGTCTAGTGGAATTCTGGTGCCACTCCGGTCCACCGTGGTGTATGCTAGTTTGTTGTCTAGCCCACGCAAGCTTCATGATCCACTGACCATGTCATCCCTACTCCGAGGTATCTAGGGTTCGCTGTCCCTAGGCATTCAGGTTCGCTGTCCTGAGCATCCCGAATTTCTCTTCAACTCCATAGGGCATCGTTGGTTTGTTGTTCAACGGTTTTCATTAAACAGTATCTTAGGCATGCAAATTCACACACAGTTATCTTGGTTTAAGCATGCGAATAACAACCATGTCACATTTATGGAAGGATCTATACCATCACACATCCAAGGACTCGCCCTCTAGTCAACGCTAATAGAACTAATCATGCAGTCAAAACCTAGAACTAACTGTCCAGACTCCATTAGGGAAAGAGAGCCTAGTGTTTCTAGTCCTAGCTGAAACAATCAACTTCACTGCAACTTGGTTCTTCCAAACCTACGACACTTTCAAAATCAATCCAAAACATAATAGACACTCCGAACCTTATATAACCTACTTAGCGGCCTTCACAACCTCATGAGATACTTCACTGGCCTCACGACCCCACGACAAGTCTCAACCTTCACAATCCACAAAAACACTCTTGGAACCATGGCCCACTAATACCACACTCAGGCCTCACGACTCTCATCTATGCCGCACTCCGACTCACAGCCCACTTGCAACCCAATTGGGCCTTGTGGTCCACGCATACCACACCTGGGCCTCGTGGCCTACTTGCACGCCATTTGGGCCTCGCAGCCCATTCGTCCACTTTTGGGCCTCACAGCCTGCCTGCTCACTCAAGCCTCATGGCCCATTGCCTAAATCGGGCCTCATGGCCCACCAGGCCAAAATCAGTCCTTATGGTTCACTCTCCTAAATCAACCTTCACAATTTTAGCTCAATTTCCACAAGTAAATGGCATTAGATTAACATCAAATACACACTATGGGTAGTCAAATAAATGTAATTTCTATCGTCAATAGACCACAATTTAAGATTTCATAATCTTTCTATAGAATTGAACCAAATTCAGACCAAAGAATTGAACCGACCAAAATTGCACAGTCATGGAATTCAAAGCCAAAACCATAGTAAATGAACTTGAAAAATTCTAAATTTTAATATGTTATAGAGAAGACCTTAGAAAACATTTTTTATGAAGGAGATTAAGTCCAAAACAGTTTGTATAATGAGCAAAAAATTGCACAAAGTAACTCAAAAATCTAGTGCACTGTTATAGAGCAACTAGTCTTCAAATTATGCTTAGCTCACAGCCCTAAACATGTCAAAACATCTTGAACTTTGGATATGCTTCCTCTACAACTTTTATGAAGGAAGCAAGTCCAAAATCTAAAAGGAAAATTTTTAAAAAATTCAGTAAGACAATCGGTACATTATTCCTACTGCACTGGATAGATCAAGCACGGTGAAAGAGTAGGCCATCATACCATCCATATCTGTCGCGACCTCTTTTTTTTCGGCGCTCGCAATCGGGTATGGGCGTCGGCGGAGGCTAATGGTTCGGCTGAATCTATTTTAGCCTGGACTCTCCCAAGTCCACCAATTCACTACTTAATGGTCCATGTTTTTAACCTGTAAGTCAATTTTAAAACGGAGTCGCCACTAATCGATTTGGGGTAGGTTGATTAGAAACCCATGCGAAGTATTGGGAGAAATACTCGCTCCTGCGCAACCAGAGAAATTAGGATTGGGGACTTGATTACACTAGTTAATCACTAATGCCCTTTCGGTACCTAATCTTGTTTAAACCCCGAGGCTTTTTGGATTTTTGAGGGATTTTCCATGCA
The DNA here is from genome assembly GCA_016097605.1 of Eucalyptus guilfoylei. Lineage (NCBI taxonomy): Eukaryota > Viridiplantae > Streptophyta > Magnoliopsida > Myrtales > Myrtaceae > Eucalyptus > Eucalyptus guilfoylei. Next base: position 31,796,554 of record CM027864.1, read on the forward strand.
TTTGTGGGGAGGAAAAAAACATTTTTTTTTGGTCTTTTTCTCTTTTTTTTTTTTGACATAAAAGGGATTTTTGGATTTTTGGGTATTTTTAGAAAATACAAAGTCTTTTTGGCTTTTTATGAATTTTTTGGCTTTTTCATGAATTTTTGGCTTTTTTTGGATTTTGGCATTTTTTGGATTTTTGGTTTTTTTTGGGAAAATAAATATTTTTAACATTTTAAAACATTTTTCGGTTTTCTGGAAATTAAAATATTTTTTAATATTTTTTCGAAAATAAATTATTTTTGATTTTTTTATTAAAATATTACATAAAATAATATAAAAAGCCGACCCGGGTCGGATCCGCGGGTTGGGTCCGACCCGGGCCGGCGACCCGAACACGGGCCCGACTCGGATTTTTTTTTGTTTTTTTTTTTCTTTTATTTTTTACTTTATTGAAACGGCGTCGTGGCCGAGCGTTTGGAGGCGCCCGGCCCGGCCCGACGACCCGCTCCGACAACCCGCTCCACGACCCGGCTCCTCTGCGAAAACCCTACCCGAATCTGACCCGAATCGCGACCCGGTTCCTGCTGTGCCCAAATTGCAAACCCTACCCGGTTTTCCGGGTTCGGATCCACTTCGCGACCCGGAAAATCGCAAACCCTGGGGTTTGCGAATCCGCGGCGCCGAGGACGGGAACCAAGGCGTTTGGCGACGACAGCGATTACGGCGGTGACGGCGACGACGAAGGCGACAACGGTGACGGCGACGACGGCTAGGTCAACGGGAAACGGCTACGATGAACGGCAACGGTAACGGCGACGTTTTTTTTACCTTCTCTCGAACGGGGACGGCGACGGCAACGATGCCAGATCGAAGGCAGCAGTGGCGGAGGCGTTCGACGGCAACGAAGGCGAGGACAGACTGGTGACGACCATGGCGAACAACGACGGCGGGGCTCGAGACGGCGGCCCGGGGCTCAACTACGGTGACAACGAGACTATGGCACGGCGGGATTTGGCACAGCAGCGGCGTCGGGGGGTGGTGTCAGCGCCACGGAGGGCCTCGGTCACCCCAGATCTGCGACACAACTCTCGGCCGGACCTTCCTCAGCCTTGGTTCTCTCTCACTCCGGCCAGATTCGAGCCTCCACCGGCCATATCTGACCTCCTCGGACTCGCTCACCGCCGGCTTCCCCTGAAGTCTCTCAGTGGGAGGTCGGCTGAGCTCGCGACCCGACTTCTCTCTCGCTTACTCTTCGATTCCTCCCCCGAAGTCTCTCAGTGGGAAGATCTCGGAGCTCGCTCTGTCCTTCTCGACGGAGCTTGTGGCCTGCTATTTATAGGCGAGGGGGTGGCCGGTCGACGAAGCTTTGACTGCTGATCTTTGCGCACCGAGCGGCCTTGGGTGCGGCCGAACCGGCGTCCCATCCTCGCTCCTCCATCAAGGCGTGCTCGGCATTGAAGGCAACCATTAATGGCGCCTGAGATCTATCATCTCCGGCCGACGTCGGCCTACCCTCCTCGGCCGTAGGTTGTTCTTCGCGCGTCGACATCCTCTGTGCGCGTGAGTTGCAGAGGCGTAGGGGAAGAAGATGGAAGGAAGAAGAAGAAGAGAAGGGGGCCGGGCCGGATCTGGGAAAAAAAAAAGGGCTGGGCCCTAAGCCCGCGTGGAAAAGAAGAAGAGGGGAGGGGCTGGGCTCGAAGACCCGCCCCCGGCCGATCGCTGGTTTTTTTTTTGTTTTCTTTTGTTTTTACTATTTTTTGTTGTTTTTGTTTATTTATTATTTATTATCTGAAAAAAGGAAAAATAAAAGAAATTAAGGCCTAATTAATAACCTAATCAAAATTTAGGTGTCAACAGCTGCCCCTCTTTGAAGGTGAGTTCGCAGAGGTTGCATTCAAAGACAAACGTGATACCTAAATTTTGTCTATGCATGTGCAGCAGATTATATTTTATTTGGGACCTATTGTCCTATGTAGAAAAAGAGCAATATAACATTACACATACTAAGACAGATAAGAAGATACCTGTAGTTACTTACCGGGTGTGAGTGAAATAAGGTGTGAACCCCGAGTTTTGGCAAGTATCAAGGCGTCATCTTACCTATTGCATGAGGAGATTGCTTCTCTAGGACCCGAACCATTCTTCGGTCGCCTATTGGAGCAATAAGTGGTTTGTCTAGGACCCGAACCTTTCTTCGGTCGCCTTGACGGGGAATTGCCTTCCCAAGACCCGAACCTTTCTTCGGTCGCCTGTTAGAGCAATAAGTGGTTTGTCTAGGACCCGAACCTTTCTTCGGTCGCCTTGACTGGGAATTGCCTTCCCAGGACCCGAACCTTTCTTCGGTCGCCTTGACGAGGAATTGCCTTCCCAGGACCCGAACCTTTCTTCGGTCGCCTTGATGGGAGATGCGCCGACCTTTCTCAGGGCATCTGTTTGTGGGTGCCTGATCTGTATCGAGGACATCAGTTGGTACCCGACCTTTCTCGGGAGATGCGCCGACCTTTCTCAGGGCATCATATTTGTTGGGGTGTCTGACTTCTGTCAAAGACACCGGTAGGAACCCGACCTTTCTCGGGAGGATGCGCCGACCTTTCTCAGGGCATCGATTTATGGGGTGTCTGACTTCTGTCGAAGACACCAGTTGGTACCCGACCTTTCTCGGGAGATGCGCCGACCTTTCGCAGGGCATCGATTTGTTAGGGGTGCCTGACCACAGTCGAGGACACCGGATGGCTCCCGTCCTTTCTTGGGGGATGCGCCGACCTTTCTCAGGGCATCGATTCTGGAAGATACCTGGACATTCACAGGTATATCAATGAGTACCTGGATATTCACAGGTACTAACCTGAAGGATATTTGGGCCTTTGTAGGCGTCAAAAGGGGCATTTGGCTGATCATAGGCATTGGAGGGGTACTTGGATGGTCACAAGTACAAATTCTTGAAGGATACCTGAATATTCACAGGCATCGAAGGGGTACTTGGATGATCACAAGTACAAGACTCTAAAGGAAGAATCAAGGGCGTACCTGAGATATTCGTGAAGGTCTCTCACTTCCTGGTATGTGGAAATATTGAGGATGGGTCTCGCATATTCATGAAGGTCTCTCACCTCCTGGTAATGGAAATATTGAGGACGTGCCCCGCATATTCATGAAGGTCTCTTACCTCCTGGTAATTGGGAATATTGAAGACGTACCTTGGATATTCATGAAGGTTTCTCACCTCCTGGTAATGGGAATATCGAGGGCGTGCCTCGTATATTCATGAAGGTCTCTCACCTCCTGGTATTATAAACTTGAATGTGGTATGAGGCTTACCTGGATTGCCGCAGGTGCTTAAAAGGGCTGGAACACCTGGGTAGCCGCAGGTGTACAAAGTAGTGGAATACCCGGATGAACACAAGTATTTAATGATGCGACCTAGGACCACTCAGCTGGTCCAAGTGTAAGAAAGCATACCTGGGTAGACACAGGCACACAAAGCAGTGGAATGCTTGAACAGCTGCTATTATTCGGGGACAACTCGGGCAAGTTGAGTGTCATGAAAAGGGAGTGTCCGAACGGTGGCCGGTACTCAAAGACAATGGGGATACCTAGACAGCAGTAGGTATTCAACGATAAATGGATACTTGATCAGTCACAAGTATCAATACTCTGGGAACAACTCGAACAGGTCGAGTGTCGATAAGAGGGAGTACTCGGCAAGTGGTGGGTACTCAAAGACAAGGGGATACTTAGACAGTTGCAAGCACCCAAACTTAAGGGACGACTCGAATAGGTCGAGTGTCAAGAAGAGAGTACCTGGACAATGGTGGGTACTTTAAGACAAATGGGGATAGGGATATGCTTACCTGGCAATATCACCGATCACTGAGAGTATGTCTGATAATTGCACAATATGCACACATGATTGTATATGCTGTAAATTCATGAATTTAAATGTGATTCATGCATGACAATTTTGTCAGTTTTGCATCATCTGAATTCCACTGGGGAAGATTTTGAAAGGCATCCTTCATTTAGAATATAGATGTCTTGAGCATGCCAGATGAGGGACTTTCAGTCTGAAAGGACTTTCCGCTCACTCTCATGGAAAAGTCTATCCTGACCATTGATGCAGGATTCATAAGGACCACACTATCTCACTGTCATCATGTCAACAGGGGTCCGAGTATTCTCGCAAGTGGTACGATTTTACCAATGTGAGAGGTCTTTGTTGAAATTGTGATGAAGACTTGGTCAACGGCTCATCAAATGGGACCGTCGAGGTCAAGGCTCATGAACGAAGTGCCGCACGATCATCTCCGGGTTTGCAAGTCAAGAACCCTGCGAAAAGAGATAGAGTAATCTTGCTCGTACTTCTTCGAACGATGTTTATGTATACATGAAATCCTACGTTAATTGAAGTGCCCCTAGTCTAAAGAGACTTTTACAATGGGACGCAATGTAGGCTTGACTCATGTGTAAAACGGGTGAGAGCTGGTGATTGCCTTGGCATTTGTCACCGGTCTTTCTTCTCCCTGTCAGATGGAGGTTCTGTGGACCACAACAGCAGCTTTTTCTTGGGAATACAATTGACTGTATTTCTTGGCTGGGGGCATTGGCCTTGCTTTTACTAGGCACACTGCTTTTTCACGTCCCTATTTTTTATCCCAACTTTTCATTTATGGGCATTTGACCTTGCTTTTACCAGGTACACTGCCTTTTTTATGCCCTTAGTTTTTTCATTTTTGTTGCTTGAGGAACTGAAGTAAGCAAGTTCAATCGAAGCGCCATTATTAGACCCTTGAGTGTTTATCTTTAGCCGGCGCTCTAGGCTATGGCAATGATTTCTGCTTTGTCTCAATGTGAGGGTAAAATTACAGACTCACTTGGGCTGTACAATGAATATAAGTGCGTAGAAAATGAATTGCTCTTCGTCATTCTAAGGCACTTAAATTAACGCGAGTGTTCATATGCAATAAAGACACCCGAAGATTGATGCAAGTGCGAGCAAGAAAATTTCTATCTCCCTTCTCACCTTGTGATGCTGCTTCGCCTCCGATCTGCCCCAGTGTGGGGTGGTCCTTGACGGGGTAGGACCGAAATTTCACCAGTGTATGGGGCTCAAGAAGGGGGTGAGCAATGAGATGCCTCTCACTGTCTTGGTTATCGTACCATTCGTGAGAGAACTCTTTACCCTGCAGTCATGGAATCTTCTGCACTCATCTCACAAGTGTATAGATTGGGGACTGTGTGTAGGATATGGCTTGCCTGTCATCATTCTAACGCGCCTCATCCAGCATGTTCGATCAATCTTGTATTCTTCACTTAGCTGTCTATTCTAATAATCCTTAGTGGAATCAGTGATTTAGATAGACAAAATCATCATGCGAAATCCATTTGGAAAAGGTATGCATCATTTTAAATATGAGGGAGCTTGGACTCTCAAAACAAATGAATGGTTTTTACTCAAGAAACCCTATTAATAGCTTTAGGGGTGTTTACTTGGTGGAATTGTATTTACAAATGTGTTGAATTTTGAACATCAAAAGAGTTATTCACAAAATGGGTGTCGATGGTTGTCCCTATTGATTAGGGAGGTGACACAAAAAGGATCAGCCGGGGTTGGGAATCTGATCATCGATTTGATGAGTGCTTCCGCTTTTGCCCCTGCAGGAGAGAAGATGAAAATGGATCAATCAACAGGGCCAAAATTAAAGGTGAATTGAGGCCTGAAGGATCTCTGTCATTTGCTTTGGCGATACTTGAGACGCCATTTTGCTTAGGAGAGTTTGTCATGCCTCTCATTGATTTGTTATCTTTGTTTTTGACAATCAGGTGATCCTGCAATAGACAAGAGGAGATGTGTTAGTCATGAACTCTTTTAAGAGTTGAATAACTGGAAGCGATACAACTTTACGCTTCACTGGTTTGCAAATGATTGGGTGGACCTGAAGTGAGAGAGGGACACAAAGTCCTACATCCCCTGCTTTGTTAGGTCCATTATTCTCTCGTAATTTGCAGGTGCAAGAGAGGTAAATTTTTTTTTATTATTTTTCTTTTCTTTTTCTTCTACCAAGCGGCTAACTGCCGTGTCGGGGATTCGAACCCCCGACTTCAGACCATTCTGCTTCTTCCCGGGTACCACTCGGCTAGAGGCGCCGATGGTGTCCATAGGGCGCTTCTTTTTTCATTTAACCAAACCGGCTCCTGGATGACACGTCCTTTCATACCAAGTTAGGTAAATCAATATGGGTCACTTGATTTGCCCAAATTAACCATTAAGCTTGTTTCTTGAATCCTATGCTTCCTGTCAAATAGGAAAAAATATGTCAAAAGTGAGTTCAGATACTAGGAGTATTGGAAACGATACCAAATTACTCTTCCTCAGAGTTTATATTTGTTGACTCCTAGGGATATTTAAATGTTAATGATGGCCTTTTGTCTTTGACACAATTCAATGTCTCTTTTGATTGGCCCTCCTCATTTGTGGCCCTGTGTACACGATTGATGGTTTGCAACGCCTTCTTTCTGTGGAATTCTGTCTTCGACCATATGACCACTAGCAGCATTGAGAAAAGTCATGTACTTCAAGCTTCTATGAAATCTAATATGGACAATCAAAACCTCTAATTCTCTTATGGCAATTACTTCTTGCGAGAGCATGCGTCTGGAACAAAAAGTGAGGTATTCCAGTTCTAAGGTCATTGTCTGGGATAGAGGGCTTCTTTTTATTTAACCGGACTGATTCCTAGACGACACGTCTTTTACACCAAATTAGGCGAATTCGACATGGGTCACTCTTAATGCATTCGCCTGGGTAATATTGATTTGCTCAAATTATTCCCTCGAGTTTGCTGCTTGATTCTCGATACTTCTTTAAATGCTGGTGATTATTATTCATTCTTCTTTGTTGAATCACCCAAACAGATTTTCATGATGGTGTAAATACATCACTCATATATAAAAGGTGCATAGGCATTTTCATTCTGGTAGAGAAATGTTTAGCAATGCCAGACAATGAACATCTTTCAAGGGTAGTACTTTTTTACAGCATCGGAATTGACCGGCTTGGAGAATTCCCGCCCATCCATTTCAGTTATGATCAAGGCTCCTCCGGCGAGTATCTTCTTTATTACATAGGGACCCTTGTAATTTGGGGCAAACTTACCTCCAGGCTCTGGAAAGATTGGCAGTGTCTTTCTCAAGACTAGCTCGTTTACCTCAAAATGCTTGTGTCGCACCTTTTGATTGAACGATCGGGCTACCCTCTGCTGGTAACACTGACCATGACAGAGGGCTTTCAGTCGTTTTTTGTCGATCATATTCAGTTGCTCGAGCCTTTGTTGTGTCCATTCTTCCTTGGACAATCCTGCCTGGGATAAAATTCGTAGGGAAGGGATCTCTACTTCTACAGGCAAAACTGCCTCCATGCCGTAAACCAAGGAAAAAGGTGTTGCCCCAGTGGAAGTTCGAATCGAAGTTCGATATGCTGTTAGTGCGAAGGGTAACCTCTCATGCCAGTCGCGGTAGTTTTCAGCTGTCTTGGATAGGATTCTTTTGATGTTCTTGTTGGCGGCCTCCACGGTTTGTGGACGATAAGGGGACGAGTTCAGATGTTGGATTTTGAATTCAGAAAACAATTGATCGATCAACTTGTTGTTTAGGTTTGACCCATTGTCAGTGACGATAGCTTCTGGTACGCCATAACGGGCGATTATGTCACGTCTGATGAATTTCATAACATTTCCTGCAGTTACGCTTGCATAGGATGTGGCCTCAATCCATTTTGAGAAGTAATCGATTGCAACCAAAATGAACCGGTGCCCGTTTGATGCCTTTGGATTGATTGGGCCAATTACATCGATGCCCCACATTGAAAATGGCCATGACTCAGATAACTGGTGCAGCTCAGTTGGAGGGACATTTATCTTGTCCCCGTGAACCTGACAACGATAACAGCTTCGCACATGTTGGGCACAATCGCTTTCTAAGGGGAGCTAGTAATAACCCAGTCTCATTATTTTTTTGGCCAACATGCGCCCGTTCATATGAGGGCCACACACTCCCTCATGTATTTCTTGCATTATCCGTGTGGCTTCAGTTGCATCCACAAACCTTAGGAGAACTGAGTCATATGATCTTTTATACAGATTTTCACCGCTGACGAAGAATCTCGAAGCCATTTTCATTAGGTACTTTCGATTGGAGGGAGTGCTTTCTTTAGGGAACTCCTGCTTCTGGACGTATTTCATGATATCGTAATACCAGGGTTTCCCGTCGGGTTCTTCAGTTATAGTCATGCAGTGAGCTTGTCTTGCCAGGACTTCAATCTTCAAAGGCTCCACTTCTAACCCTTTTGTTACTTGTAACATAGATGATAACGTTGCTAGTGCATCAGTGAACTGATTATGAACTCTAGGTAGGTACTCAAACGAGATGTCCTGGAATTCTCCCACCAATTCCTCCAAGTATTTGTGATAAGGCACAAGTTTGGTGTCTTTTGTCTTCCACTCGCCCAAAGTCCGGAGAATAATGAAGGCGGAGTCACCGAACACTTTTAGCTTTGTTACTTTCATTCCAATAGCCGCCTGCAGGCCGAGGATGCATGCTTCATATTCGACTATATTGTTGGTGCATGGAAACATTAATTTTGCAGCCACAGGATAATGTTGCCCATTTGGGGATATCAAGACCGCCCCGGTGCCGGAACCTGACAAATTTACAGCTCCGTCGAAGAACATGGTCCATGTGTCCTCTTCTACTGTTGAAATTCGGTCGTCTGGGAAATTATCCTCGCGTACTTCCTTAGGGCAATCTGCTAACATATTAGCAATCACCGATCTTTAACTGATTTTTGTGACATCACTTGGATGTCGAATTCTGAGATCAGGATTTGCCATTTGGCCAATTTTCCCACCAAGGCCGGGTGACCGAGCAAATACTTGATTGGGTCACTCTCAGTTACGAGGAATGTTTGGTAATGCAAGGTATACTGCCGGAGTCTGTGCAACACCCATACTAATGTAGCACATGTTTTTTCTGATTTGGAGTAGTTTTGCTCTGACGTGGTGAACTTTTTACTCAAATAGTAAATGGCTCGCTCCTTTCCATCATGGGGTCCTTTCTGTGCCAACATTGCACCTAGGGATTCACTATTGATAGTAAGGTAGAGGGTCAAAGGGTGTCCTGGAGTCGGGGGTACTAAAACCGGGGGTTTCATCAGGTACTGCTTTAGATTTTCGAACGCCAGTCGGCAGTCGTCATCCCATTTAATTTGTGCATCTTTCCTGAGAAGTTTAAAGAAAGGTTTTGCAGTTTCAGAAAGTTGGGAAATGAATCGCGCAATGTAATTCAATCTTCCCAGGAGGCTTCAGACTTCTTTTACAGTCGAGGGAGGAGGCATCTCAAATATTGCCTTGGTTTTTGACGGGTCTACTTCTATCCCTTCACAGCTCACAATGAATCCAAGTAATTTGCCAAAAGTTGCCCCGAACACACATTTTGCTGGGTTCAAGCGCAACTTGAACTGGCGAAGTCGATCGAATAATTTCTCTAGGGTCTTCACATGGTCTTCTCCATGTCTGGTTTTGGCGATCATGTCATTGACATATACTTCAATTTCTTTGTGCATCATGTCATGGAAAAGGGTGACCATGGCACGTTGGTAAGTTGCTCCCGCATTTTTCAAGCCAAAAGGCATGACCTTGTAGTGAAAGGTTCCCCATGGAGTGATGAATGCCGTTTTTTCTTTGTCTTCTTCTTTCATTCTTATTTGGTTGTATCCCGAGAATCCATCCATGAAAGAGAATAGTTTGAATCCAGCAGTACTATCCACAAGAACGTCTATGTGGGGTAGCGGGAAATCATCTTTTGGGCTTGCTTTGTTCAAGTCGCGGTAGTCAACACAAACCCGAATTCGACCATCCTTCTTCACTGGTACAATGTTCGCTACCCAACTGGGGTATCGCGAGACTTCGAGGAAACCCACTTCGAGGAGCTTCATTACCTCTTCTTCAATCTTTTTTGACAACTCTGGCTTGGTTCTTCTTAGCCGTTGCTTCTTGGGGACTACATCAGGGTTGGTTGGCAGGCTATGCTCCACGATCATTGGATCGAGGCCTGGCATATCGGCATATGACCATGCGAATACATCTTGATACCTCTTTAGGAGGGCAATTAAGCTTGCAGCTTCTTCTTTAGGAAGGTTCGTGCCGATCTTTATCTCCCTTGGACCTTCTATGCTGCCTAAATTGACAGTGACGGTGTCTTCAGTAGTAGGGGGCCTTGTTTCTTCGTGGCGTTCCCAATTCCGTTGAATTTCGTCGGAATCATCAAAATTATCATCTGAGTCGTCAGAATTGCTATCATGGCTACTTACGGTGTTGGTTTGGACCGTTCCCATACCCTCGCCTACCGCTGGATTACTCTTGTATCATAGAGTAGATAGGCTAAGGGAACAAATAAGGTTAACATCATGCATGCTCTTTTTTTTTTTTTTTGAAAAGGTGATGAATCGTTCTTTAAGATGAGGAAGCATGAGGAAACCCGAGCCTCAGATTTCTTCTTTCATTTTGTGGCTGGATATCATCAACGAGCCAGTTTGGTGTGTCTCCTCATGCCCTCAAAATGTTTTCAACTTTATTTAATAGAAGGTGAATTTACATTTTGGAAGAGCGATTTCAAAAGTTAGTTCCTTAAGTGGAACTGATGTTGAAAACAAAACAAGCTAGACTTAAGAAATATGTACAAGCTCCCACGTAAGGGAGTATGCAAGGGAATTAAAAAGGGTTCTACTCGAGCGGGCCTGCACCCATTTCCCCTGACGGTCCTTCTTTGATAGCGCCCACGAAGAAGTCTTCATACCAGTCACCAGTCATGCCTCCTTGTGCTCCTAGCTTTGTGAATTTCATATTGTCCATGCCTCCCCATCCATCAGGGATGATACTCTGATGATGGTCATAGAAACCTTGGGGAATTGAATAGTTGACATAGTAGTCGAATTTACCACTTGGTTGGCCCAAAGTGTCCATGATTGCCTTTCCTCTATGCGCTTTCTTAGCGTGCTCAGGGAGAATGGTGTGGGTGCTAGGTACCACGAGGAGGTCATCTTTGCTATAACATAGCCACGGGGAGCGGAACGTGAATACCCCAGCATCCAAAAGATCCTAAATCTTGTCTCTCAGGATGGTACAGTCATCTAGCGAATGTCCTAATTCCCCCGAATGATAGTCACAGTACTTGGATGGATCATAATCAAGGAAGTATTCGGGAGTAGGACGCCTTAGTTTCCTAGAGATCATTCCTTGCGCTAGGAGGATGGGGAAAATAGTGGCCATTGATTTAGGAAGAGGCGAATATGGCCGTGTGCTTCTTGGGGATAAGGGTAGCCGTGCCCCTTGCCAGGTCGTGTCAGTAGGGTCTTCTTCATTTACTACCAGCTCCTCATTGTGACGAGAGCGGAATGCACGGGTAGCTTGAGCGAAGTTTTCTGTCAAATGGTGTACAGTCTCGCGTAATTCTTCGACTTGGTGTTGAAGCTGGATGAACGAGAAGTTATCGCCTGTCTCTTCTAATTGCTCTTCCTCAATGGCACCTATGAAAATGTGCCCGAACATGGTGGTCATGTCATCTGGCCCCTCTTTCTTTATAAGTGAGGGCCAAGTTGCGTCTTCCTGGATTATGGGCAATTTCGCGCTTCCAGGGTTGAACCATTTTGAAGTATTCACTTCCTCTTCCTCATGCATCATCCTGGCTGGACCTGGGAAAATTTCCTCGAGACGGGGATATACAAGGCCGACTTTTTTCTTTGCTTTTCTATTCGGGGAATATCCTAAACTGATAGTATAGGGTCTCCTTAGGGCTTCAATAGGCTGACGGATGCCCTGACCTCTCCTACCAAGCCCTTGTCCTGGAATGAAATCGTGTCCAACCATGATTTTTCCTACCATGATTGCAGCGCTTGATACCTCGGGGACGAGGGGCAAAGTCCCTCGAGTTTCGTGTATAGTAGACATGAGCTCGAACGATTGATAGCTGGCTTCGCTTTTGTCACTAGGTTCAACATAAGGGATGGCCGTCTCGTGGTAGATGCGGTGATCTTCTTCTCCTTGGACCGTGATCAGTTTTCCTCCAACCACGAACTTCACACTTTGGTGGAGGCTTGAAGGTACTGCTCCTGCGACGTGGATCCATGGGCGCCCTAAGAGGAAATTGAACGCAGTGGGGATATCCATCACTTGGAACAAAATTTTGAATATGGTTGGGCCAATTTGAATGTCGAGCTCGATCTCTCCCACTGTTTCCTTCTTTGTTCCATCGAATGCTCGAACAGAAGTCTTGGGTACCTGGATCCATGATCTCTCTATTTTAAGGCGACAGAGTGTCGCTAGTGGACATATGTTAAGAGCAGATCCGTTGTCAATCAGCACTCGAGCGACGTGAGATGCGTTGCACTTGACTGATATGTAGAGGCCCTTGGTGTGTCTTCTACCTTCCTCAGGAATTTCTTCATCAGAAAACGCCATCTGATCTTTTAGAAGGATGGTACTGACAAACTCCTCGAGTTTGTCATGCTCAATCGTTTCAGGGACATGTACTTCACTTAGTACCTTCATGAGAGATTTCTGGTGCTTGAGAGATGTTTGAAGTAATTCTAGCAGAGAGATCTGTGCTGGTGATTTCCGCAATTGTTCCACCACATTGTATTCGCTGGCTTTAATTACGGCCAAAAACTCCTTGGCTTCTTCGTCAGTGACGGGCTTGGCAGGCTGTGTATTGGCTTGAACATAGGTTCGCCCAGATCTCGTGACTAAGCCAACATCAAGGTCGTAAGACCACGGTACTGCATTGTTGCCTTCGTATTTATAGGGCTAGGGGATCTCAATGACTATAGCTGCTTCTGCTGTCGATGCTTGAACTATGGCTCCTTTCCCTTCAAAGACGCCCTCAAGTGGGGTGGAATCCTTCTTCTCCTTTTCCGCATTTAGCGCGGCAAATTCTTCCTCCCAGTTGATGAGGACTTGCGATATGGTAGAAACTATGCTGGCATGGCCGGCGTACACGATTATTCCGGCCTCTATCATTCTTAATACCCTTTCCTCCATTATTGCAAAGGGTGGTATTTCATCACCCGGATAATACCCGGTTTCTACTAGCCCTCGATAGATGTCAACAATATGTGCATTGACATTTCTGATTTGACCGGCTTCAGAACTGAATATCATGTTTACTTTGTCAGCATGATCAAGGAGCGGATTGCTTTGGACATTTGGTTTTGTAGTTTGGAATGAGAAGGCCTTAGTATCCAGCAGGTTCTAGATCCGATGTTTAAGGATGAAACACTTGTCAGTTGAGTGACCTACTTCTCCCATGTGATAGTCACATTTTTTGGACGGGTCATAGTTGGAGAAGCTTTCAGCGTTGGGTTGTTTTGGCTCAATTGAGAGGAGGTTCTTGTTCCGGAGAATTGCTAAAACCCGTGATAGAGATCCAGGAAGCGGAGTGAATTGTCTTCTATTGTTGTAGCGCTGGGGTGGTTGCCGACTGGTGGTTTGTTGCTGGCCTGTGCTTGTCTGAATAGTTGGGAGGGGACCGGTATTTGCAGTGTAGGTTGCATTGACATCTACCAGGGATTCTTTGTCTTTTTTCATGTTGAGCCTTTTGCTGACGGGTGCAGGCTCAGCGAACCAACCCTCCCTTAACCCTATCTCAATCTGCTCTCCTACTGGAATGAGTTGATTGAATGATTCAGCGATCGTAGTCACCATTCGGTTGCGGTATTCATAGGGGAGGGTTTTGATGAACATTTTTCTTAGTTCAAAATCAGTTGGTTCGGGACTGATCTGGGAGATTAGATTCCTCCATCTAATAGCATATTCTTTGAAAGATTCATGCTTTTTCTTTTCCGTGCGCTCGAGATCCTCACGAGAAGGGGTAATGTCCATTATGAACTTGTACTGCTTGAGGAATGCCTCACTTGCTTCACTCCATGTTTCAAGGAGGTTTATATTTTTTGTGATGTACCACCTCAGGGCAGGACCTACTAGACTCGACTGGAACAATTGGATCATTAGAGGCACATTATTAATGTACTGGGTCATTCGAACCAAGTACATTTGCAAATGAGCCCTTGGGCAAGTCGTGCCATCGTACTTCTCAAACTCAGGCATTTTGAATTTTTCCGGCATTTTGACCTTAGAGTAGATGGAGAGATCTGCTGGAGTAGGATCTTGGAGGCCCTGCAGTTGTTTTAGCCTCTCTTCAAGCTTCTCGAGGCGTTTGTCATGCTCAGTCTTAGACAAACTGATGGGCTTTGCTTTCTCAACTATGATTTGGTGCGTGTCATCCTCCAATTCGGGCATGTTGTCATCGGTATCTCTTCCTTGTTCACCTCGGATAGACGATTGTGGTAACAATACTTCGATTGAGGCTGGGGCGGGAGCCAATTTGCATTGGATGGAATCTATCTGCTTTGAGAGCTGCTGAAGCACATTGAAGACCTACTTCATTTCATTTTCCATAATCTCGATACGGCTTGGTACGTTCTCTTCAGCCATTCTAGTTTAGCTTTTGGTGAATGCAACTATGTCGTGATCACCTGTATTAGAAAAATGGAGAGAACGTAAACCAGGGAAACATATGGAACACTGGCCCATGGCAAGGGTCAAGTCAATTTTATTTATTAACAGGGGATTTATACAATGCCAAAAGGGCCTTTCAAACAGGGTAGAATGATCCTAAATATTCACATTAGAAATATTCACATCAAAAAGCCAAGCTGCCCATTTTTATATGTGATGGGAAGCTCCAGTCTTGTGAAGCTGCTTGCTCCTTTGTACTAGCTTTGATACGTGTCTCCTGCTTGTCTCCAAACTTTTTTCAAGAGATTCAATTCGCCCTTGTAGAGTAAGTTTATCAACTACATCGGGGATTACTGGTTGCAGCTCCTCGGGAATTGTATGGTTGAGGATGTAGAATGTGGATGCATGATGGGCTTTTTCCTGCCCCTTCAACCTTCTGGGTATGACAATCTTTTCGGTGTGACATCTACTCCATGCATTCTGAATTATGCGGATCTCCTCCAAGTAGTCGTAGTCCGTACGGGTGAAAAGGATTCGGAACAATCCTGATTTGAGCGGTGGCGGGATTTCTTGGAGGACCCTGTACTGACGAGCCACCCTATATGGATAATATGAGGTAGCTCCGGAGAGGCCCAGCAACGGGATGGGGTCGTAATAATTAAACGCAAAGCGTGCCTCTCCTGCAATGAACCATTTAGTCTGCCATAGGAATGTCTCAGGGACAGGGTTTCTTAATAAGTTGATCCATCGAGAATATTCCTCGTTGGGAGAGTATTTTTCCAAGCTTTGAAACTTTTGCAATGGGTGTTTGAATTCGTTGATTTCAAATATTTGCATGAGGTGCCCAAATCCTTTGATATGGGAAAAGAACCACATTTGTAAAATTTCTGGAGCGGCCCTCATGATTTTTTCTTTTTGGTCCTTGAAACGATTAAGGGATAAAAAGGTTTAAGCTAAAACCATGTTTACATATCCTGCTCCAAAAATGACTTGATTTATTACCCATGCGATTGAAGGATCCATGGCATTCTTTCTATATGGGAAGATGATAAATCCAAAGAAGGCCAATAGGAAGATCTTGGTTTTTTGGGTCATTGATTGTTTTTCAAAACATTCAATTAAGGATGATAGTGGAAAAGCATTGTTGTTGGCTCTAAAAATTTCTCTTACTGAATGATTTTTTAAAAAACGTGATAGACCGACCACAGGGTCAATGCCAAATGGTGGTTTAGCGAGCTCCTTTCCCAAGGGCATTCCTATGGCGAGACTGTACTCTTCCAATGTTGGAGTTAGTTCAAATTTTCCAAACACGAAGGTAGATGTTTCAGGACACCAGAAATGTGGTAGTGCTTGCATGACTCCAGAGTGGATATTGATTTGGAGCAATGGGAGGAGATGACCGATTCTTGCTTTGACGCGCTCTTGGCCAAGCCGATCTAACTGCTTCCACCATCTGAGAAGCTCTCCCTTGGGGGTAGGAATGAACTGGATATCAATTCTTCCCATCGCATATAAGAAAGGGAAATACACAACCTGACCCTATTTTGCCATGAGCCAAAAAAGATTGAGTAAAAGTAAATAAATTACTTTGCTTTTAAAGAAAATGGCAAGCACAGAGACATACAGATGAGACGTGCGGCTCGATTTCTAACTGAGAAGGTTTATTGAAATTAAAAGGGTATCCGCTCGTCGCAGTCTCGCGTTAGCAGCGTACCCTCCTAACCTCGGCTAAGAAATTCGGGAAAAAGAAAGGCAACCTCTACATTGCAGTCTCGCGTTCGAGGTCCTATCTTTCTTAACACCATCCTAGAAATCCTATGGCGGCCTAGGTCCGGCGGCCGGGTTGTGTGTGCCATGTGTAGTATTTAAAACAGTAAAGCATGCACAATAGTTTATAATCATAAGATAATCTATTTTAAGCAAAATTAAAATAAACTTCTAAGCTACTGACCTGCACAAAAGAACAAAAACAAGTTAGTAAAGTGTTTAAACAAGATAGAATGGCCTAAGTCCTCAAATGTCCCCAGCGGAGTCGCCAAGCTGTCGCGACCTCTTTTTTTTCGGCGCCCGCAATCGGGTACGGGCGTCGGCGAAGGCTAATGGTTCGGCTGAATCTATTTTAGCCTGGACTCTCCCAAGTCCACCAATTCACGACTTAATGGTCCATGTTTTTAACCTGTAAGTCAATTTTAAAACGGAGTCGCCACTAATCGATTTGGGGTAGGTTGATTAGAAACCCATGCGAAGTATTGGTAGAAATACTCGCTCCTGCGCAACCAGAGAAATTAGGATCGGGGATTTGATTACACTAGTTAATCACTAATGCCCTTTCGGTACCTAATCTTGTTTAAACCCTGAGGCTTTTTGGATTTTTGAGGGATTTTCCATGCATTTGTGGGGAGGAAAAAAATATTTTTTTTGGTCTTTTTCTCTTTTTTTTGACATAAAAGGGATTTTTGGATTTTTGGGTATTTTTAGAAAATACAAAGTCTTTTTTGGCTTTTTATGAATTTTTTGGCTTTTTCATGAATTTTTGGCTTTTTTTGGATTTTTGGTATTTTTTGGATTTTTGGTTTTCTTTTTTGGGAAAATAAATATTTTTTAACATTTAAAACATTTTTCGGTTTTCTGGAAATTAAAATATTTTTTAATATTTTTTCGAAAATAAATTATTTTTGATTTTTTTGATTTTTTTATTAAAATATTACATAAAATAATATAAAAGCCGACTCGGGTCGGATCCGCGGGTTGGGTCCGACCCGGGCCGGCGACTCGAATGCGGGCCCGACTCGGATTTTTTTTTTCTTTTATTTTTTACTTTATTGAAACGGCGTCGTGGCCGAGCGTTTGGAGGCGCCCGGCCCGGCCCGACGACCCGCTCCGACAACCCGCTCCACGACGCGGCTCCTCTGCGAAAACCCTACGCGAATCCGACCCGAATCGCGACCCGGTTCTTGCTGTGCCCAAATTGCAAACCCTACCCGGTTTTCCGGGTCCGGATCCACTTCGCGACCCGGAAAATCGCAAACCCTGGGGTTTGCGAATCCGCGGCGCCGAGGACGGGAACCGAGGCATTTAGCGACGACGGCGATTACGGCGGTGACGGCGATGACGAAGGCGACAACGGTGACGACGACGACGGCTAGGTCAACGGGAAACGGCTACGATGAACGGCAACGGTAACGGCGACGTTTTTTTTACCTTCTCTCGAACGGGGACGGCGATGGCAACGATGCCAGATCGAAGGCAGCAGCGGCGGAGGCGTTCGACGGCAACAAAGGCGAGGACAGACTGGTGATGACCACGGCGAACAACGACGGCGGGGCTCAAGACGGCGGCCCGGGGCTCAGCTACGGTGACAACGAGACGGTGGCACGGCGGGATTTGGCACAGCATCGGCGTCAGGGGGTGGTGTCAGCGCCGCGGAGGGGCTCGGTCACCCCAGATCTGCGACACAGCTCTTGGCCGGACCTTCCTCAGCCTTGGTTCTCTCTCACTCTGACCAGATCCGAGCCTCCACCGGCCAGATCTGACCTCCTTAGACTCGCTCGCCGCCGGCTTCCCCTGAAGTCTCTCAGTGGGAGGTCGGCTGAGCTCGCGACCCGACTTCTCTCTCGCTTTCTCTTCGATTCCTCCCCCGAAGTCTCTCAGTGGGAAGATCTCGGAGCTCGCTCTGTCCTTCTCGATGGAGCTTGTGGCTTGCTATTTATAGGCGAGGGGGTGGCCGGTCGACGAAGCTTCGACCGCCAATCTTCGCGCACCGAGCGGCCTTGGGTGCGGCCGAATCGGCGTCCCATCCTCGCTCCTCCATCAAAGCGTGCTCGGCATTGAAGGCAACCATTAATGGCGCCTGAGATCTATCATCTCCGGCCGACGTCGGCCTACCCTCCTCGGCCGTAGGTTGTCGTTCGCGCATCGGCATCCTCTGTGCACGTGAGTTGCAGAGGCGTAGGGGAAGAAGATGGAAGGAAGAAGAAGAAGAGAAGGGGGCCGGGCCGGATCTGGAAAAAAAAAAGGGCTGGGCCCTAAGCCCGCGTGGGAAAGAAGAAGAGGGGAGGGGCTGGGCTCGAAGACCCAGCCCCCAGCGACTGCTGGTTTTTTTTTTTTGTTTTCTTTTGTTTTTACTATTTTTTGTTGTTTTTGTTTATTTATTATTTATTATCTGAAAAAGGAAAAATAAAAGAAATTAAGGCCTAATTAATAACCTAATCAAAATTTAGGTGTCAACAATATCATCTCAGAAAATTCCAAAATTAAAATATGTTATACTTCAAGATGTCTTGTCCAACTTTGAAGGAGGAAGTTTTCTCAAATTTGAAATACAAAACTCCACAAAATTAACAAACTAGCGAGGTTTAACAACTCCAGTTTCAGGAAATCCAAACTAAGGCTCTAAACACAAGTTCATAGCCCAAGAATACTCCAAGATCAAACATTTTTGACCACATGCAACATATATCTTTAGCCATAGATCATAGAAAACTTCTACAAGTAAAGTACAAGCGCTAGAACCCACATGCAACATTATCCGAGCAGCGAAAACAGCATGCATATCAACCAAAATCCCGACCATTTCACTGCAACAGCAATCTTCCAACTCTCGAGACACGATTCCAACCATCAACAACATGCAACCAACAACTCAGCATATCCAAGACAGAATTCATCGATCCGCACGATGAACAAATTGATACAACATAGAGAGTTAGAATTTCACTTGCCTCAACAACAATGGCTGGACGTGGCACGGTTCGAACAGGGGAGAAACAATCGCAGCTTGGCCTTCCTCGAAGCCCGACGTCACTCCTCGAGGCTTGAATCCCCACGGAACAGCAAAATGAAGCCACCGTGGAGGAGGTTGAGAGGCGGAGGAGCTTCAGGATGGGAGAAGGAGAGGTCGAGGGTAAGGGAGGGGAAAGAGACAAGTGACAGGAAATGAGCGAAGGGAGAAAAAAGAGAGAGAGCTTCAGGAGAGGGGAACACTGAGAGAGAGAGAGAGATGAGATGATGGCAATCATTTGCCTTGGAAAGGGAAGGCCATGATGGCCTCTTGGGGAAGAGATATGCAAGTATGGGCATGCATTGGTAAGGAAGAAAGGGGCTGCCACTTGGCAGCGGCAAAAGAGAGGAGGAGAGAGAAGAGACAGAGAGAGAGAAATAGCGAGAGGCAGTCGTGCCCTCGAAAATTTGGCACCGACCATGTCCAGTTATCGTGTACCACAAACATTTGCGATCGAGGATAGTGTCTATGACTCAAACAAACAAACTAAAATTTCTTTTCTAATATGCAAATAAAGGTGCCGTCATTCCTAAAATTCCATAATTATCTAAAATATGACTAGTGCCCATCGGCACCACCTAAATATCTATACTTGAATTCACTACTATTCAAGCGGATGAAAATCGAGTTGTCACAAATCTTCCCCTCTTAAAAATTTTCGTCCCCAAAATTTAATGCTTACTCAATCAATCAAAAGGATGTGGATAACAATGTCTGAACTTCTCCTCACTTTACCATTTTATTAATAATACTAACGAAGGTTCTGGTACATTTCATACCTCTAGGATGAATGCTATAACTATTCCTATGTGCTTTTGACAAAATCGCATAAACGCCCACGATCATCATCTGCTACTTGGTCATCCAATTTCTTTCCTTCCAATGTCTCTTCGCGTATCTTTTAAATTTCTAGGTCAGATTGCTGTAGGGCCTTGATCTTATGTATATTTTCTAGCTCGATCCTTAGAGTAGCTAGTATCTAAGAAGTACCGACACTCTCCGGAAGCTTTCGTGTCGTGTCCGACACTCCGACACGTGTCCGACATGTGGTCAACAAGTGTTGGGAAATTCGACACGTGGTCAACTCTTCCCAACACGCGAGTCCGAAATTCTGACACGTGATTCCAATGCACGGGGTCAATTTTAAAAATTTTCAATATTTGAGGGATCAAAATATAAATATATGAAAAAATAATGAAAATAACAAAAATTAAGGAAAAAGAAGAAAATTATCACTCTCAAGTTTCTCACTTATAAGTTTTGACATTCCCGTGAGTGACGATGGAACACCCCTCTACTCACCGGCGTCACTTCGTCGTCCCCGCAGACTTAAAGTTGTGATTTTTTTTTTTTGCTTCTTTTTGCCTCTCGCAAGCATCGCGTGCAAGTTATCTCTTTTGGTCTATATCATTAGCTTGTGAGTTATCTCTCATATTTTCCATGGCCAATTTAGTTATTTCCTTTTCTTTGAGTTCTTATCCTAGATTTTCATTTTTCTCAAACCTTGTTTTGCAGAGGAGCTCCAAGCCAATCTATATCATGAATTTCAAACTCTGTCTGGGACTAAGAAATCTTACTAATTTCCAACAAGTATAAGAAAACATGACATGTTCCTTCAAATTTATTCTTTTGTGTTAGCAATTTTTGAACTTCTCATTCAATCTTTGTCAAATTAAAACAATGAATAATATTAACAAATGTTGGATTAATATTTTTAGTATAAATTAATTCTATGCTCATTTTATTATTATTTATTTATTTTTGCATTTATATATAAAAATATATATTTCATATATAACATGTTGGAATGTGTCGAAATTCTCTTTTTTTTTTAAATGACGTATCGGCGTGTCGTGTCATGTCGTATCACGGGTCGCGTGTCCGTGTCGGTGCTACATAGGCTAGTACATTCATAATACTATCTATCTGAACCGTGAATTCGGCATTTGAAATCTTTTCCATAAGATTCCATTCTTTAACCATCATACTTGCCAGTACTAATACTGACTTTCGACTAAAAGCATCCGTCACCTCATTTGTCCTTTCCGAATGATACAAAATCTCATAGTCACGATCCTTCGGCAACTCCATCCATCTTCTTTGTCTCATGTTCAACTCCTTTTGAGAAAACAAGTACTTCAAGCTCTTACAGTAGGTATAGATTTCGAACCTCTCTCCATACAAATAATGTCTCCATAACTTTAACACTATTGCTACAAGCTCCCCATAATGTGTCAGGTATTTCACTCATACAAACTTAATTGTCTTGAGACATAAGCAATGACCTTCCCGTGTCAGGTATTTCACTCATACAACTTTAATTTTTTATTTTGTTTATTCGATCATTTAGTTCTGCAATAGTTGCTCAAGCTTAGATATACAATCTAACCTCGAGCCGAGCCATTTCCCTTGTTCAACATGTCCTTTATTATTATTATTTTTTTTTAAACTCATGTTTCTTGTAGTTGCAGGTGAAGAAGATGAGTCACTTGCAATCTGCTTTCTAGAACGTTCAAAGCAGAGACAAGAGAAGAAAGGAGAAGTCAATAAAGCAAAGCAAATCCCTAAAACTTGCAGCCCAACAAGTGAAATAGATATACTTGTATTTTGAATCAATAAAGCACACCCCAATGCTAACCCTATTAAGTAATTTTGAGTGTGTAGTTGCTACACTTTGTCGGCTCACTTTCACACTCTTGCAAACTTCTAGCAACATTCCTATTTTCATCCCTTTCCCCGGGACTCTCTTTTCTTGCAATTGCGCTGGATCTACTTCATTAAGAGAGAAAAGTCGAGAGAGAGACAGAGAGAGACAGAGAGAGGAAAACACTAAGAAAAGACGCACAACTGCTTATACACCTAGGGTTGTTTGACCACAAAAAGCAAAAAGGATTATCTATAGGTTCTGTACGGGTTGATTGATTTTGTCCCAGAACCAAGAACGAAACCATACAGTGTCGGTCCCAAAAATTTGGAATCAGGAATTAGACTGGAATTGGCTAGTCGAATCCTATTCCGTGGTTGACCCAAGGCCAGTGTTCCCCTCTACCTTTCAATACCTTAATTCAATTGTTTATCAATAAATTTATGAGTCTTAAGGTTCTTTTCCACTAAATGTTCGTGCATACTGTTTTTATTTTTTAAATCATAGAGTGTGATCTACCCATCAAATGAAGATGAATGAATCATGTCATGGAAGTTATATAAGGAAATCAAAGCAACACATCGAAAATAGTGATAAAGAGCAAGTAAGAATAGAAGTGCAGAAAATAATTCAATATAAGTCGAGCAAAGAATGTTACATGGTCTCCTTACTAAACCCTGGGACAAGAACCCCATAAGCTAAAACTAAAAATCTTACACCACTCAAATGATTTAAAAGAACAATAAAAAGTAAAATGCAAGTAAGTAACTCGATACGAATTAGACAAAAAAATATACACTGCCTTATCATTGGGACGATTCATTAATGCCAAGGAACTAATTTTCAAAATCAAAAATGAATTTTAAGTTTGTCTAATAGAATTACCTTACTACTAAAATAGAAAACGCTAAGTGATATTAAGGCTTCGTTGTTTCATAGAAAATAATTTTTAGGAAAATGTTTTTCGAATTTTCCGACGTTTGTTTTACGGAAAAGGAACTAACCAAGAAAATCATTTTCCGCTATTGAAAAAACCTTCAAAATTAAGGGAAGAGTGGAAAACATTTTCAATATTTCTTCCACATCATTTTCTTTCACCAAACACATTTTCCTATTTTATTTTTATGTTTTTTAAAATTGATTTTTAAATTTTTTTTTCTTTCCTTTCCTTTTTCTTCTTCCTCGACTAGTCACTGGCCATGGCGGTGGCCGATGATTGGCTACAGGCTAGCTCGAGCCTTGTCGGCCTGTGGTGAGGCAAAGGCTAGCGAACTAGGCGAGGCTCGATAACTAGAGCCTTGTCGACCTCTAGTGACCTCGGGTGAGGCTCGAGCCCTACCTAGCTCTCCCACCATCACCATAGCTGGTGACCAACCAAGGCCAAGGAAGAAGAAGAAGAAGAAAGAAAAAAAGAAAAAAGAATTAAAAATTAAAAATGATTAAAAAAACTAATGAAAATCATTATTGAAAAGGAATCGATGGAGGAAAATATTTTCCTTATTGAAGGGCGGAAAATACTTTCTATTTTATTTTTAAATTTCAACTAACACTGGAAAATATTGTTATTTTCCTGAAAAATTGCTTTTTGGAATGCAATTTTCGGAAACACTACATTTTCTGTGAAACAAACAAAACCTGAAATGAAAATGAACTAGCTTACCTTAAAAGTAGCTCTAACCTAAACGCTAACAACTTTTTTTTATTAGATATTTTACTACTCTTCATTATTTTCAATTTAATTTTATTATTTAATTTTTTATTCTTTATCCATTTTTTTACATACCGCTACATATTTCATCGAGGGAAAATTATCGAAAAATTCAAGTTGCCCTAGAAATCAAGAAATGGAATTCCCTAAACGTTATGCACACCAACTAAAATGAAACTGAACTAAATGTAATCCGGAGATCTAATTATCTAATTGAGGCTCGCCTTTTCCTATCTTTTATTATTTTTTAGTTCTATTTTTACTCATTATTGATTTTTATCTTAATATTTATTATCCATTTTCTAGATGTTATTTCTGTTAACAACATAAGAAAGGCTGGGTCAGAGGTATCGGCGGTACTGGTGATTTCATTTTGGTCATCAAGTTTTGTCTTTCCTTTTATGACAAGAGATTTTATAACGGAAATTTCTTGTTTCATTTCTAATTGAGTCTCTTTCAAGGCTTGTATTTCTAATTTCTGTTGTTTAATTTCGCTTTGGAGGTCATTAATGTTTATAGGTCTAACCCCGTAGGAATAACCAAAGACATCAGAATAACCAAAATAGACCCCACACTGATAGAAATTTTTTTAAAGACATTAAATGTTACTCTTGCGGTAGAAAAGGTCATATTTCAAAATACTGTAGAATTAATAAGAAATTAAATGAACTTTCTTTAGATGACAATACTCTTAACCAGTTAAACAACATCTTCATAGAAAATGGTGATACTTCTTCTGATGAACTGCTTGAGGAAGAAGGTCTTAACAACATGGTGATGCTTGCTAATGCCTACAAAACACAGCAAGATGTTTCTGACCATGCTGTTGCTAATCTTTTAGTAGCCGGATTTACTGGACAACTAAAAGGCTGGTGGGATAACTACCTGACAGATGAACAAAAAACACAAATTTTAACTGCTTATAAGGTAGATGACTTTGGCCAACGCATGGATGATAATCAAGGACATCTCATCCAAGATGCGGTAAATACTCTTATCTATTCCATCTCACAACACTTCGTAGGAGATCCTTCACATATTAGAGATAGAAACCAAGATCTCCTTTCCAAGAATTCAAGCTGGTTTTCCTTGTCTTTTATAAGGCAATTTATTTCTGAAATGGAATGTTCTTGTAAAATATTAAGGCTTCTCTTCTGAGGTTTTGTTATGAAATTGAAGGTGATTTTTTTATTTAAAGCATGAGTTTCAATACCTTCATTAGTAACAGTAAAAGGTTGGATTAATTGTATAAAAGGTGTTCCAAGGATAACCTGTTGCCTCATGTTTTTAACTAAAAGGAAAGATGTTTTGTAAGACATTTGGTCTTTTATTATCAAAGCTTCGGGTAACTTGTATTGTATATTCAGTTTGTCTCCTGAGGCTGATTTTCCATAAAGGGGTTAGGATCGAGAGTACTATATGAGAGAACAAGGAAGTATAGAGAATAACAGATCTATAGGATAACTAGAAATGAAATGTATAAGAACAAGAAAGTAAAGAACTTAAATAAAATCGCGAGAATTAAAAATAATGTAAAGACAGAAAGCAATGTATAGAATATAAAGTAAGAGTATGCATAAACAAAAACCAACCATGAAGGTGGTCTGAACTTGTATTACATAAACTGGAAATTAAAATTACATGTATTGAAAGATGCAGAAACTAAAGCATCAAGTCATCCACTAGGGCGGTAATCCGCACTCCAGGGAGTATCGATGTTTGTATTACAAGAAATGGTTAACCAACTATCATGTAAGTTGGTAACCTTGTATGAAACTATGTATTTGAAAAACTAACTTACTTTGAAACCAGGGGGTACAAGGTAAGAAAGCTTGAGGCTTGAAGGGATGAGGGTTACAAGATGGAAGGAAGAGGAAGGAGAGAGAAGTGAGATCTGAAAAATTTCGAGTCCCCTTCTCTTGTGTTGGAGGAGTGTATTTATAGGAGGTGCTACAGTGTTGTAAAGTGAACAGTACTGAGTGAACAGTGTAAAGTGAACAATACTGAGTGAACAGTGAATAGTGAACAGTGTATGTCTATTTTGCTGTAGTGTATAGCCTTTGCACCGCTGTAATAGTGTCTGCATGTGATGTCTTGATTTTAATCTCTGTCTAGATTGATCCCGTAGCAGTTGTCTTCATTGGTGTTTCCACTGTGATGTGACTGGGAGGATCCATCTGTATTGTCTTGAGTGATCCTTCCGCTTCAGAGAGCATTGTTCTGAGGATGTTGCAGTATTCCTCCTTGCTCTGGACTGCAGCCAGTGCTGCACTTGCAATGGATTTTTCTTGTAAAAAAGATGTATTTGATGGGACTGTGGTTGTTTGATTTTTCTGGCTATTTAGCCATGTCTCGAACCGCAGTCTCGCATCCTTGTTCATGTCGATTGAACCCATCCCACCATTTTGTCTTGTATTGTCGGATGAGTACGGGTATTAAATTGGTGGATGTATTGTATCCAAATTCCCAAGCTGTTACCCATGAGATTTTGAATATTATGAAAAAATGCATAAGGCATGGGAACCTTGAATCATGTTGATTTGGTACAAAGTGTTTACGAAATGTTTGGTATCCTTGATTGACGATGGAATGTAGTATGACGTCCAAAGGACCAAAGAAATCCCACCAAGAGTTAAACCAGTTTGGTAGGCTTTGTCTGGGGAAGTTGTCTTTGAAGAATACTAGCCAAGTATGTTGGAAATTTGTATTTTGTCTGTAGAAGACATTCCACCAGGCTTGTTGGTAGTCCCAGTAGGTATAAGATGTGGAGTATGGCAGGATTTGGGTAAGTCTAGTTTGGAATTTTTTGGGTGTATGAGGTGATTCTCCCTAGTGTGAGGGATGTATGACTTTACTGATGGATATAGTGGAGTATAGGATGTTTTATGTATTGTTTTTGTCAGCAAAGTGGGTGAACCTTGCTGATTCAGTCTCCACTAGAATTTGCTCATAATAAGCAAGGGTTTTGTTTGTATTATGTGGTTTAAATAACCAGTTTTTTGGGAAGATGTTTTTTGCAAATTTGATTGGATCTTCATTGTAAAATCCATCTTCTACAGTCAGTATTTTTTGGAAAGATGTTTTGGGGAAAAACTTTGATATTTGAGAATGAGGGGTTGCCTGTGGCCTAATAACCACCTCGTTCGAAATTCTTTTGTATTCCGCTTGTTTTTGTGTAGCAAGCGGAGAAGGATTGTTGCTTACCTCGATAGCCTTGGATGGCTCTTTCTTTGCTGTGTTTTGTAAAGACTGGGCAAGTAATAGAATTGTTTCTTTTGGTATCATGTCGGCTAGCTGATTAAAGGCTAGCATGGGATCAGATGATATATGTTCTATTTTCAAGGGTGTTTGGTGTAAGAATGTCTGGTTGTTTTCTGCCATTTCAAGCCATGTCTTGATGGGTGTTAAGCCTGTTGGCTTTGGTGGTGTATTGGAGGGTTCGGCAGTGGCTTTGCCTTTGCCTTTATCTTTGTCTTGTTTGGATCTTGGCATATTGGTATCCCCTGTAAAAATTCTCTTGTGAGAAAATCAGGTAATGAATTTGAAGAACCATTTATAAATTCAATATCGAAATCAAATACTGAAAGTATGGCTTGCCATATGGCAAAAATCTGTTTTGATGCAATGTTTAAAACGTCTTTTTGTAAAATGTCTTTGGCTGATTTGCAATCAATTCGCAAGAGAAATTTTTGATTCAATAAATCTCCTTGGAATTTTGATATAGATAAAACTATAGCAAGTATTTCTTTTTTGATTGTCGAATAGTTTTGTTGAGTGGAATTCCAATGTTTTGATATAAACTGAACAACTTGTTCTTTGTTATTATTGACTTGTTTGAGAATGCCACCATATCCTAATTCTGAGGCATCAGTCTCGACTATTTTGAAAGTAGAAGGATCAGCAAGGTGTAAGCAAGGAATATCTTTTACATGAATCTTTATTTGTTTGACAATGTCTGTATGGACCGAAGTCCATGGCGGGGGATCCTTACGTAACCTTTGGTGTAAAGGTTTGCAAAAAATATTAATATTTGGAAAGAAGTCTATAATATAATTGAGGCTACCTAAAAATCTTTGTAATTGTGTTTTGTCTTTAATCTCATTTGGAAATTTGTTAGTAAAAGAGATTGATCTTTCTATGGGAGTTATGGTGCCTAAATGGATGTAATGACCTAGAAATCTAATTCTGGTCTGAAAGAGTGCTATTTTAGTAGGAGAAACTACTAAACCATTTTGTATGATAATTTTTATGAAGGTAGAAAGATGTTTGAAATGTTGTTCTATATTAGAGGAAAAAATAAGAACATCATCTATATAAACTATGATGTAATCTGAATAAGGATTGAAGATGTCATTCATGATTCTCTGGAATTCAAAAGGGGCATTTTTGAGACCGAATGGCATAACATTCCATTCGTATTGACCAAAAGGAACAGTAAAAGCTGTCTTGTATTTATCTTTTTCATTGATTTGTATTTGCCAAAACCCTGACTTCATGTCAAATTTTGAAAATATCTTAGAACTACAAAGTCTATTTAGTAAATCCTTTTTATTGGGTATTGGATATCTTATCCATCTAAGAGTTGTATTTAGAGGTTTATAGTTAATAACTAATCTAGGAACTCCTCTTTCTAGTTCGGCATTTTTATTGACATAGAAAGCGGAACAGCTCCATGGTGATTGGCTTTTTCTTATGAGTTTTTTACTCAAAAGGTCTTGTATTTCTGACTGACAAAATTTTAAAACTTCTTGGTTCATTTGTGTAGGGCGAGCTTTTGTAGGTATTTTGTTTTCAGAAAAATCATGTTCATAAGGCAGGTCAACAATATGCTTCTTTCTTTCCCAAAAGGCATTGGGTAAGGTAGAGCATATGGTTTTTTCTGTGTGCTTTTGTAGGGAAGCTACTTTTTCTATGATTTTAGGATTTAAAAGATTTTCTTCTATTCTTTTGAATTCTAAATCTTCTTTTAAGAATTCAAGCTGGTTTTCCTTGTCTTTTATAAGGCAATTTATTTCTGAAATGGAATGTTCTTGTAAAATATTAAGGCTTCTCTTCTGAGGTTTTGTTATGAAATTGAAGGTGATTTTTTTATTTAAAGCATGAGTTTCAATACCTTCATTAGTAACAGTAAAATGTTGGATTAATTGTATAAAAGGTGTTCCAAGGATAACTTGTTGCCTCATGTTTTTAACTAAAAGGAAAGATGTTTTGTAAGACATTTGGTCTTTTATTATCAAAGATTCGGGTAACTTGTATTGTATATTCAGTTTGTCTCCTGAGGCTGATTTTAAGGATTCAGATGTTTTATCAAAGTATCTTGTTGGAACAAGGCCTTCCTTGATACAATTGAGGTCGGCCCCTGTATCAAAGAGTGCTGTTGTTTCAATAATATACTCATTATTGATTTTTATCTTAATATTTATTATCCATTTTCTAGATGTTATTTCTGTTAACAACATAAGAAAGGCTGGATCAGAGGTATCGGCGATACTGGTGATTTCATTTTGGTCATCAAGTTTTGTCTTTCCTTTTATGACAAGAGATTTTATAACAGAAATTTCTTGTTTCATTTCTAATCGAGTCTCTTTCAAGGCTTGTATTTCTAATTTCTGTTGTTTAATTTCGCTTTGGAGGTCATTAATGTTTATAGGTCTAGACTGGGGTTTTTTGTTTCTATTCAAAATGTCTTTAAGATTGTAGGAAGTATTGGGCTTAGAAGTAATATTCATAGAGGAGTGTAGTCTATCTAAGTATTCTTTTTTGGCTTCGGGGTCAAGTATTTTATCAGCAGTACTGAGAAGGAATTCTTCTTCTTTTGTTAAGACGTTTACTTCAGGAATGGGTTTTCCTGGAGAAGCATCTTCATAATCGAAATCTGAAAAGGATTCTATCTCATTAATTTGAAGACCTTCTTCCTCAAGCAGTTCATCAGAAGAAGTATCGCCATTTTCTATGAAGATGTTTTTTAACTGGTTAAGAGTATTGTCATCTAAAGAAAGTTCATTTAATTTCTTATTAATTCTACAGTATTTTGAAATATGACCTTTTCTACCGCAAGAGTAACATTTAATGTCTTTAAAATTTTTTCTATCAGTGTGGGGTCTATTTTGGTTATTCTGATGTCTTTGGTTATTCCTACGGGGTTGAGGTTTATTGCGATGTTTCTTTGATTCTTTTTCTGGAGGACAAGTTCCCTTACATTTTGGTTTTGTTTTTTCATTATAAGAAGGGTTATATTGAACACAAAAATCTCCTAGACTTCTATTGGTGAGGGATTGTTCTTCCTTGAGTTGTCTTTGTAATTTGATTGTATTACACATTTGTGTTCTTTGTCTATAAACATAAGAGACTATTTCTCCGTATGAAAGGAGATCATAAGGAATTTGACCGCTATAATCTTCCCTAATTTTATCTCTAACTTGGTCACCTATAATCTGAGGTAAACCGGCTAAGAATTTTCTTTCCAAAAAGGTTGATTGCAAATGGGTCTAATAAAAACCCTTTGAAAGAAAAGTTCTTTGTATTCTCTAAATCTTCCTAAAGATTTGCAACGCATATTGGAAAGGAGATCTTGGTTTCTATCTCTAATATGTGAAGGATCTCCTACGAAGTGTTGTGAGATGGAACAGATAAGAGTATTTACCGCATCTTGGATGAGATGTCCTTGATTATCATCCATGCGTTAGCCAAAGTCATCTACCTTATAAGCAGTTAAAATTTGTGTTTTTTGTTCATCTCGGGTAGTTATCCCACCAACCTTTTAGTTGTCCAAGAAATCCGGCTACTAAAAGATTAGCAACAGATGGTCGAAACATCTTGCTGTGTTTTGTAGGCATTAGCAAGCATCACCATGTTGTTAAGAATGTTCATAATATTGGTTTCAGCGACACCATCAATGTTCCATTCATAAATGGCGTCAGGAGAGTATTTATTATGTATTTTTT
Source organism: Eucalyptus guilfoylei (assembly GCA_016097605.1). NCBI lineage: Eukaryota > Viridiplantae > Streptophyta > Magnoliopsida > Myrtales > Myrtaceae > Eucalyptus > Eucalyptus guilfoylei. The sequence continues at coordinate 31,827,179 of CM027864.1, forward strand.
GCGATGATTCTTCTTGGGCGATGTCTGGTGGGGTAGCTCTACTATAATAAAGCTTCTGAGGTTGTCTCCAATTGAGTCTGTTAATCTCATTAACTAACTCATTATCGGAATCACCAGAAGGTTTGGTCAAGGTACTGATAGTGGGTTGGTCTGGAGTGTCTTTGATGATAAGATTCTAGAATTTAGGAGTGTCTAAAATAGGAGTGGGCTCTAGCTTTGATTTCCCTAGGAGTTTTTTCTTTTGTTCTATGGCTTTGGCAAACTCCGGGCTAAGATTTTTGGGGAATTCAAAGGCCTTAAAAATGGGTTTTTTGAGCGTGTCTGTTGGTGTGATGAGTTGAGTAGGATTCTGGATGGTGGATTCTATCCTATTTAACTGTTTTCCTATGGTCACCAGATGTTGGTTTGTATAATTGTTTTGTTCTATGACTTTGTGAGTGTAAAGAGAGTCTCCTTTGTCTGGAAGCTTGAAAGGAGTAGCTGTTACCTCATTATCTCCATGTTGTATTTTTATTCTCCTAAGAGGAGGATGATTGGATTCTATGGTTTCACCATTATCAAGTTTCCACTTATAATGATGATCTAAGACAACTATCTCTTTTGTTTCAAGAAATTGTTCTTCTAACCAATCAAAGAAAAATATATGGACTTCATATTCGTATATGTAGTTGTAATATTTTTGTTTGATATCTTTTGCTTTGTCAGCAAAGGTTTTGAAGAACCATTCTCTAATTTGTTTGTCGTCTTCAGAATTGAATTCTTTGTTAAGAAATGCTCTATTTGGTTCAAAATGTTTTTCTAAAACATTAAGCTCGGAATCTATCATTTGCGAATAAGTGGGAGAATGATGAGGAGAATCTGTATTTTCTAGGACTGGTTCAGACTGGTTTTGTTGGTAAACTGGCCTGGAAATCCCTGATCTATTATCTAAGCCACTAATTTCCGGTTCAGGTGGTATCTCATGATTATTCCTACTAGAAGAAGGAGGTAAAGGTGTAGTATCATGTGCGGGAGTGTTTCTATGTGTACTTGGAGGAATTGTGATAATAGGAGGAAGCTTGGGATTAAGATCTATAGACCTTGTATAAGAAGTATGAAAAGAAGGACTAGATCTTGAATCGAAAGATCTTCTAGGAAACCTAATGGTCACTCTTCCTTCTGGATGTTGAATGACATTAGTCGGATCTGTATTTTGAACAACTTGTTGGGGAATTTGGTTTTCTAATTCCCATTGTTTTGGTAAAGTAACTTGATTCCAATTGATAGACCTAGGAATTGTCGTATTAGCTCTAGAAATGTCAGTTTGGAGGAGAAGTGTTTCTCCTCTTGGACTATGTTTGAAAGCATTTTCTCCAAAGGCGGAGGACATGGCTTTGTAATGGATTCTATAAACAAGGGCTAAAGGAATAGATCCATCTGCCACTTTGTAATTATGAGTTTTGATTTGAAGTGTGAGGGCTCTAAGAATGTTTTTATCCTTAAGGGAAACAGAGAAATTGGGATAACAATCAAAATGTATTGGTCCTTTGCAGAGACTTGTCTCTACTGTACCGAGGATGGACTCATCATAGTTTAAGAGACGTGAATCTCGTAAAACTAAGAGAATGGAAGTATTAAGACCTTCTTTTGTAAGAGGTTTGACTCCAACTTGGACTAATCCTATATGAATATAATTGTATTTTTGCCTATGCTTTTTGATCGACTCTTGATTCAAAAGATGTATTTTTTCATAGGAATTAGAAAAAGGAACATCTCTTTCTTCGGTAGCTATGACATAATCAGATGTTTTGAAAAACTTTAATTTTGATTGTTTGTATATTTCCTTAAGCTGTATCTTTGGAATTTCCCAATTTTCTATAGATTTGTTAAAATCTTCTATCCTTACTTCTTCTCTGTGTATAGGACTTGGATCTGAGTCCATTTGTGATAGAGAACTAGAGGAAGATGTAGATCTTCTAAGTAAGCTCATACTTAAGATCGGAACTATTCCTTCTTTAGAACCGTTACAGAGCTAAACCAACGGTCTAACAGCCACTTAGGGACTTACGGCCTGGACCACTCTGTAGAAACAAGAAGGATGCCAACGCATGGATGATAATCAAGGACATTTTCCAGAACTCTAATTCTATTCTAACTCTTTTCACCGTCGATCTTTGCTTAGTTCTAGCTCACGGAATGCACATTCTACACAGATTCTTTATGTAAATCACCAGAACAACCATGACTTCCCCAGAGCATCATATATTCCTCTGGCAACTGTCTCTGACCACCTTTGAGCCACCACCATTAGCCGCTGGCCATCTCACCTTCACAAACGTAGCTTCGTAGACATGTACAATACACGGACAAGGAACAAGAGATACCCTAGAGAAATGGAAGTATGGATGAACAGCATTGGACATCGAGTCCAAGGCGTTGTCTTGCCGGTGGCCACCACAGAATCATCATAGGGACAAACAACACAAAATAAAGGGAAAAAAGAGACTTAGTAGGGCTTTCCGCAAGCCAGAAATACATCAATAGCTACAGCTAATGACCTAAAAATATGAAATTATTGTATAAATCAAGCTAGAACACATTCAGAATGATAAAAAAAAACCAAGGAAAATTAGCACAGATATGGTTTTGGCATTTCGTCAAACTGGTGGTGAGCAAATTCCATCGAGATGTTTATGTTCAAAGCAAGCAGAGATCAACATCCAGTTTATCGTCAAACAATACAATGTGCCAAGGAATCGCCCAAGAAAAATGAAACTCCATGTGTTTGACTAAAGCAGATGAGATCTCAAAACCTCTGTTCTTAATAAAAAGCAAACCGAGACTTGAGTATTTGGATCTCACCCTGAAGACGCAATTGCCGGTCGCGGACAGTTAACAAACCAGCGATCAAAGGTTGTGGAAATGCCTCCAATGGGTATTGTCGCTGGCAAAGGAGCTTCCATCGGGAACAAACCGATTCAAGCTATCGGCCGAAAGGCATGGTAAAACAGAGCAACGCCAGCGCGACCTGGAAACAAAGACCGGCGGTGACGGGTTTGATTTTTAGCCGGTTAGGTGGACCCAAATTGTGCGCATTACCAGTGAGCGAATTGGGCTTGGGCAAATTAATGAATTGAAAAGCTGTCCGGCATGCTTTTAAGTTGAGCTTGACTGTTCTGAGCCCCGTGAATTGAGTATATTCAAAATGGGCTGCGACGAGATGGGCCGATTTGGGTTCTTGCATATGTGGTTGAGTTGGGCTTTGTCTCTCTTTACTTGTTTATTTGTTTGTTTGTTATTTATTTGTTTATTTTATTTTTTGGTGAGTCATATTCTATTCCTATTCTAACTCTTATTCTCAGACTTTTGACATGCCTCCTTACAGGGCGTGGGAGTTGAAACCCACTCCCGAAACTAATACGTCCCCACCCCAACCTCTCCAAAGAAAGTGGGGATTCGAACCCCTCACCTCCCCCTTTCATGTTGGAAGGGTGGCCATTGGGGCAAACCCCAGTAGTTTGTTTGTTATTTATTTATCTTAATTAAAAAAACATCATATTCAAATTGCCGGTAAAAATTCAAGTGTCAATGTTGCCAAATTGAAATGTTTAAGAGCGAATTGGAATTGCTATTAATTAGTAAATTAAGCGATTTTTTTTTTTTACTTAAAGTACTTTTTTTGTAATAGTCAAGGCGGAAGCCCATTAAAAAATTACAAGTTAATCGAACGTAATATCAAAGAACTTACTTGATCTCTTAGAAAGGAAGGAACTAGAGCCAAAGGTGGTCGAGAAATAGATCCAATTAACACATTTATTATGTAAGACTAAACTCACTACTAATCGCACATATGTTGCCTTTTCTATAAATATGTTTGGAAACAAAGCTCTCCAACTAATTGATTAACCGGTGAATTTGTGGAAGCAAACTCTTTTTGGTTGCATTGGCCTTTGTGGTCAATCTAATGAGAGAGAGGCTTACTTCAAAATCACTTTGTATCTTTTGGAAGCCTAAAGAAATTACGGGATTCAAACTACGCGACCAAAGGCCAACAATCTTGAGTTAAGCCACCGGGTAATTGCATTTCTGAGTTACCCACGGCCATCTCGTTCATGAACATTTTAACTCAACTCGAGAAACCATTATGGGCCTCCTTTGCCATTAATATATCCCTTACAAACATTTGAATAAATTAAAGGGAGAGTTGACTAACGTAAAAATGAGTTTTGAAAAGTCCGCCTATCCTTTTGTTGCCAAATTTTGCCAACATTTGACACCAAATAAAGCTGGCCATTGGCCGACAAAAAAAGAAAAAAGAAAAAACTGGCTAGTTCCAGCTAGGCTCCCTAAAGGTTCCAGGATCAGATGGCCTAAATAGACAGTTCTACTAGCATTTCTGGGAAGATATAAAAATGAATGTCGTGCTTGTGGTCCAGAAATTTTTTGAGTCAAGTAATCTTGATCCCATCCTCAACAAGACACATATTACTCTTATACCAAAAGTTAAAAACCCAGAGAGTATAAGCCAATTCAGACCAATCAGCTTATGTAATTTCAGCTACAAAATCATATCGAAGGTATTAGCAAATAAATTAAAACCATGGCTTCCACAGATCATTTCACATGAACAAAGTGCCTTTGTTCAAGGTAGACAAATCCAAGACAATATCCTAATTGTTCAAGAAGTGCTGCATCAAATGAGAATTAAGAAGAGGAAAAGAAATTTCAGGCAATATTGAAACTGGACATGCAAAAAGCATATGATAGAGTGGAATGGGACTTTCTTCGAATGAGCATGTTAAAGATGGGCTTTTGTGATCAGTGGGTTCATTTAATCATGCAATGTGTGTCAACGGTTTCTTTTAATGTGAAAGTCAACGGAGAGCCAACGGAGTATTTTTCACCTACACGAGGGATTCGACAAGGAGATCCCCTATCCCCCTACTTATTCATATTGACAGCCAATGTGCTCTCATGGATGCTGCACAAAGCCATGGAGGATGGAAGTATTAAAGGGATCAAACTAAACATGTATTGTCCTACGCTCTCCCACTTGCTATTTGCTAATGATGCTATTTTCTTTATGGATGGGACTGTTAGAGAATGTCAAAGCTTGGCAGCTATTCTAAATCAATATTGCTATGCGACGAGTCAAGCGATTAATCTGAATAAGTCAGGCATGTTCTTCAGTAATGGCTGTCCACCGGAGTTGAAGGGGAATATGCCCAAGAAATGCGAGTGCCAAGCATTGACAGGACTGGAAAATACCTTGGAATACCATCCGACTGGGGTGAAACAAAAAAAGAGATGTTTGCATGGATATTGGCAAGAGTTAACATGAAGCTAGCGGAATGGAAAGAAAAATACTTGTCTAAAGCTGGGAAAGAAATCTTGATCAAAACTATTGTGCAAGCATTGCCGCAATATGGAATGTCAATCTTCAAGATACCTGTCTCGGTTTGTCGAGCTATTGAACAAAGAATTGCATTATTCTGGTGGAAGCAAAATGAAGCTAAGAAAGGTATGCACTGAAAGAAATGGGAGGTTCTAAAGTCCAGGAAAGATAGGGGAGGCTTGGTTTTAAAGATTTAATTACATTCAACAAAGCATTGTTGGGAAAGCAGGCGTGGCGAGTATCCCAATCACCTTAAGCTTTATGGAGCCAAATCCTGAGAGGCATATACTTCCCTAATGGAAACTTATGGAAAGCAAAAAGAGGTCAAAGACCATCTTGGGGATGGCAGAGCATTCTAATGGGATGAGAAGCCATTGAACCAGAACTAAGATGGGTTATGGGAGATGGGAAATCCATTAACATCCATCAAGATCACTGGCTGCCACAAGGAGTGCTAGGAGGCCCCGAAAACAAGGAAGATCCTTAAATGGTGGCTGAATTAATTGATGAGGAAAGAAAGGAGTGGAAAGAACTGGTGTTGAACCAGATGTTTGAAAGGAGAATTGTAATCGAAATCCTGTCTATCCCTATCGCTATGTAGCCAAAGGCAGATCAATTGATATGGACAGGCAACAAGAATGAGAATTACATAGTAAAAAATGGTTATAGCAGCGTGTACACCAAATCCTCACAACAGGACACAAACAGAGCGTCGTCCTCATACCAGCCACCCCAAGTCCTATGGACAAGAATATGGCACCTATCAATCCCCCCCCAAATTGAAAATCTTTCTGTGGAGTCTATGTCAGGATGCAATACCAACAAAAGAAAAACTCTACCAGAGAAACATCTTACCTTACCTGCTATGCCCTCTCTGTTCCAAATACCCTGAGACAGTCAAGCACATATTCTTTTTCTGTAAAACAGTCCAGAGAATATGGTCAGATCCACAATTAAACCTTAGCCACAGTACATGAACGGTCACTAGAATGGATAAATGGTTGGCGGAATTTTTTGAAGCAAAGCTGTACTCACCAGATGAAAAATTAGTTGCAGAGGTGCTTTGGCAGATCTGGAAAAACAGGAATAATCAAGTCTTCCGGGACAGGAAGCCACAACCAGAGGGGATAATTGAAATAGCCCTCGCACAAAATTGGAGTTATCAGCAGTGGAATCTGAGCAAGAGAAAAGAGACGACAGCAACGGCAAACTCACCTGCGAACTGGACAGCACCAAAAGACCGAGATCTAAAGCTGAATGTTGACTGCTCGTGGGTGGAAGGAGAATCGCCCAGCTCGATTGCTAGTATTCTACGAGACTCCAACGGCATCATTGTTGATGGCTTCGCTAAAGAAATATATGCTTCTACATCATTGCAGGCGGAAACCCTAGCCCTGCTCCATGGACTGCTCTTGCTGAAACAGAGGGAAGTAAATCACATGGGGAAAGTACGCGAACAGAGAAGGAGTTTGCTTTGCGAAAGTGACTGCCGCATGCTAGTTGAATCCGTTCTGGGTCGGGAAGAGGCGCCATGGGCTGTGAAGGACCAAGTACAGGAGTGTAAACAGAGTTTGGCCCAACTGACCAATGCAAGTGTTGCATACTGCTCGAGAGAAGCCAATCACGCCGTAGACTAGGTTGCAAAAGCATTCCGCCTTAAAATCCTCCACTCAACATGGAAGCGAGAATCCCCCAATCCCCTTTGGACTATTTTGTGTTCTGATTCCAACTTATCTTTCCATGTAAAGCCCGCGTTTAATGAATGAATGAATGAATGAAAGCACTATTATCGACCAAAAAAAAAAAAAAGAATACCCCTATGAAGAAGATGAATTTAAGTGTTGGGGAGAACCAGGGACAACCGGTAGTGCATTCTACCAATACGACCTCAAAACAGTAAATATAGTGCTAATTAAGGAAACAAAGTAACAATAATACCAAGATTTTTACGTGGAAATCTCAATGTAGGAAAAACCAAATGCTACTCAAGAACTTCCACTAATCACCAAAGATAGAGGCTCAACATTAACGGTACAACAATATTTCATTACCATGAAGGTGAATTTATACAAATGTAGTAAGAAACCCTAACCATGGTTGAAGAATACGAGAGACAACTTAGAGAAGGATTTTAACAAACGAAATCAATTATCTTGTAGACCTTAGTCTCACGAATAATAAATTGAAATTTTATCTAGTTCAACAACACATGGGCATCAAAACTGGACTGCCAAGCCTCCTTTTTCTCCCCTCTCTGTACATGCCTTCTACCCTTTGCAAGAACACTCTCACTCTCCTCTCCAGGATGCTAGAGAGTTTTATCTCTTCACGTCTTTTCTTTTTGACTTTTGACCTTTTCTTTTTAATGTTAGCTAGGCCCATAGAGGCAAACCCAACCAACAAATCTCCCCATTGTCCATATTCTAGTATCGGAGTCTCCTCATAATTTTTTAGTATTATTGGTAGAGCGTGGCAGAAATCTGATATCTTCATTTGAGAATATAGCCAAGAGGGAGTCTATTAGCCTATCTAGCTGGATTGCTCCCCCTTAATCCAACTATTCTCCAATGTCTATTTTCATCCGTGGTCTCTTTCTCTAGACCAAAAAATAGAGGATACCATTGGGACCGTGTTACCATACCACAATGCTCACCACCTTAATATTTCTTTTTTATGATATTCACCAAACACTGAAATAAATTGGGGAGCCCAACAACTTACTTGTCTTTGATATAAATTATTGGGAGTGCGTGGCAAAAGCTTGATACCTTCACCCTAGAAGTTCTGAACCTATTAACATATCCAATTATTTCAACTTTCACTTAAAGTTTAAAGTGACGTGTTTTGGGTTAACTAGGATATATCAACTAGTTACCACCACATCAATTCTTTGATGTTGGACTTCTCTAACTTAACTCATACATGCATTTCAACCTTTAGGCTTTTTTTGTTTCACATATAATAAATGATTTAGAAAATATTTATAAAAAAATTGATTGTTCATATCGCTTGCAAAAATAAAGGACAAAAAATATTTTTGTCATGTATAAAAATATTTAGATATAAATTGTTCTTAATAATGAAAATATTTTTGATTGAATAATTATTTTAAGCAATACAAATAATCATTTTTAGGAAAATGTTTTTTCAATTATTCATTTCTCGCAAAACACATAGAGCCAAATTTGAGAGCGGCCTGATACTCTAAAAAACCATTAACTTTAGATCTAGTTCCAATTTTATCATAATCTTTTTTTTCGTCTGATAAAATATTCTTAGCCTTTGGTTCTATCCCAATTCCACCCCAATCGTTTTTTTGTCTTACAAAAAACCACTAGTTTCCAATTTTACACTAATATATATATATATATATATATATATATATATATATATATATATATATATTTTTGTATATAAAAATCATCTACTTTTACTTGAGTCTCATATCTACCTCCATTAACACTCCATCTAAAATTGTACTTGGTAATGTGGCATTTCCACATCATTGCTCTAGTTTTTCTCTAAATTTCAAATCCAAAAGGATGTCTTTTAGAGATGAATTTCCACATGAGCCCAATGGATGTCATCTTGAATGTGAAATTTGTGTAAAAACTAAAGCAATTAGGTTGGCTTTCTTCAATTGCTCTTACTCTTATGAGAGTTTTCCTTTCATCTCACTTGAGGATCTTCTATTTTGTGCTCATTATTCAATCTCCCGTGCTCGTGAGCCTTCCATCTCTCGTGGTTGAAGAGTTTGTGCTTAGGATACTTGAACAACTCACGCTCGAGTTTTTTCATTTCTTGGTTATCAAGAGAAATTTTGGATAAAGGATTAATACAGGCAGATTTGGGACTGAAATAAAAGTTGATGGTTTTTTATTAGATAAAAAGAAGTTTAGGGTAGATTGGAATTGAACATAACGTTGAGGATTTTTTTATGAGACAAAAAAGTTCATAGTAGACTTGAGACAAGACCTAAAGTTGGAGGTTTTTTGTGGGCAAAAAAAGATTTAGGATAGAATTAGGGCTAGACCTAATGCTGATTTTTTTTTTTTTTTAATATTAGGCCATTTGAAGGCTATTAATTCCTCATTGAGACGAGAGAACAAGAATTGGTATCAGAATAAGAAAAATATTTAAAAAATTCATAAACTTATTGCATTTATGCTAATGTAGTCCTAAATATTTTAATCTAGTGTCAATTTAGTTCTTTCAATTAATTTTGGCTAGATTTTGCTAACATGGGTGCCTATTGTCCTACATGGCACAACCAGCGTTAACGTGGATAATTTTTAATAATATTTTAATATTTTTTAATTATTTTTCTGATTTTTTCATTTCTTTGGTCAGTGATCGGCCATCGGCCATGGCAAAGTGAGTTGGCCTCACATAGGCGAGGGTCGTCATCACCTGCTACAAACAAGGCTTGGCTGGGCGAGGGTGAGCCTCAGTGAGGGCTCCCATTGCCAAGACTAAGGCGGCCTCACTAGATCTAGCGAGGGGAGCCCTCGTCCAGGCTAATGGTGAGGCCAACCCTTACCCAACCAAGCCTCTCCTATGGCGAGCGACGGTGACCCTTGCCCAGGCAAGGCGAGCTCGCGTTGTCATGGCCAATAGCTAGTCATCGGCCAAAGGAAGAAGAAAGGTTAAAAAAAATAAAAATGAAAGAGACAAATCAGAAAAAAATAATTGAAAAATCAAAAATATTAAAGCATTATTAAAAATTATTCATGTTAGTACCAACGATGCCACATAGGCTGGCTAGCATCCACATTAGCAAAATCTTGTTAAAATTAATTGAAATGACTGAATTGACACTAAATCAAAAGGTTTAGAATTGAATTAGCATGGTCAAAAGGTTTATGACTAAATTGATATTAATACAATAGGTTTAAGACTTTGTTTTTAACACTTTTCCCACATTTGTTTGGAACCATGACTACTTTATTCAAATAAGTAGTCACCAAAACTCTCTTTCCAAAACGAGCGAGAATCCATCATTATCTTTCAAACATGGTTCTTTTATAATAAACACTCCTTTAATTTTAGTTTCCTAGAAAATTCCATCCTCACCACTATCGTATTTGACACCGTTAGATGAGTGTCGATGCAAAAGAATGAAAATGACTTGTACAGGGTCTTTGGCTAGGGTTTACATATGAAGAATGATGCGTAGAACCCTTCACACATAAAAATTGCCAAAGAGCAGAAATATGTTTTGAACACATTTATGTAAATGTGAAGAGTAGTTAGAAATCATTGGGTTTAATCCACCTTGCAAATCTACTAAGAACACTGACATTTTGCTTTTTGTTCTGTGTCCTTTTGCCCTCGTTTCCTCCCTTTGAAGGTTTGATCGGATTGAACTATAGTTTATTTTATCGGACTAATCCATAAATCAATTAACGAAATAGGGAGCTCTACATCTTAGAACCCTTAAACTCATGAGATAATTAAAATTCTTGAGATAATTAAAATTCTTACATCCCATATAAATATGAAGTTGAACAAACTAAAAAATGAAAAATACAAAAGAAAAAAAGAAAAGGAGAGACATCGTATAGTGCATTTTTTTTTTTTTTTGGTTGAAAATGTAAGTATTGTAGAGCATATGAAATACAACAGCTTAGGGGCATTCCCCAGCATTTTAAATAGGGAGAATAATTTAAAAAGATGGAGGTAGGATGTCTCCAAATATTAGCCAAACAACATTTGATGAGGAAGGTTTAATTTTTTGGTAAGGTGAAGCTCTATCCCTTATATTTTTACACACCTTGGCCAAAATAATATGGATGTCAGTTGATTTTTTTGAAATCATCTATAGTTGCGTTCCATCCAAATGCAATGTATGATTATTAGGAAAGACACCTTGAGAAGTCTTGCCGCTAGATCTTTGCGCTTCATCCAAATGCAGCATAGTGCATATTTCTGTACTCTTATTAAGAGGGGAACATTTTGAATTTGGCGCAACATCTTGAAAACGGAGGATTAAACATAATCATGTGAATTGCTAAGGAACGTGAGTTTATAACTAAGTGGGGTATTAAAGTGGTGGGGTGTTACAAGTGCCTCGTCTTTGACAGGTCATGGCGATATGATCCATGCTAATTCCCAACCACCATGGTTGGGTTTGCCAGACTATGGGTTCTAGTTAGTGAGATCATTTGATGCCACATTAATAGATCACTAACTTTTTCCCTAATGGATCTTTTCAGATTGTCAAATTGAAAACAAGAAATAATTCTCCATGTCATTTATGAAATTTATATCTATACCAATATGAAATCAACTCTCATCAACCATAATTAACAAGTTAAAAATGGATAATTGTCCAAAAAGTTCTAAACCTATTGTATGACGGTCAATTTATTTCTAAACCTTTCAATTGTATCAATTTAGTCCTACACATTTCAATTGTACCACTTAGTCCTAAACCTATTATTTGGATATTTGCCGAAGGAATACATTGGCGAATCGTTAAAAAGTTTATAATTGAATTGACAAATCATCAAAAGTTTAGGATTAAGTGGCACAATTGAAAAAATTAAGACTAAATTGGCAAATCTTCAAAAGATTTAGGACTAAATTGGTACAATTGAAAAGTTTAGGACTAAGTTGGCCTCCATATAATAGATTTATGACTTTTTGAATAATTTTCCCAATTAAAAATGAAGAGGACTAGCATTCCTCCTATCATCACACTTGAAACATTCCTAGTTTCCATGCTTTAGATGGGAAATAATTACCAAAGAAGTCCTAACTTATTGTACTTGTGTTAATTCAGTTCTAAACATTTTAATTTGGCCAATTGAGTCTTAAACATTTTAACATTTTACCAATTTAGTCCATCTTTGATATGGATGTCAACCTACATGGCATGACTAAAGTCGATGTGGACAAATTATTTCATTTTTTTTAAAAAAATTGAATTATTTATTTATTACTTTCCTTTTTCATTTTCTTCTATTTTCCTTCTTTTCTTCTTTTTTTCTTTCACTGTGGCCACGAAGCCCTTGCCAGCACTAGCGAGGGCCGGGGCCCTCGCCCAGATCTATGCAAGATCATCACGGCTATGAGCAAGGCCACCTTGCCTAGATCTGGATGAGACCATGACGTCGGTGCTTCTACGTATAGTGTTATTGTCGGCGTCTCTCGTCCAAGTTCAGTTCTTATTAAGGAAAATCTGGGATAAATTTGCTGCTCGACTTGCCACATCCAAGATCCTCAAGACTATTTCTTCCAGGGATTGATCCACTTCACAGTCAACGTCTGCCGCCGAATGTTCGATTCATCTCAACCGTTCTAACGCAGATGGCAAGCCCATGTTGGTCAGCGAGGAAGATATAATCCTCTGACCAAGTGATGACGGCGAATTATCCACGGATCGTGGGGATAGTGGTACCAAAGCACTGACTTATCGTCTAAGTAAACGGGAATCCAGCGTCAGGTTGAAAATATGATGTAATATCGTAAGCTACCGTCACGGGACGACCGTGTTGAAGGGATCGATCCTGTCCGATCATGGGGCTCACGGTCGCAGTGACATAAACTTGATAATTTGACATGTTGATGGTCTTGCAAAGCCGATCCATGCTACTTCGGCTCTGGTGGCGGAACCCTAGCCGTGAGAGAGGGGCTGCTCTGGTTGAAGAAGATGTTGGACACACGAGCCCCACGAACTGAGTTCAGTTCAGTTTCTGACCTGTACTATCTCTTTGCTTCAGATAATTTAGTGGCTGTTGAAAGCATTATGGGACAGAGGGACGCACTTGGGCTGCCAAGTCCCTCATAAGCGATTGCACTTTTCTGTTGGGCCTTTATCCTCAAGCCCGGCTTATCTTTCAGCCTAGAGATGCCAACCAAGTGGCCAATTGGGTCGCAAGGGCCCATCGAATTGGCTCCCTCCCACCGAGTTGGATTGATAATCCTCCCCACCCCCTTTGCTTAATCCTATGCTTAGATGTTGAATCTGCTTGTTATTCGCTTTTTGGCAAGTAATGAAAGCTACTTATTTCAACCAAAAAAAAAAACTCGCAGAGCGGAGGCCAAACTACAGATTAATTCTTATCTTCTATAGACCTCTGATCCAATAGAGTCGTTAGTTTTTCTGTTGCAAGTTCCTAGGCCTAATAAGAAAGTATCTGCTTGTGTTGGTCCTTATACCGTTGCCGAGTCCTGTCTGACGCATGGTTTTCTGACAATAATTTAATAACAAACTCCACATTTCACTGAGCGTTAAAAATATTAGGTGGCAGTAAGTATTCCTTTTGTTTTGTTAAAAGTTTATGAAAAAAAAATCAGTTTGTTAATTTTAATATATAAGATAGACGTCCTACTGGGCTAATAACATTTGAGAGAATCTTTAAAAAAAAAAAATAATAATAATAATAATAATAATAATAATAATAATCCATGGGCACATACGTTAAGACCCAATTATCTAAAAGCTTATGAAACACTTTGCAAGCCCCATAAATCCTATAAGTTCATACTTTTTTGGCTTATATTAGTGACACCCAAGGTAGTTTACATGCAATTTATGGAATTTCAATAGGTGATTTTCAATTTTTGAATGGAAATCCTAATGCCCTAATCAACCGCGCCAATTTTGGGTTCCATTCGAGAAATTACAATATCCCTATGTAAATTTTCTCTATCATGTGTATCTTTTGAATCTCTTGATGATTTTGTACATGCTCAACAAATTTTGAATTTCTAACTATTTGGAGGATCATGAAACACTCTGCAAGGCCATGAATCAATTAAGTTCACATATCTTTGGTCAATGTTAGTGACACCCAAAGTAGTTTGCACGTAATTGGTGGGATTTCAATAGGTGATCTTCAATTTTTGAATGAAAATCCATAACGCCCTAATCAACCATGCCAATCTTGGGTTCCCTTCAAGAAAATCACAGCCATTGATTACAAATTTTGACTTATCCTGTGTAAATTTCCTATATCATATGTATTGTTTGAATCTCTTGATGAGTTTTGTATATGCTTGCCAAATGTTGGATTTCTAGCTATATGGAGGATCATGAAATACTTTGTGAGCTCCATGAATCGATTAACTTCACATATCTTTGATCTGTGTTAGTGACACCCAAAGTAGTTTACACGTAATTGGTGAGATTTCAATAGGTGATCTTCAATTTTTGAATGGAAATCCATAACGCCCTAATCAACTGTGCCAATCTTGGTTTTCCTTCGAGAAAATCATAGTCACTGATTATAAGTTCTAACTTATCCATGTGTAAATTTCCTATATCATTTATATCCTTTGAATCTCTTGTTGAGTTTTTTACATGCTCGCCAAATTTTGAATTTTCCTCAACCCATTACTTTATAAAGTTGCTATATTTTGAATTTACAGTGTCCGAGCATTCAAAGTTTAGATTTGATCTCAACCCGTTCCTAACTTATTGATTAAGTGGTTCGGTAAAATTGTTAAATCAGGAATTTCGAACAGAAACGTGTGTGATAATTGAGAGTTGTCGGACAATGGAGATAATGCCTACAAAAAATATAATAAATTCAGGGATAATTCCACAGAGACTTGAACTTTGATCCGCCATGCTTTAATTAATGCACGTACCCAATTATCCGTTAGACCCCGAGTTAACATTCTCTGCAATTCTTCTTAATAAATAGAATGGTGGGCTGTTACCCCTCTGGGCTTTATTATAAATGTCCTATATCCGCTACGAAATGTATGATTGAGTGATTGAGACTCTGCACCACATGCAAACCAAAGATCTAAGATTGACGAGCCTCACGCTGCAAACTTACCAAAATTTTAATAGCTGGGATGTCTTTCCATATGAGGGGTGTGCTAACAATGTGGCATAAGCTGTTCAAAGTTCGTTCAAATGTGAATCGAACTCGTGAAAGACTTGTGACCAATTTACCATTAGGCCAATCATCTTGTTGGTCAGTGTGCTCTGCTTGTACATGCCATCCATGTGGCTTTCGAAACCGTGTTTCTCCTTATATTTGTGTTAAACGACACTGTTTTATTGTTAGTTTTTACCGTACAAGAGAATAAAGGAAAATGCCAGATGTGCAAGAATATTATTTAGTGAAACTAATCTACTAATATGAACTAAGACCGTCACATCGAGTGAGACCCGTATGGGGCTCACACGACACCCGCAAATTTTGATGATCAGTGACTACACTTGGATGATATTTTGTCCCATTGGTAGATCATGAGAGGGAGAGGATTGCTATCAAGTGTGAGCAAGAGTTGAACATCCTTTTTCGCTATTTTTAACAAGTGAACAGATCAGTAAGGGGCAATCCTAATTGGCGACCCTTATGGACATTATTAAAGAACTTCTTCCCCTGCAATATAGCATCGAGTTGAAGTTTAAGTACCACTCGTTTAAGCAATTCCTTCACCGCCGCCTCACCATGGTTCTAGTAGGAGTAGAGCTGGGTTACACCGTGCCAAAAGGTCCCAAAACCAACTTGTGTCGCTAATAGAATGCTAATCAATTATCGATTGGAAATGGAATGCATAGGACCAGCATAGACACCCATGGACAATTAAGCGCCATTTCAAGTAAGGAAATTATCTGAAAATACATCACAATGTTCACTTGACCCCCAATGGTCGCCTGATATTAGACCTAAAATCTCTAGATGACAAGAAAATATAGCTTTTAGAATAAAGTGATTCAATTCAAGGCCTTCGGTAATGCGCCACTGCAACTTCTGAAATTAAAAACACTGTTCTCCTTCATCGTTGAATTCTCGGAAATAGCGGAAAAAGGAAAGCCCTAAGACCAGCCCAGAACACTGGTGAGAACGTAGAGAAGCAGGATCGAAAATGGGTAGAGAGAATATGCAAGACGGCGGTCCAGAGGGGGAACTGGGTGCGTAAGCTCGTGAGGACGCCCATGAAACTGCATATCAAGAGCACGACCAGAACTTCGGCCGAGACATTCCAGGATATGTCCTTGATGAGAACGAGCAATAAAAAGGTGACTAGCCCCATTAGGTTGTTCAGGAACACCCCACGATAGACCTGCATTGCAGAAAATTGAAGTATGTACTTCCTGTTATTAGGAGGAGAAATTGAACAACATGTCATGCCTCAACGTTCGCAAGTGGATGTGCGATGGAAATGTGGGGGCTTATGCTTTCCCTGTTCATGTATGCTTGATTCGAAATCTATAAGCATTTCCATTTCTGGAAGAAAAGTTGAAAAATAAATCCGTCCAGCAAATGTTCGCTCTGTAAATAGTGATGTGATATGTACAAAGGGCTCTTTTTACAACAACGGGGTATCGGGACCTCTGGTTCGACTGATCGGTCCCCGAGAATCCATGTAAGCCACCATGCTCACATGGAGTGGGCACGTTCAATATTAAAGAAGATATGTTTTGTTCATTGGTAGAGATCTGTAATAGACATGCCACTTTTACTAAAGATTATTTCGTTTGTGCTTTCTTTCGTGGCAGGAAATGGGCAAGTTATTCATAATCCGTAATGGTAGAATGAGGAACGCCTTAAGAAAACTTCTTGTACCTATCGATTGTAAGATTAGCGACTTGCTCATCCCTTGTTCTAGGTAGAGACTCTGTGCGTGCAAGCGCACGTGCATGGTAAGTCGTGGAAATATGTTAAGCCCCACGATTAGGTTATGAACTTGTGACTATTCGTACATGTTAAGTCTATGGTAGATCCAGATCTAATAGGATCGACGAGATTTCAAGACTCGTTTCATACACTTAGAAGTACTAAATTTAGAACATGAGGACAGAAGGATGTGTCTATATACCTCACTCATCGGCCCAGAAATGTCCTTCAATGTCTTCTTTCTGGCAGAAGTAATGGCTCCTAATGCTTGCTTGTAGCTCATGGCCAAGGGAAGCATCACGTAGGAGACCAAGAATGAGGGCATGTTCAAGTCGCTTGCGACATCTTGAAAGCTTTGCATAAGTGGTGAGCCAAGAATGACCATCATCGTTGTCCCCAGAACGATCAAGAAACTGGCTTTTGCGTAGTTCCATGAGATTGCAAGTGCACTTCTGGGTTTGCTAGTCGTATCTTGTTGCGACAGTAACCTTTCTTGCTCTTCTGTTGCTCCCTGCGTACCCATGGCAATGTATTACGAATATAACAAGGTGATATATTGCAACAGGATCACGGCGACCCCTTGAATAAGGGGCTAGGGTCTATCAGCATTGAGAATATGATATCGAGATGTGTTTAGGTTTAAGGTGTCTACCGTGGAATTGTTGCTTCGAGATCTCGATTTTGCCAAATCTTGAGCAAGACTATTTGAAGCTAATGTTCCCTGATTCAACCATTTGGCTATTCCTTGAACAAATTCCATTTCACTGAGGGATGCATCATGTGAATCGTCCAATTTTGTCATCATAGCAACTGCATAATCATCGGTGCTCACATCTGCTCCCTCCTGTAATCCTAGCAGGAATGCATATAGCTCTGCCTTCGATACTTGTGAATCATTATTCTGATTGATCTTTCGAAACACCCTGAAGGTGCATGAAATGGTGAAGGTCAAGCCCAAAAATTTAAAAAAATAAAAAATAAAAAACGTGGAAGAAGAAGAAGCACAATGCTTATACATTGAATTTGTAAATTTATTGAAAAAGTCGAGAAATTTTCTTTTACTCTTTTATACGAGATTCACTGGTCTTCCCATCAACCATGCAAAGACTCCGAAATGTGCTGTTTCCTGAGTACTTGCTTGTTATGTATGCAAATGACTTCTCCTGAATCCATGGTCTAAACACCTGCACAAAATTTCTTTTTCAACGTAAGATGGCGAAGAATAAGGGTTAACTGAAATCATACACCATACAATACCTGTTGCGCATTTTGTTATACAAATTACGAAAGTGTCCGTATAATTTTCTTGAATGGAGAAAAGAAAAAATAATGAGAAATTAATCGAGGTTGTTAGAGGGATCTTGTAATGACATGGAATATCATTTTACCAGGACTGTGTAGTCTGCAATGAGCAAGATGACAGTAACTCCGAGAGTGATCGAGACCACTACTTTTGTCCCAGTAGTCGAATTGATGATCTTTGCCAATTGGAGGATAAGAAATGGAATCATGGAAACGAACATGATTCTGGCAATTTTCTTGGTCTCCGTGTCAGTTTCTATGCCAGAACCTACAATACCAGAAGGAAGAGAATGACCATAATATATGTAGAATCTCTTCTTATGCAACATCTATATGAAACTTGAAGTGATAGGTGCATGTATACAAGAGCTTAGAAACCTTACAGTCAAAGGACGTGGCATATTTCAATACCCCCTCTTGTCATACTTAAATTAGTTCATTGAACATGTTAAACCCGAGATTACTTTTTATATAGTAAAGATTAATAATTCTTTCGGACCGAAGTATTGAAGGGAAACCTGTTAGTAAAGTGACCAACTTCCTAGTTGGTTGACTGGACCACGTGATTGAAGAAGATGAAGTTTTTGAGATACTATGGCTTCCGAATGCAACAACGGAGCCCCACACTATTGTGAGGCTATAAACTGCCGATCCTGCGAGCATGGCCATCCCCATTGCAGCCGTTGTCTCGACTGTTTCCATGCTTGATGAAATACTACTGACTGTGAACCAAGGTAAGTGCTTGATAAACAGAGTTTGAGGTACATTAATAGAAACTAGGAACATCTAGTTCAAGAAGGGTGACTGCAAAGCTGTAAATTCGTCTTCGTACCCAGTTTTACTCAACGCGAAATATAGTCGAGGAAACATGTTGAGATAATAAGTGCATTGAAATGGATCTTTTTTCTTACCAAGCATTATGATCACTGAGGGAAGGGATCCAAGAATTTGGAACAAACTGGAGCTGAAGATTCCAGTCCCGAACATCCGGAAGAACAGCTCCGACCCCGAGTTGACATAGTTGGCCGCATAACCAAGCAAGAACTCATACACCACGATGAGAAAGATCTTGCCCAACAGCTCCGTGGTGCACGGCAAGAATGAGTAAGTAAGGTCGCATGTGATGGTCGTTGTCTTGAGTTCCTGATGAGCTGAATAATTACTGTTGATTCGATTTGCCATGCCATCGGGTATCAGGCTGAAGATCGGCTTGATGGAACGGCATTCTGCCGAACGGCTGGTCAGGAACACCAGAAGAATGAAGAATGCGATCCTCATTGTTTTCCGACTGATGTTAATTGCTTCTTGGTAAGGAGGAGGAAGCTGAACATGAGCAAAGATATTGAAAACAAAGATTTAGATTCAGTTTAGAAGCATGCACCATCTTACTAACTGGACGAGTCTATTTCCTGAGACATGCACACTAGAACATGCATTTCATTAGCGTGCATGAGATAGATAGAGAGAGAGAGAGAGAGAGAGAGAGAGAGAGAGAGAGAGAGAACTTTGATAATATGACTCGGGTCAGCCAAAAATGACGTGGAGTCACCGGCTGGGCAACTACGTATTTATAGGCATCCTCTTCCTGATTTTATTAGGGTTCTTCCTATTCATCTTGTCCTCTTCTGCCGTTATAGTTTTTTTTTTTTTTTTTTTGGTCTAAAATATAGAAAATTCATTCAAGTGGAATGTTAAGTGGACCCATAAAATGGGCTTAAGTACATAAAAGGTCAAAAAGATATTGAGGAGGTGAAACAACCCAATTTGAAGATAAAGAGTTGCGTCCATGGGCTTTGGCGACCAATCCAAAATAAAATTAGCCTCTCTTCTAAAGTGCTGGATAGGGGTGATCGGGTCCAGGGTAGGTAGGGTCTAGATATGAACTTTGTACCCGACCTTATTATAAATTCTCCTTTTTTGGACCCTGTACCCAACTCTGTTTATATTAGACTCTGTACCCGACCTATCATATTTTTATAGTTCAGTTCCAAGGTCAACTATGTTTCCATTGGAACTTATTTTGCAATCTCCCGATATCCTATACGATTTCGAATTTTATATTAATACGCGAGAAAATAATATGATTCTCATAATTTGTATCGAAACATTAAGCACTTGTACTAAATAAATACATTAACATTTTGACTAAACGAAAAATTAAAAATCCACATGGCTAATTATAATAAATAAAATCATAAGACAAAGAATTAACAATAAATATGAGTCTAATATTAGTTTTATTCCCACAACTACTATATGTAGCTACTCATTTATGCAAGCACAACTTCTCATACAAAAGAGAAATTAGGCAAGCCAATCCACGTGGTACATAAGAATCTGAATTGAGAGGGAGCCGATAAGGGAGGGAAGCAAGTGATGAAGAGGAACGACAAAGGAGGAGTGCCGTGTGTGTTTGAGAGAGTCAAGAGAAAAAACGCCGTATGATTACGGGAGTAAAAATAAAAATAAGGGGAAAAAATAAAGTTTTAGACTTATACTTACAAAACCGGTTCCGAAACCAGTCCGAGAATCGGTTTCTGGGTGGGCAATCAATCGGACTCGGTTCCCGAACCGGTTTAAACCGGTTCTAAATTTTGGGAACCGGTTCTCGGACCAGTTTCAATAGGAACCGGTTTCCGACCCTATTTTCCAGGTGAGTCGGTCCGATTTCCGGGTATACCCGATCCGGTTGCACACTCTTAGTGCTGGATGTGGAGCTTTGAGAATAAAGGGAGCAGTTCAGCACACTCAGCCAACCACACACGTATCTCCCACAAAGTCAAATTTGGATTTATAACTGCATCCACCAGTGTTAAGCAGTCTGACTCAATTATTAGATTCTCTTTCTCTCTCCTCCTCTGCAAAAGGTGCTCTAGGGTTGTTAGTGCCTCTACCTGCAGGCGTGAAGTGACGCGGACAGATCTGCAGAATCCCTCCTCTAACGTTATAGTTTACTACGCAGAATATTACACGTGCTGAAATCAATTGTTGCATTCGAGCGAACGGTCAACCGATCTCCTCAGAAAGTGACAAACCATCGGACCGAGCGGTGAGCGAGCCAAAAATGACGTGGAGTCACCGGCTGGGCAACTACGTATTTATAGGCATCCTCTTCCTGATTTTATTAGGGTTCTTCTATTCATCTTGTCCTCTTCTGACGTTATAGTTTACTACGCAGAATATTACACGTGCTGAAATCAATTGTTGCATTCGAGCTAACGGTCAACCGATCTCCTCAGAAAGTGACAAACCATCGGACTGAGCGGTGAGCGCGAGCAAAGTGTAGTACTAGTTGCCCCGGTTACATCCAATCAGTTACGTTTTGAGATTATGTCAAACTCACGTTAGATTTCACTATAAAACACGAATTTCCATAAAATTTTAGAAAAATTACCAAAGAAATCTTAAATCTATTGCATTAATGCTCACTCATTAGGCAATTAATTCCTAAACTTTTTAATTAACTATTAATCCTAAACATCTTTGACGATTTTCCAATTTATTCATTCTGGCTAATTTTATCTCAAAATCACTAATATGAAGTCTAGTTAGCACCAATAATCTTATGTAGCACAGCTGGTGTTGATATAAATAAGTTTTATAATTTTTATAATTTTGATTTATTTTTTTATTTTATTTTCTCTCTCCCCCTTCCTTCTCCCTAAGCTGATTGCCGAAACTTAGCGATCGGCCAAAGGCATTGGCTAGTGAGGCTTGACCTCACTCGCCAATGAGGCTCATCCCCACTAACCACTAGTAAGGGCAAGCCTTGCCAAATCGACGGCGAGGTCCCATCGCTGGGCGAGGCCTCGCCAAATTTAGCTAGGCCGAGCCTCACCATCATTGGGCGAGGCCCTCGCCAGATCCATGGTGAGGGTAGCCTCTCCCTAGATCGGTGACGTCGAGCATTGCTACCACTGGGCAAGGCCCTCACTAGATCCATGGTGAGGTCGGCCTCCCCCTAGGTGGGTGAGGCCTTGCCCTCGCCATGGTTGGACGAGATCAAGCCTTACCAAATTTGGCGATACCTTGCCCAACGATGGGACCTTGTTGTCGATTTGGCAAAGTTTGCCTTCACTAATGGCTAGCGAAGGTGAGCCACGCCATTGGCCAGCAAGGTTGAGCCCTACCAACCAAAGCCTTTGGCTAGTCGTTGGCTAAGAGAGGGAGGGAGGGAGGGAGAGTAAAAAATAAAATATAAAAAATTGAAAAAATTGAAAAAATTGAAAAAAAAAATTAAATAATGGACACATTATTGTCGATTAGACGGCCAGCGCTGACCGAATGGACTAAATTGGCACAATTATAAAAGTTTTATGACTAAATTGGCCCAAAAAAAAAAGGACTAAATTGAAAAAATTGTAATAGGTTTCTGACAATTTTGGTAATTTTCCTCGGTGAAGTATGTAAGAGATAGGCGTGAGTCAACATCCAATGATCTTCATTCGATCTACAACAATCGTTTGCCTCCGTTGAGAGCTTGCAAAAGGTGTATGGCAACCAAGATCACCTTCTCAGGCCTTAATTATGTTAAGCATGATAAACATGCTATTATTACTTTATATATAATATAGGGCTATCCTGTTCATACCAAACATTGTATTGCTTAGTATATACCTATTTTTGGTCATTCATCATGCAATTGACAGGATTTAAGAAAAGGTTTGGTCGACCAAAGGCGCTTAATACTTAATAGTCCTCTATAAAGGTAAAACATCATAGAGTAGTGGCTCTCATTTGGACCTAAGCCCACCATTTTGGATACAAAGTGCTTTGAAGTTTTAAGTTGAAGCTTGGATGAAGCTGCTTTGGTCTATAGATCCAGTTCATCCATAGTCGATTATAGGTGGTTATCCTCTATTTCTATACTAAAAACTAATAGTTTATTGTTTGGTCGTTTATTTTTGCAGCAATTATTGTAATATTGAAAGAAAATAATAATATTCTTACGAGGAAATGTTAATAATGAAAAATTTATAAAAATATTAAAATGGCCACGCTTTGTCCACTCTTATTTTGATTAATACACTTGCAACAAAGTGTTGTGACCATAGTACAGATTGTGGGTCCTGAGTTTTAGCATCCTTTGCATTCTCTTAGGGCACGCATGATAATCATTTTATTTCTTTATTTCTTTATTTTTTTTTTTTGTTTCCAGGAATAAGTTTGAAACAGAAATTCATTTTATAATGTAATTTCATTTTTCTATTTATAGAAATCAAAAGTTAAAATTTTTAACTTGTCTATTTTTGAAACAAAAGTGATAAATGAAAACTCTTCTTATCATTCACTTTCGTTACCACTTGTCGCCGGCCATCAAAAGCTAATCGCTGGATGCTGGTCACCAAATGTTGGCTGTCGGTTGTTGGTCGCCAAATGCCCATCGCCCACTGGCAGCCTCCCCTCTTATTGGCCGCCTCCCACCACCAATTGAAAGGGAGAAATTTTATGTCGTTATCAAACGAATTTCTATTACAGGAACAATAATTTTGTAAGGTTATCAAGCCGGTATTTTTGCTCAAAAAATCATCTAAGGAATAGAAATAGAAAAATCAATTTCAAGCCAGAAATTTATTTTTGGAATAGAATGGTTATCATTCGCGCTCTTAAATTCCTTTTTTCGGTTTCTTCTTTTGCAAGCCCCACTTTCCTTCATCTTTATCCTTCTCTCTTTCTCTCTCCTTTTACTTTCTTTTCTTCGATGTTTAAGATGATTTTTGCGTTGTTTTTCATGGCGGGTGCTTGATAAATTGATTAAACTCAGAGTGTTGGTTAATGTTGAGTAATGTGGTAATTTTCCTTGTGATGGATTCAGGTCAATGAAGTCTGAAGTTGCTTTTTATTCTGTCATCTAAATTCTTTTACATTTGGAAAAAAGTGGGTATTGATTTATTCTTCTTTACTATTGAATCTAATTAAAGTTGATGCTTTTGAGAATCTTTGTTGAGGACTTTTGGCATAGCTGAGATTCTCTCCTTTTGGGGATTCTTGTGGTTGATCCGATCCTAAAGAGTTTTGCTTTCATCAAGTGATATTTTTTTTATCATCCCATTATCTTTTAACTATTAAACTTATTGATTTCTGCGACCCCATTGGCATGGAACATGATTTGATTTTTTGAGTGGATTTTCTTTTCATTGAAAATTTCTCCGGACTAGTTTTCGTTGACTCTTTCTTTTTGCAATTTGTTTGGCAGAATGATTTCAAGATGCACATTTTGATATCTCCCCACAATATTGGTCTAATTATGGTTTGGACTTAGTAAAGGATGAAGGGGTTTTTTCCAAGAAATTTTAGTTTTCTTCTCATTTTAGTAGATTAATTGAAACCTTTTACCATTTTGTTTATGGTTCTTGAGAAAGTGGGAAACAAGTGGGCAACCAAATGCATTTTCGCTTATCAACTGATAAAGTCTATTGGTGGGGGTGCAAAGTATCCCTCTGTATTATATTGGGTTGGTTTTGAATAGAGAATGACTTCCATAAGTTGCACAACCATCAATTAGACTGAGAAAACATATTTGACTGTGTTTGTTTTGCGGAATATATTTTCAGGGAAAACATTTTCCTCATTTTTCGGCGTTTGGCTCACTCATGAAAATGAGTCAACGGAAAACATTTTCCTAGTCAATAGAAAAAGTTTCAATACCAAAGCTTAAATTGAGGAAAATGATTTCCCCTTAAAGGAACTGGAAAACGTTTTCCGAACCTACCAAAGCTTGGATTTGGTGCTTGGTTTACAAACAATTGTTCTTATAAAATTATATTAATTCAAATTTTAATTTTTTTAATTTTTAAAATATTCAAATTTTGTATTTTTATTTTTTATTTTTTATTATTTTCTTCTTTTTCTTCTCTATTTCTTTCCTTCCTTTTTCTTTTTCTTCGCCTCCACACATTGCTAACCACGGGGACGGCCGTTGAGCTTCAGCCTTGCCAAATCAAGCGAGCTCACGGCCTCCGGTGACAAGGCTTGAGCTCACCTGAGGCTAACAAGCCTCAAGCCTTGCCAAATCGAGCGAGTTCCTAGCCTTCGGTAGTGAGCCTCAAGCCTCGAGCCTTGGAAGATTGGGCGGGCTCGTAGCCTCTATGGCGAGCTGGCAAGGCTCGAGCTTGCCCGAGGCCGGCAAGCTTGTAGCAAGGCTCAAGTGGTGAGCCATGAGCCTTGACAGATCAGGCAAGTTCGTGGCCTTTGGCAGCGAGCCTCGAGCCTTGCTAGATCGGCGAGCTGACGGCCTTCGATGATCGCTCAAGCTCGCCCCTCATAAGCTAGCCGGGGACGAACTACCAGAGGAAGCAAAAGGGATGGCACGAGGAAGCTGAGAAGCAAAGGAGAAGAAGAAGAAAAAGAAAAAAAGAAAAAGAAAAAATGAAATAGAAAGGAAAAAAGGAAAAACATAAATTAAAAGTAAATAAAAAATAAAATTAATTAAAAATTCGAAGTTTTTTAAAATAAAAAAGATATTCATTTTTTTTTTTGTTGATTTAAAGTGTGAAATCATTTTCTAATGGAATCCAAACAATGAAAAATATTTTCGATTATACATCACCAAATAAAAGAAAACAAAGCATATTCATGGAAAATGCTTTTTGGGAAAGTATTTTCCTCTATCATTAAGTCTTCCGCAAAACAAATGCACCCTAAATTTTGTGCTTTTACGGAGGTGGCTATGGTGGAATTTTCTCAGCTAGAGAGAGAAAGAGAAAGCGAGAATGATGCTGAAAGGTTGGATGAAGAGGAAGGAAAGTGGGACCCACAAAGAAGGAAAAGAAAAAAGACATCTCTATTCATTTCACTAAAAATGACTTTCAAGAAAACGTTTTCCGAATTTTCCTTAGTTGGGGAAATATTTTTCGTGAAGGGAAAAAAAGCCTTCTAAGATAGGGGAAAATGTTTTCTCTTTCTCTTATCTCACATCCAAGTTAACCCTTTTTATCTTTCTTTTTCTTTTCTTTTTTTAAATTGAATTTTTAATTCTTTTTCTTTTTTCTTTTTTTTAGTATGTCTTGACTGGTCACTAGCTAGGGGTGAGCGGTTCCTGATTCCGGTTCGATTCCATCTGGAACCTGGAACCTACCCTCAGATATAGGTTCCTCATTTTTTAAAACCTGGAACCTACCCATCAGAACCAAGAACCTAGAACCTACCCTATCACAGGTTCCGAGGTCGGTTCTAGGTTCCTACAAGTTTTTTTTTTTTTTCATTTTCAGAATAAACTATGCAACAATTGCTCGATCTCGCTATTGGGTAAGATCTTAAGGAAACGTTGTGTTTGATGTTATAAAACAGCATTTTCACGTTCCAACAGGTTCTAATGAGGTTAAAACATTAAAATCAGACTGCCTTGGTTTGAGCAACCGCACATAGGTTTAAGTAGAATGTAAAACCAAAAACATAGTAACTCATTTCCCGAAGAAAACTATGTAAACACAACCATAGCATTTTATTTTGGATTCTAGTAATTTGCTTTTCATAAACACTACATCCCCTTACAAAAAATGGGCGACAAATAAATTGTGAAAAACTGAAAATGGAAGAATAGACAGTACTTGTCCCATTCAAGGAAGAAATCAAAGTGAACAGAAAAATGGAGGAATTGTACAATGGGTTCAAGAATAAACTTATGACAAAGTGGGGACAATTGAGAGTTGAAGTTTCGTAGTCCCCTCCTTCTCCACAAACGTTAATTCCATACAACCTGGTTTTCTGTGTTGTTCACAACTTAGAGATCGCAATAGCTCTGCTTTTCCAGCTCAATTGTTTACATAAATTTGAACATCAGAATCCATCCATTAACATGAGAGAGCTAGAAAGGAAGGCCCTCCTAGGTCACAAAGTAAGAAAAAGCTAACATAAACAGACATTTTTCATATATCAAACTCTCCATATAATCATGCAATGCAGTATATACGAGCAAACATTAAAAAATCATGCTTCTGGATATCTAACCTGATTTTACCAGTCAAAATGCAAACAAGATAAAATTTGAATCTTCCCCTTATCACGGAGAAGAATGAACAATTTATTCCATTATTAAGGACGAAAGAGACACCATTATGCAGTTTATGTCCATAAGCACGGATAACCAAATTATGAAAGGAAAACAAGGGTGCAATACAAGTACATGAGCATTACTAAATGCAGAAATGATGTGACAACATGCCTTCCCCTGCAAATAAAGAGTCCAAGTTCACTTTCAACTAGCAAAAGGAATGTTAAACAAGTATTTGGCTCTCAACCAAATAAAAACCTCAGTCATTGGCCTCCTTAACAACAGGCCCAGAATCATGTCCATTCGGAACAAGAGATATCCTTACTACCCTAAAGTGATATTAAGGCTAGAAGATCTTGCTCAAGTAGAAATTGAGCACACCATTCATCACAAGAATGCTAAACTTTGTTTCCAGTAGTCAGGGTTGAGTTTAGAACGTTTCAAAAAGCACCATCTAATTACGCTTTAGACAAATGTCTATGCAAATTAACGATGAGAGTGCATACTTCAATGTTCTATTAGATCAAGGCTGTTCTCGGTTTGGAGGTAGCAATCTTTTAGGACGCGGCATCGGGGCGGCTGGGCGAGCGGCGTTGAGGCAGCTAATTGAACCAATATAGAGAGATTCCATCTTTTGGATTTTGACTTCCCTAAACCTGAGCATCATCTTGGTGCACCGAGTGTCTTAATTAGCATGATTACACACAGCTTATGCCGTGAAGAAAATGACATAAAAAATCCAGGAAGTACCAAACGGTTCAAAGGCATCACCGAGTGGAGGGGGGCAAGCAGTGACTAGTTGTCATTGAGGGCGTCGCTGAGCAGGGGGTCGAGCGGTGACGAGTCATCGTTGAGGGCGTCACTGAGCAGAGGGAGGGCGAGCGGCGATGAGTCGTTGTCGAGGACGTCACCGAGTAGAGGGGGGCGAGCAGCGACGAGTCATCGTCGAGGGTCTCACCGAGTAGAGGGGGTCGACAGCGTCGAGTCGTTGTCGGGGCGTTGCTGGGGGGTGGGGGCAAGCTGTGACGAGTCGTCGTCGAGGGCGTCGCCAAAAGGAGGGGACGAGCGACGTCGAGTCATCGTCAAGGCATCACCGAGCGGAGGGGGGCGACGGCAACGGATCTTTGTGGACTTCGAGGGCGTCGCCGAGCGGAAGGGGGGTGAGCGGTGACGAGTTGGTGGCAGCGATGTCGTCGAGAGGAGGGGAGCAAGTGGCATCTGGGGGGTGAGCAGGGAAAGCCAAGGAGAGTGGTGGGAGTCGGATGCTAGGGTTAGAGTTAGAGAGAGAGGAGAAAGGAATAGCCGAATAAAATTAGGGTTTTTTAGGAAGTTCCGGTTCCGGTCCCGGGTCCCGGTTCCCGGTTCTAGTTTCTATAGGAACTCGAACCGAACCGGGAACCGTCGGTTCCAAAAAAAAAAAGGAACCGGGAACCGGAACCTTTCTCTTTGGAACTGGGAACCGAACCGGACCCTCCGATGCGGCTCCCCAGTTCCCGGTTCTACCCGGAAACCATGCTCACCCCTATCACTAGCCACAGGCGAGTTGCACTCGACCACAAACAAGCCTTGAGCTCGCCGGCCTTAGGTGAGCTCAAGGCTTACTGCTCGCCAGATTGATGACGAGCCAAGCAAGCGGCCAACTCGAGCCCTAGCTCGTCGCTCACCCAATTGGCGACGAGCTCGAGCCCTAGCTCTTTGCTCGGCCGGTTGTTGGCCATCGTGTGGCCGGTGATCGGCCGAAGAAGAAAAAGACAAAAACAAAGAAAAGGAAAATATAACTATAACTATAAAATAATAAAAAAAATAACATTTTAAATAATTAAAATTATATTTAAAAAATAAAATAATAAAAAAATATTGAAAAAGAAAGAATGAAAGAAAAAAATTTCTTACCAAACAGCAGAAAATAAATAATATTTTTCTAGAAAATGGTTTCATGGAAAATATTTTTCAGAAACATTATATTTTCCTTGAAACGGAGGAGAATGTTTAAAATGTTGAAAGGCGGATCTCACAATGGGTGAAATGGTGATGGCACTTTGTAAGGAAGTGTTCTAGTCAAATTAGGAATGGAAAAAAGACCGCCCATGTTAAAACTATGAATAATTTTTAATCGCAATTGTATTAAAGTTCATCAAAATTATTATATGTTTTTTTTTGGTTGAACAAGACTCATGGTACTGAATAAGGCAAGCACAAGTCTCATTTGGAAGCAAAATGAGTGGAGAGTGCAAGAAAAATACCCCTCACAAGAAGAATCATCAATTTCTTGTAAATTAGAGGCAATCTTTAAGGAAGAACTTGTTATGTTATATTTACATAAATGGAGAGCACTCTTGTCACGCCAATGATCTCGAAACTACATCAGTGTGATTTGATGTCTTCTCACCAATTTGAGCAATATCTACCAACGCCAGTAGGACTTGATTGCAAGAAAGGCCGAAATTTTATTTACATGAAAATGGAGGACGAATTTGCAAAAGCATCCTAAGTCACGAGGACCATGATTGGACTAATGTTCGTCGTATTATTTTTGGGATTTATTCCCTATCCTCGTACATGTTTCCTAGTCTCTCCACATAGGTCACTCGCATTCCAAAGTCCAGGCCTAGATTCCCTTCGGAGAAAGGTAATGAATTCCCTTGTTATTGTATTTACTGAACTGCGGACTAAGAAAGATAGAGCCAAGGTAGGGTTACAGGCCCTTTCACGTTGCTCCTTGAAAGCAGCAAGAAGAGAGTTAAAAATGCCCACCATGCTCTTTTGTTCTCCTTTCGGTGGGACTGACCTTCCCTAGTTCAACAATGGTCTTGAGTTGCAATGAAAGCTTTGAGTCAAATGCAGCTTGAATTGCAATCGTTTTTCTTTGAGCTGCAGTCCAAGAAGAGAGTTAAAAAAGCCCACCTTTGTTCTCCTTTTGATAGGACTGACCTTCCATAGTTTAACAATGGCCTCGAGTTGGAGCGAAGGCCTCGAGTCAAATGCATCTTGAATGCAGTTGTTCTTCGAGCTGCGGTGCTAGAAGAGAGTTAAAAAGACCCACTATGTTCTTTTGTTCTCCTTTAATTTAACAATGGCCTTGAGTTACAGTGAAGGCCTTGAGTCAAATGCATCTTGAATTGTAGTTGTTCTTATTTAAGCTGCGGTAAAATCCTCCAATCAAATGCATCTTGAATTGCAGTTGTTCTTATTTAAGCTACGATAAAATCCTCCAATCAAATGCATCTTGAACTAGAGTTAATTTCCTCTTTGGCTGAGAGTATAAATTGAAGGAAATTATTATCAAATTAGTTCTACACCTACTGTACAAATGTCAATTCGGTTATCGAACTTTTCAAGTTTGTCAATGTAATCCTAAACCCTTATGCAAAATTCCAATTTAGTTCTTTTGACTAATTCACGCCAGAAATCGCTAATGTGATGTCTGGTTACCGTTGGCGGTCCTATGTGGCACATTGGCATGAACAACTTGTCGATTGCTATGTCAACATTTCTGGTGCAATTGGTTAGAAGAATTGATTGGAATTTCGCACAAAGGTTTAGAAATTGACGATATTAAAAAATTTACAACTGAATTGATATCTATACAATAGATTTACTTTTTCCTAATTTGAAGGAAGGAAATGGTCCACTAATCTTATGTTTTGGCAAGATATTAAGACAGATTAGTCAGATGAGTTAGATGTAGAATGACCAAGGGCACTGATTAACTAAAATTGGGTTACATTTGCATAAATAATTCTCTTTAAAAAAAAAAAAAATTTAAACTGAAAGATTCTTCCATTTATGAAGTTACATTTTTTGAATTCTTTTGAGGGATGATATACAAATCCTCGCTAGCTGCATATCATTACCATTTATATTGATCACTCTCATATTTATTATATGCCAAAGTTATTAGAACCCCCGAAACTTTTCTTCGGCTTTTAGTAATTAGAATTTACATACGTCTAGAAAATGATAATGATACTGTTTCTAATTAAGAAATGTATTTTTTACGTTATCAAGGAATAAATTGGCTACTTTAGCTAGTTCTAACTCGTGGACAATAATTTTGACAATAAAGCTTACGAGTGAAATAGTATGGATCGATAAAATATGCAATAATATAATGTACATTTAGACTTGACAAATATTGTTTGATGAAAATAATATCAACTGAATATTTATTGTAATCACATATTAGATTTCATCAAAATATCTGTACGCGCACAACTCTTATTTGAATGAAGTGACAAAAAAAATGTGACCTTTATTGTATAGAACAAATTAAAATACCAATATTGAGTTGGTCAAGATCAAAAGCGAAGTCCTTTGATAAGAGAAGACTGGGCAGGGAAGATTTTCATTAGACATCAGAAATAAACAGAGGGATTTCGAATTGGTGAAGACAAACACTATCTTCCCAGTAATTGTTGTTCTTCGAATCACAATCTTTCTTCCACATGATTGTAAGGATGACAATAGAGTTCGAACTCCATTGGTGATTCAAATTTGCGTTATGAATATAACGTGGTTCCAAATCCATGGTGGTATCATAATGTAGTTCTTTTGACAGTTGATTTCACGATTTTTGTCGTGCGTAAAACTTCTTATTTGAAATTTTGTAAAAGGTTTGTGTTTTTGAGTGTAACTTGGCCGATCCAGTGCCGAGTTTCTTCCAAATAATTGGTCTCCAAATTGCAAAACTGTGTCAAACCCAGCAGTAGGAAAACAAGGATATAGCCAGAATAAGGTTACTTTGACTTTCCTACTCGAAATTAAGCGGAGTGAAAATAATTTTCCAAAAAATGCACTTTCCCTTTCTTTTTCTTTTCTTTCTTTTTTCCCCCCAATTTTTTTGTACTTTTTATCCCGTTAGCTGGCATTTAAACCAGCACGTCCCTAAAATCCCAATCGTCAAATCATCAGGCCCAATGCCTCGTTTGCATAATGTTAAGAAAACCCTCACACCAAATGGCGGAAAAACACTTGCTTGAATCCGAATTTAGTGAACGGAGTGCATTACAACCATTGAGCTTGTGAGATCCACAAGTAATGTGCATGTGAGAACCAAAAAATTAATGGTTGTAATTCAGTACTGGACAAAAATTCTAAAATGGAGCCACTTGTTTGCATTAAGAAGTTGAAAAAGAAAGAAAAGTGTACGCATCCCATTGAGCTTTGCACCAGGGCATCAATTTTTCTCGCTAGTGGATAAATTTAAAAATGTCCACTATGCTTGTAATTACATTACAATGTTTCAAAGCTTTGTCGCTTTTTGCTTT
Organism: Eucalyptus guilfoylei; assembly: GCA_016097605.1. Lineage (NCBI taxonomy): Eukaryota > Viridiplantae > Streptophyta > Magnoliopsida > Myrtales > Myrtaceae > Eucalyptus > Eucalyptus guilfoylei. The sequence goes on from CM027864.1 coordinate 31,859,699, forward strand.
GGTGTGGACGAGCAGTTAAAACGTGGCCTTGAAGTACAGTTGCTTAGAATTGCACCTAATTGAGAATTTGAGGACCACCTTGGCAAGCCTGAAAAATTAAGGATCGAGTTAACATTCGTATAATAAGTTTAGGACTACTATAGTTATTATTTCGATCAAGTTATATTATCAGCCAAAGAGAAAACTAACTATAATTCAAAATACATTTGACTCACTTCGCAGCTTAAAGAACAACAGCAATTCATGATGCATTTGACTTGATGCTTATGATTGAATTGATGTAAATATAATAGATCTATGACTTTTATTATCCCCATAATAAAGTCCTTTTGACCATCAAACTCGCGATTTTTGGTATGCCTCCCTGGTGTAATTTTGTTGATCTAATGCCGAGCTTATGCCAAATGATTGGTCCCCAAATTGCAAAACCCAACAGGTGGAAAGACGATATAGCCATAATAAGGTTACCTTTGACTTTTCTTCTAGAAATCAAGGAGATACAATAGAGTAAAAATAACTTTTCAAAATGTACTTTCCTTTTCCTTTTTCTGTTCTTTTCTTTCCTTTATTTATTTAATATATATATTACATTTTCTTCCGTTGGCTGGCATTTACTGGCATTTAAACCAGCACGTCCCTAAAACCCTAATCGTCAAATCAGCGGGCCAAGCGGCTGGTTAGCATAACGTAAAGAAAATCCTCACATCAAATGGCGGAAAAAATACTTGTCCTAATACAAATCCAATAAATCAAGTGCATCACAATCATTGATCGTATGAGATCCAAGTTCTTGTAAGAACCAAAAAGTCAACGGTTGGAATTCAGTACGTGATGAGAATTCCGAAATTGAGCCCACTTGTTGGCAATAAGAAGTTAAAAAAGAAAAAAAAAAGTATGAATCCCATTGAGCTTTGCGCTAGGCCAGCAATTTTTCTCGCTAGTGGATAAGTTTTAAAAAGCCCACTATGCTTATAAATTTATAATTTACATTACAATGTTCCAAAACTTCTTGGTTTTTTTTGCTTTGGAGTGGACGAGCAGCTAAAAAGTGGCCTGGAAGTACAGTTGCCTAGAATTGCAGCTATGGAGAAATTGCAGGATATTGAATTGGTCGATCTGCTTAATTCCAATCTCCACACGCATCCGATAAGGATGTCTTGCGAGTTCATAGAAGACCAAAGATTGCCCTGAACACTTCTAACCTAGTCAAAAGAATCAATGCAACATAAGATCAGGTCCATCCTGCCTATAGAAATGTGGTGCGACTTCTCTCAACCACGATGGTTCGATGGTCGCAACATTGCGCATGTATTGTCGGTCGGTCGAGACAATCGAGTGGTAGACAACCCACTTCGGATTTACTCTGCAAAGTGACGTAGTTTGAGCAAGAATCAATAAGGAAGATCAACTCTCAGAGCACACAAAATCAAAATATATAGCATTGCTTGCTTACCGAAATAAAACTGAGGACGGATGAATGTAAACTTCCTGGGACGTTCTCACAGTCTTGTACATCCCATCATGACTAAATGGCTTTTTAACACGTTAAAGGCCACAAGAAAAATCAAAGATCAGCTGACCCTGACTTTGACAAATTACTTTAGTGTAACTAGAACACCAAAGACGATTAAGATTGCAAACGTAAAGAGCAGTGGCTAGCCCAGTAGGGGAAGGAGAAAAACTCACCTCAAGACGACAAGCATTTGCGAAGAACCCCATAGCGACTGCCTTTCTAACAACCTGCAAGAGATTGTGAGAATAAGAGCTTTCCTCAAGAACTTTCGCCATGAAAATAATGGTATTTTGTCAAAGGAGCAAACAAGAAAATTGTGGCAAATTGAGGAGGCTCTCTGTTATTTTTTATTCTGATGTGCAGTTTTCATGAGCATGTCATTTGAGATGGCCGTGCCTGACTCAATCATCCAATCTATGATGATTCACCATGCCATGTATGCCCTTATGATCGGGCCATACTCCTGTGATTCTATATTTTAACCAAACCGCCTGATGAAATAATCAATATTTACCCATAAAATTCGAACCATGAAATTGATCTCCAAAAAGAAGGGGGGAAAGGGAAATAATCCCAATTGCATACATCACTAATTCTCTTTGGTTTTCATACCAAGGAAAAATACAATAAAACGAGAGAATTACTAAGGGGAGCATAGAAGTCTCATCTTGGCACTGAACTAAAATGCAACAGCAGCAGATTAATGTTTAAAAGCTAATTGCGCAATAAACCAATGGCATAACAGGAAGAGCCAAATACAGTAAATCTCGACAATAGGTCAAAGTTAGGAAGTGTTACCCAAAACTTCTCATAAAACATGAGGAATTTTTGCTTGGTTTTAAGAGCGAAAGCAGAGCATCGGTTGACTAAATCTTTTGCCCAGATATATTTTGGTTCTATTATAATTCTCTTGAAACATAATAACAAAAACAGCATTTTGATGTCACCAACATTTATTTTTCTATGATATCATTGCTTTGACAAAATATTAATTAAAGCTTAAGCGCAAATTTCAGTGAGAGCAATTAGACCAGCAATGGTTCATGGCTTCTAGGATGTTAGGTGGTCAACTTTAGCATGGTATTATAATGAGTTTAGCGGATAGGGAGATGTGCCATTGGATGTGCAGACACTTAAGAAGAGATTGCTAGAAACAAGTGCATCAGAGGAAAGGTTGGTGTCGGCTGAGGATAAGATGAGAGGTACTCGTTTAAAATAGTTTATACATGCGAAGAAAACGAAATCCAGAGGCTCCAACAGTGAGATGCGAAGTTATGACAGAGATGGAAGCTAAAAGAGGAAAGGAAAGGCAGAATGACACGAACAGATACTTTGAAGAAATCCTGTGTAGTTGTATGCTATGGAGAAATTACAGGCTAGGGTAAGATGGCATAACAAGATCCAAGTTATAGATGCCACTTTGTCAGTAAAGACAAAGCTTTCGATGTCATTAATGTTCTTAAAACTCAGTTCACCTATCATGCTGTTGCTTTTGGAGACATTCCCAAGAAAATCATTTTCTCCTTAAGAAAAGCTTTCTTAAGAAGATGATCAAGATTCACTTGCGCACTTATGTCAGTGGAGCTCTACCTCAACAGCCAACAAATTTAGACCTGAATAAATTGTTGACATTAAGTGCAAGTAATTGATTTTATGGCCCAAAAATTTTGGAAGAAGAGCTTGTGGGTCCAGAATCACTCAGCAGTTGCGAAAAGCTCTCTCAGTAGGCAGCGAGTGAAGTTTCAGACTGATAATAAAGATGATAAAATAAGAAACCAGAGTGTGAGTAAAAGCGTTACCAGCATATCATTGTCACAAGATTTTAGAGTTACTCCCAATCTCTGAGCAATTCTCCTTAATTGTTCTCTGATATCAACCACCTTTTTCTGTGGGAAAAAGAACATCGTGGTAAAATGGATCAAATGTAAAGCAGACGGGCATACAAAGACAAATAACATCAGTCTTCTATACTGCAAAGGTGCATACCATTGCATGATAATTAATGTAGTTCCTATGACACCACTGTGATGATTTGCCAGACTGAAGAAATCCTTTGTACACATTTAAGAATGTTACATGATCGCCCTGCATCAAATTAAGAAGGTAAACCCAATAAAATAATTGATGGTGGAAATGTTTGCATCAACAGCTTAACAAAATCCTAAATATCTTAAGGCTAAACCCGTAAGACAAATGAGATGCTTCAACAAAATGAACAATTTTTTAGAGAATGTCATAGCAAAATACTAATAAAGAAGTCTCCCAAGCATATATAGCTGACTAGTAGATCAAAAACCAAGATGCTAACCTCAGCAGCGGCAAATCTCAACTTTGCTTCATCCAGTTCCTTTTGTATTCCCCTACTGGAAACCCAAATAGACTGAAAAAGCAATTTGCAAAGGTAATTTAAGCTCAAGAACTTCCATTACCATCAAATAAGTGTAGCTAACGATGGCACAGGCAGAAACTATTACCTGGATAGAAAGAACAGCAGCGATAGTGAGGACCTCCTGAGAACAACCCAGCTGGTCCGAAGACAAGATCATCTTTGAGATCATTGGGTCCTACACAAAGCTCAACTGATCTAACAAAGAGGCTCAATTGAGATAACAAATGCAGAGATCTTCATGAACTAAGTTAAGTTAATCATGAAAACTTTACACAGAATTTTTCTAAAAGTATATCATGAGGGCTAGGAGAACTAAAAAATAAACAAAAAACCTCAGGTGCTTAACCAGTTGGAAATCATAGCTGAAAATGCTGGTGCATAAGCAACTTCAACACAGAATGAATAATCAGCACTACCAAGAGGGAAAAAGTTTGCTCCCAGAAATAGACATCTACAACCCAAGTGGAAAATCAAAGTGGGGTGGAGAGTAGTAGAGCATAGATGTGTACCAATATGATAAAAAATAAGTGAAGAAATCGCTGATTTCTTCTCTCCAATTTTGCCTCTCAGTCTATCTAGAATAAGTGTGTTCAAATAACACCAGATTAACAACATATTTACCAGAGACAGAGATGCCAAAGAATTGGAATATAGGATTGGGAGTGGCAGAAGGAATAGTAGCTAAATAAAAGCATGGCAGTATACATAAAAGTATCTAATAAAATTCAGGCATCCAAAGCAAAATTTGCTTAAAAAAATAATAGTGGTGATGAAAGAGACCAGTGCTACATACAAGTGGAATCTCAGCTACTTGAAAACCAAGAGGTGCCGTAAGTTTGGCATCATCATCAAGTACTCCAAGAGAATATAGCACTTCAAGAGCACGAATCATTGACTCAGGGGATGGAGATGCCGGCCAATCAAAACCCAAGATATTATCTATCCCCAGGGCTTTCAACTGAAAGATCAGTAAAATATGATTAGCTTAAGAAATTTGAAGAAGAGTAAACATTCATTATAAAAACATAAAATGTTTATAGTCAGTGAAAATAAGTCCTAGAACTGTTAATTGCACTGAGGACACTATTTTTCATGCGACACCAACATTAAGTTATTTGTCAAGCAGAGTGGACTCTCCTTTCAATATGTTGCTGAAAGGTCCCTACCTTTCTTTTGGCCACTAAAACTTACAAATGAAAGATAACATGCTTGTCCTTCGATGGAACAGTAATGTAAAACAAAGGAACAAGAGAAGTTGCTTAAGCAAGTAAAATTCAAATGAAGTACAATGGAAGAAAACTTTTCTTTCTTCCCAGATTCCTCAACAAAAATTGGACAAAGAATTTTCAACTACTGCTTACAGCGTGGTAAGGCTCACACAGGAGAGAAAAGTGTAAGGCATTTTTTATTTAGCTACAATTATGCCATTGACAAATAGACACCACTTCATATTAAATTTTTGATTCAGCTACAATTATGCCATAGAAAAAAAAAGGCAACTTCATATTAAAACTACATTGGGTCGAAACTCATCCTTGTCACTCCTGTACCAATCCTCCCAAGTTCAGAGGCAGTTTGTTATAAATGTAATAATATCATGAGTTATGCATGTATTCAAGGAAATTTGTGTGACAAAATCAGGGAAAGAAACCGCACACCTGGATAACACAAGAAACAAGATTTGATCTCTGTATCTCTGGGATCCCCTCAGCAGCCATTTCATTGACAAAATACTCTTCTGTATATAACCTGGTTGCACATGTGGAAAGCCAAAAAGGCAAGTTCATTAGACCTGAGCATAGCTAGATGATAAGGCATGGCAACATGCAAAAAGGAATACAATGGATCATGGAGCTCAAGAAAGACAGAAGGTGTCTTCATACATCACTCTTCTCTTAGTTTTGGCCAAAGAGTCTTCAAACACTTGTCTGAGCAGACATCAAATGATTAAGTACACAAAATTTATACATTGCTCTAGAAAGAGACTACAGATTTATTCTGCAAAGCTGCAAATCAAGCAATGTGTTTCCAACTCTTTGAATGATATTTGTCCAAACAAGTTTAAGCTTGTTCACCAGGTGACCTCATCTACTGATTATGATTGGAAAGTCAACCCCCGTGAAGTTACCATCCAATGCTAGTAATAGAGGTAACAGAATTCTACCTTTCTTTTCTTCTTTGAGGAGGGGAACCAGGAGAAAAGGGTGGAGGGGTGGTTTGCCATATCATTAGGCTTCTGTTGCTATTTCCATCATGAATTGCAGAAGTCATATTTAGTGCTTTCCTAATGTTAGTGCAAAATTTATGCAACCAGTGCCAAATCATCTAAAAAATTACGTTATTAGATAAATGTGCAGTTCAATATCTAAATGCTGCAAATTTTTAACCTTACACGTAGGCTATGTGTGGCCAAAATAAAATTGAACATCTGGACTCCTATTCTAATTCCATTGAAAATTATGTAAGACAACTAGCAAATAATTTAAAACTTAAGCTCTTGAATAAAGACATGATTTTTATATTTAGATACAACGAAATTTCAGATTGTATGATTATTTCTGTCTGTTAAAATAAACTTATTGATCTAAAAACATGTCCTTGAGTGATTGAAAACACAAGCATCAACTCCTCAAATGTTCTAGTCTTTCAGGAACACCACAACACTCAAAAAGGGAAATCTCCCAAATTTGAAGGTTTTGTCTCCATTCTTATTCAAGCATCTTGAGGTTGTTGTGATTTGTGTCATATGCTCAGACCAGTTTAAACATGCTTCTTTCATCATCTCCTCAACAAAATGCACAGGGACTTTGTCTCAGGTAATTCATATATTGAAAGTTAAGTCAGCTTCCAAGTAACTCTTTGGAGAGCCTAAAGTGGACAAAGAACCAATAGACAACGTAGTAACCAATAAGTGGTTGTCATAACTCTCACACAATACGTGTCAAGTGAATCAATTTTTCTCGAAAGGGGGGGACTTCCAGAGGTTAATGAGGCTGTCAGAAGAACAGGCTACGGCACATAGAAGCACCAAGCGATCACTTCCTAGGACATTCTCCGGTACTCTGTGGTTCAATACTCCTTGTGTGTTTAACTTATCAGCTAGAAAAGAAGAGGCAAATTTGAACATCATCAGCTAACTGAGAGTTTTAGCTGAGAAGCAATTCATGGAGAATTTGACTGTATGATTACACAATATCCTATCATAACTGAAGAAATGAATTATCAAATAGCTAATAGTTGCAGTCAGGACTTAGAAATAAATATAATAACTAGGGGCATAACCTCCAGAAAAAAGATGGGTACTTCATACATATGTCGTTAATACTCACCTGTAACACTTCCCAGGTCTAACTCTTCCAGCCCTGCCAGCCCTTTGTCTGGCAGATGCCTTGGATATTGGCGCCACTACAAGGTTTTCAATGTCTGAGATCTGCATCATGCCCGACAAACTAAGTCAACATTATTTGGTACTAACATGTATGCATATCCTAGAATGATAATTCCTTATCACATCCAGGAAAATGACACACAACACTGGAAAAACAAAACGAATTGACGAATAACTATATAAGGACATTGTTTAAATGAGAAAGAAACCAAATAATCATCTTCGACAGGTGCATAACATTATAGATGTTTTGATAATCTGACTTATTTCAACTTATAGGGGTGCTCAAGAGCTTCTACCAGTCCGCACTATTCTAGGTACTCAAACACAGTAAAACTTTCTGGGCTCTCAAAACGAAACTAGGAGCATTCCTGAAAGATTCATAAGATGTGACAGAAACAAAATGGTTGTCCAAGACTGCTATGCAGCAACACTAACATGTCAAAATTCTAAAGAAGATGAGACCTAATCTTTTTATAAGATCTAAAAGCTCGTCTCGATAGACTTTTGCTTTTCCTTCATCTAAATCTTGTAGCCAGCCCACTTTGACATTTTCTTAACTTGAAACACCAGAAACTTTTACAATACCCAAATGTTGGCGCAAAATTCAAATACCACCTTTTAGTTTTTTAAAATTGGATATTTTGCCTGGAAAGCAAAAAAGTGGCTCTTTGCTTTTAAAAAAACATAAACAAACAGGCCCTTAGGGAATATGAGTGAAGTACCGGATTATAAAACCTTTGTTTAGAGAACCCGCTGTCAATGACATAAACAATACCCTGCACCAGTCAGAAATACAAAGCATGTTATAAATAAATGCCAAGAATATTGAGATTAAGGCTTAGGTACAGCTCCTGCTTCAAAATTAGGGAGTATAACCTCCAAAGTCAATGATGTCTCCGCTATATTTGTTGATATCACCACTTTTCTCTTCCCCCGAGGAGTGGGAGAAAATATTAACTCCTGGAAATAAATGCAAGAGCAATTAAAATCTCTCCATGCATCACAAAAAGAATAATGATTCCCAGCACCCTATTACTACACCTGTTCTGCACGTGAAAGTCCCGAGTACAAAGGCAAAACAATCAATCCTAAAAGAAGCAAAAGGAACAGATCAGTTAGAAATAGATATCTGAATTAGGTCTACAAGTGAGGATATATGCCAAATGCTGCATGTCTCAAGAAGAGCATCAATAAATGGTCATTTATGCAATGGTCATGCAAATTCAGGCAGTGATCAACATATGGCCCCCATGACAGAGTGATTGTATATTGTCCCAGTGTCAAAGAAAAACCACAAAAGTTGAAATCATTACCCCATATGCACCTCCTGTTAAGTACTGAAAGATATGCAATATTCTTATAATTTTATGTATCCATATTATCTGGATGAAAAGAGAACCCTAGCTACATGCTAAGATCAGATGAGCATACCTGAAGAACTTTTTCTGTTGTCTCGAGCTTCTTCTGTCAGCAACTTAACAGCAGCTTCAATATCATCTTGACCAGTGAGAAACACCAAAATGTCACCAAATGGCTCCTAAAAACAATTAAAGTGGTTATTAGGGTTTATCCCATTATTTGCCAATGAAGTACCACCATGCAAGGTTGTCAAAAGGATGACTCAAATAAACCCCAAAAAGAAAAGGTATCCCCGCGACTAGTTTGCTTCTTTTTCTGGTCATTTAAGATATCAACTTTTTTTTTTTTTTTTTTCATTAAGAACATGCATGCCAGGTCTACTTTTCTCATTATCCTTGCAGGGTTCTGAGCTATATATGTCTAGTACTACCAATAGCTTCCATTCAAAGGCAGTTAATAAGTGGCCAAATGCCCAAAAATTATCCACGAACTCATACCCAAAGGACGAAAATAACCTCACTTATCAAACGACCCAAAAAAGCACTAACTTTTGATTGAGAGAATAATGCATGCACAAACTTGTAATAACCTCACTTTTCAAGCAATAAGAAAAAAATACACAAACTTTTACTAAAGGGACAAAAATTTCCACCATTACCTTTTCCAGTAAAAATGATTATGCAGAATTAGGCACGACTAATGCCGGCAACATTTACAATGAACACATCAGCTGAACCTAACCAATGCCATTATTTCTAACAAAAACGATATCAATTGAACAGGATTTTGGCTTCTTTCTTTCAAAGAAGAGAGAGAGTTTAGCCCCAAATCAAGTTTGCAAATTGGATGGGTAGGATTGTGCCTCAAACTGAGTACGCAAGTAGGATCATAGATCATTGATTTTAAGCTAATTCGTGGAGAATAAGCAAATCCTGAAATTCAAATCCTGATGTTTAATTAGCATTTCAAATTTGCAAATCAGGGTTTCAAATAATTGATATTTGTTAAATTGTGAGAGGGTTATTATGGTCATCAATACTAAGATGGTTATTATGGTAATTAAATGTTATTAAATTAATAATAAAAGTTGGAGTGGCCAACCCTAATCAGTTTGTATGCTCTCCTCTTTTGTTCTATATCAAGTTCTACATGATATCAAAGCAATAAAAATAAATCTAGTCATTGCGAGCTCAGATTTGACATTGGCAAGAGTCGTTCAGCCCAATTTGGCGTCACCCAGTCCTCTTAAGTCCAGATCTGACACTGGCAAGCATAGTCAGCTCAGATCAGGCGTCGTCCAGCATCGTCTAGTCCCATCTAGCTCAAATCTAGTGTCATCCGGCATCGCGTGGTCTCGTTCATCCCAGACCCAATGTCAACCAGCCAAGATCCAACGCCGGTAGAGCTCGCGTCCCTCCCTGCAAACTGATCTGAGCTACTTGGTCCTCTAGAGTTGGTTCATGTGTTCGCTATTCTCTATGTTCTAAATAAATAAAAAATAAAATAAATAATATTGCAATAGCTTGCTTGATAAAGCTGCTCACTCTATTCACCTCGAAATTGATGTTGGATAAGGTGGTTTCTATTTGGTGTATGTTTTGATGAAATAGATGAATTTGATTGAAGTGTCATGGAGATATGGACTGTTTGAAGCAATCAAGGCAATTTTTTTAATTGAATTCTAGTTTGTGGGACTTGATTCTGATTATTGGCTGAAAATTCTTGTGTTATATTGGTACACATTGAGTTATGGCTGAGAATAAAGGTTTAGTGGCTGAGGTTGTGTTTACATCCTCTAGTTGTTTGACAGAGAAGAAGTTAGAAGGTATCACCAATTTATAGCAATGGAGGAAAATCGTGTTGTTAGTATTGACTGGGAGAGAGCAATTGAATCATCTAAGTGGTAACAGATCTACCTCTAATATAAATTGAGAAACTGTGGATGCCAGAATTCTTGGTCAAATGTTGACCTCCATGGAATCCCAAGTTGCGAATTTGGTTACACATATTGATACTGTGAAAGAGTTGTGGGACTACTTGAATATCCTTTATTCTAGACAAAATAATCTTTCAAGGATTTATGAAGTATCCCACGAATTTTCTAAGGCTAGTAGAAAGGGTTGGCCACTTACCCAGTAGTTTGCAGATTTTAAATGGATGTATAAGGAGTTTAATTCTCTGCTACCCATTACCTCATGTTAAGAAAATGCAGGAGCAACGAGAGTAATTGGCTGTTAAGGGATTCTTTAGGATGACTAGGATCAATGTATGATGCAGTCTATCCCCAAATACTAGGAGAAGATAAGGTAACCTCACTTATTGAGACGTTTGCTGAGTCTTGAGGGTCTAATGTGACCCACCTAAGGATGCATTTTCCACAGGTGATAGCTCAGCCTTGGCAATCACAGTGATGGTTGAGGTCGTAGAGGTGGCCAAAGTGGTGGTGGTGGCCGTGGTTTTGGTAGAGGCCAACCACCCTCATCTAGTAACACTTCTAGTGACACAACAAGTAAAACCTTATGTCTGTAAGTCATCTTACAAAAGATATAATAGTTCTACAACTTTCCATCCTGATTCCTTTGTTTTTAAGGTTTTGAAGACAAGGAAGATGATTGATAAAGGACATGTGTCAGGGGGGCTATACTTGTTTGATGATACTACCAATGTTGCTTGTTCTGTGACTTCCCCAAATTAGATCCATTGTCGTTAGAGCCACCCCTCCTTGGAAAGTTTAAAGAAGTTAGATCCCTAGTTTCATTCTTTATCTAGTCTTGAGTGTGCATCATGTCAGTTTGAGAAATTGCACCATATAAGTCATCATCCAAGAATCAATAAGCAAGCTTCCCAGCCGTTTGTGTTAGTTCATTGTGATGTATAGGGTCCGCGTCCTACTTTTACAAAGTTGGGTTTCAAGTATTTCGTTACTTTCGTAGATGATTACTCAAGAGCCTCTTGGTTATATCTAATGAAAAGTTGTTCTGAGTCATTTTCTGTGTTTTGTCCAATGCACAAAGTATGTACTCAATTTTCAATTCCTATGTGTATTCTTCGAAGTGATAATGCCAAATAATATTTTTCTAATCCTCTTTCTGAATTCGTGACCCAACAGGACATTCTTCATCAATCTTTCTGTTCAAATACACCACAACAAAATGGTGTCGCCAAAAGGAAGAACAGTCACTTGTTAGAAGTTGCTCGATTATTAATGTCTGAAATAAAGGTAGACAAATCCTTTCGGGTTGACGCTCTTAAGATTGCAGGTTATTTTATCAACTGCATGCCATCCTCTATTCTTAAGGGTGCAACTCCATACTCTCTTCATTTACTACCTCGTATATGGTTATTTGCTATATTCGTGACCATCATCTACGGCTTTTCAAACTAGACCCTCAGTCTCTTAAATGCTTTTTTGTGGGGCATTCTCGTACACAAAAGGGTTACCGTTGTTACTGTCCTTTGCATAAGTATTTTACCATTGCAGATTTTTCCTTCTTTGTGTATATTGTTTATTCTGATGAACCAATGAAGCCTCTTACAGTGGATGATGATTCCTTTACATATGTTATTGTGAAATCCACTTCGGATTCTCCACCAATTCCTCTACCTACCCAACACATATACAGTAGACATTCTCCTCAACATGTGGAGCCCCCCGCAAATGTACCTTCGCTTATTTCGTCTTCTTCATCCTCTGAGTTTGAGGTAAGCCTATCACACACTAACCTTAATATCCTTATTGCACATTGCAAAGGAATTCATAGTTGTACCCAGCACCTTATTGCGCAATTTGTCGGTAATTCCGATTTGTCTACCTCTTTTTGGGCTAGTGTGGTCACCATTAATACACATCCTATTCCTAAAACTATTGCTAAAGCATTATCTAGCCCAAGCTAGAGGATAGCTATGGATGAGGAACTATTAGCATTAGATCAAAACTAGACTTAGGATCTTGTTCATCTACATGCAGGGAAGACTACTATTGGATGTAAATGGGTGTTCACTGTTAAGTTTAATCCTGAAGGTTCTCTTATTCACCGCAAGGCAGATTGGTTGCTAAAAGTTATGCATAGGTTTATGGGGTCAATTATGATGATGCTTCCTCTCCAATGGCTAAGATTGACCTCTTTTTGGGCTAGTCTGGTCACCATTAATACACATCCTATTCCTAAAACTATTGCTAAAGCATTATCTAGCCCAAGCTAGAGGATAGCTATGGATGAGGAACTATTAGCATCAGATCAAAACTAAACTTGGAATCTTGTTCATCTACATGGAGGGAAGACTACTATTGGATGTAAATGGGTGTTCACTGTTAAGTTTAATCCTGAAGGTTCTCTTATTCACCGCAAGGCAGATTGGTTGCTAAAGGTTATGCATAGGTTTATGGGGTCAATTATGATGATACTTCCTCTCCAATGGCTAAGATTGACCTCTTTTTGGGCTAGTCTGGTCACCATCACATCATATTCCTAAAACTATTGCTAAAGAATTATCTAGCCCAAGCTAGAGGATAGCTATGGACGAGGAACTATTAGCATCAGATCAAAACTAGACTTGGGATCTTGTTCATCTACATGCAGGGAAGACTACTATTGGATGTAAATCGATGTTCACTATTAAGTTTAATTCCAAAGGTTCTCATATTCACCGCAAGGCAGATTGGTTGCTAAAGGTTATGCATAGGTTTATGGGGTCAATTATGATGATACTTCCTCTCCAATGGCTAAGATTGACCTCTATTCACCTTTTACTTTCTTTGGCCGCTTCTGCTTGTTGGCCTCTTTTTTTGCTTGATGTATGCCTTTCTTCATCGTGATTTAACTGAAGAGGTGTATATGGAGCAACCACCCAAGTTCGTTAATCAAATGGAGTCTAGTCATGTCCACCGTTTGAAGAAATCTTTACTTGGTTGAAGCAGTCTCCCAGAACTTGATTTGGGAGGTTTCCTAAGGCAGTGCTCCAATTAGGACCGCTTAAATGAAGTGGAGATTGTTCTATGTTTTCCTATGTTTCTAGAGCTGATCAGATATTTCTTGTAGTTTATGTGAATGATATTGTCATAACTGAAGATGATTCCGCAAGGAATTATGAGTTGAAACTGTATTTGTAACAGCAGTTTCTAACAAGGATTTAGGATGGCTTAAATATTTTTTGGGTATCAAAGTGGCACATGCGAAGAAAGGTATTCATCTCACAAGTATGTTGCATGTTTTGGATTTGCTTATAGAGACATATATGCTAAGAGCTAAACCACTAGATACACCAATGGAAGCTGGCTCGAAATTGATGGCAGAGGATGGCAAGCTAGGAGATGATTCGGAAAGGTATCTAAGACTTGTTGGAAAACTAAATTGTCTTACTGTCACTTAACCTGAATTCCTTTCTTTTGAGCGTTGAGTCAGTTTATGTCTACCCCCGTACCTATCATTAGGATGCTGTAGTCAAAATTTTGAGATACTTGAAAAAAGCTCTAAGTTGTGTTCTCTTCTATAGTGATCATGGTCACAAAAGGGTGGAAGCATTTTCAGATGCCGATTGGTCCGAGTCTCCTACAAAATGGAGGTCTACATCAGGTTACTGTAACTTTGTGGGAGGAAACCTAGTATATTGGATGAGTAAGAAGCAAAGTGTTGTGGCTTGATCCGGTGCAAAATCAAAATACAAAGCTATGGCTCAAGCTACTTGTGAGTTAGTCTGGATGCATCAGCTATTAGTTGAACTCGGATTCAAAGATCTTGTGACAATGGAGTTGTTGTGTGATAATCAGGCAGCTATCCATATTGCTTCAAATCCAGTATTTCGCAAGCGTACCAAGCATATTGAAGTTGGTTGTCACTTTGTCTGTGAGAAGTTTCAGGCTGGAGTTATTTCTACTATTCATGTTAGGACTGGTGAACAGCTAGCTGATATTTTCACCAAGTCTTTAGGGACTAGTAGGGTTGAGTATATTTGTAACAAGCTGAGCATACTTGATATCTACGCTTCAGCTTGAGGGGGAGTATTAAAGTGTGACGGTTATTATGGTCATGGACAGGGAGTGTTAAAGTGTGAGAGGGTTCTCATGACCATTAAATTTTATTCAATTAATAATAAAAGTGCGAGGAGTGGCAAACCCTAATCAGTTCGTATGCTCTCCTCTTTTGTTCTATATCAATTTCTACAATGTCGAATCAAGCAAATAATCCATTATAATCAAAGTGAAACAGAATTGTTTGGGCTCAACTGACATGTCATGTGACAACCATTAGCCACATCAGATGCGCAGCCAAAAAAAAAAAAAAAATTTCTAGAAAGAAAAGTCTACAGTGGATATTTTTGTCCTGCAGTAAAAGTTCATGTTAATATTTGGGTCATCTGAAAGGTGAGGTTATTTTTGCCTCAAGAGTATAAACTCATGGACATTTTTCTCCCTCAAGAAAAAGTTCGTGCTTTTTTCAAATCATTCAAAAAGTGGGTTATTTATGTCCTAAGGGTATAAGTTCCGCGCCTTTTTTGTGGCATTTCGCTGTTAATATCATAGGGGAACATAGAAAATTAAGAAGTACAACCTAGAAGTATAGATTTGATCACAAGGTTATCATAAAGCAGAAATATGCGAAAGCGTTTACCTTGTCATGAATCAACAACACTGTTGAAACAGCAGCCTGTATATAGTCTGACACTGGATCCTCGACATAATGAATTTGCACATTAAAACCTCTACCCTGAAGATCAGAATAATTTGTAAGCTGTTCATGCATAGTTACTGTAACCGCTTGAGATGTGTGCCCACTTGCACACCATCTCTTTCAGTGGAGAGGGAGGGGGACACAGAGAGAGAGAGAGAGAGAGAGAGAGAGACAGGCACCTCAACCGAGAGGATTGCAGGTTCCATAGCCAATGCAGGTTCCTCACCTTGTAGTCCTCTACGCCTTCTGCCAGATTACAACATACAGAAGACAATAGCCAAATTCAACTTTAAAAACTTAAATAAAAAACTAAGTTTAAGAGAATACTTGACTTAACATGGACCCTCTCATTTCCTCTGCATCATGTAGAATTTACAAGACAGTATTTGGTTAAGATCAGAATGCACATGTTAAATTATTAGAGTGCAATGTCCTGACCAAGCAAATACAACGGTGAACAAAAACCAATTTTCAGTCACGGTCACAACCAAGAATCGGTTTTAATTGCATTCAAAATAATCAAAATTGCTTTTGACTCTGGTTTTATATCATCTTGTTTTAAAATTGCTTTTATATGCATCTCATTTGTAATTTATAATGATGTTCAGCATAATCGCATTAAGCTCAGCCAGACATAGTTGAGATAACTTTTTATTGCGAGTTCACAAACCGGAATGCTTTGATGTATGTGACACCTGATTGATTTGATCTCACCAAACACAGGTTATATTGTCTTTTACTCTTAACTAAGCAGCACAACATGCTTTAAGCTACAGCCTTTGGCGTGCATAACCCTGCCTACTTGCTATGGAGGTTAAGGACTACATCTTAAGGTGTTAACTTGTCTTTATCTCTATGACCATCACTGCATTTTTGTTTTCTTCCTTGTCGTAAGAATGGTAATGGGTGCGCATTTTTTTTCCATTTTTTACTTAGAAGCAGAGCATCTATGTATTTGCAAAGTAGCACCGCTATACCGCAGAATTATGAGATTGGAAAGTAGAGGTTTTTTCTTAAAGAAAATATGCTGATAATTGTGATGTATTTGCAAATATTACACCCTTGCGTGATATTCTGGAAAAAAAAAAACTAAATTAAATGAGTGAACCTGGGTATAATCTATCCCAACTGACATAAATACTAACAAAGAATCAAAAATTACTTCCCAATAACAGGATGAACATCAGACCGCTAAAGGGTGACACTACTCTTAAAATCCAAAACTTGCAAAAATAAACTTAGTGACTAACAACCATTTGGATTGAAAGAACAGGAACCCACTAATATTCAAATACATAATGAGAAAACTGGAAATCAATAAATGAGCAGTCTTTGAGCTTCAATTTGAGCAGGGTTTTGCAGACTAGATCTTATGCTCAAAGCATGAGTAAGGGTCTGCTTTTGCAGCTTATTCTTCAATCATGACTCAAAATCAAACTATATCCCAGTTTGGACAACGCATCAAAGAGCTCTGATTTGGCCTAATCATGATCAGAGTTCATAAACATGTCCAACTAGAGCTAAACAGGAGCCAATTAGTCCAGATCAGTGCAGCATTAAAAAGATTTATGAATGCGGGGCACATCAAATGAAAAGCACTTCCAAATAAATTAATATCTCTTCTTGATTGCAATATTAAATGAATTGTCATATTCATTCAAGCTTGCATGGCAAAAAAAATCCTCAAAACAGAAACACAACCAACCCAAATCAGACAGAACTTAATCCAAGGGCAGGTAAATGTGTCGAAGAAAACCTGGCTTGGAAGAAAGCAGACATAGATTTAGCTTCAATAGTGGCCGAGGATATGATCAACCGCAATTCAGGTCGACGTCGTTGTATCTAAATTCAGAACTAGAAATTAGTCTAAATTAGAAAAACCGAAGTTCTGAAATTGCTTCCTGAAAGCAAGTAAAATACAGCTATAAGATAGCTGTATTACAACCAACACAAAATGTCCTGGTTGTACAAAATAATACCTTCTTCAGAAGACCCAGTAGGATATCAGTTGAAATAGACCTTTCATGGGCCTCATCCACCATTATGACACTGTTTTCACAACAGATGATGATAGGATAATATTATAATTGCCTCATAAACACAGTTAACAACAGAAATTAATCTAAGTATAAACAGGCAAAAGGTCAGACAATATAAAATATTTTTGAAACCCAAAATCCCAACTTCTTAGAATATACAAATATCGGAGAGTAAGTAAAGTCATGAGTAAAGTCATGACATATATTTGTTTACATTTTTCACCTCTTAAAAGTTTTAGTATTGATATTCTTTTCCTTCAATGCACTGAAACCCTCCTACTTGATCATCTATTGGGCTCTCTATAAGATTGCATCAAGAAGAGCTGCTAGTTTTCAAAATAATCACTGCTAAGCTAAGTAAACATCTTTTGATGATAACAGTCACCCTAATATAGCAGTAGACTTGTGGGTTTGTTGCAGATATTCAAGGTGACACATCTCGCCATAAGCAATCCTCCTTTATTTTGATAGGTCGTAGAGGACTATACTAGAAATATAATGCTAGTACATCAGAACAGACAACTTAATAAAGAGGAAAGGAAGAACAAAATAAGAAGGCATTGCTACAAGATTTCTTTTGAACAAAAATAAGACATGACTGGAGAAAGATGAACAAGGGACAAATAAAAGATACAAAATAGTAGAACCACAAGTTTCAAATCCCTCAAACAATCTTTTGTTACAAATGTGTCATGTAAACTAATCAGAGCCTTGCTACAAGATTTCTTTTGAGCTTGAATCAACCACAAAGGCTTTTTATTAGGGAAATTGTATAGCGTTTCTATGCACAACCCAAGAGAAATTTTAAAGATAATATTACAAAGTTTCAAAGTGTAGTCTCCATGAAGAAAAAGACAATCAACAGATTTGCCCACACGTTTTCACATACAACAACAATGCCAGAGTATATAATTATGCTTTCTGACAATATCGGTAGTAAGAATCTTAATTCAAGCAATGCTCCAACAGAAAAGGAAATTCTATAAGGAATCTGAAGAAGCCAACTTGATTTAGAGAGGAAGGGCCAGGGGAGAAATTTCCCAAGATGTTGTAAAAGATTTAAAGCTAAGGCTCTAACTATTGGGTGGATGGCATGCAATCTCATCTTATCTTGACCAACAAACTTCAGCAGAATTCAGAAGATAGAAAGCAGTCAATAAAGGAAACTCCCAACAATTTAACTATGTATAAAGCGAAGTACCAATGAACATTTGACCTCCCAGAAACATATAGTTTGACACAATCACATTGAGCCACCAAAGTAGAAAACTCGGTCTTTTGGAACTCACATCCATCTCAACTAGACCAATAGACATTGAGCATGCTATGAAATCATGTAAAGGAAAGAGTAATACTTA
The DNA here is from genome assembly GCA_016097605.1 of Eucalyptus guilfoylei. Classification (NCBI taxonomy): domain Eukaryota; kingdom Viridiplantae; phylum Streptophyta; class Magnoliopsida; order Myrtales; family Myrtaceae; genus Eucalyptus; species Eucalyptus guilfoylei. The sequence goes on from CM027864.1 coordinate 31,878,416, forward strand.
AGCTGGCATCACATGAACAGAGAAAAGGAGCAGTCAATGGAAACACAGAGTTCAAAGTGATCTCTGTGTGCATATGGATTTCTGCATATACAGATGCTTCTTCTTGAGCGTGGTCGCATGCACGAATACAAGAGTGAGTGAGAGAGAGAGAGAGAAGATAAGGGAAGACATGAGACAGCAATTCAAAGATAGTACCTATACTTAGTCAAAAGTGGATCCTCCATCATTTCCCTGAGTAGCACCCCATCTGTGAGAAACTTGATCAGGGTTCCCTGTGCCAAAAGAAAAAAAAAAAAAAAAAAAAAGGATGTCACCAAAAAAGGGTATTCAAGCAGAAATTAACTTTTATAAGTCAAACCAGGCTCAAGAAACAATTTTTCTAAATTCTGCATGATCCTATAACAGGCAAAGCACAACAACTCAAAAGGTAACTCAGCCACAGGGAAAGCGGAAAACTGACTGTACTGGTAGCATCTTCAAACCGTATCGTGTAGCCAACTTCCTCTCCAAGCTTGACTCCCATTTCTTCAGCAACTCTTGATGCAACAGCCTGTCACCCAATATTTGAAGCTTAACAGCATAAAAGGACTAATGCTAATAGAGATCGGGCTATAGACAAGCAAGCATAAAATAAAGTCTAAACTTGTGGATTATTCAATCTCATATGGTAGGCAGGCAAGTCCAAAAATGCTGAATCTACTACAGAGCATGATGGTTAAATATTGATCCTGCAATTTAGAATTAATAATGCAGACAGTTTAATATAATAAACTTAGCACATCAAGTGGACAAGTAAAAAGCTCAAATCCAATACAAAGTAGGCTTTCTTCTAGACCGGTAATAGGCAGTCTTGGAAGATGCAAATGAACAAGAAATATAGTGAGCAGATGCGTAATTATAGAGCAACTTAATTTATGACCTGGACAGCCAGTCGTCTCGGCTGTGTACAAGCTATTACACGGCCACCATCAGCCCAACCTGCTTCTTTGAGGTACTGCATTTACCAAAGTAATCACAACCATCAAACTTTTAATCATTTCGTAATCAAAGGATGAGAAGGTTCCAAATAAGATAACTAGGAACTAAATTCAAGAGGCAATGGAAAGATGAAATAAAGGCTATCATTGTTGAGAGGCCACACACATTCTCTTTTAATCGTTAGATGATATGTCATGGACCATGGTGGCCAACAACATTAAAGGAAACTACAAGTCTCGAGTTTTGTTCTCATTTGAGAATATGTATGACAAGCATAGGCATGACAAACAAAATCCATAAATTATTGGTTCTGAAAACCATAAAACCAGCTTCACTCTAATAGATAGTGAATGCAATCACCTATGCTTCAAGTATTTAACTATTCAACCTACAAATATCTCTGATGCCAACAGAACATAAAGCTCAGACAACTTTTATTAAAGGATTCTTTTACAAAATTTCACGAAAGCACCATCCTGACATTACAGGCAAAGTAAATCCTTTATTTGCTCCAATAGCGGGAGTGTCAATCCTGTTGCCAACCCCATGAACAAACTTTTATTTTACAATGTTTCAATTCTCACAAAGAATGCTATCAATCTCAATGTTTTCCCTCCTCTCCATATATGTACACCCTATAGTCTATTCTTTTCCCAACATTCAGATTTCATCCAGGACACCATCTGTACATATTTACATAAAAGTGTACATTCATTCATAAGACATCATTTCTCACTCTCCAAGTATGCCAAGCGAAAGCATTCCAAACAATAATTTTAAAGTGACCAGAAATTTTAACAATGTTACTCCCAACAAACAACGATATGGAGGCTACACAACTATATGGGGTGCTTACTACCGAAATCAAGAATATAGGGCAACATTCTGCATCGCCTTTTAAAACCAATCTCACAGTTTCATAGACAGCAAACAAAGGCCAAAAAGATGACAGAGCAGACACAGAAAAGGGTCAAATAGAGAACAAAGGAACAAAAGATTTGGAAACAACTGAAGAGAATCTAAATTGAAATCACATTCCCTAGTGTTTCCCAGAGTGAATTCGGCTCTGACATTTATAAAACCATGTCGGTACCATCTCCGAGGAGTGTGTTGTGACTTGCATCAAATAAAACTACACCTCCATCTCATCATAACACATTCTGCGCTTTCCAATTTGGGATCTCTGACCTCCAGAGAAGCATAAAGAACACTGAGCAAATCGACCCAAATCAAGAAAAACACAAACCTGTGGAATCTGAGTGGTCTTGCCACTACCCGTCTCCCCAACTACGATGGTGGTCGCATGGGTCTCCACCAAATAAAGAAAGGCGGTCCTGTACTTGTACACAGGAAGCCTTTGCCTCTGCTTCTCGAAACTAGCAAACCCATATCTAGGCACAAGCAATGCACAACACCCACAAAAAATTATCGTCAACGCTCCTTTTTTTCCCCACCATCTTGCGCATATCAACGAACACCCAATACGCGGGCGATTCGAAACCAAAACTGCGAGAAGGGACGTACCCGGAAGAGGACGAGGAGGCGGAAGCCGAGAGGAAGAGGACGCCGCCTTCTTCGTCGTCAATTAGCCGAGGCTTCTCGGTCCCCGGCTTCCAGAATTGCGCCATTCAGTTGGGTTTTTGTTGTAGGGAGGACTGCGTTTTCCCGCTTCTTGGTCCGCTCCGAGGGGTGTCGGTCGGACACGGTTTAAAATCTCCGCTCGCTCTTTCGATCTTCGGAGTCGCGGTTGCTTATGGTGCTGACTTGTTCATGGAGACGGCACTAAAATCTCTTTAGTAACGTTTCTATTTCTCTATTTCTTTATTATTCAAAACTAAAAAGAATATAAATCTATTTGATAAAATCAGCTAATTTATTTTTAAAAAATAGATTAGTGGCTAGATAATAGATTGAGAATAAAAATAAAAATTAAGAAAATATTTACTTATTTTTTCCTAAGAACAAAAAGAGAATTATGATCATTTTAAAAGAAAAGGCTCAACGTAACTTAATACTCATCTTTACACAATCAACACAAAGTCCAGACCTAATCCAAGTCCTCATTTTTCTGAATAAAAAATAAATAAATTCAGAAATTTAGGAAAAAAAATTAGAAATTAGAGTTGTAGTAGTTTTACTAGATTGTAGTTTAGTTCTAGTTTAAAATTAGTTTAGCACAAAAAAAAAGTGAAAATCTTTTTGATGAAAATTGTATTTAAATTTGAATAAGCTTTTAAGGTTTTATCTATATGAAATTTTTAATGTTGTTTTCTTTCAGAGATCAGTGTCCGGTGACCTCCTATTGGCGGCCACTGGTTGTTGGTTGCCAGACACAAAGTCTGGCATTCGGCAACTGGTGACCGATAGTCGGCACCGAAGTTCGGCGTCAGGCGGCCTACTTCTAGCGTTTGGCTTCCGATGATCAGCATTTGGTGTCCAGCATTCGATGGCCGTTGGCGTCCAATCTCCATTTTTCTGAATAAAAAATAAAAAATAAATAAATTCAGAAATTTAGGGAAAAAATGAGAAATTAGAGTTGTAGTAGTTTTACTAGATTGTAGTTTAATTCTAGTTTAAAATTAGTTTAGCACAAAAAAAAAAAGTGAAAATCTTTTGATGAAAATTGTATTTAAATTTGAATAAGCTTTTAAAGTTTTATCTATATGAAATTTTTAATGTTGTTTTCTTTTAGAGATCGGTGTCCAAATGACCTCCCGCGGCGACCACTGGTCGTTGGTTGCCAGACACAAAGTCCGGCGTTCGGCAACTGGTGACCGACAGCTGGCGCCGAAGTTCGGCGTCAGGCGGCCCGCGTCTAGCATTTAGCTTCCGACGATCGGCAATTGGTGTCCAACGTTCGACGGCCGTTGGAGAGTAGCGGGCAGTCGACAACGGATGTCCGATGGTCAACAATGGGCCTCCAGTGTCTAGTGGTTGGCGATGAGCGGCCAACAACCGACGAGCCTCCAGTGACCGGTGGTCGGCGACGGGCAGCCAAGGCCAGTGGCTAGTAGCAAGCGTCCGGCGTCCCATGGGTGGTTGGTGGGCGATGGGTGGTAACGAGAGTAAACGATGAGAAAAGTTTTGATTTCTCATTTCTATTCCGAAAAAAGATAAAGCTAAAAATTTTAATTTTAAATTTTTACTACAAATTTATTTCTTGAATAGAAATTTGTTCTAAAAATAAAAAAATGAAATTACGTTACCAAATGGATTTATATTTTAAATCTGTTTCCTGTAAACAGAAAAATAGAGAAATAAAAAGAATAAAAATATTGTCATACGCGCTCTTAAAATGCCTAAAGTTATGTATCGTGCCAAAAGTTTTTGCAAAATCATTTAGGTGTCAAATCAGAGATAAAACCATTACTTAAGTGCTAAGGCAAGAAATTCCAACCAAAATTAACACATGACTTTTTTTAATTGAATGTTTTATATGAGCTGGCATTATATTTAAAAAAAATCCCATTCATGTGGACTTGCAAAACAACGCCCACTTCATCCAAAGTGGCACCATGGTCCCCAAATAACGTCGTTTCATGACTCGACAAAAGACGACATCGCACCAATAGTCCCAAAACGACGCCATTCCATGGCTCAACAAAAACCAACGCCCTTCCGTCACGTTCAACCCTCGGTCACCTCCTCACCGTCATTGCTCGCCCACTTTCGCTGTTGAACTCCGTCGGTCTCCGTCGCCACCACCCGAAATCGCGCCTGTGTCAGACTGAGATGACTCTTTCTTTCGCCAGCCCCTCTTCCAAGATCTCTCTTCCTCTACAATTTCCTCATCGAATTGAAAGATGTCTCTTTTTGGTTAGCATCGTCCAATGAATGACCAAATCACAACACCTCAATCAAAATGACATCAATTTAGATCTCAATTGGCCATCGATGGGCAGAATCTACGGATGATGCGATAAGCAATGCGCCCACACAACACTTCTTTTTCCCCCACTATCTTGCGCATATCAACGAATACCCAATACGCGGGTAATTCGAAATGAAAATTGCGAGGAGCCCAGAAGAGGATGAGGAGGCAGAAGCCGAGAGGAAGAGCACGCTGCCTTTTTTGTCGTCATTTAGTCGAGGCATCTCAGTCCTCCGCTTCCAAAACTGCGCCATTTAGTGGGGCTTTGTGGGGAGGATTGCGTTTTCCCACTTCTCGGTCCACTTCGAGGATGTCATGTAAACAAAGACTCGGAACTGAATATTTCTCCCAGGTGGGTTTAAAATCCCGGTCGCTGTTCTGATCTCAGGAGTCCCAGTCGCTATGCTATATGGATTCGACTTTCGCACGAGACACTTGTACCACACCCACTTCATTCCAAGTCACGTTGGGTGTCCGATGGCAATTGACTTGCTCATCAGGGAGAACATAGAAGTCCTAAAAAAAATTGCGTAAGGTGCCAAAAGTTTTAGTCGAATTATTTAAATGCCAAATTATAAGAAAAATGATCACTAAAATGACAACGATCAAAGTTTTAGTCGAATTACTTAAGTGCCAAATTAAAGAAAAAATGATCACTAAGGTGCGTTTGTTTGTGTTTCTATTCAAAAAGTGTTTTAGGGAATAGAAATAGAAAAAACTATTTCTGTTCCGGAAAACAATTTTTGACCAAAAAAACGCGTTTGGTAAACTTGTTTTGGGAATAAAAAAAGAACCGAAACACATTTGGTAAATTTGTGTTCTTTTATTGTTTCTTTTAATTTTTTAATATTTTTATTTTATTTTTTCTTTCTTTTTTCTTTTTTCTTCTTTTCTTCTTTTGGCCGGTCGCCGGCCTCGCCTTGGCCGGGCAAGCTCGGCCTCGCAGGGGGCCGGCGACGCTCCGGCGAGGTCGCCGACCCTTGACGGCGTTGCCGACCCTCGACGGCCGGTCACCGGTGATGGCCGAGCCGGCAACCGGCCAAAGAAAAAAGAAGAAGAAAAGAAAAAGAAAAGAAAGAGAAGAAAAGAAAGAAGAGAGAGAAGATTTGTTTCTCAAAATTGTTCCAAAAACAAGAAACAAAATTTTTTTGTTTCTTGTTTTTGTTCCAATTTTGTTCCCGGGAACAAAAAAACAGAATTTTTTTTCATAAACAGAAAAAAAGAATACAAACAAACACATCCTAAAGAGACAATGACAAGAAATTCTAATTAAAATTAATACATGACTTTTTAATTAAACTTTTTATATGAGTTGCCATTATAATTAACTCATATGGACTTGCAAAACAACACCGCTTCATCCTATGGGGCACCATAGTCCCGGAATGATGTGGTCTCATGGGTCAACGAAGAACGACGTTGCACCAATAGTCCCAAAACGATGCCATTCCTCGGCTCAACAAAAAACGATGCCCTTCCTTCTGTCGTGTTCAACCCTCAGTCACCCTCCTAAAGGTCAAACCTTGCCTACTTTCGTTGTCAAGCTTGGTCGGTCTCCGTCGTCACCACCTGCTATCGCACTCGCGCCGAACTAAGGTGACTCTATTTTCAGCCCCTCTTACAAGATCTCTCTTCCTCTACATTTTCCTCATCGAATTGAAAGATGTCATCGCACGACCTACGACCAAATCACAACACCTCAATCAGACCGATATCAATTCAAATCTCAATGGACCGTCGAAGGGCAGAATCTACAGACAATATGACATGCAATTGTCATGGCCAAGAGGTTTTCGGAAGCTAAAGGACCGTACCTTACCGCTAAGAACCTCCTGCAATCACTAGGATTCCCAACAAGACTTCTTCCAGAACTTTTCAAGGGCGGACGATACGGTCATTACGCCAAATTCTAGAAGTCTCCTGTCATAAGTGTCGGTAGTTGGTAGATATGGCGATGCAATCTCGTTCGCCAGATGAAAAGCCGATCAATGGATGTAGTCTGAGGGCCTCTAGTATAAAAAGGGATGCACTCTCCCTTATTTGTATCCATCCAACCATTTCAATAATCTCAAGGCTCCTTTCTTTCCAGAGCTTTTCTCTTTAGAAACTTTCTCTCTATGATCCGGAATGAAGAGAAGCCTACGTTGTAGCTGCATAAGGCATAGGCATACCCATATCTAGGCACAAGCAAAGCACAACACCCACAAAAAATTATTGTCAACACTTCTTTTTCCTCCACCCATATCAACGAACACCCAACACGCGAAACTTTCTCTCTACGATTCAGAATGAAGAGAAGCCTACGTTGTAGCTGCATAAGGCATACCCATATCTAGGCACAAGCAAAGCACAACACCCACAAAAAATTATTGTCAACACTTCTTTTTCCTCCACCATCTTGCACATATCAACGAACACCCAACACGCGGGTGATTCAACACACAGGTGATTCGAAACGAAAACTGCATTCGAAATGAAAACTGCGAGAAGGGACGTACCGAAAGAGGACGAAGAGGTAGAAGCCGAGAGGAAGAGGATGCCTCCTTCTTCGTCGTCAATTAGCCAAGGCTTCTCGGTCCCCGGCTTCCAGAATTGCGCCATTCAATGGGTTTTAGAATTGCGCCATTCAGTGGGTTTTTGTGGTAGGGAGGATTGTGTTTTCATGCTTCTCAGTCCGCTTTGAGGGCTGTCGGTCGGACAGGAGCATGTAAACAAAACTCGTAACTGAATATAATGTATGGCCAGGTGGGTTCCGGCGAAGGTTTAAAATCCTCGCATGCTCTCGGGAGTCCCAGTTGCTATGCAATGTGGATTCGACTTGCGTACGAGACATTTGCACTGTTGCCGACTTCATTCCGAGTCACATCCGGTGTCGTGATGGTGGCTAACTTGCACATTGGAGACAACACTAGACCTATTTGATAACGTTTTTATTTTTTTATTATCCAGAACTAAAAGAATATAAATATGTTTTGTAAGGTCAGCTATTTTTTTTTTTTGGAATAAATTAGGCTGTGCATGATAAAATTTATGTTTTTCGATTTCTCTATTTCCCTATTCCTTGGAATAGGTTTGGAACAGAAATCCGTTTAGTAACATAATTTAATTTTTCTATTTTTGAAACAGATTTCTATTCCAAAAATTGATTTGGAGAAGAAATCAGGAGCTAAAAATTTTAGCTTCTCAGTTTCTGAAATAGAAATAGAAATTATTTCTCTTTTCTCCATCCTTCTTCGTTCAGCAGAGACGTCAACTCCTCTCCTCACTTCTTACCCTTGCTTTTCTATTTGGGCGTTCCTTCTCCTCACTTCAACCAAAAATCAACCAAAAACCTTGGCACCGTCGACTCCGAAGTTGTCCATCCTCACCGTTGGAGTTGACATTGTCATCGTCCTGTTGCCGGTCAGATCGTCGCTCATCTCGCCGTCGCCGTCCTCAGACCGTCCAATTTGCTTCGGTCGTCCCGTCGGACCCACCTCCTCTGTCCACGTCCCCTTTCCGCTCTCAATTCCGCAACTCCAGTCGCCATCGCCCATCTCCGTCGTTATTCAATCCGCTCACATCCGTGTTCGTTCGCGGCCTCTGGAACTTCCCCCACGATTCCTCACGAGGTTCGATCGATCCTTCCCTTCTCGCCTCTCTTATCATGTTTCGGCTTTCGTCTTGCAAATTCGATTTCGATTTCCCTGTTGCTTGTTGAAGAGGAATGGGGGATTTTATCTTCTCGGTGTTTTGTCTTACATTTGTCCCTCTTTTGGAATAGTTGCTAGTGGATTTCGCCTCTTTCTTGGTTGTTCTGTGCTTGTGCTCTTCAAACGAACGGTTGATGTTTGTGCGGCGAGTTCGTACATGGATTTCGTCTGGGCTGCTCTATTTCTCGGTGGGGTGGTTTTGGATGTGAATCCAAGGCTCATGTCGGGGTCGATCGAGATTTTCGGCGATGGAAAATGGGTAGTGAATGTGAGAGCGAATGCGAATGGTTGGTGTTTGTGCGGCGAGTTCTTACGTAGATTTCGTCTGGACTGCTCTATTTCTCAGTGGGGGTGGGGAACAGAGAGAATTTTTACAACGGGAAAAGAGAAAGGAACGATGGGGTACGATGGGGTGGGGTGGGGTGGGGTGGGTTGGTTTGGATGTGAATCTAAGGCTCGTGTCGGGGCTGATCGAGATTGATCGAGATTTTCAGCGATGGGTAATGGGTACGCGAACGGTTGTTGTTTGTGCGGCGAGTTCGTACATGGATTTCGACTGTGCTGGTCTGTTTATGAGATTGACATATGCTGGTATTCTCTTTATAATGTTGATACAAACCTTCTAGCTTATTATGCATGTGAGAGTAGTGGTGAATGTGAAATCAAGATATGGAGCGATTTTTTCAAAGATGATTGTCATTCAAGCAGGTTCTAATCGCAGGAGAGACTTTATCTTCATCTAGACCTAGTTTTTGCATCTCTATTGAAATGAATAAATGAAAGAATCACTAAGGTTTTCTCCACTCAAGTTCATTCCTCATGTTCCTTAAGTCCTTTTATATCTCCTGACTTTCCTTTCCCATCGTATAGTTGCATTTTGGAGAAGTTTTTGAGATTTCCAGAACACTAAGAAATGTTTCTCATCTCATCCTTAATGCTACTGGACCAAGACTACTGGAATGCAGTCATTGTAATCCTCTTTATATTTGAGTGTGAATCGATTTGCTGAAGCAGTCTCATCATGCAACACTCATCTTTTCAACATATTGGTACTTGCCACCATGCATTTTGTGCAATAAAGTATTCACTGTTCTATCATAAATTTCACCCTTTAGCTTTATAAGAGAAGAGAACTCATTTTGGCTTCTAATAATCTTATGAACACACGAAATAATGGATTGCTAATTTTATATGCCTCTTGAAGATACGATTTCCACATATGTAATTGTTTTTTTTTTTTTTTATTTGTTATTCTTTAACTTCTAATTTCAGCTCACCCTTCATGTCTTCGAAAACAGATTCTGCATCTGAACCACAATCACCAAGAAGAGTGAGGTAAAAGGATGGGGACAGCAGGATTCTATTTTATTTTGTTATCAAACGAATTTCTGTTTCAAAAATAGAAATTTTAAGTCGTTATCAAATGGGTTTCTTTACTCAGAAACTTATCCGAGGAATAGAAATTGAGAAATCAATTTCCGTTTCAGAAATTAGTGATAAGATAATAGATTGAAAATAAAAATAAGAACAAAGAAAATGCTTCCTTCTTTGTTCCTGAGAACAAAAAGAGAAATATGATCATTTTAAAAGAAAAAGCTCAACGTAACCTAATACTTATCTTTACACAATCAACACAATGTCCGGTCTCCCAACCTAATTTGGGTCCCCATTTTTCCAAATAATAAATAATACATAAATAAATTCAGAAATTTAGGTAAAAAATTAGAAATTAGAGTTGCAGTAGTTTTACTAGATTTTAGTTTAATTCTAGTTTAAAATTAGTTTAGCACAAAAAAAAAGTGAAAATCTTTTGATGAAAATTGTATTTAAATTTGAATAAGCTTCTAGGGCTTTATCTATATGGATTTTTTAATGTCGTTTTCTTTTAGAGACAATGTTAGATCGCCAAAACTTGTTGACTGCAAGCAACACTTGTTCTTCTTCTTGTGGCTAAAAAAAGCTCAAAAGGTTTATGCATATGTTTATTATAACATGCAAAAATTTATTATCAAACTCCTCATATTGTGACTTAGAAACTGTTGGGACTCTCTTTTATTATTTCTAGCCATCCATTTTTAACTAACTATTACGTTGAATTTTCTTTGGCCATCTTATAATATCTTGATCAATTAAATCCTTAGTAAAGTCTAGTTTTATCTACATATGAAATGTTAAGTCTCCACTAACTCTTTTATAATTAAATGAAAAAAATTGGGAATAGATATTTTAGGATCATAAAAAATGCATTTATGTTCTTTTTCTATTCCAGGAATAGAAATTTTATAAAGTTACCAAATGCATTCTTCTACTAAGAAACTCATCTAGGGATTAGAAATAGAAACAATTATTTATGAACAAATATTATTTCTGGAAACAGAAATATTACTAATCACACTCTTAAAATACCAAAAGTTGTGTATAATGTCAAAAGTTTTGCCAAATCATTTAGGTGTCAAATTAGAGATAAATCGATTACTTAGGTGCTAAGGCAAGAAAATTCCGACCAAAATTAACACACGACTTTTTTAATTAAATGTTTTATATGAGGTGGCATTATATTTAAAAAATCCCATTCATGTGGACTTGCAAAGCAACGCCCACTTCATCCAAAGTGGCACCATAGTCCCCAAGTGACGTCGTTTCATGAGTCGACAAAAAATGACATCGCACCAATAGTCCCAAAACGACGCCATTCCATAGCTTAACAGAAACCAACGCCCTTCCTTCCGTCATGTTCAACCCTCGGTCACCTCCTCACCGTCATAGCTCGCCCACTTTCGCTGTTGAACTCCGTCGGTCTCCGTCGTCACCACCTGCCATCGCGCCTGTGTCGGACTGAGATGACTCTATCTCCAGCCCCTTTTCCAAGATCTCTCTTCCTCTGCAATTTCCTCATCGAATTGAAAGATGTCACTTTTTGATTAGCATCGCACGATGAATGACCAAATCACAACACCTCCATCAAAATGACATCAATTTAGATCTCAATTGGCCATCGAAGGGCAGTATCTACGGACGATACGATAACCAATGCGCCCGCACAACACTTTTTTCCCCCCACTATCTTGCGCATATCAACGAATACACAATACGCGGGTGATTCGAAACGAAAATTGCGAGGAGGGACGTACCTGGAAGAGGATGAGGAGGCAAAAGCCGAAAGGAAGAGGACGCCACCTTCTTCGTCATCAGTTAGTTAAGGCTTCTCAGTCCCTGGCTTCTAGAATGGCGCCATTTAGTGTGGCTTTGTGGGGAGGATTGCGTTTTCCCACTTCTCGGTCCACTTCGAGCGATGTCATGTGAACAAAGACTCGAAACTGAATATTTCTTCCAGGTGGGCTCCTTTGTAGGTTTAAAATCCCCAGTCACTCTTTCGATCTCAGGAGTCCCGGTCGCTATGCCATGTGGATTCGACTTTCGCACGAGACACTTGTACCATCGCCCACTTCATTCCAAGTCACATCGGGTGTCCGATATCGACTGACTTGCTCGTCGGGGAGAACATAGAAGTCCCAAAAGAATTGCGTCAAGTGCCAAAAGTTTTAGTCAAATTATTAAGTGCCAAATTATAAGAAAAACCATCACTAAAACGACAACGATCAAAGTTTTAGTCGAATTACTTAAATGTCAAATTAAAAAAGAAATAGAAAAAGAAAGAAATGATTGCTAAAGAGACAATGATGAGAAATTCTAATAAAAATTAATATGACTTTTTTAATTAAATTTTTTATATGAGTTGGCATTATATCTAACTCATTCATATGGACTTGCAAAACAACACCGCTTCATCCTACGGGGGCACCATGGTCCCGAAATGATGTGGTCTCATGGGTCGACGAAAAACGACGTTGCACCAATAGTCCCAAACGACGCCATTCCTCGGCTCAACAAAAAACGACGCCCTTCCTTCTGTCGTGTTCAACCCTCAGTCACCGTCCTCGCCGTCACACCTTGCTGACTTTCGCTGTCGAACTTGGTCGGTCTCCGTCGTCACCACCTGCTATTGCACTCGCGTCGAACTAAGGTGACTCTCGCTCTCTCCAGCCCCTCTTACAAGATCTCTCTTCCTCTACATTTTCCTCGTCGAATTGAAAGATGTCATCGCACGACCAATGACCAAATCACAACACCTCAGTCAGACCGATATCAATTCAAATCTCAATGGACCGTCGAAGGGCAGAATCTACAAACAATATGACATGCAATGCACTCGCAAGATAAAAAAAAACACTAACGCAGAGAGAAAGAGAGGATCGAGACAAGGTCGAACCTGTCAAGAATTGGCGAGAAAGGAGAGAGACGTCACCAATCTTCGTAGGCGGTGCTGGGGTTTGCAGGGGATTGGGGAAGGAGCACCATCTCTCTCTACCTATTTTCTCTCTCTGGATTTAGGGTTCTTGGGGGAAAGGCATTCAACAACGCCGTTTATGCTTTAGACGCTGGCCGGACACTTTGGCGAGCCACGTTAGCTAAAGATACTAATTAAAAAAAAAAAAAAAAGGTCAGCCAAACATACGAGAGTTTTTTTTTTTGGTCGAAAAACATACGAGAGTTGACACTGAAAAGATCGTTTTTCAAAAAATTTGGTATTAAAATGATCCCCAAAAAAAAAAAAAAAACTTTTTGACACTAAAGTGAGAGCAACTTTTGATACTTCTAATGTCCTTCTCCTCGCTCGTCAGATTGCTAGTATGAAACTATCCTAAAGATCAGGGGTTGCCAACATAGGGTCACTCAAATATTGTCCTCGCTTGCATGTAAGGAAATTATCACTCCTCGCATTTTTTACTTAAATGAAAGGGAATTGTCCTCATATACTTATTACTCTAATATTCTACTGCAATATTTGTGTAATTTTTTGAGTGACATTAAAGGATTTACGATTAATTTTAAAATGTCGGTGAGGCCCTAACTAATGAAAAATAGGGCAATGATATAGTCGGCATCACTATCGAGGTCACTAGAGCATTTTATCAGTTCACTTTTCCAAGGGCATACTACAATTGCCTCAGAAGAGGCGAAAATTACCTCATTTTCTAACGAATGGCAAAGGAAGTTGCGTGGTGATAGTTTGGTGCATTATGTAATTCAGGGATTCAAAGAATGTCAGCAGGCCCTAACTGATGAAAAAATAGGGGTTTGAAGAATGCCAATGAGGCCCCCACCAATGAAAATAGGGCACGATATTGTCAGCGTCTCTATTAGAGTCATGGGAACACTTTTTATCGATTCGTTGTTACAAGGGCGGGTTGCGATTACCCTAGAAGAGGTGAAGTCATCTTGTTCCCTAATGAATGGCAAAAGAAGTTGCGTGATGATTGTCTAGCCAGTATGTAATGTGGGGACTAGTGAGCTAGAGTAGAGAGGAACATTGAGTGCATTTGGGAATGGCTTTCCTAAGGCCCCTTGGGCATCCAAAGTCCTTTAGACCAAATAAAGTGTGTTTGGCAAATTTCTTTTTGAACCCCATTTCCCAAATGCTAGCCTTCCAAAGGCTAAAAGCCCAAGGCAGCTTGGGGGGGGGGGCCTTGAGCTTTTGCCTTTTGGGTATGCTGAGCTATTGTTCATCATCATCATCTTCTTCTTCTCCATTGAACAAGATCAACATGCTACGAGTGATACCCGATGGAGGGTAGGTAGTCACCGGCAAAGGGCAAGCGATCAGACGACCTTTAGCGATGGTCGCGGCGACCTAGATCTGTCACACGACCTCATAAGCCACTTGAAGTCATGAGACCTCCAGCAACCCAGCACGACCTCGCCTCAACCTAGATTTGGGTCGCCGTAGATCGTGCCACCTCGTTGTAAACTAGATTTGGGTCGCCGTAGGTCGTGCAACCTCGCCATGTAGGTCACGTGACTAGTGACCCAGTGACCTAGATATGCGTATCACCCAGCGAGGTCGCGCGACCTTTAGCGACCTAGATTTGGGTCACGCGGGGTCGTGCGGAGGTTGCAACCATCTGCTCACGCTTTGGCTAGGGGTCCCGTGACCTCTGGCGACCTTTGGCGACCTAGATCTAGGTCACCCAAGGTCGTATGAAGGTTGCGGCCACCTGGTCGCACCCTGGCTAAAGGTTGCGCAACCTCTGGCAACCCAGATTTAAGTCATGCTAGGTCGCACAGAGGTCATAGACACCTGGTTGCCCCTTGGCCGGGGGTCACCCAACCCCAGGCTGCCCTCACCGGTGGTCTTTAGGGGTCACCTGAGGTCTTGCAACCTCATAGGTCGGTTGCTAGCGACAAATTTCGATTGTTGACAACCGCCTCCGCTCGCTGGTCAACTTTTTTATTTTTATGTTGATGATTTTTTTCTTTTTTGTTAATTATAAAAGTCTTTTATAAATATAATCTCTCCAAACGCTATTTTAGTCAAAGGTACTTCACAATGAGCTTTCAGATTACAATTTAACAAGCACAATTTGCACGTTGAAAAACTCTTTTAACTTAAAGTCCTTTGCATTTTTCTAAAAGCTTTCCCCAAAAGTCTAACCAAACGCACCCATCATGGATCCAATAGTAGAAGTGGAGGCAAGTCAAAGTCATGACATAGAAAGTTTAAGGGTCACATGAAATGCTTTGAGTGTCAAAACAATAGGTAGATGAGAACAAATTGCCCAAAGTTGCAGAATAAAGGTGGTAGGTAGGATGACACAAGCAGTGTGGCAACTTTACAAAGGAGAGCCCTAATGATGCATAGACGATTTTGTGTGTGACTACTAGTACATCATAATACAAGTGAGTACTAGATTCGTGATGTTATAATCATATGACACCTCATAAGAATTGATTTCTCTAGAGACACTTGATCATATTAGATGTAAGTACATCATCAAAGATGGAGGAAATCTCTTGGAGTACTGTGATGGTGACGAAGGGAGAGAAGTTGCATCCTCGCTATCATCTATTGAGAGAGACCACAGCAAGAGATGTAGTTTTATCAAGTGAGTCAAAATTGGACTTGACTTAGTTATGGCCTAGGTAGTTGGGGCATATGAATGAGGCTAGTAAGATGACGTTGAATAATAGGGGGTTGCTAAAGGGTTAAAAGACAAGAAAGATGAACTTGTATGCACACTAATTCTTCTGAAACAGCAAGAGGTAAAATTTAGTACAATTGTGCATTCTACCAAGCAATTATTTGACTACATATTGCTGACAACTAAATTTTAACGCCAACCAATTAATCGAATCCAATCACCATCACAGTGTCCTTAAACACCTTGCTTGGTCGAATGCAAAGGGGTCCTTAAAAATTGCATTGCATTTAAGATTATATTGCATCTAGATAACTTTCGTAATATAGAACCTCATTTCCTGGAAATATGTAGTAATTTAGGAAATTACCTAATTTATCTTGAAATTTAACATAAATTAGTTCCTAGTTTAAATTAGGTCATTATGTAAATTTCGGTAGTTTCCTATTTTAACTCTAAATAAAATATAAAAAATATTGCATACGTATCCTATATAGAATTAGTTAGGAGGTGCATGAAAACCATTCTGTTCCAGAAATAGTTTCTGGAACAGAAATAGATTTTTCTATTTCTATTTCTAGAAGAGTTTCTAAGCAAAAATAATCGTTTGATAACGATACAAAATTTCTACTCTAAAAATAGAAATTCGTTTGATAACGACACAAAATTTCTTCCTTTCGGACGACGGCGGATGGCGGTGACGGGCGGCGGTGGTGGGCAGGCGACCGATGGATGGTGGTCGGCGGCGGCGGCGGCCGGCGACTGGCGGCGGCGGCCGGCGACCGGTAGCGGTGGCAACGGATTAAGGACCGGTTGACAAACGATGAGAAAATTTTTTATTTCTGATTTCTGTTTCAGAAATAGAGAAGTAGATTTTTTCTACTTCTGATTTCTCTTCCAAACCTATTTCTGGAATAGAAATAGAAAAACGGAGATGGTTTATCAAACGGATTTCTCTTCCAAAAACAGGTCTGGAACAGAAAAACTATTTCTGGAACAGAAATTTTGGGTTATCATGCACCCACTTAGTCATATATTGCATGTCATTAGTGATCATATGCTTTAGAGTCATAAAATTTAAGTTATATATTACATGAAACTCATTGTGTTTAGTTTTTATAAGAAAAACACCAAAAAATATTAGCACTGCGTCATTAGGTCATTATCTTCCGATGATGTTATTTTGGTCATATTAGGTGTCATAAAGTTTAGCCTTCTTATTTGTTAAAAGAAAACTCGAGAAAAATAATTAATCTCTAGCGTGGTTTAAAAAATAGAGTTTAATTGATTCTAATTCATGTCACTAGAATTGCATATGGGTCATGTTTAAACTGTTATTATAGCTTGCATGTCATATAGAATTTTCATATAGTCCACTAATGCATGTTTACTTTAGAAAAAGAAGAACCCAAAAAAGGTTAATTGACATTGCATTCATAAATCATGTCTAAATCATCCATAAATTACTTAGTTTCAGTTAACAAAGCCTTGCTTTTGCTTTGCTTAATGCATCGAGGTTTTTGCCCTTTTTAGCAAGTTATTTACAACTTTGATTACTGACTATTAAATTCTTGTTTGTACACTCGTATAATCACCCATCGCATGTTAGTGAATTAGAATTAAAATTAAGCAATACTGCTTGCAAAATATTTTTGAAATAAAGAGAAAAAGATACTGAAAATGTGTTAGATTTACTTAGTGTAATTGAACTATAATAGATTAGTAACGATTTCTAAATGAATCAAATTACGTGTTTGATTGATTAAATTAAAACAGTTAAGTTGCAATTAGTATGGGTATGGGAGAGTCCGTACTAAATGTTTACTTAGTAATCCATTAGTTTTCCCATGGTGGTTCACCTCATAGAATACTGCGATACTACTCTAGACTTCAAGTGTTCAAATGTCCTGCACCGACTTCAAGTGTTCAAATGTCTTACACCGACTTCAAGTGTTCGAATGCTCTACGTTTGTTTATCCAATTAATGGTAAACTTGAGTCAATGACGAAGAACCACTCTAGTTATGCGCATTAGTAAAGACATGATCATCCATGAGACTACAAAAGAATGTCAGAAAAGTCTTAAATATTTTGTATTTGTGCCAATTTAGTTCTAAACATTTTGATTTGGTGCCAATTATGTCCTTTGGGCTAATTTTGGCCGAATTTTGCTGACTAGGTACTAGTCAACTGACATGGCATAGCTAGTGCTGACGTGGATAATTATTAATAATATTTTAATAATTTTCCGAATTTTTATTTTATTTTATTTTTCCTTTCCTTTTTCATTTTCATTTTTCTTTCCTTCTCCTCCTCCTTCCTCTAGCCAGTTGTCAAATGCTTCAAGGAAGGCTAAGAGAAAGAAGTAAACGAGCAAGAACACTTTTTCGCGCTCAATCCCTTGCTTGTTCTTTCACTTCTTACTAGCAGCTCTTCCTTTACACCTGAGAACAACCTATTCTTTTTCACAGCAAACCATGAAGAGTCGAAAGAGTTCACATATGTTGAGAGCTTGCAGGCAGAAGAATAACTAAAAGCTGTCCGATCCAATGCAATCTCAATCACTACTTGTAAACCTGCGAAAAATGCGAAAGGAGCCCTCATCCCCTCTCTCCTCTCCCACTCCACACCTGAATAGATATAGGGTGGCCTCGCCTTGGAAGGCTACATTCGATTTGGAATGGATCTGTAAAAGGCTAAAGCAGCCCTACTTTCACTATGCTATTACTGGGTGGGCAAGGAGCGAGAGAAGCAAGTGGGCTGTGATGATGTCAGAATTTGCACCTATTTGTATCTATTTAGTGATTAGTCCGCTACTTTCTTTGATCCTACTCGGTGTTCCTTTTCCATTTGCTTCCAATAGTTTGACCTACCTAGACAAATTGTTGGCTAGAGGCGACGGCTAGCTAGGTTGAGGTCGACCTTGCCGGTCTCTAGTGAGCCTCATCGGCCACTGGCGAGGCTTGAGCCCTTGTAAGAGGCCGTGAGGTCATGCTTGTGAGGGCTCAAGTCCTCGCTAATGGTTGGGCAAGGCTCATCCTCGCCGGATTTGGTGAGGTTGGGCCTCACCCATCGCCAGCGGGGGCGACCCTTGCCAACCTAGCACAAGGCCACCCAAGTTGAACTAGCCTTGCCCATGGTCGACGAGGCCTGACCCATGGTAAGGGTTCAAGCCTCTTCAGGCGTTGCCTTTAGCCGGTCATTGAGGTTTGATGATCGATTGGAGGAAGGGGGAGGAGGAGAAAAAGATAAAGATAAAGATAAAGATAAAGATAAAATAAAATAAAATAAAATATCGGAATTTAAAAAAAAAAATATTATAAGAAGTTGTCCATGTCAGCATTGTTTGTGCCACCTCAGCCGATCGGCGCCCAATCAACAAACTCCAACCAAAATTAGCCGAAAAGAACTGAATTGGAACCAAGTGAAAGGGTTTAGGACTAAATTGTCACCAAATAAAAATGTTTAGGACTAAATTGGCACCAATAAAAGGTTAATAACTAAATTAGCATAAATGCAAAAAGTTTTAGAACTTTTTTGACACTTTTCCCATGAGACTACTATACTTCAACAATATAGACACAACTAGCAGTGCAAGCTTATCATAGTGTTTAGTGGTTAGAGGCAATGAGTGAAGAGATGTAAATTTTATATAAACATTAGACACGAGAACTTGTTAAAGTACCCAAGAGCTAGAGGATTTTCTGGTGTAAATTGGTCTACAAATGAAAGGAGGGCATTCCCAATATTAAGGCGATGATAGCAAGAGGGCATTGAATATAATGAGGTGTTCTTTAAATGGTAAGACATACTTCTATTAGAGTATTATTAGTCTTAGTTACAGCAAATGATCTTAAGTTGGAGCACCAAAATGTGGAAACAGTATTTCTTCACAGTGAGTTGGAGGAGCGGATTTACATGAAGCAGTCAAAGAGATTTTCTATCTCGAGTAAGGAAGACCACGTTTTCTTGTTAAAGAAATCTTTGAAAAAATTATACTAATACTGTAATAACTTTCTTATTGCACTCATTTTAGTAGTATAACTTTTCAAACGCTCACTTAAGTGTCATGACTCTTAAAAAAGTTCACTTAAGTTACTCCTTTAAAAAAAAAAAATGTGTAGGAGTAATTGAGTGATGTAATCAAGATAAACCAAATCAAGAAATTATCAGGTTTGAGCTCAATTGGATTCTCGCTAGCTCAACCCTTCTCTTGCTCGATCGGCTATATATTTCTATGTTTGAGCTCCATTTGAAATGGTTGATTGAGATACTTGTTCTGGACTTAACTCAACTTCACATTGATATGTATTCCTTTCACGGGAGATCATGAAAATACTTATGTTTATATTCTTACTTTTTAAATTGATTTGGACAGGACTGAATTGACACAAATACAAAATATTTAAGACTAAATTGACAAAAAATGTTTAAAACTGAATTAACACAATTATAATAGATTTAGGACTTTCATTATAATTCTCTCTCGGTTTGGAACCATTCAACCCGTAGATAATAGATCTCTCCCGCTTCAACATTTGGCTAACTGTAGGGATTTAACCTGCTTACTGTGCATAAATCACAAATTGCCAAAAAAGAGAGAGAACGAAATAGCTTAACAGCTGATTTCAAAGAGATGGCGTATATATATATATATATCATGCATTGCTATCTTGTTATACACGTGTATATTAAAATTTAATCTTGTAATGTTATGGTAACAATTGCAGTGGTCAATCTCTGATATTTCGATTTGATTTAAAACGCCAACCGTTTATCAAGTATCTAGCGAGTTGACACGATCCTAAAATGACCTTCTACAAAATCGCTAATGTTTTGCGTTGTGTATCCATTTAAGTTGACACAATCCTAAAATGACCTTGTACAGAACATGCTGATGTGGATATTCTATTAAGTATGGCTCGTCATTATTTTTGTTCGTTTGGTCCCCATACTTTGTTTATTTGTTCAATTTGGTCAATAAACTGTTTTTTTATATTCTTTTGCAATTGTGCAATGTGAAATTTAGATTTAATCTCAACACAAAATGTTTATCCATTATGTTACAACATTAAAACCCAAATGTGACCCGCTAATTAAATGGATACACAACACAACATTTGAGAGATGACTTCTTATATTTGGAAATTTTTACTTTTGTTTACATGTTTTAGGTATTTGTAAATGTAAATAAGCATGTCGTGTTGACACAATAAACAATTTAAATTGCTTAATTAAACCAGTCCAAGTGCATTATAAACTGGTAAAAAAGGTCAAATCATACCTGACATGTTTATTATTCCTTACGACTAAACTTATATTAACACATTATTGAGTATGTATATCTTGTGAAGGGATTATATTGAAAATTACTAGTTCAATATAACAGTCATCAAGATTTATCTTGTATAATATTTGATGACCCTCGTCATGCTTAAGTAAAGGCTATGAGAGAGAAGGAAACAAACTATGGGTGTATTTTTTCCGCAAAAAAATGAGTGATTTAGAAAATATTATCTTAAAAATGATTACTTGTATTGCTTACAAATCTGAATGAAAAAAAGTATTTTTTTCATCCACGAAAATAATTAGACATTATTGACAATAAATACATTTTTTATTAACTGATTATTTCAAGCGATAGAGACGATTATTTCTAGGAAAGTATCTTCCAAATCATTTTTTTCCCAAAAACAAACAAAACCTATAATAATTTTAAGGATGAAATTAAACAAACAAATGTAGTTCAAGGTTGAATGGTAACTTTAAAGGCTACAATCAGCAAATTTCGTTAGATCTTTAATGAAATGACCACATTGAACAAAAATTAAAAGGTTAAGAGATGACATTGAAAAAAAAAAGATTCAAGGATGATATGAAACGATGAGAAATGGCTCTTGTTTATATCCCAAAATTGTCAAGTCATATCATTTTGGAGATGTTTATATAAAAAATGAAAAAGAGTTTTATTAACGAATACTTTCGAGACACTAATTAACCGTATTAAATAAAGAAAATTTTCATTTTCAATTTACCACAACATAACATGAGACAGTGCATTCGAAATGACAGATCCTTTTAATTGAAGTATTTACAAGTGCCCCCATTACCAAAATTCAAATGAAGAATAATGTTGCAGAAAGCTTGAAAACGAAAGGGAAAACGAAAGTCTACTTTTGAGAACACAGTTTAAAGAGAAATACTATTTTTTTTAGTGGAGTCAATGGTGAGTCAATCCACCTACTTTGACATGCAAGAAGTTTGAATTGACGCGACTGACCCGATGAATTTAAAATATACTATCAAGCCACCATCTAGGAAAGGTTGCAACCAAATTTCCATAACGTGAGGGAAGCTCTAGGATGGGGAGACTCGGTCTAATTGGAAAATTTGGGGGCAGAAAGAACCTTGGTGTCATAAAATCAGACAAGTACTTGGTCTTATCCTCAAAGTCCATGAGAATTTTAGAAGGTTTACGAAATGGTAAATTACCCAGGGAGTGGAATTTATGCGTTCAAATGCATTTGAGCCGTCGGATATCATGAGTATCGAGTAAAATGCATTGGATATATGATGATTGAAATATATTTTAACACAAGCAGCACACTCGCATTTTTCTCTTAACAGGGACGGACTTAGAAGTTGAATCTTGAAAGAGTTACATTCCAATATCGGTCAATTGCTCAAAATACATAAGATGGAAAATAAAACTTTGCTCCCTTATACATTTATTTAAATAATAATGATTTCTCACACTTAATATGAATTTAAAATTTATTTCACCAAGTTTAATTTGAGATTGGCTGGGTTTTTCATTGGCTTGGGGTTCTCATTAAAAAATAATCGTTCCGCCGGTCATGTATATTTGGAAAGATAGTAAAGTGCAAAGCCTACAATGGCACAAATATCTCGTTTTCCAAGCGTGCAGAAAATGTGGTTGTAAAAGATCAACAAAAAGAATAATATGAGTAGGTGGGGAGCCACCCCAGCCCCATCGCCTTTTTGTTAACATAAATTACACCATTAAGTCTACTAAAGAAATCCAAATGATTAAAGTAATAAATTTTAGGATTAATACCACGAAAAACCTCAAATTGGTAGATCTTTGACGAGTTTATCTTAAACTAATTTTTTAACCACCAAAATCTCCAAACTAATACATAAGTAACAAATTTATGCTAAATTAATTTTCTAACAAAAAAAAAAAAAAACCTCTGAATCAGTACACCCTCCATCAGTTTCCATTAAGTTGAATTAATATCACGGAAAATCAAAAATTAGTATATTTGTGATAAACTAAGAGTAAAATCCCAAATTGGCACATCTGTCAAATGTTACGTGTTTTCCAACTCAACAATTTGACAATAAAATTTAACAAAAACTAATTTGGGGTAAATTTACCACTAAAATACTAGTTTAGGGTTTTTTATAATTAAAAAATTAATTTGTGGTAAATTTATTATATGTGCACTACTTTGGGATTTTTTGTGATATTAACTATAAATTTTATGTGAGTATTGATATCCTATATAGTCTCACCAGACATGACGGTGACGGTCTAAATTTAGTTCAGCGTTTGTGTGCACCTCGTTATGCGATATTTCAACATTGGCTAGCGTGCCTTAAAGGGCCCTCGTGAGAGAAGCGGCAAGCCTTCTCTCTCATTGAATGTGGATTTCATCAATCCCTTGACACAATCCTCCAATAAAAAAGGATCGTCGTAACTTCTAAAAGGACTCATCCCTCACCACCCGGGAGCATCTTGAAGCCCGCGAGTCAAAATGGACATTCAAAGTACAACCTAAATGCCAAAACTTGGCACGGAGGGAGATTTAAGTGCCAAAATTTTCGAAAGTACACTTAAGTGTCAAAATCGGAGCAAACTGGATCACTTAAGTGCTAATCTAGCCAAATTCCTGACATGGCAATTTTCCGATGAGGTGAGTGCAAAGCGGTGTCGTTTTGCATGCTCACGTGACTAAAAAAATGCAAAAATAACGTCATTTTGTCTCTATGTGATAAATAATTAATATAAAAATTAATTAAATTAAATTTAAAACTAAATTTATTTAAAAATATTTTAAAAATATTTTAAAACTTTAAAATAACTTAAAAAATTTTAAAAAAAGGGGGCTGAAGAGAGGCGGCTAAAGGCTGAGCCCTCGCTGCCGCCACCTCCCCACTACCGCTGGGAAGGGTCGACGACGGAGGGGGGAGGGTCGGCCGGGGTCGCCGGGGTCGCCAGTCCCTAGCTGTCCCTGGCCGACCGGTGACGAGGGCCACGACCCTCGCCTAGATCACCAACCCCTGGCCGACCTGCGGCGAGGTCCCGTGAGCCCTCGGCGGATCTGGGGCGAAGGCTGTAGACCCTCGCCGAATCTTGGCGAGGGCTCGTGGGCCCTCGTCGCCGGCCCCTGGCCAAGGCTCGACGACCCTAACTGATGCTCCCCCCAGCGTCGCCAGCCCTTCCCGGTGACGGCGCGGAGGCGGCAAGGGCTCACAAGCCCTCGCCCAGATCTGGGGCGAGGGTCGCAGCCCTCGCCGCCGGTCAGCTAGGGGCCGCAGCCCCAGCCGACCTCCCCCTCCGTCACCAGTCCTTCCTGACAGCGGCGGCGGCAATGACTCAGCCCTCAGCCGCCTCCCTTCAACCCCCCCTTTTTTTTTTAATTCTAAGTTTTTTATTTTAAAATATTTTAAATAAATTTAATTTTTAAATAATTAATTTTTATATTAATTATTTATCATATCAAAGACAAAACGACACCATTTTTGCATTTTCTAGCCATGTTATCGTGCAAAACGATGCCGTTTTGTACTCGTCTCACTGGAAAATTGTCATGTCAGCAATTTGGTTGGATTGGTACTTAAGTGATCAATTTTGCTTCGATTTTAGCACTTAAATGTACATTTCGAAACTTTTGACACCTAAGTGTCTCTTCGTGCCAAGTTTTGGCACCTGGCTCTACTTTAGTCTAAAATGGACAATACCTCGTAATAGGACAGGCAGATCCTGACATCATCAAGCACGTGATAACTCCACGTCCCTCCCTTGCCCCCGGATTACTGTCATTTAGTCTTTCTTACCAGTCCAAGAAAGACCAAATCGACTTGACCTTTCCTCGCGCGTACGTTGCATGCAGCCATTTCCGCATCCTCTTTTCTTGGAAAATGACTTAGTAGCACCTACTTAGTAAACCATCTCTTTCTTGCCCCCGGATTACTGTCATTTAGTCTTTCTTACCAGTCCAAGAAAGACCAAATCGACTTGACCTTTCCTCGCGCGTACGTTGCATGCAACCATTTCCGCATCGTCTTTTCTTGGAAAATCACTTATTAGCACCTACTTAGTAAACCATCTCTCTCTCTCTCTAGACTATAAATAAATAGGAACTGCAAATTGGCACCTTTGTATGACAAACACAAAGCAATATGGGATCTTTTCAAAGCTCATTTAGCAGCAGTACAAGTCCCATTGTGGCCATCTTGAAGCTCCTCCTATTGTTGCTCCTTAGGGTCTCCGGGGTAGGGACCGAACGCATAGATCGCAGGAAACCCTTCAAAGTTGGCGTGATTCTTGATCAAGACTCAACTCTCGGCGACCAAATGCGCATGGCGATGGAAATAGCATGCCAAGACGCCAACAACATCTCATCAGGAAGTTATTACATCAAGCCATATTACGTGAACTCTCGCGCGAGCCCCCTTGGAGCAATTTCTGCAGGTTAGTCATGCGCACAAGTTTCTGTTTTCCCAGTACTAATTACTTTCCCGTCAACATTCAAACTATTATCGAAATTTAAAAAACAATCCTGAAAAACTATAGGTAAATCTACGTGTCAATATAAATTTGCTTCTAAAAGTTTTAAACTTTTTTGCATAAAAAAATTTCAAAGGGTGCATGATGTAAGATTGGAAAAAAGTCAAAAGTAAAAGCCACGGACCATGGCTACACAAAATGACACCCTTAACTTATCTAGGTGACTGTATAGGACACCCAAAATCTTGTTAAGTCATTCTACAAAAACTTCGATATATTTTTCTTAAATTCACAAGGCATATGCTCCATATTTCATGCAAAAAAAAAAAACGAGCTTTTGGCTACTGATAAGCAGAGGACTCACATATGAAGACCATAAAAAGTGTCAAAAAAAAAATCCTAAATCTATTGTATTTGTGCTAATTTAGTCCAAAATATTTTAACTATGCCAATTTAGTCTTAAAACTTTTAATATTAAGTCATTTTAACTAGATATTGCTAATGTGTATGCCGGCCGATCTATGTGGCATGGCCGGCACTAACATGGATATTTTTTTGATAATATTTAATGAATTTCAATTTTTTTTTTCTTTTTCTTCTTTTCCTTCTCTCCACAATGATCGGCGAGGGTTGGCCTTGCTGGGCATCACTTAGCCTCGCTGATGCTCACCAAGTCTTGCCTGGATGAGGCGAGGATCAGCCTTGCCAAATTTGGTAAGGCTGATAGGTGATGCTGACCCTTGTCTCGGCCAAGGTGGCCTCGTCGGTCATTGCCTAGGCCAAAGTGAGGCCCAACGAGGGTGATAGAACATGTTGGCCTCACTAATCTGGCAAGGCCAACCCTCACCCAAGCCGGGGTGACCTCATCAGGCATCACTTGGGCCAAGGCGAGGCCAACCCTCGCCCAGACGATGCTTGGCCTCCTTGGCGCTAGCCCTTGCCCCGGCAAGGCTGACCCTCGCTTGTGGCAATGAGGGCCATCCTCGCTCAATGAGGCCAGCCCTCATCGATCATTGGGAAAAGAAGGAAAAAAGAAAAAAGAAAAAATTGGAAAATTATTAAAATATTATAAGAAAATGTTTACATCAATATCAGTCGTGTCATGTAGGCTGGTTAGCATTATGTTAGCAATATCTTGCCAAAATTAACCAGAAGAACTTAATTGACTCTAGGTTAAAAGATTTAGAATTAAATTGCATTAATACAATAGACTTAAAAACTTTTTTGATGCTTTTCCTTATGAAGACCAAATATGAAGTCCTAGTTCGTTTCTTTTGACTTCTAAAAGCAAAAATTGATTGTCCAGTCAAAACTTAAAATTATTCAAATTCTAAAACATTATCAACATATTATATATGAATCCATGTGTCTACCGTAATATATTATGAAAATTTCAAATTGCTTAAGATTGAAAGAAAGTCAAAGTGCATGCACCACAAGATTAAAAATAGTTGTTAAATGTCTTCCTTCAATTGTTTATGAGTTTTAATTGGCCTTAAATACAGTATGTTCCCTTCACTTAATAGTTTAACCTTTTGGATTGACTTTCTAGTATCAAAGTTAGACTTCTCCTAAGTTTATTATGTTCCCTATTTTTCAATTCCATGTGCCGTTCTTATAGTTTGGTTTGCACGAATGTGAGAGGGAGTGTTAGAAAATCACATATCTCTACAAAATTTATATAGACCTTTTATATTTGCAGTCTCTCTCCATGTAATAGTTTAATTTTATTGTTGTGTTTTCTAATGAAAGTAAAAAATAAAATAAAATTACAAGTTAAAAGACACTCCACACCATTTGAGAGATTAGAATAACAAAATGATCTCATAACGAAACTTGGAAACCGATTCCGATAGTACGTGCGCCTTTGAATTGTTTCAAGTTCAACATTACCTGTTAGTTTAACAGGTTTTATAATGCAAGTTTTATTATTCAAGTAATGCCAAGTAGCAAAGATCTTAAAAAGTTCAACATAAAGGCCACAGTTAGTGCAAACACTGCGGATCTATTCTACTCGAAAGCTTAACCTTCTGTCAGCAATTGTTTAACAAAATGACTTGACGTTATTCCTTGCATACATGTATCTCTTAATGATCAATCGCTGCACTAATATCTCCCAAGAATCCAAGTAAGAGGGGTTAATAAGAGATATAAATAGAAGAAACCGGTGATGAACATTACCTTAAATCCTGAAATTTGTTAGTCTAATTCTACTTTCTACTCTTTCTCACAGCTGAAAAGCTGATAAGAAAGAAGGTGCAAGTTATTATTGGCTTAGAGGCATGGCAGGAAGCAACTTTAGTTGCCGAGATTGCTAATCAATCTCAGGTACCAGTGATATCCTTTGCGGCAAACCCCCTACCGCCAACATTAATGGTGCAAACTATGTGGCCCTCACTCTTTCGTATGAGTTCTGATGTATCCGACCAAATTAGATGCATCGCAGATATAGTTAGTTCTTATAACAGACGAAGAGTCACAATAATATATGAGGCGGAGGCATATGATAATATCTACTCTGAGCTGTTAAATTCTTTATCGGAAGAGCTTGACAAGATCGGCTCCAAGATAGAGGACCGAGTGATTCTTCAAGCACTTTCACCTTCGGCAAGCGTGGAAAAATCTTTCGAAGAGAAATTAGTGAAACTGAAGTGCAAGGCATCCCCAATATTTATTGTCCTAGGGTTATCATCTCGTGCAAGTGGCCATTTTCTCAAAGAAGCAAGGAAGATAGGACTGTTCAATCGAAATTCAATATGGATTTTTGCTGAAAAACCATTCGACAATCTCTTAGCTTCAGTAGAACATTCAATAATCTCAACCACCATGGAAGGCACGATAGGATTCGTCACCTACCGTCCCGAAAACCATGCATCCAGAGACTTCAAGATCAAATTCTTGAATAAGTTCCGTCAAAAGCATGGAGAGACCTTCAATTTTGAGCAAAGCATAGATGTTAGTCGAGCATACGATTCCCTCATGACTGTGAAAAAGGCCATAGGTGCGTTGCCAACTAATGACATTACCCCTGAGCTTTTGCTTGACAGAATATCGAGTGTTCGACTCATTGGTTTGAGCGGTGTAATACAATTTGAGAAAGGTCAGTTGACAGGTCAAGCCAAATTCCAAATTGTAAGTGTCGATGGAAATGAAAGTAGAGCGCTTCAACTTTGGTCTTCCAACTTCGGTTTTTCAAAGAGCTTTCCGCAGAAACAAAGTCAAAGGACGAGTGCTTATGCAAATTCAGACGCATTGAAGACCCATCGAAGATACATCCCGCAGATGGTGATTGGAATTCCTCGTACAACTCCCTTCCGTAAATTTGTGAAGGAGGAAATAGACGATGTAACTGGGAAGGCGACATACACTGGGTTTTGCGTGGATGTTTTTGAAAAGGCGCGTCCTCATGGTTTGAATTATACATTTTTACCTCATGAAGGAACATACGAGGACTTGGTCAACAAAGTTCATGACAAGGTACCACATCATCATCTCTGTTCCTCAATGATTATTCAATGATTACTCACTGCATTTTAGAATATCCACTAATACAGCATGAGCACATTACAACAACCAACAGGTTTATTTCACACAGATCCTTGTTCGCTACATTTGATCACTAGGGGACTCACAAGATTGTATCACTATGCATTATTAGATCATCAAAGTCTCCACATTTTAGCAGTAATGTTTTGCTTGGATGATGGCGTCCTTTGGGTGTTAATTACTAAAATGCATCATTTTAATGTTGCTCATGTCGTGACATTGATGGAAGACCTACGACGCTGCAGTTGGAGATATAACTATCTTAGCTAATCGCTCGCAGTATGTCGAGTTCACACAACCATTTATAGAGTCAGAGCTTTCAATGATAGTTCCCGCAAAACCAGACTCAAACAGGGCACTAATCTTCATGAAGCCTTTCACTCCAACCATGTGGGTTGCTTCTGGAGGCATCCTTATATACACAATGCTAGTAGTTTGGCTCCTGGAACATCCAACCAATCCGGCGTTTAGAGGCTCTTGGACTAATCAGCTCTCCACCGTTCTTTGGTTCACTTTCTCATCCCTCTTCTATGCTCATAGTAAGTAACTTCCCACTGTTGATTATAGTCCATGTACACTTGTTTAAGCCCAATTTTAAAATAAAAAGAAAAAAGGAAGCAAGCACGTTATTACCTTTGCAGGGGAGAGAATCAACCACAACTTCACGCGGATCGTATTGGTGAATTGGTTCTTTGTCACATTGATCTCAACACAGAGTTACACAGCTAGCCTCACTACAATGCTCACTCTTCAAGAACTTAAACCGACTGTGACCACAATGGAACGGCTTAGAATTTCCAAAGCAAGAGTGGGTTGTGACGCTGTCTCTTTCGTCTGTGACTATCTGAAGAATACACTAAATTTCTCCAAGGACATCATTATCGGTCTAAGAAACAGCTCAAGGTATGGAGATCAATTCGCAAGCGGAAACATTGCGGCTCTTTTTTTGGAATCCCCGTATGAGAGAGCTTTCCTCGCCAAGTATTGCTATGGATATGCCGTAACTCATGAGAACTACAGATTTGGCGGTTTTGGCTTTGTAAGTATCTGCCATTATTCTACATGAACTCGATTTTTCAGTGTATATTATAACATCCTGTGTTTGTGTATAGCATCTCCTTAAGCTAGCCCACAAAAAAAAGGGGGGCATGAGTATCCGACAACTCCCCGAAGAGTAAGATATAGGTCGTGACGCCAGTGCTTGGGAAATCCTCTTAGGGAATTGACATGATCCATGAAAATGGTATAGAAGATTAGGAACAAGCTTAGTGCAGTATCATCAAACCCACCAAGTCGCAGAAGCATATTACCT
Source organism: Eucalyptus guilfoylei (assembly GCA_016097605.1). NCBI lineage: Eukaryota > Viridiplantae > Streptophyta > Magnoliopsida > Myrtales > Myrtaceae > Eucalyptus > Eucalyptus guilfoylei. The sequence goes on from CM027864.1 coordinate 31,908,548, forward strand.
GTGCAAATCCCCGGTTAGCAGCAAGTGCGATGCATTTGTCCTCTGAAGCTCACGACTAAATATTACATGTTCCATGGACGATGTAAACCACGGCCGAACCCAGAAATGAATAGAGGTTCAGATGATATAGTCCATTTTGGGTTAATATTGGAGAAAATGAAAGAATCTGCGCCGACATATAGTTACAAATCGCCTTGTTCTCTGTGAATGCAGGTATTCCCGAAAGGCTCTCCGCTGGCTGCGAAATTCTCCAAGGCAATTTTGAAACTTTCAGAGAGCGGCGAGATAAAAAGGTTAGAGGACAAGTGGTTTCATCGCAAGTGTACAATGAGGAACGACGCCAGCGAGATACCAAGGTTGGGCCTCGACAGCTTCTGGGGACTCTACGCTTTCACCATCACCATTTCCACAGCTTGTTTGCTAGTGGCATATCTCTCGATGCGGAGGAACCGTCGGGTTCACGAAGAAGGAAGCAATGGTGACGGCTTAAGTCAGGATTTGAGTATTTCATGAAGAAAACGTAGTGAACTGCAACATAGTTTAGGGCAAGATGATGAAGGGGTGTATATTCTTCGGTTCAGAAACTTAATCTTCTCTCCCTGCTGCACCACAAAATTGGCAAACATTATGTGGGGAAATAAAGGTTATTTGCCAGTTACTATTTACATACAGATATATGGTCCTCAGGAGCCGCTGAATCGAAAAGCAAAAAACCACAGCCGTCCAAGTGAGTTTTATTGAACGGCAGGTCTCTGTTACATTTCAATCCAATGGCGAAATTTTTTTAAAGATACGGTAACTTTATGTATACGTGCACTTTCTACTCCATATTGCCCTACTTTATTGATCCTCTGATATTATTTGGGTAAGTACACTATAAATACCATAAATGCCAAAACTTTCGTACAGTACTCACTTTGGTGTCGATTTTTTTTTTTTTTTTGCTCACTTAGGTGTTATAAATTTGAAAAATCGATCACTTGAGTGTCACTTCCGATTTGGCTTATCGGAAAAGCTGACGTGGCCGCTTGTCATTCAGCTTGGCCGCGCGGCCAATATTATTATAATATTTTATTATTTGTTATTATTTTTTGAAATTTTATTTTTATTTTTTTGCTTTTCTTTTTCTTTTTTTCTTTAGAGTGGGCAAGGGTCATTGGTGACCCTCACCGACCATAGTCGCCTCACCCTTGGCCGCGAAGGCCTTGGACGAGGCCGTTGGGGCCACTCTAGGTGGCGTCGCCGACAATTGCTGGTTGCAACCCTCGCCGGCCTTAAAGAAAAAAAAAACAAAAAAAAAAGGCAAAATACAAATGGAAATAAAAAAATTCAAAAAAAAAAAAAGTAAAAAAAATTCCACGTAGAATATTTGGCCGGAATTGACACTCAAGTGATGAATTTCTCTCCGATATGGCACTTAAGTGAGTGAAAAAAAAAAGTGTTGGCATCAAAGTGAGTATCGTACGAAAGTTTTGATACTTATACTGTACTTATCCCGATATTATTTATTACTATAACAAACAATGAAGTAACTATAATCAGTTTTTCATACCAACGGTGTAATGAGCAAGATTGTTGGTTAGGATTATTCAAGGTTTGAAATCCCTTCATTGGTTTGACTTTGAACCGTTGTCTAATTTTGTATGAACCGTAGAATTAATTTTGAAATCCCCAATTGATCATGGGGTGATTGTCGTTGCACACAAGCTTCCCCCCTCCCCTCCCCTTAATGTTGCCATCTCTTTAATAAAATTGGTTATTAATATGCTCGTTTGCATAAGGTTTATACGCTATTTATATAAATGTGATATTTTCGTACCGATCGATTTAAGCTTTTAGGGTGGACATTTTATTATGGTATCAAATCAAGGTTTTTCCCTAATTTATTTCACGCATGCAACCCATTCATCATTGCCAGGTGTGATAACAATACCCTACACCCCTATGCACCTACTACAAAATCCTACCAATTTGAATAGACAAGACTGATGCATGAATTCTTTGGACATTTTTGTTCTATAAACATTGCCGGAAAAATGGAAATCTCTCTTTTTCGGAGAATCCTCTCTACCTTCTGTGGTAGCTTCCTCCCTCAACATCCAAACCCAAAACCCTAAATCTCTACTGGTTCTTCCCCCATCTTAATGACAATAGCGGTTTTAGCTCTACTCGGCCCCAAAAATCTTTTCCCACCCTAAACCCTAAATCTAACCAGCTGCCCTAACACACAATCTTTTCGTTGGAGTGGAGAGCGTGGGCTTGCAGGCGCTAGATTCGGGGCAGCAAAGAAGAAGCAGCAGGTTCGGCTTCGCAGGTGAGGTGGCGTCCAATCCAGTGGGGGTTCGAGCAGCTTGAGTCTTCGTTGGTGGGGAGCTCAATTGATGCTAAACGCTGACCGAAGAAGATGGAAAACGGACGTGTGGCAGGGGCTGAACAGAAGCTGTTTCGGTGGAGGGGATGAGTGGCTTTGGTGGCGTTGATTCTATGGGGAGCAGCGGTCTTCGACGGAAAACAAAATAGAAGAAAAGGCAGAGGCTGAGAGAGATAAATGAAAGCGAAGCAGCACCATGAAGGAGGAAAGAGGAACGACGTGGAGAGAGTTGCACCGAGGGAAATTGAAAGAGAAGCAGCGTCCGTGGAGAGCAGTTGGCGCGCGATAAAGACCAAAGGAGAAAGAGAGAATCGGATGAGGGAGAGAGAGGGTAGATAGTCAAAAGAATTATCCAACCCCTTAATTGCTTGGTCCCCCCTCTAAGCTTCCAACCTTATCCCTTATGTCCCCTATTTCTTTCTTGCAAATCCATCCCCAGATTATCCAATTTAAATGTCAAACAATGCAGCCCCAAGCCTAAATCCGAATTTCACTCAACTTTGGCTTCAATTTCTTCTCCGATTTCTCCAATTCGAAGTCCAATTTTGTCAAGGAAAAAGCCCACAAAATTTCTATAAGTTCCCAACGTCATATAGCTCGGCTTAGAAGTCAAAATTCTCTTCAATTAAGCCTATCCAAATTTCCGTTCGTTTTCCGAATAATCCGAATCGATTTTCCGTAAAAATCCCAGAATCTCCAAAAAATCTTCGGAGGATGAGTCGACGTTCTTAAAATGAATCGTGATACGACAGAACTTTCAATTTCTGAAATCGAGTTCGATTTCGCGATTAATTTCAATCTGTCGTGATTTTAGCGCGTCCTAATCTACTGGGTAGCTTTTAGGAATTTTTAATGCAATTGACCCGTGGTCGATTATTTTCGAGCCACACATACATTTTCGACACATTGGTGACCCTCGATTATTGTGAAAATCTCGAGATTTCAAATACAGACACAGGGTGCCAAAACGATAGAAAAATCGGTCTAGTGTCGTTCGACGAGAATTTTGCAATTAGGTGGAATCACCTACACTCAATCACATGACTCAGTCGAATCAACCTATTTCCGGTCTCTAATCGATTTTTAACTGTGCCGTAAGGGTCCTTGTAGATTAATACGGTCGGGCAGTCGATTCCTAATCAAATTCTCAAGTTTATTGTGTTTATATTCCTTAATGGTTTTCACTTGATATGCTAGTTATCCCATGAGTGGCCAACTCAGGGAAAAATGCTATAGACGCGTTAATGAAAAGCCAATTTCATCTTATCGAAATCAGACTCGAAAATCAGGATGTTACACAATTTACCTACTTTGATATTCAAGAGAGTTGAATTGACACGACTGACCGATAAATTTAAAAATACAGTATTAAGGTACCATCTAGGAAAAGTTGCAACCAGATTTCTATAACGTGAACGAAGCTCTAGGATGGGAAGACTCGGTGTACTTTGAAAGTGTGAGGGCAAATGGAATCTTAGTGTCATAAAATCAAACAAGTACTTGGTCTTATCCTCGAGGTCCACGAGAATTTTAGAAGATTTATGTAATGGTAAATTACCAGGTGAGGGGAATATAGGCGTTGTATGCATCATGGTATCGAATAAAAACCATCGAATATTTGATGATTTAAATGTATTATAACATGCGGCGTGCTCGCATTTTCCCCTCAACAGGGGCGGATTTAGAAGTCGAATCTTCATAGAGTCACGTTACGATATCGGTCAATTGTTCAAAATATGTTGAATGAAAAATTAATATTTGCTCGAATAATAATGATTCCTTACACTTAATATGAATTTGGAATTTATTTCACCAAATTAATTTGAGATTAGCTGGGATTTTCATTGGGTTGGGGTTCTCTTCACTGAAAAATAAGCGTTCCGCCGGTCATGTATATTTGGAAAGATACTAGAGTGCAAAGCCTACAATACCTGAAAATTTTCTTTTTCAAGCGTGCAGAAAATGTGGTTATAAAAGATCTTAAAAAGGAATAATATGAGTAGGAGGGAGGAGCAACCCCTGCTCCATCCCCTTTCCGTTAACATAAATTACAGCACTAAGTCTGTTATATATACTAAACTAAATCTGAATCATTAAAGTAACAAATTTTAAGATTAATATCATGAAAATTCTAAATTGATGCACTTGTGACAAATTTACCTCCCTCAGTTTCCGCTAAGTTGTATTAATATCACGAAAATCACAAAATAATACATATATAATAAACAAAGGGTAAAACCCCAAACTAGTATACCTATCAATCGTCACGTGTCATTCAATTTAATAATTTGATGATAAAATTTAACTTAAATTAACGGAGGATAAATTTGTTATAGATGTACTTGTTTAAGATTTTTTGTGATATTAACTCTAAATGTAGGTGCCGATCTCCTATACGGTCTCAACAAACACGACAATCTGTGCCTAGTTTGCTATCATTGACATCAGGGTTTGTGCTCACCTCGTCATGCGATATTTTGGCCTTGGCTAGTGTGCCTCGGAGGGCCCTAGCGAGAGAAGCGGCAGCCCTTTACTATCAATTAACGGGGAATTCATCAATCCCTTAACACAATCCTCCAATCGAAAAGAATGGCCGTAACTTCTAAAAGGAGTCATCCCTCATCTCACAAGAGCACCTTGTAACTCGCAAGTCAAAATCGGCAAAGAGACATGCAAAAATCCTTACATCATTAAGCATGTCATGACTACTACTCCCTCCTCTGCCCTCGGAGAACCGTCATTTAGTCTTTCTCACCAGTCCAAGAAAGACTGGATCGACTTGACCGTTTCTTACAGGAACATTGCATGCATCGCAAGTCAAAAGGACAATACCTCATAATAGGACATGCAAAAGTCCTTACATCATCAAGCATGTGATAACTACTACTCCCTCCTCTACCCTCGGAGAACCGTCATTTAGTCTTTCTTACTAGTCCAAGAAAGACCAAATCGACTTTTCTTGCAGGAACATTTCATGCAGCCATTTCCGCAGCCTCTTTTCTTGGAAAATCACTTCGTAGCCCATTTATTAAACTCTCTCCCCCTCTTTCTCTCTCTCCATACTATAAATAAGTGGGAACTGCGAATTGGCACCTTTATATGACAAACACAAAGCAATATGGGATTTTTTCAAAGCTCATTTAGCAGCAGTACAAGACCCATTTTGGCCATCTTGAAGCTCCTCCTATTTCTTATGTTGCTTCTCATCCCTAGCGTCTCTGGGGTAGGGACCAAACGCATAGATCGCAGGAAAACATTCAAAATCGGCGTGATTCTTGATCTAGACTCGAGTCTTGGCGACCAAATGCGCATGGCGATAGAATTAGCATGCCAAGACGCCAACAACATCTCATCAGGAAGTTATTACATAAAGCCACATTACGTGAACTCTCGCGCAAGCCCCCTTGGAGCAATTTCTGCAGGTTAGTCATTCGCACCAGTTTCTGTTTGCCCAGTACTAATTACTTTCCCGTCAACATTCAAAGTATTATCGAAATTTAAAAAACACCCCTGAAAACACTATAGATATATCTACGTGTCAATATAGATTTGCTTCTGAAAGTTTCAAAGTTTGTTGCATAAAAAATTCCAAAGGTTGCATGATGTAAGATTGGGAAAAAGTCAAAAGTAAAAGCCGCGGACCATGGCTAGACAAAATGACACCCTGAATTTATCCAGGTGTGTGTAAGACAACCGATATCTTGTTAAATCATTCTACAAAAACTTCGATAAACGAGAAAAAAATTTCGGTAAATTCACAAGGCATATGCTCCATATTTTATGCAAAATAATGAGCTTTTTGCTATTGATAAGCAGAGGACTTCCACATAAAGACTAAAAAAAGTGTCAAAAAAGTCGTCAATTTATTGTATTTGCACAAATTTAATCTTCAACCTTTACCTGTGCCAATTAAGTTATAAACATTTAAAGCTAATTTAATTATTCCAATTAATTTTGATCAAATATTACTAACATGGGTGATGGCCGACTTATGTGGTATGGCTAGTGCTAACGTGAACATTTTAAAATAATATTTTAATAAATTTCGAATTTTTCTTTTTTTTTTTCTTTTTCTTCTCTCTCTAGTGGCTAGCGAGGGTTGGCCTTCATAGATTTGGCAAGGTTGACAGGCAATGTTGGCCCTCGCCCAGGCCAAGGCAGCCTTGTCGACCGTTGCATGGGCCAGAGCAAGGCCAACCCTTCACCCAGGTGACGCTCAGCAAGGTCGATAGGGGACGTTAGCCTCACCAACCTCACGAAGGCCAAGGTGACCTCATGAGACGTCACTTGGGCCAAGACAAGGCCAACCCTTGCCCAAGCGATGCCTAGTGAGGTTGACCCTAGCTTGTGGCGAAGAGGGCCACCCTCACTTAGGTGAAGCTAGGTCTTGCCAGTCATCGGGGAGAGGGGAAAAAAGAAAGAAAAAAAGAAAATTATTTGAAAATTATTACATAGATTAGTTGGCTGCGTCCATGTCAATTATATCTATCCAAAAATAGCCTGAAGGATTGAGTTAACACTAAATTAAAAAGGTTTAGGATTAAATTGATACCAATGTAATAAATTAGTGACTTTTCTAACACTTTTATGTAGGAAGACCAAACAGAAATTCCTAGTTCATTTCTTTTGACTTCTAAAAAGCAAAAATTGACCATCCCATCAAAACTTAAAGTTAAATTTTAAAACATTATAACATATTATGTGTAAATCCACGTGTCTACGTTAATATATTGTGAAAAATTCAATTGCTTAAGATTAAAAGAAAGTCAAAAGTGCATGTACCTACAAGATTAAAAAAAGTTGTTAAATGTCTTCCTTTGATTGTGTTTGAGTTTTGATTGGCCTTAAATACGCCCTCCACTTTATAGTTTAATCTTTTGGATTGACTTTCTAGTATCAGAGTGAGATTTCTCCTAAGTTTATTATGTCTCCTATTTTTCAATTTCATGTGCCGTTCTTATAGTTTGGTTTGCACGCATGTGAGAGTGGGTGTAAGAAAATCACATATCTCTACAAAATTTATACGGATCTTATGTATCCGTAGTCTCTCCATGTAATAGTTTAATTTTATATGGATCTTATGTATTCGTAGTCTCTCCATGTAATAGTTTAATTTTATATGTTGAATTTTCTAGTAAAAGTATTAAAAAAGAAATGCAAGTTAAAAGACACTCCACACCATTGAGAGATTAGAATAACAAAATGATCTCATAATGAAACTTGGAAACCGATTCCCATAGTACTCGTGCCTTTGAATTGTTTCAAGTTTTATTATGCAAGTTCATAAAATGTTCAACATTACCTGTTAGTTTAACAGGATTTATTATGCAAGTAATGCCGAGTTGCAAAGATCTTTAAAAGTTCAACATAAAGGCCCCTTTCAGAGCAAACGCTGCAGATCTGTTCTACTCGAAAGCTTAAGCTTCTGTCAGCAATTGTTTAACTAAATGACTTGATGTTATTCCTTGCATACATGTATCTCTTAATGATCGTATTGCTGCACTATTATCTTCCAATAATCCAAGTAAAAAGGGTTAATTAGAGATATAAATAGAAGAACTGGTGATGAACATTACTTTAAATCCTGTAATTTGTTAGTTTAATTCTACTTTTTACTCTAACAGCGGAAAAGCTGATAAGAAAGAAGGTGCAAGTTATTATTGGCTTAGAGACATGGCAGGAAGCAACTTTAGTCGCTGAGATCGCTAATCAATCTCAGGTACCAGTAATATCCTTTGCAGCAAACCCTGTCCCGCCAACAATGGTGGTGCAAACTATGTGGCCCTCACTCTTTCGCATGAGTACTGATGTATCCAACCAAATTAGATGCATCGCAGATATAGTTAGTTCTTATAACAGGCGAAGAGTCACAATAATATATGAGGCGGAGGCATATGATCCTATCTACTCTGAGCTGTTAAATTCTTTATCGGAAGAGCTTGACAAGATTGGCTCCAAGATAGAGGACCGAGTGATTCTTCGAGCACTTTCACCTTCGGCAAGCGTGGGAAAGTCTTTCGAAGAGAAATTAGTGAAACTGAAGGGCAAGGCATCCCCAATATTTATTGTCCTAGGGTTATCATCTCGTGCAAGTGGCCATTTTCTCAAAGAAGCGAGGAAGATAGGACTCTTCAATCGAAATTCAATATGGATATTTGCCGAAAAACCATTCAACAACCTCTTAGCTTCAGTAGAACATTCAATAATCTCAACCACCATGGAAGGCACAATAGGGTTAGTCACCTACCGTCCTGAAAACCACGTGTCCGGAGACTTCAAGATCAAATTCTCGAATAAGTTCCATCAAAAGCATGGAGAGACCTTCAATTTTAAGCAAAGCATAGATGTTAGTCGAGCATATGATTCCCTCATGACCGTAAAAAAGGCCATAGATGCGTTGCCAACTAATGACATTACCCCTCAGCTTTTGCTTGACAGAATATCGAGTGTTCGACTCGTTGGTTTGAGCGGGGTAATACAATTTGAGAAAGGTCAGTTGACAGGTCAAGCCAAATTCCAAATCGTAAGTGTCGATGGAAATGAAAGTAGAGATCTTCAGCTTTGGTCTCCCAACTTCGGTTTTTCGAGGACCTTTCCACAGAAACAAAGTCAAAGGACAAGTGCTTATGCAAATTCAGACGCATTGAAGAACCATCGAAAATACATCCCGCAAATGGTGATTGGAATTCCTCGTACAACTCCCTTCGGTAAATTTGTGAAGGAGGAAATAGACGATGTAACTGGGAAGGCGACCTACGTTGGGTTTTGCATGGATGTTTTTGAGAAGACGCGTCCTCATGGTTTGAATTATACATTTTTACCTCATGAAGGAACATACGAGGACTTGGTTAACAAAGTTCGTGACAAGGTACCACATCATTATCTCTGGTCCTCAATGATTATTCAATGATTACTCACTGCATTTTAGAATATCCACTAAACAGCATGTGCACGTTACGACAACCAATAGGTTTATTTCACCAGATCCTTGTTCGCTACATTTGATCACTAAGGGACTTACAAGACTGTATTACTTTGCATCATTAGACCATCAAAGTCTCGACATTTTAGCAGTAATGTTTCGGTTGGATGATGGTGTCATTTTGGTGTTTATTACTAAAATGCATCATTTTAATGTTCCTCATGGTGTGACATTGATGGAAGACCTACAACGCTGCAGTTGGTGATATAACTATTCTAGCTAATCACTTGCAATATGTCGAGTTCACACAACCATTTATGGAGTCAGAGCTTTCAATGATAGTTCCAGCAAAACCAGACTCAGACAGGGCATTGATCTTCCTGAAGCCTTTCACTCCAACCATGTGGGTTGCTTCTGTAGGCATCCTTATATACACAATGTTAGTAGTTTGGTTCCTGGAACATCCGACCAATCCGGAGTTCAGAGGCCCTTGGACCAATCAGCTCTCCACCGTTCTTTGGTTTACTTGCTCATCTCTCTTCTATGCTCATAGTAAGTAACTTCCCACTGTTGATTATAGTACATGTACACTCTTTTAAGCCCAAATTTTCACAAAAAGAAAAAAAGAAAAAGGCAGTAAGCACGCTATTACCTTTGCAGGGGAGAGAATCAACCACAACTTCACGCGGATTGTATTGGTGATTTGGTTCTTTGTCGGATTGATCTCAACACAGAGTTACACTGCTAGCCTTACTACAATGCTCACTCTTCAAGAACTTAAACCGACTGTGACCACCATGGAAAGGCTTAGAATTTCCAAAGCAAGAGTGGGTTGTGACGCTGTCTCTTTCGTCTGTGACTACCTGAAGAATACACTAAATTTCTCCAAGGACATTATTATTGGTCTTAGGAACAGCTCAAGGTATGGAGATCAATTCACAAACGGTAACATTGCGGCTCTTTTTCTGGAATCCCCGTATGAGAGAGCTATCCTTGCCAAGTACTGCTATGGATATGCCGTAACTCATGAGAACTACAGATTTGGCGGTTTTGGCTTTGTAAGTATCTGCCGTTATTCTACATGAACTCGATTTTTCAGAGTATATTATAACATCCTGTGCTTGTGTATAGCATCTCCTTAAGCTAGCCCAACAAAAAAAAAGGGGCGTGAGTATCCAACAGCTTCCCGTAGAGTAAGATATAGGTTGTGACGCCAGTGCTTGGGAAATCCTCTTAGAGACTTGACTTGATCCATGAAAATGGTATAGAACAAGCTTTCTAGTTGGGCTCAGTGCAGTATCATCAAACCCACCAAGTCGCAGAAGCATAGTAACTGTCCAAATCCCCGGTTAGCAGCAAGTGCGATGCATTTGACCTCTAAAGCTCACGACTAAATATTACATGTTCCATGGACAATGGAGACCACGGCGGAACCAAGAAATGAAAACTGGTTCAGATGATGTAGTCCATTTTGGGTTATTATTGGCGAAAAGAAAAGAATCTGCACCGACATATAGTTACAGATGGCCTTGTTCTCTGTGAATGCAGGTGTTGCCGAAAAACTCTACGCTGGCTGCGAAATTCTCTGAGGCAATTTTGAAACTTTCAGAGAGCGGCGAGATTAAAAGGTTAGAGGACAAGTGGTTTCGTCGCAAGTGTATGGTGAGGAACGACACCAGCAAGACACCGAGGTTGGGCCTCGACAGCTTCTGGGGACTCTACGCTTTCACCATCGCCATTTCCACGGCTTGTTTGCTAGTGGCATATCTCTGCACGTGGAGGAACCGTCGGGTTCGCGAAGAAGGAAGCAATGCTGATGGCATGAGTCACGATTTGAGCATTTCATGACGAAAACTTAGGGTACTGCAACATAGTTTAGGGCAAGATGATAAAGGGGTGTATTTACTACGGTTCAGAAACTAAAGGTAATTTGCCTGTTACTATATACATACAGGTATATGGTCCTTAGGAGCCGTTCAATCGAAAAGCAAAAAAACCAACGCCGTCCAAGTTGAGTTTTATCGAACGGCTGAGTTCTATTACATTTCAATTCAACGGGGAAAGATTATAAGGACATACGTGCACTTTTTTCTCCGTGTTTTTTCATCCCCTGATAATATTTATTACTATTACGGACAATGAAGTAACTATCGTCAGTTTTTCATGGATGTGCGGACCCCTGGAGTGCCATAACTTTGCACAAAGGGACACTTAAGTGCCATAACTTACGAAAGGTACACTTAAGTGCCAAAATCGGAGTAAAATGGATCACTTGAGTGCCAATCCAGCCAAAGTTCGGCTAAAACGCCGACGTGGCATTTTTCCGGCGAAGCGAGCTCAAAACGACGCCGTTTTACACGCTGACGTGGCCAAATAATGCAAAAACGATGTCGTTTTGAGTTGACGTGATAAAAAAAATAAAATAAAAATTAATTACATTAAATTTAAAATTAAATTTAGTTAAAAAATTTAAAAAATAATTTAAAATTTTAAAAAAATTTAAAAAAAAATTAAATTTTTTTTTAGAAAAAAAGGAAAGGTGGGGATGCGGCTGAGGGATCAGCCCTTAGCTGCCGCCGCCGCCACCGCCTCGCCGCCACCGGGAAGGGCCGGCGACGACGGGGGGAGGGTCAGCTGGGGTCGCCGGGCCCTGGCCAGGGGCCAGGCAACCCCGGCCGACCGGCGACGAGGGCTCGCGAGCCCTCGCCCCGATCTGGGGCGAGGGTCGTAGCCCTTGCCACTGGCCATAGATTTGGGGAGGGTCGCGACCCTCGCCCGGCCGGGCCAAGGGCTGTCACCCGCTGGGGCGACCCCCGGTGGGCTGCGGCCTTAGGCCTGGCCGGGCGAGGGACGGCGACCCTTGCCAGATTTGGGCGAGGGCTGCGACCCTCACCCCAGATCTAGGGCGAGGGCTCACGAGCCCTCGCCGCCGGTCGGCCGGGGTCGCCGGCCCTTGGCCATGGCTCGGCGACCCCGGCCGACCCTCCCCGCCGTTGCCGGCCCTTCCGGCGGCGGCGGTGAGGGCGATCCCTCGGCCGCCTCCTCCCATTTCCTTTTTTTTTTTTTTATAAATATTTTAACTAAATTTATTTTTAAAATTATTGTTTTAATATTTTAACTAAATTTAATTTTAAAATTATTATTTTTAAATATTTTAACTAAATTTAATTTTAAAATTATTATTTTTAAATATTTTAACTAAATTTAATTTTAAATTAAATTTAATTAAATTATATACTTTTTTATCATGTCAACCCAAAACGACGCTGTTTTTGCATTATTTGGCCACGTAAGCATGCAAAATGGCGTCGTTTTGGGCTCGCTTCGCCGGAAAAATGTCACGTCAGCGTTTTGGCCGGACTTTGGCCGGAGTAGCACTTAAGTGATCCGTTTTTCTTCAAATGTGGCACTTAAGTGTACTTTTCGTAAGTTATGGCACTTAAGTGTCCATTTGTGCCAAGTTATGGCACTTGAAGCGTTCTTTTGCCGTTTTTCATGCCAACGGCGTAATAAACAAGATTATTGGTTAGGATTATTCAAGGTTTGAAATCCCTTCATTGGTTTGACTTTGAACCGTTCTCTAATTTTGCGTGAACCGTAGAATTCCCCATAATTGATCATGGGGTGATTGTCGTTGCACACATGCTCTCTCTCTCCCCTTCAAGTCGCCATCTATTTTCCTAAAATTGGTTATAAAAATGCTATTTATATTTTTCACTTGTCTACCGTTTATACCTTATTTTATATACATGTGATATTTTTTCACCGGTTTAAATTTTTAGGTTGGATATTTTTATTATGGTATCATATCAAGGTTTGTTCCCAATTTATTTCGTATGTGCAATCCACCCATCAAATTTCAAGTGTCGCTTAGGCTTGTATAAAAGAAGATGTTAAATATTCCATCTTGTTTGTCTACGAGACAGGACAAGATTGTTGGGTGTGATAACAGTACCAAACGCCCCTATGCGCCGGCTAAAAAATCCTACCAATTTGAATAGACGGGACAGATGAATCTAGAATACAGGAACCAAAGTCGTTATCTTCTACTATAATAGGAATATACCGTGTCCCTGAAAAATTGGAACCATTCACGGCTTTCTACACGGAATGAAGGCTCCAGTCTGAGAAGATTCTGTCCTTGGAAAACTTCTGTCCATTGAATCCTAGCGCCATCAAAACAAGAAGTGACTTGGTCTATTCTCGAACTCCACGAAAATACAAATCTTAGAATCCCCCACAAGGGCACTGAATTGTCCATTGATTCTTTGCTTCAGTCTAAGAAGACCTTTCGCAAAAGAAGAAGAAAACTCCATTCCTGGGAAGACCTAATCAACAGAACAGTGACATTTCAGGAGACGCGCCACATAACCCTCGCAAACATTTGCACCCAACCATTTTCCTATCACTCTCTCTCTATAAATATGCAGGAAATTGCGTCCCTTCTATCACAAACACAACGATTATTTGCAAAGCAATATAGTTCAACACTTGTTAAAGCTTTTGAGGAGGAGTTATCAAGGTTTTGGAGATGGGTTTTCTTCAAAGCTCATAGTACAAAAGTACAAGACACATTTTGTCCATTTCGAACCTGTTTCTCCCCCTCTTGCCGCTTCTCGTCCCAAGCTACTCCGATGCAGCCACCACACCGGTGGATGTGGGTGTGATTCTAGATTTGGATTCGTGTTTCAGCGACCAAATGTGTATGGCAATCGAAATAGCATGCCAAGACGTGAACAGTATCTCGTCATCAGGAAGTCGTTACATAAAGCCACATTACACAAACTACCGAGCAAGGCCCCTCGGAGCAATTTCGGCCGATTAGTCATTCATTGCCCTTCCTCAATTTGGTAGCTGCAGCCTGCAGCGATTCCTGGTTTGATCATTGGAAACATGTTAGTTGCCACTGGCAGTAATAAAAAACTACCCCAAGTCAGCTTTAAGATTATGTACCTGCTGTTAATTTTTTATCAACTTTTCTGCACGTGCTACATGTTTACTAAAAGTTGTACATCTAGTAGTATTGCTACACAATGAGACCTTTACAGAATTCAGCTGCGTATTTAAGACACCCAGCTATTATGTTAAATCATTCTCTTAAAATGTCATGGGTAAATTATTAGAAAGTCCTAAATGCCCATTCATTCTGAATTTTTTTTTTGTCAATTCAGTCCTAACCTTTCGCATTAATGCCAATTCAATCCATCTGGTTAAATTTAACTGGCCGCCGCTGACGTGGATGTTGTTTGACGTTGACGTGACAATTTTTTAATAATACTTTTTAAATTTTTTTAAATAATATTTTATTTTATTTTTATTTTTTTTTCCTTTTCTTTTTTCTTTTCTTCCCACTGTTCTTCTTCTTCGAAATATATGAAGTGATTATATCATCGACGCACTTATAGTTATTTTACTCTGAACTGATCACTTACAAGTTAATTAATTTATTGAGTGAGGTCGTAAAGGGTTAAAACGTGAAAAATCAGAGAATTCGATCAGGGATCAACCGTTTGACCAAAAGGATCGACAATGGTCAACATTATACTGTTATAAGTCAATTAGCGAACAAATATAAATCGATTTGATAGAAGTACATAGTCAGTTTGCAGGTGATTCTACATGATTACGATATTCGCATTGAACGACAATAAATAGATTTTCTATTGATATTATATTCATGGTATGTAATTGAACCCTCACGATTACATGACCATCAAAAGTCGTCTACGATTCGAAGAGGTATAAACGTGGATCGAAAATTATTGACTGCAAGTCAACTACACGAGAACCCTTAAAAGTCACTTGATAGATTAGGTCGTACTAAAGTCGCGTTCAATCGATTTTTAATCACGAAATTTAATCCGGTATCGAACTTTCGAAGGTTTCAAAATTAAATTATTGGATGTCGCCTTGTTGTTCATTGAATTATCAACATGCTCGAAATTTTCAAAAAATGAATTATCGGACGAAAATTTGGGGACCGGAAAAAGGAAATTCGGATCTAGTGGCAAAATGGTGAAGTATGGGTCAACGTTTTGGTTTTAAAAGAAAAATTGATTTAAGAAGATATTTTGAAGACAAGAGACTTTTTTTTTTTGGTTCGGTGAAGACAAGGGACTTGGTGTGGAGGGTTTTGAGGGAGTAGTAGATGTAAAAATTATGGTTTTTGGAAGAAAAATCCTAGAAAACATATTTTTTTCCTTCCCCCTCTCTCTTCTCTCTCTCGCCCATTCCTCTCCCCCCCCCACCGCACCCACACCATCAACTCCACCGCCAAGCTTCCAAGTCGCCGCCGCTTGAGCCGCCCGACCGTTGAGCCACACGCACCACCACCATCACCACCATGGGCACCCTTGATGCCATCACCGCCTCTTGCTGCCGTCCGCTCGCACCGTCCGTGCCGCTGTTGCTTCACCGTCACCACCGCAGCCACCACCAAGCCGAACCATCCTAGGTGGCCGTGAGCTTGAGGAGCCGCCGCCGCCCCTATCAAGCCTTTGTTCGAGCTGCAAGCATCACATTCTCGATGTCGTTGTGCCGCCATCACCGCGAGCTTGCTGTCGCCGGAAACCCATGAGTTAACTTCCTAATCGTGGATTAGGATGTTAATTACGTTTAGGAGATAGATTAGTTTAGGAATAATGACGTTTAATATTAGTTAATGTTGGTTTAGCCTTAATTGCGATTAAGGACAGTTTAGTGGGATATCTTGCAAAGAAACTAGTAACTTTTTCCTTAAATTCAAATTACATGATCATTTCGTTAGACTTCAAATTTGCATTTATCATTTCGTTCGATATACCTTGTGGATCCACGACCGAGGCTCAGGTTTTTGCATGAACAGTTATTATAACAACAGTAAATTCATGCTTTTCCTTGTAAACATGTATCTCGCGTAATTAACGTCTAGCTGCAATAATCTCTTCCGCGAACCCAATTGATATGGGTAAATAAGTGAAATTAATAGAAGAAATTGGTAAAGAAAAATTGCCTTGAATCCTTAAGTTTGGTATATCCATTATCCTTTTCTCTTTTAACGGCTGAAAAGCTGATCAAAGAGAAGGGTGTGCAAGTTATTATCGGCTTGGAGACGTGGGAGGGAGCATGTATAGTAGCTGAAATCGCTAATCAATCTCAGGTACCAGTCATATCATTTGCGAGAGACCACGTGACACCGACATTAATGGCGGAAACTCTATGGCCTTCACTGTTTCGGACGACTACCGATGAATCCGACCAAATCAAATGCATTGTAGATATAGTTAGTTCATATAACAGGCAGAGTATCAACAATATATGAGGCCAGGGTATACGATTCTATATGCTCCAACCTGTTAAATTCTTTGTCGGAGGAGCTTGGAAAAATCGGCTCGACAATAGAGGACCAGCAAATTCTTCAAGCATTCTCATCTACAACCGGAGCAGAAGTGTCTTTGGAAGAGAAATTAATGAAGCTGAAGGGAAAGGCATCTCCAATCTTTATTGTTCTAGGATCGTCGTCGCCCAGAAGTGCTCATTATTTCAAAGAAGCAAAGAAGATGGGACTCGTCCATGGAGATATAATCTGGATAATTGCTGAAAAGCCATTCACCAACCTGCTAACTTCCGTAGAACATTCGGCAATCTCCTCCACTGTTGAAGGTGTAAGAGGGATAATCACTTATTGTCCCGACAACCAGGCATACAGAGAATTCAAAGCCAAATTCTTGAAAATGTTCCATCACAAGTTTGGAGAGAACTTCAGTTTCAAGCCAGATATCGATGTTGTTCGAGCATATGATTGCATTATGACCATTAAAAACGCCATAGTGCAATGCTGAGCCATGATATTATGCCCGAGTGTTTGCGTAGTGGGATATCGAGCACTAGACTCATGGATTTGAGTGGGCCAATTCAATTTGAGAAAGGTCAGTTGTTGCATCGACGGAAATTCCCATTTGTAGGTGTTAATGGAAATGAATATAGAGAGCTTAAGCTTTGGTCTCCCAATTTCGTCATCTCAAGGAGCTTCGTAGCGAAACAAAGTTCAAGATGAAAGCCATACACAATTCCAGACGTATTAAAGATCCAAGAAGGATAGACTTTTAGTAAAAATAAGGACGCGTTTGATAACGATTTTGTTCCCCAAAACAATTTTTGATTAGAAATTTTTTTTTCTAATTTTGTTCCTGAGAATAATTTTTAAGTAAAAGAATGTGCTTGCTAACTACACACTATTTCTATTCTCGAGATAGAAATGTGTTTGGTAAAATTCTTAAATTTTTTTGTTTCTTTTAATTTTTTAATACTTTTATTATATTTTTATTAATTTTTTCTTTTTCCTTTTCTCTTCTTCTTCCTCCTTGGTGGCTGGTCATTGGCCACCGGCTGGGCGAGGGTCGGCAAGCTCGCTTGGCCACCACGAGGCTCGACCTCGCCCAGGCGGCGCAAGGTTGGCCTCGCCCTGGCCTGGCGAGGCCTAGCTTCGCGCCGATCGGTGAGGCCGAGGTTGCTCAGCCATAGCGAGACTTGAACCGGTGAGCCTTGCTGTGGCTCGACGTCACCGGGGGGCCATGGCCAACAACCGGCCAAAAGAAAGAAGAAGAAAAGGAAAGAGAATAAGAGAAAAGATGAGACAAAAAAAAAAAAAATAGACTTGATTCTAAGAATTGTTTCCGAGAACAAGAAGTAATTTTTTTGTACTTCTTGATTCTTGTTCAAATCTATTCCCGAGAATAAAAAAAAATGGGTTTTTGTTTTTGGAAACAAAAAATTTATCAAATGGATTTATATTCTTTTTTTTTTTTTGTTCCTAGGAATAAAAGAATAGAATCAGTTGTTTCCGATAGTATTACCAAATAGGTCATAAGTGATTAAAGATCGGAGTTCTTGGCAAAACTTCTTTTGATAATTTTGTGAAGGAGGAAGTGGACGGCTCAACAGGGAAAATAACGCACATCGGCTTTTGCATAGATGTTTTCGAGAAGGCTGTTTCTCTATTTGCGGATGGTCTGGAGTATGATTTTTATAGTCACCACGGAACAACCTGTAACATTATTGCCAAGTTGAATCTTGTACGTCTCTAAAGATATAAAGGATTGTAGTCATTTGCCATTATTGCTATGTATGTGTGCTCATTATTCGAAACAACGGAATAATGTTTGAGATCTTCGGACAATTCATGGTTTGGAACCCTACACAGGTTCGGCTTTCGACTCTATTCATGCTCTCTCGAAAATTATGATTTGTGTGGGAAATGTAGAATCAATCACAGCAGCTATGGGGACAATCCATGCGAACAAGCACTATTGATCATCGCTTTGAGGCTTAGGATGTTGAAGATAGAATAAATGTCATGTTCAAATTAGGCTTTTGAGGCTTTAGGCTCTTGCATAAACTATTGAGGACAGGCTGAGAAAATATACACCAGAACATCGACAATAAATTCATAGCATGTAAGCTAATATCTAGTCCACAGAAGGGACTCATAGTACTTGATGCAAACGGAGAGTTTTTTTTTTTTTTTTGGTCAAAATTTAAACTTCATCAATTCAACACTTTGATTGAGAAAAATAAGGAAAGCTAGATTCAAAACATGAGAAATCCCACTAAGGTTGGGGGCTCAGATAACTAATTAGGAAGTAGACTTCCTTTTCAATGGGCTTTCTCAATTCAATCCACAACTTGATTCACATCACGTGGATAATAGACTATCGAGACTTCTCTTATTTGGGCCATTATATTATTGCACTCTTCAAACAAGCATCTAAGGGGCCATGGACTTTGAGATGGGTCTGATAAGCACCAAATAACCGATAAGCGATTGGTTGATGTCCACAACTACGGACCACTTACAACCTCCAACAGATCACTTGAAGACTTTCGAGTCTTCTTTTGTTCTTCTCCACAGCTAGGATTCTCTTAGGGCAGGGGTTTCTGTTTGCAATGTAGAGGAAGCCGCAACCGACTTTGCGAACCCAACAATCGATAGTCTTCGGTCGTCTCGAACAATTTCGGCGATCGACACCTTCGACGAGCTAGCAAGCCAGGACCCATCAACATTTGCTCTCAAGGAGGCCTTGCTGGTCGACGAATCAAGTACGGCTCTATCTCCTTTACTCTGTAGCTTCTCGTTTAGGTGCGGTCAGCTCATGTGTTTGCTCAAAATTATAACATTCTCCACAATCGAAGCCGTATTTGGTCTACGATTTTAATATACCCACTTGTTGTAACGAAAAAAACGGATATTTATTCCCCGTGCTGGTCAATTTTAAAATGCTTTAGTAAATGTCGAAAAGGAATTGGTAGAAAATTGACTGGATATTTTTTTTCTAGATACGAAATTATCAACCTTTTACTAGCATGCAAATTAGCAACTTTTATACGTACAACCAAATTTTATTTGCATAAAACTAACCAATGCTCTGAACTTACTTACTTTTGATGACACCTGAATTTTTTACCGACAAGCCGAACATGCAAAAAAAAAAAAAAAATACATTGAATATTAAAAACAATAAAAGAGGAAGAATATAACAAATAAATAACAAATAAGAAAAAAAATGAAGCACCTAGTACAAATTCGGATTAACCCGGATCGGTCCAACTCACGAGATCGCAAACATCAGATCCATAAATGCGGCCCACTAGCCCGTCACTGGAAATCTGTAGTGGACTCTTCAACCAACCCTATCCCATGAGCCCATCAGAGAAGGCCCTCTACCTAGTCTACTCTCTCTCTCTCTCTCTCGCCCGCTCTCCTCTAACAAATTTCTTTCTCTCTCTTCACGGTGAGATGAACTCACGCACTGAGCTCACATCACAGAGGAGACACGCACAAGAAAAGGAGGAAAAAAGGCCCATGAAATGTCGAGAAAGACGCATTTCATATCTCGAGAGAGTGTCACGAGAACAAAAGGTTATGGAGTAGCCTTCCGATACCTTCAGGAGTTCGCGCTACTTCTTTCGTTGATCTGGAATGTCGAATGTGCCGCAATGGCATTTATAAGGGAGTGGAAATTAGTGGAAATGTCCCCTCAAATGCTTTGCTGCTCCTCACGGCTCTTTGGGGGCCTTTGGATTCAATGTGACTGAGGTGTTTCTGATTGTTGGAAATTGGTGATCCATTTTCAACAAAATCTAGAAACTACTAGCTTAATGGAGAATAAAGTTGAAGACTCTCAAATGTTGAAGAAGCTTCTGGTACTACGTGGACAGCAAGACTACGGGAGCAAACAGAAGCCAAGTATCAAAGAAAATCCTAGAACAAGCTAGAGAAGTCTACGTGCATGGGAAACACGTGAAGAAGCCACAAGCTGATCAAGAAAAGGAAGGGGGACACATTATAATAATATTATAGCTATGCTGGAGTCTTCAAGAGCAGGGTTGCATGGGAAACACGTGAAGAAGCCACAAGCTGATCAAGAAAAGGAAGGGGCACACATTATAATAATATTATAGCTATGCTGGAGCCTTCAAGAGCAGGAAGCAAGCTTCAACCGGCTAAACTTGAACGTGAAGGAAAAGTTGCAGCCCACAATTGTTGACTCTTAACTATGAAGAAAGAATGATCAAGAGTACGTGGGCAGCAAGTACTCTTGGAGAAGAAGAAAATTAGTTGTCTTACAGCTAAACAATGGCGGTGACTAAGTCAGTTGTAGTTGCCTATAAATAGGCTTGTAGTTCATTCATTTGAGCGTGTGAGGTCCACCTTGTGTGGAAAAACCCTCCACCATGAGAGGTCTTAGACCTCCACCATGACCATATGGAGGGTGACTATCAACAACTCCATCAAACTATTTTGTTTAACTAATGAAACTATTTTTCCCCATATTCATGTTCTTTATCCTTTAATTATCCTATCTTGTCCATTATCCATTTACTACAAACTATACCATGCACTTGCACACATCACTAACCAAAAAACTATAACTAATACCAAAACCATGCTTCCGCACGCATAAATCCAAAAATTTTTTTAACACTAATCCTGAACATAAATCTTACTAGCTTCTGGTTTGTCAAAGTTGTAGAATTTTGCAGCTGTTTGTGCAATGAATGGGTGTAGAAAGAAGGGTGCTCGTTATAACATCTTTGGAAAAAATCTGAGGATGGATAACACAAGTTAAATATAGATGGAGCTGTGAATTAAGGAGCAAGAAATTGCTGGAATAGAAGGTGCAATCTGCGAGTGTGGCGGAAACTTGGTGAAGGGATTCTCTGGTAACATCGGAAAAGCTTTGGTGTCACTAGCTAAAACCTATGCACTTTTAGATGGAGTCAGAAGTATCAGAGTGTTATATTAATTGTTTGAAAACTCATTATATTCTATTTCAATGTTGGATTAACCTTCGCCAAGTTCCACCATTCACTAATCCCGATTGAATGTAGGACATTGTTTCGGAGATTCACATGATGGAAATCTTTGGTATGGATTAGCGAGGGATTTTTGCTGAAATGATTCGCTGCCATGTGTTAACTGCATGCGGTGAAATTTGAGTTTAATTGGACCTAATCTTGTTACGAGGTGATACCGGTTTGCACTTGATTGAGATTAAAAGTGTGTCATTATGGTGAATGTTTTTGTTCTCCATATTCGAATTTTTGTTTGTCTTTGGTAATCTAAATATGAGCATGACAGGATAACAAATTATTCTATCCAATATTTGGTAACATCATCCAGACTAGACTCAAATATATCCAAATAAAATGCATGAGAACAGGGTGGGATAAACCCGTATTAGATATAAAAAAAAAATAACTTAACAAATCCTATTATCTTCCAACAATAGAGTGATGGAGTGAAAAGTCCAAAAATTACTTCATTTGCCATCACTCAATCATCGTTGCCTCCAACCACTGTCAATTGTGATCAGATGACTAAGGGTGAAAAGGAGTCTAAAGATGATTGTCTTCGCTTCCAACCACAATTAACACAAACATACCAATTTAATTAAATATATTTCACAATACAACAGATAAAAAATAGTTACTTGTGTTTACATGTCGTAAGTATTTCTAAATGTATATAAACATATTGTATTAACACAAGGAATAATTTAAATTGCTTACCAAATGAATTCAAGCACATTATAAATGGGTAAAGGGTCAAATCACACATGGCATATTTATGGCAAAAGTATACCCCAAGTATCAAAACTTGACACAATTGGACACTTAAGTATTAAAAGTTTGAAAAGTGATAATAACGTGCCCATTTTTTTTTTTAATGAAACACTTGAGTGTTAATTCTGACGAATTCCGCTGGAAATCTTACGTGACAATTTTTTTATTAATTTTTCTTGTCTACATGACTCACCAGAGAGCTAACTTAGCAAAGAAACGTAAAAACGATGTCGTTTTGGCATGGATTTGAATTTTAATATAAAATTTAATTAAATTAAATTATAAAAAAATTAAAAAATTATAAAAAAAGAAGAGGAAGACAGTTGCAGGCACCTAAAGGCTATGCCCTCGCCGTTGTTGCCGCCTCCCCGCCGTCGCCAGGAAGGGCCAGCGACCTCGATTGACCAGAGGCGAGGGCTCGAGAGCTCTCGCCTCGCGACCCCAGTTGGCGCTACCCCCACTGTCGCTGGGAAGGGCCTGCAACGGTGGGGAGGCAGCGACAAAGGCTTAGCCCTCGCCGCCTGCAATCTCTCTCTCTCTCTCTCTCGTTTTTTTTTTTAATTTCGTTATTTTGTTTTTTAAATAAATGTAGTTTTAAATTTAATTTAATTAATTTTTATATTAATTATTTACCCACATCAGCACCAAAAATGACATCATTTTTGCACTTGTTTAGCCTCGTCAGCGTGCAAAACAACATCGTTTTGTACTCGTCTCTCTGAAAAATCGCCACGTAAGCATTTTGGCCGAATTTTCTCACCATTGGCACTTATTATTTTCCTAATTTTTTGCACTTAAGTATCCATTCGTTCAAAGTTTTGGCACTCTAAGTGTCCGGCTTTCCATATTTATTATTGGGATAAGTGCACTTAAAGTAATAAAAATCATCATGAAAGTGCAATTGAGTTCTAAAATTTTCAAAAAATGCAATCGAGTTCTGAAACTTGTCACGAGAGTGCAATCAATTCCTAAAACTTTAAAAAATGTGCAATCAAGTCATAAAACTTATCATGAATGTGCAATTAAGTCCTAAAATTTTCAAAAAGTACAATCAAAGAAAGGATTTGATTAAATTAATTTGACAAGTTTTAGAATTTTATTGCATTTTCTAAAGGTTTTAGAACTTAATTGCACTTCATGATAATTTTTAAGACTTAATTATACTTTTGTAGCGAGTTTCATGACTTTTGATACTGTTATGCCTTTATTATTGATCACATTGAAATTTATATGAACACATTAACATATCTAGTGTATATGTCTTGTCAAGTTGTTGTGTTGAATATTACTAGTTTTAGATAAGGGTTGGCGAGGTTCATCTTGAAAATATTTGATGACCCTCATCATGCTTAAGTGAACTTGTAAGAGAAAAAGAACCAAAAAAAGAAGAAGATATCTAGTGTATAGGTTGTTGTGTTGAATATTACTAATTTTTTTTAAGAACGAAGCTGAACAAACAAGAAAAAAGAAGATAAGTCAATAACGCCAAAGGCTACGTAAGCAAATTCCATTATCTTTTTAATGGAAGGATCACATTGAAAAAAAAAATAGTATATTTAAGACAAATTGGTATATTTGTGATAAATTGACTCTCCATTAATTTCTATTAAATTGGATTAATACCACAAAAAAAAAAAAATACAAACTAGTACACTTGTGATAACAAAAGGTAAAACCCTAAACTGGTATTCGTAAATTGTCGCGTGTTATCCAAGTCAGCAATTTGACGATAAAATTTAACAGAAATTAATGGAGGTAAATCTGTCACAAATATACCAATTTAGTGTTTCTAGTTTGGAGTAAATTATCACAAGCCTACCAATTTAAATTTTTTCGTGATATTAACCCTAAAGACTATTGGTGTCTCAAGCCCTTATTTATATTCCCAAATTGTCAAGTCATATTTTTTTAAAGTGCATTAAAAATGAAAATGGTCTTGTTAACAAGTGTGCTCGGGGCACTAGTTGACCATACTTCGTAAAGAAATATGTTTATTTTCAATTCACTGCTATTTATAATATGAGAAAAATAATGCGTTAAAATTGACAAATTTTCTTTACTCAGGTGTTTAATTAGTGCTCCTCTTAACAAAATTCGAAATGCTTCAAAAGAAAAGGAAAACAAAAGTCTCCTTTTGAGAACATATTTCTAAGAGAAATACTCTTTTTTTGGTGGAGTCAAATGGTGAGTCAATCTACCGACTTTGATATTCAAAAGATTCAAATTGATACGACTGACCAATTAATTTACAAATATTGTATCAAGTTGCTATTTTCTAATGTATTAGGAATAGCATCTTTGAAAACTCGCAACCAAATTTTTTTAACGTGAACAAAGCTCTAGGATGGGGAGACCATGTGTACTTTGAAAATTTAAGGGCAAATTTGGCACGTCCCGATCCTCCGAGCACGTACCCATCCCTCACCTTGATCGATTTATAGCGACGTCCTAGGACGCATCGCTGACCCTTTCATTTTAATACGCATGCAGAAGCATATAAAATAAATTCCCAGACAATAAAACAATGGGATAGGAAAGTACGGTCAATTTTTCTACAACCTTTCAAACCAAAACAAACCTTTTATAACAAACAGGTTTATTCACAACATCAGGTCACTTACAAAAATATCGGCTTAACCAAAAAATAATTGTCCAATGACTAACTAGCTAGACAGGTTTGCTGATTCTGTTTCTTCCACCTTCCCAAACTTCAGGACTTCCGGCTCTCCACAACTGTCATCTAGGGACCTGAAAATGGTTATACAATAACCAGTGAGATAACGTTCCAGCAAATTCTACCCCCTAAGACCCGATTAGGAAGCCAATACACTTTAGAGGTTGCCTAAGCACAACACGAGTCAAAGGATTTACCTTGGCCTTAGTTCCATCCTGCAAATCAACGTTATTTACAGATGTCTTATATCACATCAATCAATCAATTCATAACATCATATCAAATCATTGATCAATCGACTTAGTCGATTACATGTCATCTTGACCTTTTCTTGGTCGGCTCATCACATACTATCTATAAAGTCCATTCATATTAGGACTGCTCACTGCTAAGCTGATAAATAGATAGTATAGCTCGCTTCTGAGATGATCGGGTATACTGCTCTCTGCTAAGCTGTCATATCGTCCGTGGGCTAATATAGTATACCGACATTGCTCAATCTAAGCTGATAAGGTATATTGCTTTATGCTAAGTTGCAATATCGCCCGTAGGCTAATATAGTATACCAACATATTCAATCAAAACTAATAAGGTATACTGCTCTCTGCTAAGCTAACATATCGCATGTAGGCTGATATAGTATACCGGTATACTGCTCTCTGCTAAGCTAACATATCGCCCGTAGGTCAATATAATACCATCACAATCATACAACCAATTCCATTTTTTTTTATCATTCTCGATAAAATAGTCGTGTGTGGGTACACAGTCGGCCTTAGAAAAATATAATAATTTCACATTTTTAAACATCCCACCAGTTTCAACAGCCCATGACATATTTTTGGCACTGTAAACTGCCGCCCAATAATTTTCCCATTAATTACCAAAATTTATTAATTTATGAATAAAATCCTAAAATCATCATTAATTCCGATCGTTGGCTATCCCAGCCTAATTTTCGAAAAATAAATAAATAATTAAATAATTATAGAAAATATTAAATAAATACAATAAATCCAATTTAGGACCGTAATGCCTAATTGGAAGCCGAAACAGACTTGGAAAATTTCTGAGATTCGTCCAATAAATACTATGGACTATTCACTAGCTAATAGCACTAACCAATTGTTTAACATGCATTGATAAGGCACTAAATTAATTACTCTACTCTAATCTATCAACATAATTGCACTTAATTAAATCTAATCAACCCCTAAACATCATTAGCCTACTAACTAGGAATTAGTGAGCAAAACTCACTTGTTTAACGAACGAGTCGGATCAAACCGACGGGAACGTCGCGGGGGTCGACTTTCCCCACGGCGAGCCTAGCAACTGAGGCTCAGGACCACCTTAAAACGGGCCTTGAAGGTGGCTGGATACCCACAAACTTAGCCTCTTTTTTGAGCTACAAAAACAAGGAAACAAGGTTGGTTAGGCTTCTGCTTCTACTTGCTGGACTGCAGAGAGGAAACCAGCGACTTCAACGGTGAAAACAGGCTGATCGGAGCTCCGGTGAGCAGGTGGTCGGCAACCGATGACTCCCGGGGTCAAGGGGGGATGTGCTGGTGGTTGGAACAGGCAAAAGAAGGGTCGGAATTGAGAGAAACTCGCAAAAAAATGCGAAACAGTGCAAGCGGGCAGGGGACCGACAGACCGGTGACCGGCGGCTTGCGGCGGCCGTACAGGACGGCCGGCAGCTCCGTTCGAGGCGAGGTCAGGCTCGTTGGGATGGGCTATCTCTCCTGGTCATGGTGATGGGTGGATCATTGGATGGTTTGCACGAGTAAACCACTTTCAACTCAGATCTTTGGCGAAAGGTCAGCTGGAGCAGAAACCAGCAAAAGTGAAAACATAGGGGAAAACGGTCCGGCAAGTGTGTGACAGTTCTTGGCCGGCTGCTGGCTTCTCTGCTAGCTGGTAGTGTGCTCGAAAAAGGCAAGAGAGGAGGGAGGATGGCTGGCCGGTTGCTTGGTAAGGAAGAGAGGGCAAGAGGTGGGCCACTATGGCCATTTTTTTTCCAATGCTTTGTTCCCCTGACTCATCCTAGGCCAAGTGTTGTTCCTTGGCTCTTCCTCAGCCAACAAGGCTTCCATCTAGAAGCTTATGGTGGTTCAAATGTTGAGGGTGGTGAGGGCATACGAAATTCCAAGCAAAAGGCTTCAATTGGATGCCCGTTTGTGCTGAATTCAATCCAATTCGGCCTCAACAAATCCCGTGGTCGAGTCAATACTCAATTTAGTATTTTTCCTCACCCCTTGAACCATCTTGCATCCCAAATTTGCGATAAAAAATGATCATTGGCTTCTTCTGAACAAAAACGGCCCTACGACGACTTTTTCCCAAAAAATCTCGGGTTGCAGAAAAATCTTCTGAGACTAAGTCAACGTTCCTAGAATTTATTGTGACATGACAGAATCTTCAATTTTTGAAATCGGACTCAATTTCACAGTTAATTTCACTCAGGCGCGTTTTTAGTGTAACCTAGGCTACTGGGTAGTTTTCAGAAATTTTTAGTGCAAATGACCCATGGTCGATTTTCTTTGAGCCACAATGAACCCACTCGACTCATTGGCGACTCTCGGTTGTCGTGAAAATCTCAAGAATTCAAATACGGACATAAGGTACCAAAACAATAGAGAAATCAGTCTAATGCTGGCCGACGAGAATTTTCCAATTTAGTGGTGTCACCCACGATTAGCCATACATCTTAGTCGAACAGACCTATATCTGATCTCAAATCGATATTTTAATTGTTCCGTAATGGCCTCTAAAGATGAGTACGGTCAAGAAGTCGATTCCTAGTCGAATTCTCAAGTCTATTGCCTTAAAATTCCTTAATAGCTTCCCCAGATAAGCTAGTTATCTTGAGAGTGATCAGCTCTGAGAACAGCCCTATAAACGTGTCGATGAAATGCCTGATTTATTCAATAGAAAACAGAAGTGAAAATTTGGGATGTCACAAAATTAGTGTCATAAAATCAAACAACCACTTGGTCTATTTACAAAGTCCACTAGAATTTTACAAGCTTCATATAATCAAACTACCAAGTGAGTGGAACGTATGAGTTAAAATGTATTTGGACCATCGATATTGTGAGGGTTAAATAAAATGCAATAGATATCTTATGATTTAAATGTATGTTGACACACGTGGCACACTCACATCCCTTCAGCAGGGACGGATTTAGAAATCGGATCTTGAGGGAACCATGTTACAATATCGATCAATTGTTCAATATACGCAAAACGGAAAATTAAAATTTGTTTAGTTATAATTTTACCAGTACAATAATTCTTCATCATACATCATATGAGTTTAAAATTTATTTCACCAAGTTTAATATGAGATTAGCTGGTTTTTTTTTTTAATTGGCTTGGACTTTGCTCTTAAAAAAAAAATGTTTTTCCACCGGTCATTTATTTGGAAAAAATAGTGAAGTACAAAGCCTACAATGCCACAAAAGAAGAAAATTGTTACAGGATCAATACAAATTTATATTAGTGCGTATTGACAATAAAGCGAGTGGTGAAATTCAAATTTGAACCGATGATTTTTGAAATTTTCTACTTTCCTTGCATTAAGACACAAAGAGAGTATAGCTTATAGATGCATTAAAATGATATCAAGTATAAATAATCAGAGAATTAAGTGACTCCACCCTTGATGAATTAATTAATGGTGCATAAATGGAATTATTATTAAAATCATCAAATGTCATAACCTACAAAATATAACAACATGCTAACCAATTTAGATCATAAATTGCTGCTGTAAATGGAAAAGAAAGCAAAAGACACAGGCGCATTTTTTTTGGGGGGGGGGGGAGAGTACTCAGTATGAAAGAAGGGTGCATCTGTACCAAGAATGATTGAGAGGGGCCAAAAGATTCATGGAAATCACTTAGTATAGATGAAAGTGTGTACCTATAACACGATTGATTGAGGGGCTGCCAAAAGATTCATTTCTCAAGCACTCACTAATTGTGATTATCAGGGTTCTTATGATATTGGAAAATACTAAAATCGGTAGGGCGAGGGGCCCTTTGTTCCCATCCCCTTTCGTGTTGAGAAATTATTGCATAAATTTAGTATATGCACTGACTTGAATCACGAACCATTAAGTATTAGTAAGTCTCATGCGACTATGATGATGGTTTCAAATATATATCATTAAATACGATGGTCCAAATTCAGTTTAATATCGATGATGTCAGAGATTGCATATGCCTTATCATGCAATATAGTCCGTTTTAGTCCATGGATCATACGATTTTGTCCTTATAACAAGGACTCTAATGAGGGAGACGGTGACCCTTTCAATCAATGTGGAACTTATCATTTCTTTTCACAATCTCATAATCAAAAGGATGATTGTGATTTTTAAGCAAGGACTCACCCTTGTTGCGGAAAAATGCCAGAAGATGTACCAATCGAAGCACAAGTAGTAAATGATGAAAGCAAAATCGAAATCACACGAGATACAAGATTTACATGGAGAAAAACCTAAAATGAGAAAAATCATGGGGAGATAGAGGGGTTTCAATATCTTCAAAGACACGTACGAGAGTACAAGCCAAAAGCTTTAAAAATCACTTGGTGAGCCACAAGATCCAAATATCCAACAACAAGATAGGAAAAAACATAACAGGAAATAATATGGAGACTAGGGTTGGAGACGTGTTATTAAACACGTTCCTTATATAGTCTCCTTTCAAAGACCTTAAAACAAATGTGCATAGTCTAAAATACCATTATCTCTTAATTTGAAAATCAAAACTCAACAATCCCTCACCTCACCTAATGAGAGCCCTTTTGATAAGGACAAATTTAAGAGGCTTACAAATTAAAATGCACAATACCTCGTGTAGTTATCAAAATCATCAAGCATGTAATGACTCCTTTGCCCTCCCTTGCCCTTGGAGTACTGTCATTTGGTCTTCATCTCAGTCCAAGAAAGACCAAATCAACTTGATTTTTTGTCACGCTTACATTGCCTGCAGCCATTTTTGCATTCTATTTCTTGGAAAATCACTTCATGTCACCAACTTATTAAACTCTCTCTCTCTCTCTCTCTCTCTCTCCCCGAACTGGCTCCTTTGTATGGCAAACACAAAACAGTATGGGATCTCTTCAAAGATCGTTTAGCAGAAGAAGTGCAAGACACGTGTTAGCCATCTCGAAGCTCTTTCTCTTACTTGTCGCTCCTCATCCCTAGAGTCTCTGGTGTAGTGACCGAAGGCATAGATCACATAACAAGCACATTTTGATCAGCTACCAGTTTCTAACTTCCACGGCAAAGGTTTTACAACTTAATATTGCATTTGGCATTGGTAAATTGCCCAAATTGACGGTAACTCACTAAGACAAAAGCAAACATCTGTTGGTCATTTCGATCATTTCGTTATTTCAATTGCATGTTGCTAACATTTATTTTATTTCCAATGACAAGTTTATTTACTTTATTGGTAACTTACTAGCTTGTAAATGGGCTTATGTTGGTATGCTATTAATTTCACATCTATGATTTTTTTTTTTAAAGTTATAAAATTACAATTAAGCAAATAACTTACATTCCACTTTAAGTTGGTAATTCTTATTCCATCCACAACTTACTACCTTATAAGTGTAGCTATTTATTTCGAAGTCAATACGATTGTGGCGGTCGACAATTCGACAGCACTAATTCTGACATATCTCTTGGTCCGCTTACACCATCTACCATGGGATGATCATAGTCGCGTGCACTCATGCATGCGCTCTCTCTTTCTAGTTCTGTTGTGCCAGACCTTCAAGCACTTTACTCATAGTAGTTTAATTTCTATATATTATTATCAATTCCCTTCCAGATAAATTTTCATGATTATCATTTTGAGATTGATATAACCAAAAGTTATGGTTCAGATTCTTTATCTTGCATGTTTTCTGTTGGGATATAATACGCGAAAACGACAGAATCTTGCAATTTACGTCAACGCGAAATCACCAAAGAAATAAACAAGAAAAATAAGGACACTAGAGATTTACGTGGTTTGGTCCGAGTATCGGTACCTACATCCACGGGGAGAGCCAGCAGCAAATAATCCACTATAATCGAAGAATTAGAGTTTACAATCGCTCAAACGCTCAAGTGTTTCCCACACCTAGATTTAACCACAAACCAAAGTGTTTATAAATAAACAACTCACTTAGATATAAACTCACGGCACAAAATTACCGCACGTTCAAGCTCAAAACAAAGAAACACGCGCGGCTCTCTTCAGCTTGACTTGTGTGGCTCCTTTTCTTTTGTAGGATTTTCAGCGGCTTCTTCTACGTAGGCTTTGGTGGCTTCGAACAGAAAAGAAAAGAAGACCTACAAATATTTCCTTTTTACATGTGTGCCTAGGTCAAACTTTGACCTGGGCCCACCACAATTTGTCTTTCACGTGCAGAGGAGTTTCGGCAAGCTTCACGCCAAAAGGGAATTCTTTATGTTATTATACGTGTGT
Source organism: Eucalyptus guilfoylei (assembly GCA_016097605.1). Classification (NCBI taxonomy): domain Eukaryota; kingdom Viridiplantae; phylum Streptophyta; class Magnoliopsida; order Myrtales; family Myrtaceae; genus Eucalyptus; species Eucalyptus guilfoylei. The sequence goes on from CM027864.1 coordinate 31,940,110, forward strand.
GCCCAGAGTCAACACTTTGACTCTTTGACTCTGGGCCCCACAATCTGATTTCCTTTTTTCGAATTCCGCAAGCCTCCATTGCAATGAAGAAACTTTCCTCCTTTTTTTATTTATTTTTATATTTCCTCTTTTGTGCAACTTCAAGAGTCCAGCAAATCACGTTTTGTAAACGCTCAAACTCGAGACATAATTTAACAATTCCCCACCTTGGCTCGATATTTGAAGCCAAGTTATAGTGCTCATCATCTATGCTGCTCTCCCAATGCCCCAACGGACGCTCACTCTCCACAAACGTCAATAGAGCTCCAGCAGAGCTCGAGCTTTGTCAAAGGGCTCGAGCTTCACCAAAGGAACAGACTTAGTCATCATGTCTATCGGGTTATCTGCTGTAACAATATTTTTAGCAGTAACATTATCCTTAGCTAAGACATCTCGGATGAAGTGGTACCTGATGTTGATATGCTTCGTTCACTCGTGGTAAACTAGATTATACGCCAAATATATCACACCTTGGTTATCATAGTGTATATTCACACTTTTCTGTTCTAAACCAAAGTCCGAGAGCAAACTTTGTAACCATATCGCCTCCTTCACTACAAAGGTTAATGCCATGTACTATGCTTCAGTCGAAGACAAAGCAATGTGATCCTGTAAGGACACTTTCCAACTAACTGCATCACCCGCTAGCGTAACTACGTATCCTGCTAAAGACCTGCAATCATCGAAGTCATCGACGTGATCAAAATCCATAATACTAGTGGTCTTACTATCTTTGCTATCCTTTCGATAGACTATACCCACGTCTGTTGTTCCCTTCAAATATCTGAGGATCCACTTAACAGCTTCCCAATGAGCTTTACCAGGACGCTTCATATAGCGACTAATCACACTCACGACTTGTGAAATATCAGGCTTAGTGCATACCATAGCATACATAATACTACCCACAGTACTAGAATAAGGAACACAGTACATATGCTCATCCTCCTCCTCAATCTGCGGTGATAATTTATTTGAAAGTTTAAAGTGCTTCGCTAAAGGTGTACTTACATATTTTGCCAACTGCATATTAAAACGTGCCATGATCTTCTCAATATATTTCTTTTGAGATAGATGTAAAACTCCCGCAGTCCTATCATGCAAAATCTCCGTACTTAATATTTTCTTTACAACACCTAAATCTTTCATCTCAAATTCAGCATTTAACTGCTTCTTCAGCACATCAATATCAGACATATTCTTAGTTGCTATCAACATATCATAAAACATCTAAGAGTAGATAAATCAAAGAACCATTCTCCAATCTCCTATAGTAAATGCAGCTATCCATATGACTTTTTGTGTAATCTTGACTAGTCATGAAAGTATCAAAATGTTTATATCACTGCCTAGAAGACTATTTCAACCTATACAAAGATTTCTTCACCAATCAAACATGATATTCCTTACCCGGAATAGCAAATCCCTCTAGTTGCCTCATGTAAATCTGCTCCTCCAACTCACCGTGAAGAAACGCAGTTTTTACATCTAGCTGCTCTAACTTGAGATCCTACGAAGCAACTAAGACAAGTAAAATACGAATAGAAGTATGTCTTATCACAGGAGAAAACACCCCATTGTAGTCAATGCCCTCACGCCGTGTATACCCCTTCGCCACAAGTCTCGCCTTATACCTCACTGCCTCAACATCGGGAATGCCCTCTTTCCGTTTAAAGACCCATTTACTTCAGACAATCTTTTGACTCTTTGGTACTTTGATAGCTCCCATGTCTGATTTCGATGGAGTGATTTCATCTCTTTACTCATAGCCCTAGCCACTACGACTACTCCGAACTAGCCATCGCCTTAGAGTAAGACAAGGCTCATCTGTCTCCATCTCATCACCTACAGTCAATGCATAAGCAATATTTGTATAACCATAACATACCGGTGATTTAATTTGTCTTCTCTGTCTATCTGTGGCTATAGTGTGTTGCGGTTGTGCTAATTATCCATTATCACCAACTTCAGGAACTGTGGCCTCATTTGCAGTCTCAACTTCTGTTACCTTCGAAGTCTCTGGAGTCTCCACCTGAAACTCCACCTCACTAATGACACCATGATCTGTCTTCTCTGTTGGTTGTATCTCAGAACTCCTTTGTTGAAGCATTGCAATCACGTCGAAGATCACATCTCTGCTGATTAGAAAACCGGGTGATCTGGGATCAGTGCACCACAGCCGGTAGCCTTTCACCCCATGTGCATAAGCCAAAAATATGCACTTCTTCGCCCTTGGCTCAAGCTTACCATCACTTGCATGAGATATGTGACAGCCTGAATTTTCAGATTTCATTTTCGATTAAATAAATTGGGTCTTTCATTGACGCGACTATAGTGCTATTCTCTGAGCTGATCACTCATGAGATAACTAGACTATCTGGGGAAACCATTAAGGGATTTTAATGCAATAGACTTGAGAATTCGACTATGAATTGATCGCTTGACCGTATTGATCTACAAGGGTCATTACGACATTGTCGAAATCGATCAGAAACCGGAGATAGGTCAATTTGACTGAGATATGTGATCAGAGTGTGGGTGATTCTACCTGATTGCAAAATAATTATCGATCGGCACTAAACCAATTTTTCTGTCGTTTTGGTACCCGATACTCATAATTGAAATCTCGAGATTTTCACGACAATCGAGGATCGCCGATGTATAGAACGTGTACATTGTGACTCGAGATAAATCGATCATGGGTCGATTGCACCAAAAATTCCTAAAAGCTACCCGGTAAATTAAGTCAAACTAAAATCGCATCGGATTGAAATTAACTGCGAATTTGAACCCGATTTCAGAAATCAAAAGTTCTGTCGTGTCACGATTTATTTTAGAAACGTTCAATCATCCTTCGAAGATTTTTCGGAACTTCCGAGATTTTTACAGAAAATTGATTCGAACGATTCGGAAAATTAGCGGAATTTTAGATGGGCTAAGTAGGTGGAAATTTGGACTTCCAAACCAAGCCTTTAGGTGTCGAGGACTTGCAGAAAATTGTACGGGATTTTTCTTTAGCGAAATCAGACCTCGATTTGGATAATCGGAGAGGAAATTGAAGTAATTTAGTGAAATTCGGAGCTTCAATGGGGGGTGCAACATTTGGTTTTAAGTTGGATTATTTGTAGATATTAAGGCAAGAAAGTAATAGGGGGGGGACATGCCATAAATGGAGGGGATTAAGCTTGTTGACTTCTTGTCTTGGCTTCTCAAGCATGCTTGGCTGCCCTCCTTCTTTGAAAGAGCTTCGGCCTTCTACTCTTGCTTGGCTTTCATTTTCTTCGTTCAAAACCGCAGCTCCATCTTCTTTCAGTTTCCCTTTAAAGCAACGCCACTTGTCGTGTGTTCTCTCCAGCTTAGTCAGCCACCAGCTCAGTTAACCGAAGCCGCTCCATCTCTCCTTCGTTTCAGCTTCGTCCACGTCTCTTCCTCCCATTGTCAGCCCACAATTGAGAAATCTGAAGCCCAGCACCTCCACCGAAATTTGCTGCCTCTTTCTTTTATTTTGTATCTTGAAGCCCACCGATTCTACAAGCTCTTGCCTGCATCATCATGATCATCCCATCTCTCACCACTACCCCATCTACCCCACCCATCAACCGTTTCAACTGCTTCATCATCATCCCCCATCTTCAGCCAGCATATCTCCTACCGTCCACTAAGTCTTTAGCCGTGTGTCTTCACCCAGTAGCAACAACCATCCATGCGTTCCACCATCCACCGAAATAGTCGAGCGTTCCTCTTCTTTCATTCATCTCTCTATCACCTCGCACGTTCACGTGGTCCTCTCCAGCTTGTGTCTTGTTCGGTCAATGCCCAGCATCGGTGACCGAAGCAGCCCAGCTTCCGCGCCCGCGACATCCACCGAATCAGCAGCCCATGTAGTTCTTTTCTTCAGCCCGCATCAACGGCCCAACGAATTGAGTCCATCAGCCATAGTTGGGCCCATTTTCAGCTTAGTTTCAAGTCCAGCAAAGCCCACAACTCCAGCCCAATTGAAGCCCGCCTTAGCCTAGCAGAATTTGGCCCAGCTCGCATTTGTTCATCGGTTCAGCCCATCTTGGGCCTGCGAAGCAGGCCCAGCCCGCAGCCAAGCCAAAGCCCAGACCAAACCCAGCAATTTGCTGTGAGCTTGCAAGGCCTCTAGACCCGGTCCGAGTGTCCGTTGACGCCATCGAAAATTCGGATTTTGGCCGCCGTCACGCTGTCGTCGCAGTTAACCGGTTTCCGCATTAAACCAGTGAGTTTATGCAGTAAACTCTTCTTAGTAGGCTAATGACGTTTAAGGGGTGTTTAGATTTATTTAAGTGTAATTAGTTTAATTATTAATTTAGTTAGTTAAATTAGGTTAGTTAGATTATTTAATTAGATGGTTAGAGATTATAGTTAATTAGGTTAGTATGTTGTTATATAGCTAGGATGTTTAGAATAATTTATCTAGCTCAATAGGTGGTTAGATTAGAATTAGTTAGTCTAAGTTAGCATTTTTAGTATTTAATGCATTTATTTAATTAATTTTAGAAATTATTTAATTATTAAATATTTTCCGGAAATTAGACCAGGATAACCGGTGACCAGAATTTTGTGCTGATTGCAATGATGTGGTCAATTTATGCAATTGAGTGTTATTGTGAAAATTAAGTGCTGATTGGAAATTTGGTCAATTATTTCAAAATTTGTGAATTTTGATATTTATTCAGAAAATCCCAAGTGTCGGGTTTTAAACACCGAAAATGGTTTTATATCCTATATAAAGCAGTGTGATTTTGAAAAGAATGTTATGAATTTTCCGGGTCAAATCTGACCGTGTACCCACACATGACTATAAAGAAAATAGGCTAGAATCACTATTTTAACTTAGGCATTTGAGTACAATGCACGGTGTCCTGGGCCGAGATTGAGTGGTTGTGTGTTGGTTAAGAGAACCGTCCCCGAATTGCGTCGGATGGACGTTACCCTATATGGGATACCCATTTATTGGGTTTTGGGTCGCAGTAGAGGCTGGACCTATATTCCTTCGGGAAAGTCATCTTTGAGAGACGTAACCGTGCTCAATGGGATGAGACGATGCCTGGCTATACTAGTAAACCGCCGAACTTCAAGTAGGCCGTACCCTAGAGTAGGCACAATTACTAATTGGAAAGCGTGTTGAGTGGAATAGATGCGCCAGATTATGGGACAAAATTGTGTGGCATGGTATGGGACGTGTCATAACGATTTGGCCCTATAATCAGGACCCATGTTCTGATTTGAGAATTGAGTGTGGCGTTCCAGTTGTTAGAACTTAATTGTTGCTCATATTGGTATGGCTGTTTGTGATATAAACTGTACTGACCTACAAGGTGGATCTGAGGCAAAGTAAGTCCCTATGATTGTGTGATTGAGTGGTTAGGACGCCTCTAGGCGTATTTCCCTCCTAATCGGGGTTTAGAGCGTGAACTCGCTGAGATTTATATCTCACCTCGTCATGGGCCAATTTTTCAGGGTCGTCGAGTGGAGGACTTGGAGCCGAGAGGAGGTGATCTGAAGTGTAGGTCAGTTATGACCATTTCTTTTTGAAAAGTCAGTCTTTGTAGTCTTTTGGTCATAGACCTTATACATGACTCAGTGTGTTTATAAATGTATGTTTTGTTTGTGAATCTATTTCTTGCTTTTCTATCCTGAGATGATTACTATCAGGGGATTTATTTTCGCTTCCGCATGTGCAATAAAATGAAAAGGGTCGGCGAATCGTCCTAGGAAGTCGCAAAATATTATCAACCAGAGAGGGATGGGCACGCACTCTGGGTTCGGGGCGTGACAACATACATAGGACATCTGAATAATCAACAGGTTTTCCCGACCATACTTCCTTAGAATCTTCCACTTGATAGCAGATGATGGAGATTGATTAACCAGGTAACACGCCATGTTCACTACTTCGGCCTAAAATTCCTTGCCAAGTCCTGCATGCGAAAGCATGCATTGACCTCGCTCAAGCAAAGTTTTGTTCTTCTGTTCTGTCACGTCATTCTACTGTGGTGTCCCATGTACTGTGCTGTATCTCACAATACCTTATTTCTTGCAGAATTCAGTAAAATCTTTACAACAGAACTCCATGCCATTATCGGTTCTTAGGCACTTGATTTTTTTATCTAACTGCTTCTCAATCAATGCCTTAAATTTCTTAAACCGATCAAACACTTCATATTTGTGTTTCAGAAAGTATATCCATACCTTCCTCGAATAATCATCAATAAATGTCAGCATATATCGAGCACCTCCTTTCAAAGGAATCGAAGACGGGCCCCAAACATCTGAATGAATATATTCAATTGGTCGTTTGGTCGAATGAATAGCTGTAGTAAACTTAACTCGGTGCTACTTCCTAAAGATGCAGTGCTCACATAAGTCCAGCTTTCTTGTCTTTTGACCCTTCAACAACCTCATTTCACTCAGCATTGTCATATCTGCCTCGCTCATGTGCCCCAAATGCATATGCCATAATTGAGTCAAGTTAGAGTCTGACTCACCTAATGAAACTGCAGCGGTTCCGGTCACAATCTCTCCCAATAGATGATAGAGAGTATTTACTTTCTCCCCTTTCATCACTGTCATGGCACCTCGAGAGATCTTCAGTACTCCACCTTCAGCGGTGTACCTACACCTGATGTCATCGAGTGTCCCTAGAGAAATAAGGTTCTTCTTGAGCTCTGGTACATGCCTCACATCTGTCAATGTGCGCACCACCCTATCATGCATCCGAATCTGAATTGTCCTTATCCCCACAGTCTTACAGATTGCATTATCCCCCAAAAGAACTCTACCACCATCTGTAGTTTGGTAAGTAGTAAACCAGTTCTTATGAGGCATCATATGATAAGAACACCCCGAATCCAGCACCCATTCGTCTCCTGACGAAGTAGCAGTCACACATAAAACAGCTTCTGCATCACTAGTGCTCCCCTCGACAATGTTTGCCACACTACTTGTGGCATTCTGTCTATTAGCTTTATTTCTCCGCTTTGGATAATCTCTCCTAATGTGCCTCTCCTTCTAACACTCAAAGCACTTCACGCGTCCCTTGGACTTTCTATGGCGTGATTTTGATCTGCTTTTACCTTTGTTGCTACTAGGCCCTCGATGTTGTTCTCTATCCCGAATTATCAATGCTTACGCTACTCCTTGCGCTAGACTATCATCTTGCAACTTTTTCTGCCACTCCTTATAGAATAAGGCGGACTTTACCTATTCTGAGGTAATTGTAGTAAGCCTCTGCAACAGTGAATCAGTAAAGTGCTCCCATGACTCTGTTAAAGAGGCTAACAACATCATGCCCTGCTCTTCATCATCAAGTATCTTACTAACATTCTTCAGATCCAACATGAGTTTATTAAATTTATCTAGGTGAGTTCTGATAGACGTACCTTCAGTATATCTAAATTGAAACATCTTCTTCAACATGTACAAGCAATTGTTCAAACTTTTCTTCACATAAAGTGCTTGAAGTTTTGCTCATAATGCTGCAGCATCCTTCTCCTCAGCAACCTCTATTAAGATCTCATCCGACAAATTTAATAGGATTGTGCTCTTTGCTCTTTCCATTAGCTCTACCCTCTCAGAGGCTTTCATTATAATTGGCAACTCATCTTCACCATCCAGTGCCTTGGTCAAACCTTGGGTTGTCAATAAAGCTTGCATCTTGATGCTTCATAACATAAAGTTGTTGCTTCCGTTAAACTTCTCAATTTCAGATTTCCTCTTAGACATAATTGCAGTAACAGAATTTCCTGATAATAATCAGACAAGCAAAAGCTCCAAATCACAATCAAGAAATCTGATCACAACCAAGCTCTGATACCGATTATTGGGATATAATACGTGGAAACGACAAGATCTTGCAATTTATGTCAATGCGAAATCACCAGAGAAATAAATGAGAAAAATAAGGACACCAGAAATTTACGTGGTTCGGTCCGAGTATCGGTACCTACATTCACGGAGAGAGCCAGCAGCAAATAAATCACTATAATCGGAGAATCAGAGTTTACAATCGCTCAAACGCTCAAGTGTTTCTCACATCTAGATTTAACCCCAAACCTAAAGTGTTTATAAATAAATAACTTACTTGAATATAAACTTATGGTACAAAATTACCGCGCGTTCAAGCTCGAAACAAAGAAACACGCACAGCTCTCTTCGACTTGACTTGTGCGGCTCCTTTTCTTTCGTAGGATTTTCAGTGGCTTCTTCTACGTAGGCTTCGGCGGCTTCAAACAAAAAAGAAAAGAAGACCTGCAAATATTTCATTTTTATACATGTGCCTAGGTCAAACTTTGACCTGGGCGCACCACGATTTGTCTTCCACTTGCAGAGGGGTTTAGGCAAGCTTCACACCAAAAGGGAATTCTTTATGTTATTATACTTGTGTGCCTGGAGTCAACACTTTGACTCTGGGCCCCACAATCTGATTTCCTTTTTTCGGATCCGCTGCAATAAAGAAACTTTCCTCCCTTTTTTTTTATTTATTTTTATATTTTCGCTTTTATGTAACTTCAAGAGTCCAGCGAATCGCGTTTTGTAAACGTTTAAACTCGAGACATAATTTAACATTTTTTATTCGAAAATTATTAGAACAGCTGCAAAATCTTTTTCACCTCGGCACTCTCTCTCCTACACGCATTCCATTTCTACACTTCCGAAGGAGTGCCAGTGAGTTCAGAGAATCTCCCACCATTCATTCCATCTCCCAATTTCCCCTTCATTTCTGTCTCTCCCTTTGGCTGATAAACGGTGCCCTGCCCTGTGGATGGAGGAGCGGTGATGCGATGATCGAAGATGGCGGCACGAGCGTGGCAATGGTGGCTGCCTGGCTGGAGCTCTCTGTGTATATTGAGGCCAGGTTAGGACCACCTAGTTGGATCAAGGAGAGAGGGAGAAGAGGGGTTATCTTTAAATTGGGTGCTTGAGGGACACCTCTACGTGCCTGCTTCAAGATTCTACCAATTTGAATTGACAGGACCGATGAATCTAGAAGACAGTGACAAGCGCACTTATCTTCTAGTACGGAAGAAATATACCACATCGCCAAAAAGTTGGACCCACCCAGTCACAGCATTTTGAACATGAATGAAGGCTCAAGGGCGAGAAGACTCCCTATCCTTTGAAAATTTGGGTACATTGGAATCCTAAAGCCATCAAAACAGGCAATTGACTTGGTCTATATTCTCAAAGTCCACGAGAATATAACTTTTTTGGGTCGGAAAAGATACTTCATTCATTAAGTGCTATAACTGAAATAAAGATGTTTGATATCGAAAGATAGAAAATCCCAAAGAGACTGGATGGTCGTTAGATCGACTCAGAACGGAGAGATTTCAGAGAAATTTCTCACGAAGAGTCTTGGCTCCCCCCATGAATACTGACCATGGACTCTTCGCTTTATCGAAGAAAGACTTTCCGGGAAAAATTTAAAAAAAGACTTTAGTCCTGGAAAGACCAATTCAACTCTGACTTTGGTACCTGCACCACATACTGCCAAAAAATTTGCATGTAATCTTTTTTATATCCCTATCTTCCTGGAAACTCACCTCCTTTGCAGTTACATATGCCCCTCTCTCCCTTCACTATAAGTATGTAGGAATTGTGAAATTCTGTTATTTGCAAAGCAACACAGTTCAACACTTGTTTTATTTTATAAGGAGTTATTCAGGTTTTCGTGATGGGTTTTCTTCAAAGCTTGTGTAACAGAAGTACGAGACGTATTTTGTCGAATTTGAGGCTGTTTCTCTTGCTCTCGCCACTCCTCGTCCCGAGCTACTCCGTTGCAGCCACCAAAGCCGTAGATGAGAGGAACGTGTTCAAAGTGGGCGTGATTCTTGATTTGGACTCACGTATCAGCGACCAAATGCGTATGGCAGTTGAGATAGCGAGCCAAGATGTGAACAGCATCTCATCATCCGGAAGTCATTACATAAAGCCATATTACGTAAACTCCCACGCGAAGCCCCTTCGAGCAATTTCGGCTGGTTAGTTATTCATTGCCCTTCCTCAGTTCGGTAACTGCAGCCCACAATAATTTCTGCTTTGTTTGTTAGAAACATGTCAGTTGCCACGAGCAGTACTAAAAAAAACCACCCCAAGTCTGCTTTGAGATTATGTACCTGTTGTCATTTTTTTTCTCTACTGCATGTGCTGAATGTTTACTGAAAAAGGTTCATTTGGTAATATAGCAACACATTGACACCCTTACAGAATGAAGTTGCGTATTTAAGACACCCAATGATTATGTTTAATCATTCACTAAAAAAGTTATAACAACAGTAAATTGATGTTCTTCCTTGTTAACATGAATTTCACGTAATGAGCGTGTAGCTGCAATAATGTCTTCCAAGAACCCAATTAATAGGGATGAATAAGTGATATTTACAGAAGATATTGGTAAAGATTATTGTCTTGAATCCTGAAGTTTAGTATATCGATTTCTCCTTTTTCTGTTTTAACAGCTCAAAAGCTCATCAAGAGGAAGAATGTGCAAGTTATTATTGGCCTGGAGACATGGGAGGGAGCAACTTTAGTAGCTGAAATCGCTAATCAATCTCAGGTACCAGTCATATCCTTCGCAAGAGACCAGGTAACACCAACATTAATGGTGCAAACTCTATGGCCTTCACTGTTTCGAATGAGTACAGATGAATCCAACCAAATTAAATGCATTGTAGATGTAGTAAGTTCTTATAATAGGCAAAGGGTATCGATAATATATGAGGCAGGGGCATATGATACTATGTACTCCAAGCTGTTAAATTCTCTGTCAGAGGAGCTTGGAAAAATCGGCTCAGCAATAGAGGACGAGCTGATTCTTGAAGCATTATCATCTCCAAATGGAGAAGAAGTGTCTTTGGAAGAGAAATTAATGAAGCTGAAGGGAAAGGCATCTCCCATCTTTATTGTTCTAGGATTGTCGTCGCCCAGAAGCGCTCATTTTCTCAAAGAAGCAAAGAAGATGGGACTCTTCTATGGAGATTCAGTTTGGATATTTGCTGAAAAACCATTTGCCAACCTCTTAATTTCAGCAGAACAATCAGCAATCTCCTCCACTGTTGAAGGCGCCATAGGAGTAATTACCTACCGTCCCAATAACCAGGCATATAGAGAATTCAGATCCAAATTCTTGAAAATGTTCCATCACAAGTATGGAGAAAACTTCAATTTTGAGCCAGATATCGATGCTGTACGAGCATACGATTGCATTCTGGCCATTAAAAATGCGATAGATGCAGTGCCAAGCCATGATATTATACCTGAGTTTTTGCTTAATAGAATATCGCGAACTAGACTCACAGGTTTAAGTGGGCTGATACGATTTGAGAAAGGTCAGTTGGCACATCAACCCGCATTCCAACTTGTAAGTGTTAATGGAAATGAATATAGAGAGCTTAAGCTTTGGTCTCCCAATTTCGGTTTCTCAAGGAGTTTCATAGCAAAGCAAAGTTCAAGAAGAAATGGGTACGCAATTGCAGACAAATTGAAGACCGAAGAAGGACAGACTTCTGGTGAGAACAAGCGATTGGTGGTCGGAGTTCCCAGTAAAAGTCCCTTTGATAAGTTTGTGAAGGAGGATATGGACGACACAACTGGGAAAGCAAACTACATTGGCTTTTGCATAGATGTTTTTGAGAAGGTTGTTTCTCACTTTCCTGATCGTTTGAACTATGAGTTTTCTCGTCATGATGGAACATATCAGGACTTGATTAACAAAGTTCGTGATAAGGTATGGTACCCCATTATCTCTGTTCTTGCCTGGTTATTGCATGGCACATTATAGAATATCAACTGTTACTTACATTGATACAAAAACCATCAGAGCCTGAATAAATTAACTCAAGCAACAAGTTCATTTCACACAAATATTGATTTTTACTCACAAGATTGTATTATTTTGCATTAATAGACTGTCAAAGCCTCACAGCCTGTTAATACTAATTTTCTGCTTTGACGGTGCACTTTTGGTATCAATTTCTAAAGTAGTCACTTTGATGTTGTTCCATGGTATGGCATTAATGGAAGACCTACGACGCTGCAGTCGGTGACATAACTATTCTGGCCAATCGCTCCCAGTATGTTGAGTTCACACAGCCATTTATAGCGTCAGACCTTTCAATGATAGTCCCAGCAAAACCGGACCTGGACAGGGCATTGATCTTTATAAAGCCTTTCACTCCAACAATGTGGATTGCCTCTGGAGGCATTCTCATGTACACAATGTTGGTAGTTTGGTTCTTGGAGCGTCCAATCAATCCGGAATTTAGAGGCCCTTGGACAAATCAACTCTCGACTGCTGTTTGGTTCACTTTCTCCTCTCTCTTTTTTGCTCATAGTAAGTAACTTCCCTTTGTTGATTATAGTCCATGGACACTCTTTTGCGCCCAAACTTTTGACAAAAAACACATGCATTGCTGACTTTTGCAGGGGAGAGAGTGTACCGGAACTTTACTCGGATCGTGCTGGTGATTTGGTTCTTTGTAGCATTGATCTTGACACAGAGTTACACGGCGGGCCTCACCTCATTGCTCACTCTCCAGGAGCTCAAACCGACTGTGACCACCATGGAATGGCTGAGAATTTCTAAAGCAAGAGTGGGTTGTGACCCTGAAGCTTTCATTTGTGACTATCTGACTAACACGCTAAACTTCTCGAAGGAAGTCATTGTCGGCATAAGCAACACTTCCAGCTATGGAGATGAATTCAGAAGAGGCAACATTGCCGCTCTTTTTCTGGAATACCCATATGAGCGAGCTTTCTTTACTGAGTATTGCGATGGATATGTTGCCACTCGTGAAAACTACAGCTTTGGCGGTTTTGGCTTTGTAAGTGTGATCCCGTTATTCTGCGTAGACTTGATTTTTCGAGGTGTTAATAGATCCTGAGTTTGTGTGTTGTATCTCTTTAGGCCAGATCAAAAGGAAAAAGGGGCTTGAGAACTAAAATACCACACCAAATCCCAACAGAGTGACATAGGGTGTGGAATGATATATAAACAGAAACCCACTTAGCTCTTGAATATTCCTTTTAGGGAGTGATTTCATCCATGCGTTTCAAGTTGAGTTCATAAAAATGGTATAGAGGGAGTCGAACCTCTAGGATGAACCCCCCGGTTTATATGCACATTACCCTTACTTTAAGTCTATTAGCTTGCGAACCAGGTACTGATACAGTGGCACCAAATTACTTGCTGCTACAGAAGCAGGACGTATACAACAGAACACCAGAATTGATATTCGACCACCGAACTTCTCCTGGGGTTACTATAGCCAAAAAGGGAAAAGAGAAAAGAAAAAGAAATTGTACCCTGGGGTTAATTAGCTATTTGTGGTTATGCAATTGCTCTTCCTTGTTACTTAATTCTCCTTTCCTGCCCTTATGCAGGTGTTCCCAAAAGGTTCTTCATTAGCTGCAAACTTCTCTCAGGCCATTTTGGAGCTTTCAGAGAGCGGTGAGATGAAAAGATTAGAGAACCAGTGGTTCCGTCCAAAGTGTACCTTGAGGAACTTGAGCAACGACACACCGAGGTTGGGTCTTAACAGCTTCTGGGCACTCTATGCTCTCACCATCGCCACTTCCACAGGTTGCTTCCTCTTTGCGTGTCTCTGCAAGAGAAGGAACCGTCAGGTTCATGAACGAGGAAGCACTGATGATGACATGAGCGTGACGGAGCTGAGTATTTTGTAGTGTAAATCAATGTACAGTGGCCCAGTCTTAGGCTTGAGGACAAAGGGGGAACATTATTATTGAATCTTGATCAAACACAAAAGCTGAATCTTCTTGCACCTGAGAACTAGCAAACACATGTTTGAAGAAGGAAAGGGTTCTGTACTTGGCTCACTTATCTGCAAATTGCTCATTCTTCGCGGGTTCGGCTTTGAAATCTGTTCGTTCTCTTGCGAAACCGATACTCTGTGGGAAATGTAGGATCGGTTACAGCAGCTAAGGGTGAAACTGACGCAAACGAGTTTGAGGCTTAAGTTGTTGAACATAGAACAAAAAAATCATGCTCGAATTAGGCTTTGAGACTTTAAGCTATTGACTATCGAAAATAGACTAAAAAGTAACACACCAGAACATCAACATTACCTTCATAACATGTAAGCTTATAGCGATTCGAAATAGGTAAGGTGCTCATGGTACTTGGTACAATTAGAGAGTGTTAAAATAGCATAATTCTAATGTTTTGTGCCCACAGATGCGGACTTCTTGTGCTGATCAATTTCAATTGGCTTTGGTGAGTGTCAAAAAACTATTGATAAAAGAATGATTAGACTTTTTTTCTAGGTAATTTATTAGTAACTTACCAACAATTTTATAAGATTGCCAACCTTTTTTCAGTTTATATGGAAATTAGCAACTTTTGTTAAAACTACAAATATATATATATATATATATATATATATATATATATATATATATATATTTCTTTTCAATAGTTCGAATTTACTAATTCTTTGGCGAAATTGCCAATTTAAATTAGAGCAATTTACTAATCATTGTCAGATGAAAGTTCTATTTTAATAACCAACTCTCATTTGAATTACTTCTTAATATTAAATTTTTAAGTGTACCAATATTTCTATTGAGTTACTAATTCTTATTTACCTTGCTTAGCAATCCCAACCTGAATAAGCATGACTCAACAATTTTTCTTCAATTAAATTATCACATAATATTGGATTTTTAACTATCGTTTGAGTTACTTATCGACATTATGTTGTCATTATTACCTTAAATGTCTCTATTTGACCCTTTGATTTACAATTTCATCAAATGATTTACTAGGAGACATTTTAAAACTGAAAAGGAGTGGTTTTGTGACATCTGGAAATTCCTACATTAATTAATAATATATAGGAAATGAATGTAATGAATGTCATGGGTGAAAATTCTAGTAGGATCATTAACATGGTTATAGTGGAAGGCTCGTATAGTGTTTTATGAGTTCATAGTCTCTAGAAAGTGATTCCATTAGGATTGAATCAGTAAATATTTGATCTTAGCTCGACTATTAAAATTGCAATGAAATGTATATCGCCACATTGGTCATTAACAAAGACTGATGTGCTATGAGTTTACGTATCGGTTGAAGGGTAGGTTAGGAATTTACTGAGTTGAGTCCCTCCTAGCATTTAGTACATTATGCTAAACATTTTGGTAGGTTCAAATTATTTTTTCTGATTTATTTATGTTTTAGATGGACACTAATTTCCTTATTTATGTACTGATTTACTTGATATCTTACCAAATTATCTAAATATCTACTTTCGAACCACAAGGTTTAGCCAAATGTCCCTGATTTATACACCTCTCTCTAATCCACCACCAAGTATTTTTTACCCAAGTAATTATTACTTTTAACCTATAGTACTTGCTCTTATCCCTTTGTAACTCATGTGAGTTTCTAAATACATCCCTATGATCTTGAAATATCATCTTTGAAAATGATTTAAGTTTTCAATCTCTATCTCAGCTTTCATCCTTCAATCTTTCAAGTAGAAGTAAGAGTTCAACTCTTGTGTTGATTGAAGTTTCTAAAATGATATTTCAAAAAGTTCACCAGGTGATTTTGTGAGTTTTATTCTCTTTTACCAAACTAGTTTTGCTACAACATATTGAGAGTTGTTAATTTATGTTCTTGATTATTTTGTTTTGAATGTAATAAAAGCTTTGAGTTGTTCAAATCTTTTCCAAGAGGTAAGTGAAAACTCTGTGGACTAAACTAAAATGATTTACTTAGTACTCTTAACTTGGTTGTTTGATAGTTGCTAATTTACACTCGAACTTTTATGTTAAGTGTGAGAAAGTTGTAATGACTACATGTTGAAGCGTTGTGTTCATTTGACTTGGGTTGAAAAGTCATTACATGCCAAGGTTATGACTAATGGGCTTCCTTAAAATTTGGTAGTATAAAAATGGAAAAGGAGAGATTAAACTAGAAAGTGATAGCTAAGTGTTGCCACTCAATCACGTTGTCGATTATATTGGTCATATCATGTGGTTGATTTTTTTTCTTTTTTTTTTTGAGTTGTCAATGTCCACATTGTCGATTTTCAAGTTGATTTGTTGATTGAGACCTATTTGTTGATGTGCAAGATGTTGATTGATAAGTTGTGTGTTTTTGTGTTATTTATTTTTTTTTTTGGTAAAGATAAGAAATATATTGACTAGAAACCAGAAAGCTATATAGAGCTATACAGCGAGAACTCGGACCCAAAAACTTGCACTCACAAAGACAAAAGTCAGAGCGAGTGGAAGGGGGCCAAGGTAAAGGAAACAAGCCAAGCGGTGAAATGAGAGGGCCAAACAGTAGCCAAAGAGAACCAGCTAGCCTTCCCCAAAACCAGAGAGGGAACAGCAAAACAAAATAGAAACCCAAAAGCCCGCTCTAGGACAAGAAGGTAAGAAAGCGATGGTTGCCATAATGAGGAGAGAAGACCTCCATTCCAAGCTTCCAATGCAACATCTAGGAATTTGAAAGAACCTCTGAACAATAAAGGTTGGAGGATAAACCCCCTACTCAAAAGCTGGATGTCCAAAGTAGAAGATTAGTCCGCTAAAATGGAAGGATTGAGCGCCCATCTTTGTAGTAGTCTTCTATTTGCAGCAGTGGGAGGAACATGATGGAAGGATAAGGCTTTGTCCTTTAAAACTCTTTCATGACGTCCTTTCATGGCCGAGAGGGAAGGAGGTCTACCCCGGAAAAGTATGTTATTCCACTCCATCCATATGATATTGCAAGTAGCGGCAAACCCAAACCGAGCAAGAGAGGAGTGAAAAGAAGCACTGGATAAGTACTTTATCGCCCAGTGTGTTTTTGTGTTATTGATTTATAAGTTGTCGACTTTTGACTAATCAACCAATCTTTGACTATTATATTATGGCTAACATGGGAAATGAAAAAAGGTAAATGCATTATTACGATTTATGTAAGTGATGCATGAAAAAGACATGATGATTGTATTTTGAAAATGTTTTGCACCAAAAGATGATGTGCATTGCTACTATATGACTTAATATGAAAAGTATTATGTTATATAATTCTATCGCTTATATATTAGTGATGACGATACCTCATGCTTTAGGATGCCTTAGAATAAAAATGCCCCATGTGTCAAGATGCTTTAGGATTATTTGACTTAGATAATTAATTAGGAGGTAGACTTCCCTTTCGGTGGGCATTCGTGATTTAATCCACAACTTGGTTAGCTTCACGTGGACAGTGAACTATTGAGACTCCTTTCATCTGGGCCATTAAACTATTGAACTCTTCAAACACGCATCTAAGGGTCCATGGACTTTGAGTTGGATCTGATAAGCACTGAATAAAAGATAAGCTATCGGTTGATGTCCACAACTGCATATCACCTACAGCCTCCAACAGATCACTTGAAGAATTCCAAGTCTTCTTTCGTTCCTTCTCCACGATCAAGTTCAGCAAGGCTTCTCTTAAGGCAAGGGTTTCTGTTTGCAATGCAGAGGAAGTCGCGACTGACTTCACGAACCCAGCAATCAATAATCCTCAGTCGTCTCGAGCAACTCCGGCAATCGACCCCGCCGACGAGTCAGAGACCAGTACCCATCAACATTCACTCTCAAGCAGGCCTTGCTAGTCGATCAATCAGGTAAGACTCTATTTCCTTTAGTCTATAGCTTCTCGTTTAGGTGCGGTCGACCGATATGGTCGCTCAAAACTACAGTAATCTCCATAATCGGAGCTAGATTTGGTCTACAATTTTGAAATAGAAAAGTTGAGCCAAAAAAAAAAAGGCTTTTTATTTCTTGTAATAGTCAATTTTAAATTGCGTTAGCAATTGTCAAAAAGAAATTGGTAAAAAAATGACCGAAGATTTTTTCTAGGTACGAAATTACTTTTTATTATAGCATGCAAATTAGCAACTTTTGTACAAACAGTCAATTTTTATTGACAATGTTTCGGATTTACAAGCTTTTATTGACACATAAATTTTTGACTAACAAATTCACTACGCCTTTTTGTAAAAAAATAAAAATAAAAAATACATATATAAATATAAACATAAAAGAATATAAAAATAAAATTACAAATAAGAAAATAAGAAAGCACCTAGTCTAAATTCGGATTGACCTGGATAGGCCCAACTCACCAGCTCGTCAAACATTGGGTCCATAAATGCGGCCCACCAGCCCATCACGTGAGATCTGTAATGGACTCTTCGGCCAAGCCTAGCCCAGGAGCCCATTAGAAGGCCCTCAACCGAATCTGCTCTCTCTCTCTCTCTCTCTCTCTCTCTCTCTCTCTTCTAGGAAATTTCTCCCTCTCTTCACGGTGAGATGAAATCACGCGCTGAGATCACATCACACACAGTAGATACGCACAAAAGATAGGGAAAAAGACACCCAAAAATTGTTGAGTAAGACAATTTGCATATCTTGAAAGAGCGTAATGTGGACAAAAGGTTGTGGAGTAGACTTCCGATTCATCCAGGAGTTTGCCATAATTCTTTCGATGATCTGGAAAGTTGGGTGCGACGCAACGGCATTTATAAGGGAGTGGAAATGTTCCCTAAAAAGCTCTGCTGCTCCTCATGGCTGTTTCGGGGCCTCTGGATTCATTGTGACAGAGCCAATTTTGATCCTGACGATAAATTTTACTAGCTTCTGGTTTGTTAAAGCTGTAGAATTCTGCAGTTGTTTGCACAGGGAATGAACATGGAAAGAACTAGAAGGGCGCTTGTTATAACATCTCTTAATAGAAAATCTGAAGATGGATGGCACAAGTTAAATATAGATAGAGATACGAATTGAGAAGCAGGAAACTGCTGGAAGAGGAAGGTGTAATCCGTGATTGTGGTGGAAACTTGGTGAAGGGATTCTCTGGTAACATCGGAAAAGCTCCGGTGTTGCTAGCTAAAACCTATGCAGTACGAGATGGAGTTAGAAGTGTTGAAGTGTTCTATTAACTGTTTGAAAAGTCATCATATTCTATTTCAATTTTGGATTAATCTTCGCCAAGTTCCAGAAACGCGAACCCTTGGAGTGCCATAATTTAGTAGAAAGGGACACTTAAGTGCCATAACTTACGAAATGTACACTTAAATACCAAAATTGGAGCAAAATGGATCACTTAAATGCCAATCCGGACAAAATCTGGCCAAATTACATACGTGGCATTTTTCCGGTAAAGTGAGTGCAAAATGACACCGTTTTGCACGCTGACGTTGCCAAATAATGCAAAAACGGCGTCGTTTTTGCATAACGTGGTAAAAAAATAATATAAAAAATAATTTAATTTAATTTAATTAAAGTATTTAAAAATAATAATTTTTAAATTTAAAAAAAATGGGGGGAGGCACAGCCACCGCCGCCGCCTCCCTACCGTCGCCAGGAAGGGTTGGCGACGAAGGGGGCGAGGGTTGCAGCCCTCGCCCAGATCCGGCGAGGGTTGGCGGCCCTCGCCCGGCCGAGCCAAGAGCCATCGCCCACTGAGGCAATCTCCAGCGGGCAACGACCCTTGGCCCAGCCGAGCGAGGGCTGTCGACCCTCGC
Organism: Eucalyptus guilfoylei; assembly: GCA_016097605.1. Lineage (NCBI taxonomy): Eukaryota > Viridiplantae > Streptophyta > Magnoliopsida > Myrtales > Myrtaceae > Eucalyptus > Eucalyptus guilfoylei. Next base: position 31,959,702 of record CM027864.1, read on the forward strand.
CGGATCTGGGCGAGGGCCGCGACCCTCACCCAAATCCGCCGAGGGGGAGGGGGGAAGAAGGAGGAGGAGGGGAAGCAGCCGACGGCCGAGTAAGAGGAAGAAAAAAAGAGGGGGGGAGGGGGAAGGAGGAGGAGGGAGGCAGCCGGTGGCGAGGGCGGGGCCGCCGGCCCTCGGCCGGGGGGGAAGGAGGAGGAGGAGGGAGACAGCCGGTGGCGAGGGCTGGGGCCGCCGAGCCTTGGTCGAGGGCCGACAGCCCCAGCCGACCGACGACGAAGGCTTGCGTGCCTTCACCCAGATCTAGGGCGAGGGCACGTAGGTCCTCGCCGCTGATCGGCTGGGGTCGACGGCCCTCGGCCGGGCTCGGTGGCCCCATCCGACCCTCCCCCACCTTCCGGCACGGCAAGGAGGCGGCAGTGGCGAGGGGTCAACCCTCAGCTACCGGCTGCCTTCATCCTCCTCCGTTTCCCCCTTCTTCTTTAAAAAAAAAAAAAATATATATATATATATATATAATATATAAATTATATTATTATTTTGTTTTACATTTAATTAAATTAATTTTTATATTATATTAAAATTCAAATTATGCCAAAACGACGTCGTTTTGGCCGATTTAAGGGTTCTATTTTGGCCAACACCCGAAATGACGTCGTTTGGGGTGAATTAGAGCTAACTCAGCTCTCCGACGAGCCACCTCGGCGAGAAATATTAATATTTAATTGCCACATATAATTTCCGGCTGGCTTCGCCGGAGGTGGCACTCAGGTGTCCCACTTTTATTCAAATGTGGCACTTAAATGTACCTTTCGTAAGTTATGACACTTAAGTGTCCCTTTGTATCAAGTTATGGTACTTGTAGTGTTCTTTTCTCCCAAGTTCCACCACTGACTAAGAGTATCTTAATTAAAGGTAGGACATTGCTTCGGAGATTCACACGATGGAAATCTTTGGTATGCATTAGCAAGGGATTGCTACTAAAATGATTCACTGCGTTTAACCGCATGTGATGAAATTTGAGTTCAATTGGATATGATATTGTTACTATGTGATACCGGTTTGCACTTGACTGAGATTAGAAGTGTGCCATTATAGTGAATGTTTTTGTCTTTCATGTTCAAATTTTTGATTGCCTTTGGTAATCTTGATACGAGCACGACAGGACAATAAATTATCATATCCGATGCTTGGAAACGTCATCCGAATCAGATAAATTCGGATATATCCAAATAAAATGCCCGCGAAGAAATCCGAAATAAGGGCAGGATAAACCCGGCTTAGACAAAAAAAAATTAAAAAATAACTTAACAAATCATGTTATAGTGATGAAGTAACGCATCGTGCAATCATCGTTGCCTTAAACCCCCACCTATTATCATCATCGACCAACCGATCATGGTCTGACAACTAAGGGTGAAAAGTAGTCCGAAGAAAATTGTTGTTGCTTCCAACTACAGGGCCCGCCGATTTGTAAGCTACTAGATTCGAAGTTCCTAAATAATGACTTTGTTTTGGATGTTCACCAACGAGCTTCTAGCTGAGGTTGCTATTTACTAAAGGGAGAGGAAGTTTTACCATTGGGTTGTGTTCCCTCTTGAGTGGTCCAATTTAGTTTTTGTGAATTGTTTTTCGGCAGTGTTGTCACTTCTATAAGACATTTGAATAGGACTAACTTCGTTGCAAGGAGTTTTACTATAGGCATTCCAAGCAGACACTATTTTCGAGTAGATGAGGAGATCTTGAGAGAGGTGTTTGCATCTAGATTACACCAACAAAAGGGTACCACACTTTTGCTTATTTTCGTATTTCTTTATCGGTACTCTTGTTTTGGAGTAAATCTGCATTAGGCGAGTGAAAGACGTTCTTTTGCAGGTCCTCAAGCGAGTAATTCAGTGATGACCCAAGAGGAAGGCCGGGTTTCCAACCCGGATTTAGCCCTTCAAACTCGACCTCTCTATCCCTGTAACGTAGATAGGGGGTCGAAGCCCTTACATAAGGTTTTCAAAGACAACAAGGTTTTCATAGACAATGGCGACCACGAGTTTGTTGATTATGAGGGCGATGAATGGGACAGTATGGAAGTGGCGAGTGGAGGCCAAATTAGCTGGACAGGACGTAGGATTTTCATAGATTTTAAATCCAATCTTAGGTTACACCAAAGATGTGAAGGAATTTTCTACTCCGAAAGATTTTAAATCCTACTTTAGTTTACTTCCCAAAAAACCCTAACCCAAAATTCCAATTTGAATAGGTACGGATTATTCTGTAGCGAGGCACCCACCTCGTCCCTCGGTAGCCAAGACGTTGGAAGGTTAGATGTTGAGGTTTGTTGTGGAGGAAAGAATGGCAGGCTTGGAGACAAGAAAGTAGGGGTGAGCGGTTCCCCGTTCCGGTTCGGTTCCATCTGGAACCTGGAACCTATCCTCGGGTACAGGTTCCTTATTTTTTGAAACCTGGAACCTACCCATCAAAACCAAGAACCTGAAATCTACCCTGTCACAGGTTCCAGGGTCGGTTTTAGGTTCCAACAGGTTCTTTTTTTTTTTTTTTTTTTTTTTTTCATTTTCAAATTTGAACTATAATGAAGAAGGAAAGAGACAAACCAAAGACTAAGACTTGAAGCTTTCCAAATCATAATAGGACAAGATAAGTCAAATATCAAGTACTCCAAAATCCAAACTAAAAGTACCAACAACAATGCCAACAAATATTTTCCCCTGTAGGTGGATTCTCTGTGAATGTGTTTGTGACAATCCATTGAATTAGGTAGCCCAAGGCTTCTCAGATTGAGCGATAGCGATCTCAGTTGTCTGGTTTCTCTCAAGGTTGAACTCCCGTAGCTCCCCATATATGGACGAGTACCAATACTTCTCTGCAATAATCAAAGTCTCCAAATAAAGATCAACCACAAAAGAAGAAACTACTACAATGGGATTCTAATTTGCTTAAAGGTACTAGCAGAGTGTGTACAACTCTGAATTGACCATGATCATTGATCACATCCTAGTGGAAAAAACACTATTATCCACTTTTAATGTCCATGGATTCACCACAGCACCAAATCTCTACTGTAAGATCAGTTCTGTACTTGTTTCTTCAGAAACAAGGCCCTTCCGGTGAGCAACGCCATGTTCAGTTGCTTCATCACTATACGGATAAAAAAGGACATATTCATGATCACCATTTACAAATGCAAGCAACCCCCGAGATGTTTTCCCTTGAGTAAAGTTCTCTTGTGATGGATTGCCTTGAAGAAATGCAAGACCACCGCCTTCAGCCTGCAATTGGCACAGATAACTTTTTTGGTAAATCGGACAACGTAACTACTACTTTGTTCCGCTGTGATGCAACAGGATTTGAAAATCCTATTAAGAAAGAAGAGCACCGTGCAGAGAAGTACTCCCGATTCATTTTAGTCACAAGATTCGGGGTGGACATTCCACTCAGCAATTAGATACTACCACATGATTGTTGCACAAAGAACAGAAAATTAATTTTTTAACTTCTCATGCTTCATTTATCTGTGTTCCTTTATTTAGCTAAAAAGAGTAACTATTTAGACTAAAGGAGAAGTTGAGTGACCATCACAGAAGTGGCCACATATTTAACTACCTGTACACAGATGACCTCATTAAAGGTAGAAATCAGCATAAATTATCCAGGAAAAATAACGATTTGCATACTGGGCTAAAACACCATGGTCACTATTTGGCATTTTTACTATATTGCAAACTAATATGTTGATCGGACTTGGGTGCCAAGACTAGGTCAGGTGCATATCCAAGTGTTTGAATCGCCTTTTGAGAAAATCTTAAACACGGGGACTAGCCTAAAAGGATCCAAGATAATGGAATCAGGTTCAGAGACATGTCATATAATCCATGTTTAAGCTGAATATACAATTGAAAAATGAAAAGGGATTGTCTCAAATTTCATTTATTTTCCAGACATAAACATGCAAGCAACTGGCCACAAGCGAGGGACGAGCTCACCCAAGGCTGGCGAGGCTTGAGCTTGTGAGAGGCCAACAAAGTCGAGCTTGCCGCGACTCATGAGGTGGACTAACTCAACGGCTCAATGCCTTCCCAACTTCTTGCCCTCACTCGCCCCATCCTTTCCAATCGCTCCCTGTCTAATTGTCGAATTGCAGTGCAGATCGAATACCACAAGAATCACCATCCTTCATAGCCAAAGAGCTCCTTCCGTTTATTTCACAAAAAATGTGACATTTCTGAAAATTACTTTCAGGAAGCCATTTTCCAGAAAAATGACAATATATTTCAATATTTAGCTCAAACCTAAAAATGAACTAGAAAAAATTTTCTGCCATTTGGTATGAAAAATTACCAAAAAAAAAAAAAAAAAAAACAAAACAAAATTTTCACAAGACCTCAAGAATGAGGGGGCTAAAACATTGATTGAGATTACCTAGTATAGATAAAAGTGTGTACCTATACAAAGATTGATTGAGAGGCCGCCAAAAGATTCATTTGTTAAGCGTACGCTAAATGTGATTATTAAGGTTCTTATGATATGGAAAAAAAAAATAAACTGGGTAGGGCGAGGGTGCCCTTTGGCCCTATCCCCTTTTTGTGTTGAGTTTAAATATTAATAAGTCTCATATAAATCTCATGTTGGTTGTACATATGTCCTACCAGATTTGACGGTCCAGATTTAGTTCTGTATTGATGATATCAGAGTTTGCGTCTATCTGATTAAGCAATATTATCTGCTTCGGCCTGGGGGTCTCACGATTAATGATGTGGAACTTATTGTCCCTTAACACAATTCCCTGGTCAAAGGATGATTATGACTTTTAAGCATGGGCCGACCCCTCACCTTACGAGAGCCCTTTTGATGAGAACAAACTTGAGGTCTATTGACAAAACGGGCAATACATCGTTACGGGACCGGCACAATTCTTTGACGTCATCAAGCGTGTAATAACTACTCTACCCTCCCTTGCCCATGGAGAACCTTCGTCTCAGTCCAAGAAAGACCAAATCGACTTGACTTTTATACATTTCCTGCCGCCATTTTCTCATCTTGTTTTCCTGGAAAATCACTTCATGTCACCAATCCCTCCCCACCCCCCAATATGACAAACATAAAGCAATAGTGGATCTCTTCAAAGCTTATTTACAACTTAATATTGAATTTGGCATTGGTAAATTCCTCAAATTGTGGGTAACTTGCTATAATAAAAGCGGGTGTATGTTGTCATTTACTTAATTTAATTGTAAGTTACCCAGCTTCTATTTTATTTCCAATAGCAAGTTTCTTACATTGTTGGTAAGTTATTAACTTGCAAGCAGACTTACGCTGGTGAGTTACTAATCTCACCGCTAGATTTCATTTTGAGGGACAACATTTAGGTTAATAACTTATGTTCCACTTGAATTTGGTAATTCTTATTTTGTATGTAACTTACTACCTCATAAGCAGAATTAGTTATTTCCACTCAAACTTTCTAATTCCGCCTCTACATTTTTGCTTGAGCGGCAACTTTCTAAAAAGATCGATAACTTACTATTGCATTCAACATTAGTAAATAGCTAATGTCGTTGATAATTATACTATCAAAGTACTTGACCTAACTAGTCACTACACCGTTACATTTTTACAAACAAAATTTAAACTTTACTAATCATATTAGAGAATTGCCATGCACAAATTTGTTCCTTTTTTGGCAAACAGATAATTAGAATTCTGCTTTAGGCTAAGGAATAGAGCAAGAGGAAGGTGGACACCACTATTTTTTTTTTTTATAATAATTTCAATAATCTTTTATCAGAATTCTCCTGCCTAACCGAACTCTCTGGGGATCGTTTTATATCAAACTCGTGACTCAAGACCATTGTGGTTAAATTTTAAATTCAACTCAAGAGAGAGAACGACCGCAGCAAATGTGAACAATAGCTTGTGACTTGAAGGTCATGTTTCCAAGTGGTACGATGATGGTGGCAGCCGCCAAATCGACAACAATTATATATATATATATATGTATGTACATATATATATATATATATGTATGTATGTATATATGTATGTATGTATGTATGTATGTGTATATGTATGTGTATATGTATGTGTATATGTATTTGTATATATCATGGTGCTTGTGCAATGTGCAGTTGTGAGTTGGTTGCCTAAGGACATGGTTACTGTTCAAAGCCTTCAAGTTATTATAAAATATTACAAATTTGTCATTAGTTTTTTTAATACTTAATCTAGTCTTCTGTATGTATGATAAGCACTCAACCCCTCAATTCACTGCTTGTTTTGTAGCGCGGGACCTCAAAACGTTATATTAATAACATATAGTAGACAACACATGATTTTATTTGATAATTTGAAATAATTGAATTCCTCTAAATTATTATCAATCCTCGCCAAAAACATTTCATAATTATCATTTTGAGACTGATATAACAAAGAGTTCCGGTTCAAATTCTTAATTTTGCATGTTTACTATTCTAAAAATTGTTAGAATAGCTACAATTTTTTTTTTCACCTTGCCACTATCTCCTACATGTATTCCATGTCTGCACTGCGAAAGAAGGGCTAGTTAGTATAGAGGAAATCCCAACCGTCCATTCCATCTCCCACTTTCCCCTTCTCCCCCCTCCATCCCTTTGGCTGATATACTATGCCCTGCCCGATGGAGGGAGAAGCGGCGGTGCAAGGATCCCAGGCGGCTGCACAAGCGCGGCAATGGCAGCCGAAGCACCATGCGCATCTTGAGGTCGGGTTTGGACCATCTGGTTGCGTAGAGGAGAGAGATACAAGGGAGGAGATAAGGGATTTTCTCTTAATGTTTGGCGGACATCTGGCGTTGTTCCAACTGTTCATCAGATGGGGACAGTTAGAAGTCACAGGGTGTATGAACAGTACCCTGCATCCCTACATGCCCGCTTCCAAATCCTACTCATTTGAATTGATGGGACTCACGAATCTAAACGCAGCAACAAGAGCTGCTATCAAGTAGCATAGGAGGAACATACCATATCGCTCGGAAGTTGGAACCAGTCAGCGGCATTCTTAAACGCGAATGAAGGCTCTAGGATGAGAAGACTCCGTGCTTTGAAAATTTGGGTCTAGTGGAATCTTAATGTCATCAAAACTAAGCACTGACTTGGTCTATTCTTGAAACGAAATACAAATCTTAGAAGCCCGCAAGAATACCGTTCGTGGATTCTCCGCCTCGGTTCAAGAATGACTCTGCAACAAACAAAACTCTAGTCTCGGAAAGACTAAATCAACATTGACTTCTCGGTACACGCACCTCATATACTTTACGTATACCCGTCTCTCTCTCTCTCTCTGTGCAATTATTTCCTATCCCATTTTCTTGGAAATTCACTTACATTGCACTTACGTGTTCCTCCCTCTCTCTCTCTCTCTCTCTCTCTCTCTCTCTCTCTCTCTCTCCAAATGTTGCAAAGCAAAATACTTCAACAATTAGTTTAGCTTTGAGGAGTTATTAAGGTTTTCGAGATGTGTTTTGTTCAAAGCTCATTGAGCACGAGTACAGGACACATTTTGTCCACTTTAAAGCTGTTTGTCTTGCTCTTGCCACTCCTCGTCCTGAGCTACACCGGTGCAGCCACCAAAGCCGTAGATGAGAGGAACGCATTCGAAGTGGGCGTGATTCTTGATTTGGACTCGCTTCTCGGCGACCAAATGCGTATGGCAATCGAAATAGCATGCCAAGATGTGAACACCATATCATCATCAGGAAGTCATTACATAAAGCCACATTATATAAACTCCCATGCAAAGCCCCTTCGAGCAATTTCTGCCGGTTAGTCTTTCATTACCCTTCCTCAGTTCAGTAGCTGCGTATGCAATAATTTCTGCTTTGTTTGTTGGAAACGTGTTAGTTGCCGTGAGCAGTAATAAATAATCACCCCAAGTCTGCTTTGAGATCATGTACATCTATATTTTCTTCTCAATTTTTCTGCATGTGCTGCATGTTTACTAGAAGTTCTACATTCAGTAATACTTGAAATACACAATGAAACCCTTACAGAAACCTTTTGGGTATGTAAGAGACCCAATGATTATCTTAAATCATCAAGTAAAAAAGTTCTGGAACTTCTTGATTCATTTACTATTTCTTGCAGAAAACTTGCAACTCTTTATTCAAACTACATGATCATTTCATTCGATATTCAATGCAGAAAATTGGCTTTTTGCTAATAATAAGCAGAGTATTCATGTTGACCAAATAATACTTGGTATCCACTGTGGATCCATGACCAGAAGCTTAAGCTTTTACATGAACGGTTGTTATAACAACTGTAAATTGACGTTCTTCCATCTAAACATGTATCTCACATAATGAACGTTAGCTGCAATAATCTCTTCCTAGAACCCAACTAATAGGGGTAAATAAGTGCAATTAGTAGAAGAAATTCACAAAGAAAATTGCCTTGAATCCTGAAGTTTAATATCTTCAATTCCTTTATTATGTTTTAACAGCAGAAAAACTGATCAAAAAGAAGAATGTGCAAGTTATTATTGGCTTGGAGACATGGGAGAGTGCAACTTTAGTAGCCGAAATTGCTAATCAATCTCAGGTGCCAGTCATATCCTTTGCCAGAGACCACATAACACCAACAATGATGGTGCAAACTCTATGGCCTTCACTGTTTCAAATGAGTACCGATGAATCTGACCATGTTAGATGCATAGTAGATATAGTTAGTTCTTATAACAGGCAAAGAGTATCAATAGTATATGAGGCTGGGGCATACGATACTAAGTACTCCAAGCTGTTAAATTCTTTGTCTAAAGAGCTTAGAAAAATCAGCTCGACAATAGAGGACCAGCTGATTCTTCAAGCATTCTCATCTCCGAGTGGAGCAGAAGTGTCTTTGGAAGAGAAATTAATGAAGTTGAAGGGAAAAACATCTCCCGTCTTTATTGTCCTAGGGTTGTCAGCACGGGGAAGCGCTCATTTTCTTAAAGAAGCAAAGAAGATGAGACTCTTCTATGGAGATTCAATTTGGATATTTGCTGAAAAACCATTCACCAATCTCCTAACTTCAGTAGAACATCCAGCAATCGCCTCCACCGTCAAAGGTGCGATAGGAATAATCACGTACCATCCCAAAAACCAGGCATATAGAGAATTCAAAGCCAAATTCTTGAATATGTTCCATCACAAGTATGGAGAGAACTTCAAGTTCGAGCCCGGAATCGATGCTATTCGAGCATATGATTGCATTATGACCGTTAAAAATGCAATAGATGCAATGCCGAGCCATGATATTATGCCCGAGTTTTTGCTTAATAGAATATCGCGCACTAGACTCATGGGTTTGAGTGGGGCAATACGATTTGAGAAAGGTCAGTTGGCACGTCGACCCAAATTCCAACTTGTAAGTGTTGAGGGAAATGAATATAGAGAGCTTAAGCTTTGGTCTCCCAATTACAGTTTCTCAAGGAGTTTTGTACCAATGCAAAGTTCAAATTTCTTACAGAATTTCAGATATAGTGAAGACGCAAGAAGGACAAACTTCAAGTGAGAAGGTGACGTTGGTCATCGGAGTACCTGGTAAAACTCCCTTTGATAAGTTTGTGAAGGAGGAAATGGACGACACAACAGGGAGACCAAAGTACATTGGCTTTTGCATAGATGTTTTCGAGAAGGCTATTTCTCATTTTCCTGATGGTTTGAAGTATGAGTTTTTTTGTCATGATGGAACATATGAGGAATTGGTTAACAAAGTTCATGATAAGGTACGGGACCACATCATCTCTGTTCTTGCATGATTATTGCATCATTGCATTATAGAGTATTAACTATTACTTTCTCTGGTACATTAACCATCAGAGCCTGAGTAAACTAAACGAAGCAACAAGTTCATTTCACACATGTCAATTTTGGTTCACAAGATTGTGTTATTTTGCATTAGTAGATTCGTCAAAGTCTCACATCCTCTTGATACAAACGTTTTGCTTCAATGGTGCAATTTCGGTTCCTATTTCTAAAGTGGATTGCTTTGATGTTGTTCCATATTATGACATTGATGAAGACCTACGATGCTGCAGTCGGTGACATAACTATTCTGGCCAATCGCTCACTGTTTGTTGAGTTCACACAACCGTTTATAGGATCAGAGCTTTCCATCATAGTCCCAGCAAAACCAGACACAGACAGGGCATTGATCTTCATCGAGCCTTTCACTCCCGCAATGTGGATTGCTTCTGGAGGCATCCTTATATACACCATGTTGGTAGTTTGGTTCTTGGAGCATCAGATCAATCCGGAATTCAGAGGCCCTTGGACGAATCAGCTCTCCACTGCTCTTTGGTTCACTTTCTCCTCTCTCTTCTTTGCTCATAGTAAGTAACTTCCCTCTCTTGATTGTAGTTCATGTACACTCCTTTCGGCCCAAATTTTCAACAAAAAACTAATGCATCGCTGACTTTTGCAGAAGAGAGAGTCTATCGCAACTTCACTCGAATTGTGCTGGTGATTTGGTTCTTTGTAGCATTGATCTTGACACAGAGTTATACTGCTGGCCTCACCTCGTTGCTCACTCTCCAGGAGCTCAAACCAACTGTGACCACCGTTGAATGGCTAAGAAGTTCTAAAGAAAGAGTGGGTTGTGACCCAGATACTTTTGTTTGTGACTATCTGATTAACGTGCTGAATTTCTCGAAGGAAGTCATCGTCCACACAAGGAACACTTCGAGCTATGACGATGAATTTAGAAGAGGCAGCATCTCTGCTCTTTTTCTGGAAAACCCATATGAGAGAGCTTTCTTCACTCAGTATTGCTATGGATATGTTGCCACTCATGAAAGCTACAGATTTGGCGGTTTTGGCTTTGTAAGTATGGCTCAGTTATTCTGCGTAGACTTGATTTTTTTGAAGTGCTAATAGCGTCAGAAATTTTTGTGTTGCGTCTCTTTAGGCTGGGTCAAAAAGAAAAAGGGGCTTGACTACTAAAATACCACATCAAAGTATGACATAGGGTGAGGACTGTTCTATAACCAGACGGATTTAGTATTTAAGTTACTGTGAGAATAATAACTTATCATAAGTTATAAATTCTTAAATAAGTAGACTCCATAACAATTTATAATTATTTATCAAGGTCTCCTTAGCATAATAGTCTTTAAACTACTACTATGAGAATAATAACTTGTTACAAATCACAAATTTTTATAGAAGTGGGTCTAACAACAATATATAATTATAAGTTGCGTCCGGCGCCCTTTCACTCGATTAGACGTTGTGTCTTCTTGAGTGCAAGTTTTTGTGGTGCCTGATCTTGTAAATTTGTTGGTTAAAGCTCAATATAATTACCCTTTACCAAAAAAAAAAAAAAAACAATATATAATTATTTGTTATTTGATTTTTGTAGTATGAAATAGAGTGTCATTTTTAAAGTAGATTAAAGATTGTTAACTGATCATTTCTCTATTTGTTATTTGGTTTTTTATGATCCAGAACAGACTGTTATTCTCATATTAATTTAAAGATTGTCATCTAATCATTTCTCTAAACAAAAGCCCCATTAGCATTTGAATATTCCTTCTAGGAGATGAATTGATCCATGTATTTCAAGTTGAGTTTATAAAAATGGTATAGAGGGAATAACGACGCTCAGAAGATGAACCCCTCGATATTTATCCACATTACACTTACTAAGTCAATTAGTGCGCGAACTGGGTATTGATGCAGTGGCATCAAATTACTCGCCGCTACAGAAGCAGCACATGTGCAATTCCCCAAGGGAGAGCACAATGCTTGATGTTCGACTGCCAAACTCAGTTCGGGTTACTATAGCCAAAAAGGGAAAAATGAAAGGAATTGTACGAACATCAAGTAGCTAATAGTGGCTATGCAAATGCTTTTCCTTTTTACTTATCTCTCCTTCACTGCATATATGCAGGTGTTCCCGAAAGACTCTCCATTGGCTGCAGATTTCTCTGAGGCCATTTTGGAGCTTTCACAGAGCGGTGAGATGAAAACTTTGGAGAACAAGTGGTTCTCTCCCGAGTGCACGATGAAGAACATTACCAACGAGAAACCAAGGTTGGGCCTCAACAGCTTCTGGGCGCTCTACGTTTTCACCATCACCACTTCCACTGGTTGTTTGCTCTTTGCATGTCTCTGCACGAGAAGGAACCGTCAGGATCATGAGCAAGGAAGTAACAGCGACAACATGAGCGTGACGGAGATAGTGGTGTTGGCGTGATTGGTGATGGCCCTTCTATTTGGGAAGAAATTATTTAGATTTGTTTTGATATGAAATTATGTAGATTCGTTTTGATTTCTGTAATTTTGGGAATTGCCTTATTTTTTCATTGTCTTCCTTTCCTGTACTTCATCAATAAAATGGCAGTCCCTCTCTCAAAGGCGATATGACAAAAAGAAAACTTTGAGAGAGGATTGCCCGAGGACGTAGGCACATTGCTGAACCTCGTTAAATTGTGTCTTCTTTAATTTCTTCAAGTGGCATAGTTTCAGGCTCGATGATAAGGGGGGAACAGATTATTCTTGAATCTTGATCAATTCAAAAGCTGTCTTCTTGCACATTTTCATAGATGAAATGGGCTGTCTTCTTGCACATTTTCATAGATGAAAAGGGCTGTAGTCATTTGTCTATTGCTATGTACGTGTGCTCATTTTTCGAAACTACAGGATAATGGTTGAGATCTTCAGACGATTCATGGTTCGGTACCCTTCACAGGTTCGGCTTTTGTAGTCTGTTCATACTGTTGAAAAAATTATAATATGTGTGGGAACTGTAGAATCGATCACAGCAGCTATGGGGACAATCGATGCATACAAGCACAACTGATCCTTGCTTTGAGGCTTAGGATGTTGAACATAGAACAAATGTGACGTTCAAATTAGGCTTTTGAGGCTTTAGGCTCTTGCATAAATTATTGAAGACTGGCTGAGAAAATATACACTAGCAACATCAATAATAATTTCATTGCATGTAAGCTAATATCGATTCAACATAAGGGACACATAGTATGTGGTACAATTAGAGAGTATCGTAGCATTAGGGACACATGTACGCAAAGGCTCACGCAGATAGATTGTAAGGGCCTAACAGAAAAGATATTCCATAAAATAGATCGATGGGGCATGAAGTATATCAGTTACACAAGAAAATTTCAATTGGTCAAATCGGTACTTTTGTACATTTGCACTTACTAGATACAAATGTTTCTCCTCCCAAAGCAAACTATTGATGACATTGAAAAGAAAATTAGGTAATTCTTAAGGGGAAGGAAACGCAAATTCTCACAAATTCCACCAAGTTGCATGAAAAGTAGTATGCTCATCGAAAAAGGATGGTGAACTAGGCTTGCTCGATCTGAAACTCTAGAATAAAGTATGGATGGGCCGCATACTTTGGAGCCTCATTAATCATCCATCCTCGTCCCAATGGAGTACTTGGGTTCATCACATTAAATGTAGAGGTACTCCCACTATGCAATTCAACATAAATGGCAATATGGCTTGGGGTTGGCGATGTATTCTCAAGCTAAGACTTGCTCTAACACCTATTATCTCTAGCCAAACATACTATTGCAAAGAGATATATAAGAAATTCAAACTAGAAGGACAGTGTTGACCGATATCAATTAATTTGGGCCAACGGTATTCGCAAACAAAATTTTATTAGCTGGCTTTTTTGTAGAGATAAGCTACCGACAGCAATAGCCATATCATAGTGATTGTCTTCGATAAATACTAAGCATAACTTTTGCATACACACATAAAAGACAGAAACCACTTATTTTTTGAGTGCACTTGGAAAAGTAGTGTGTGGCATAGTATTTGGCATAAAATGAAATTTGGCATTCTGGAAGAGGTTGGAACTCAAAACTTCAATTGATCGGCGAGACCACCAAGGGAAAAAACTTGAAGACGAGACTCCTCAAGCTATCTTTCTTAGCAACTATCTATTGTATCTGGATAGGACACAACTGCATATGGTTTCAAAACAAGTCAATTGAGCCTCATCTTTTATTGGCTAAGATTCGAAAGGTTGTAAGAGGCAAGCTGTCACTTACCAACAATGTAGGCCTTCCCAGTCAAATGTTTTATTGGCTATCATATGGAGACTTCCTTCTTCTATCTTCTCGCACAATTAGTCTCTCTAAAATGTTAGGGGATTTCCCTAAGCTTTTGCACCTCATCTGATTGATGATATTCACATTTACACAAAAAAAAAACAATTAGAGAGTATTAAAATCTCATATTCTAATGTATTATGCAAAAAAAATATGAATTTTTTCCCATACTGTTCAATTTTAATATGAATTAGTAAGTTACAAAGAATTTGTAAAGAAAATGACAAGATTTTTTTTCTAGATACAACAATATAACCATGTGCAAATGAGCAACTTTTGCACAAATAATCAATTTTATTTGCATAATTTACCAATGCTTCAAATTTACTAGCTTTGTTAACACCTGAATTTCGACAATTTGAACGCACATTTTTGTAAAAAAAAAAAGAACATATAAATATAAACATAAGAGAATATAAAAAATAAATAACAAATAAGAAAATAAGAAAGCACCTAGTCCGAATTCGAATAGACCTAGTCGGCCCAACTTATCAGCTCGTCAAACTTTAGATCCATAAATGCGGCCCACTAGCCCACCAATGGAGATCTGTAATGGCTCTTTAGCAAAAGCCTATCCCAGAAGCCCATCAGAGAAGGCCCTCAATTGAATCTACTCTTTCTCTCTCGCCCGCTCTCCTCTAACAAATTTCTTTCTCTCTCTTCACAATGAGATGAACTCACACACTAAGCTCACATCACAGAGGAGACAAGAAAATGAAAAAGAAAAGGCCCATAAAAAGTTGAGGAATACACTTTTTATATCTTGAGAGAGCGTAACAAGGACAAGAGGTTATGGAGTAGCCTTCTGAATTGTAAGGATCGATCTCTAACCTCACCAATGATATTGTTGGCTTTGGGTTGCAGGACTCAATTGCCCTATGCCCTCACGAATTTGTTGCTTTGAGCTTCGCCTAGAAAATGCCTTGTTGGTAATTAAGAGTGGTGCTACTCCTTATTTAGCACATTACCTCACCATCCCTAAGAGATATAAGATTCGATTCATTCCTACCCTCTTGCCATCCTTGAGGTGGAGCCACACTCCCATCCCTTGCAAGACCAGGCTATTACACAATTCCTCCAAGAGTTTGCACTAATTCTTTCGATGATTTGAGAAGTAAAGTGCATGGAAATGGCTTTTATAAAGGAGGGGAAATTAGTGGAAATATTCCCTGAAATGCTCTGCTACTCCTCATGGCTTTTTGGGGGCCTTTGGAAACAACGTGACAAATGCATTTTTGATCCCAAAGATAAATCTTACCAGCTTCTAGCTCATCAAAGTTGCAAAATTCTGCAGCTGTTTGTGTAGGGAATGAGCATAGATAGAAGGGTGCTTTTTATAACATATCTTGGGAAAAACATTTAAAGATGGATGGCACAAGGTATATATAGACTGAGCAGTGAATTGAGGAGCAAAAAACTGCTGGAAAAGGTGTAATTTGTTGAGAAAACCTCCTCTTTATTTTGAAATTGATAAACCTATCCATGCATTATAGTGATCTTGATAAATGCAAGAAGTGTGGTGCTTTAGGTAATACTCATGCCGAAAAGGTTCGTTATGACCAAAAGATTGACATGAACAAGTGGAAAGTTCATATTAACTTGGATGTAGCAAATTTTTATCTACACAATGTTACTTCACTATCGTTGGCAAGAATGGTTGATCATATCCAAGAAGTAAGAAGAAACGAATTGTGTGGATATCAACATGTGAATTGCTTGAATATCAGCAAGGCTAACCTATGAATTAGCTGACCAATTGCGACGATATAATCAAGAATTGCATCTGAATTTCAGTGGGACAAATGCTGTAAATTATTTAAAAAGCTGCTTGGATATTACTATGATCTACAAGTGTTGAATATCATGAGAGTTATGTGATGACTGAATATGAGCAATACACTCATTCTACTTACAATGACAATTTTACTACAAATTTCAAGATTATTATTTAATTCCTTCATAGCTCGTAATTTGGTATGGATTCCTTTTGTAGAAGATTCTAATTGACCAAGATTATCAATAAATATCTACTCACTCATGATATCTTGATATTTAATCATCCTGGCAAAATAGTTTCTGCAACGAAGCCACTATACTTATAAAAATCAAGATTTAATTGTATGGACGACTAAATCTACTTGATCTCTGATTGTTCTATCTCAACGACTATCCTAATCTTATCTTCAATTGTCCAACAGCTAAATTTGGAGATTAATCCCCATGGAGATTGTCCAACAGGAAGTTTTGGATACTAAGGAGTATAGAAGAAGACCAAGGCATTGAAAAGAGAGATAGATTAAGAGTTAATAATTCCAAAGTCGAAGAGAGCTTCATACTCCTTTTATTGTCTTCAAAAACCTTACGGTTATAATAATTTGAGAAATGTTGATAGGGTGTTAGAGTTTGAGGAGAAATGCTTCTGAATTAGCAACACTCACCACTATAATTTCTCTTTGAATTTGTTAGGAGCGAGTAACAGAAACTCGATACCTTCAACCAAGGAGATGTTAAGAGGGAGCTTAAGTCTGAATCTATTAATATATCTAGTTAGACTCACATTCACTCAAAAACTTAAGTTAATGAGTTATGGGTCAATTGGAATATATTTACTATTCCATACCACGTCAATTTTCTAATATAGAATTTTTGCTCCCCCTTACGTGTGAGCTCCAGTGTTGAGTATGCTCCTCCTTAATTAGGTATCCTTCTGAATTAACTTATCTCAACTTGATCTCCAAGTAATTGCAATGCACCCACAACAAAGCACAAGAACCATCTCAACTGCTAACTTGGGATTGCATCACCTCGTGTCGCCAAACCAACTATCCATAGTCTCTATCTCGTGTCGCTAAACCAACTGTCTATGGTCTCTTCTCACTATACCAACTGCAATGGGAATTTCCACTATCTTGAGATATTCATCAAACACTGGAGTAGATTAAGAGCCCACCAATTGACCATTGGCTCTAATGCCATTTGTTAAAAGCGTGCAACGGAAGCTTGATAACTTCAATCAGAGAAATTGTCCAAAGGGAGGTCAAGTCCAAGCTCATTAACATATCCAATTAGATTCACATTCACTCAAAAACTTAAGTCTTTGAATTATGGGCTAACTAAGATATATCAATTGTTTTATATCACATCAATTCTCCAATGTGAGACTTCTCTCTAACACAACTCACACTTGCATCCCAACAGACTTACTAGTGGAATCCACCTAATAGGCTGTTAGTGCAAGAGTGTGGTCATGACGTAGGCTTAATTTAAACCGAATCACTATAAAAATTCATATGCAAAATCATCTATCTCTTTGCTCATATACACTTATTATTGAATAGAAGCTCATGCATTGTTGAATATTATCTTAACGTAGGTATCAACACTCTATTTCTCACATTCACACCATCATTCACTTGACCTTTTTAAATTTTGGATGTATTAGTCAAGTTTGTCTTTAAGTCACATATTCACCATATTACTAGTCATCTCATGATCCGCAATTATGGCAGAAACTTGGTGAAGACATTTCTAGTAACATTAGAGTGCTATGGTTTTACTAGCTAAAACCTATGCATTGCCATATGGAATCAAAAGCATTAAGAGTGATCTATTAATTGTTTGAAAACTCATTATATTCTATTTCAATGTTGGATAAATCTTCGTCAAATTTCACCACTCACTAAGAGTATCCTAATTGAATGTAGGACATTGCTTCGGAGATTTAGACAATTAGGATCTTTGGTATGCAATAGTGAGGTATTGCTGCTAAAATGATTCGCTACCATGTTTAACCATGTGTGAAGAAATTTTAGTTCAATTAAACCTGATATTGTTACAAGGTGACGCATGTTTGCTCTTGACTGAGATTGGAAGTGTGTCATTATAATGAATGTTTTTGTCCTTCATGTTCGACTTTTTGGCTGCCTTTGGTAATCCAGATTTAAACACGACAAGACAACAAAGTATCTTATTTGATGTTTGGTGACGTTATTTAGACCGGATAAATTTGGATATATCCAAATAAAATGTCTAATAAGAAATCTTGAATAGGTATGTGATAAACTCAAATTAGATAAATAAAATTAAAAATAACTTAACAAATCTTGTTATCTTCTAATAATGGAGTGATGAAGTGATGTATCTAGATATTACTTCGCCAGCCACCATACGATCATCGTTGCCTCTAACCATCATTAATCATCATCGTCGACCAGCTGATTATGGTCCGACAATTGAGGGTGAAAAAGAGTTTAAAGATGATTGTTGTCGCTTCAAATCACAAGGGCCTTACAAGCTGCTAGATTCAAAGTTCCTGACTAATGACTTTGTATTAGTTGCTCACCAACGAGTTTCTAGCTGAAGTTGCTCTTTACTGAAGGGAGAGAAAGTTTTGCTATTGGGGTTGTGTTCCGCTCTTGGGTGGTCCAATTTGGTTTTTGCAAATTGTTTTTCAATAATGTTGTTGCTTCTATAAGACATTCAGATGAGACTAACTTCAATGTATGGAATTCTATTGAAGGTTTCCCAAAATAGAGACTACTTTTAAGTAGATGAAGAGATCATCGAGAGGTGTCTGCACCTAGATTACACAAATAAAAGGGTACCACACTTCTGCTTATTTTTCGAATTCTTTTGCGGGCACTCTTATTTTGGCGTCAATCTGCATCAAGTGATGTCCATTTGCAAGTCCTCGAGTGAGCAATTCAAAGATGACCCGAGCGAAAGACTTGTTTTCCAACTAAAAAGCAACCTGGATCGATCCCTTCAAACTCTACCACTTTGTCTCTGTGGTGTAGAAAGGGGTTGCAGCCCTCGCACAAGATTTTCAGAGACAATGAGGTTTTCATAGACAAAAGCGGCCATAAGGAAGCCGATTAAGAGGGCGATGAATGGGACAGTAGACTTGGGGCACCATGAGGAGTGTCGAAAGTAGTGAGTGTGGGCCAAAGTAGCTAGACACGAAAGAGGATTTTTAAAGGTTTTCAATTCAATCTTAGTTTACACCTAACATATGGTGAGATTTTCTGATTTCTAATGCCACTTTAGGTGCGTTTAGGAACACTTTCCTAAAGTCTCTTAACCAAATGCAAATATGATTTGGCACTTATTTTTGGGAGCTTTGGGGAGATGCCATTGCATTTCCAAGGGCCTCTAATGGCTTTTAGCTCAAGGTAGGTCCGAATGTGTTTTGAGCATATTCGAAATGCATATATAATTCGTTCTTTCTTTCTTTCTTTTCTTTGCTTTTTCTTTTCTTTTATTTCCTTATGTGCTCCTCCTTCTTCAACAAGATATGGTGCCTACTTCTTCCTTGGTTACACTATTGAATTTGCAGAAGCTATTGTTGCTCAACTCCACAAGCCATTGCCATTGCTTGTCGAGCTCGTGGCCAACAACCGTTGTTGAGCCTCCATATCTTGGCAAGCTCAGCCACCATCCTTCGTGGCCATCAAGCTTGTGGTCGCCATGATCTTAGGGAACTCAACAATAGTGTATATGAAGAAGAAATGGAGGCAAGGATGAGCTCGTCGCGCACATAAGCACACTTGCCGACCCCACACAATTTGACCATTTTCTACAACCAAACCGAAACCCATCATTCTATTATTCTTTTAACTAATTCAAATTTAGCCACCCCCACAAACTAGAAAAAGAACAAGAATGTGATATTCTGAAGTAATGGATATAAGGATACATGGTGGGAGAGCAATCAGGAATTTTAGAGGAGAGAGATGAAAAATGAAAGAGATAAAGGTAAGTGTATTGAAAATTATAAAACTTGTCACAAAAATACAATTGAATCATAAAACCTACAAAAAATATAATTAAGTCAAAAAACTTGTCCAATTTATCAATCGAGTCTTTATGTTAAATCCGTCCAATTTAGTTAACGGAAAATGTTAACATGACCGAAACAACATTGTTTTGGTCCACATCTAATTTTTAATATAAATTTTATATAATTTTAATTATGAATATGCTAAATTAAAATAATTAAAAAAAGAGGTGTGAGGAACAAGCAACAAAGCTTTGCACAACCCTCACCACCGCTGGCCCACCATCACCTAGAAGGGCTAGGGATGGTGGGGGTATGGTCGGTGGGAGTCATCGGCCTTGACCAGTGGTTGATGACCCTCGCCAATCATAGGCGAGGATCGCCATTAGGGGGTGGATCAACTACAAGTGGTGACCCTTGCCTAATCTGACCTTGCCCAGTTTGGTGAGGATAGATTCTCGCCTATGGTTAGCAAGGGCCATTGGCCACTAGACGAGGCTATGACCTCTACCAACCATACCCCACCGTCTTCGGCCCTTCTCAATAATGTTGGGGTAGTGGTGGCGAGGGTTGTGCAAACCCTCGCTACTTGTTCCTCACACATTTATTTATTGAACATGTTTTTTATTTAAATTATATAAAATGTATATTAAAAATTATATTTGGGCCAAAACAATGCCATTTTAGCCATGTATGATAAGAAAAATATTTAAAAAAGTAACGTTAGCAAGTTCCATTAGTCAAGTTGGATGGAGGTAGCAAAATTACTTAATTTTACTAATTTGATAAGTTTGTTGTAAAATATTGCGTTGCAAATATATAATAGAGAAGAGATTGAGAAGAGAAAGCAAGTGAACACCAGAGATAGTAGAAAAAGCCAGAGGAGAGAGTTTTATTTCCAGTGTATGACTGTTATCTTGATTGTTATATGTAACTACAACAAAAACTAAACTCATATTTATAGGAGAACAAGAATGTACTTATCATTAATATCAATGTATCGAATGATACATGTACTGGATAAGGGAGATGAACATTCATTGTATATGGAGATGTACTTGGAATGTATGATACAAATGTACCATAATAAGTACATTAGATAAGATGAATATAATGAATATTCATTCATGTATTTCATAACACTCCCCCTTGAATATTCATTGTATTCATTATGAATGTGCATCGAATGATACTGCCTCATTAAAAACCTTAAGCCAGAAAAACCCAGTGGGACAAAAACCGAACAAAAGGGAAAAAGAGTGCAGAGCACAAATGTTATGATCTCTCCCTTTTATGGATGCATTAATTGCCTCGTTAAAAAATTTAAGCCGAAAAAACCCTGTGGGAAAAAATCGGACAAAAAGAAAAAAGAGTACAATGCATATATAGTCATTGCTGGGGCTAATCAATCTTGCATCTTGTGAACTCGCCGCATATCAATACTGCAATGCATAGTTCATAATTTATTTATTTTTTGATGACCCAGGAACCGCCATCGGCCAGCAACCTAGACGTAAACCCGGGGGGGACTGAGCCACCACCACAGACCCAGCCGGGTTTGAGTCGCGCGAACGCGACACCTCTGGGATTCGAACCCCTCTCCTTCGTAAGGGGGAGAGGGCCCGAAGCCAGCTATGCCACCGCGAGCGGTGGTTTCAATGCATATATATACATTGCATCTTGTGAACTTGCCGCATACCAATGCCATATACTAATTTCTCAAAAGTTGATGTTGGCAATGATTTGGTAAAAAGATCAACAATATTATTTATGGATCGAATCTGTTTAACATCAATTTGTCGACTTTCTTGGAGTTCATGAGTATAGAAAAATTTCGGCGAGATATGCTTGGTCCTATCACCTTTGATATATCCTCCCCTAACTTGTGCAACACAAGCAGCATTATCTTCATAAATTATAGTGGGAGAATTTGTAACCGGTATTAAACAACAAGAATTATGAATATGCGTTATAACGGATCTTAACCAAACACACTCTCTTCTAGCTTCATATAAAGCAATAATCTCAGAGTGGTTAGAAGATGTAGCTACTAGCGATTGCTTCGTAGAACGCCAAGAAATAGCGGTGCCGTTATAACAAAATAAATACCCGGTTTGAGAGCGAGCCTTATGTCGATCAGATCTATATCCAGCATCAGCATATCCAACTAAACCAGAGTTAGTGGAATCCTTGGAATAATATAATCCTAAATCTATGGTTCCTCGGAGATAACGGAAAGTATGTTTAACTCCATTCCAGTGTCTTTGAGTTGGCTCATAACTAAAACGTGCCAATAAATTTACCGCAAAAACGATATCTGGTCTCTTACATTGTGCCAAGTACATCAAGCCCCAATTGTATTGAGATATGGTACTTCAAGACCAAGTATTTCTTCATTTGATTCTCTAGGACAAAATGGGTCCTTTTGGGGATCTAGAGACCTTACAACTATAGGGGTGTTCAATGGGTGAGCTTTGTCCATGTTGAAGCGTTTAAGCAATCTTTCAATGTACGCTGATTGATGGACGATTATTCCATTTGCTTTATGCTCAAGCTCTAGACCAAGACAAAGTTTGGTTTTACCCAAATCTTTAAATTCAAACTCCATTTTCAAATACTTAGCGGTTTTAGCTAACTCTTCTAGAGTTCCAATTAAATTTATATCGTCAACATAAACTGCTATAATAGCAAATCCGGTTTCTGATTTCTTAATAAACACGTATGGGCAGATAGGATCATTCTTGTACTTTTCCTTAATTAGGTAATCACTTAGGCGTTGATACCACATGCGACCGGATTGCTTTAAACCATACAAGGATCTTTGCAATTTTATTGAGAATAAATTGCAGGGAGTGCATGCTTCAGGCATTTTGAATCTCTCAGGAATTTTCATATAAATATAAGAGTCTAATGAGCCATATAAATATGCCATAACAACGTCCATAAGACGCATTTCCAATCTTTCAAAGATTGCTAGACTAATGAGAAAACAAAATGTAATCATATCCATCACAGGTGAATATGTCTCATTATAATCAATTCCAGTTTTCTGGGAGAATCCTTGGGCAACGAGTCGGGCTTTATACCTGACAACCTCGTTTTTTTCATTTCATTTTCGGATAAATACTCATTTATATCCAACGGGCTTTACATTATCGGGGATACGAGTTACAAGTCCAAAAACCTCTCGTTTAGTTAGGGAAGCTAATTCAGCTTTAATTGCTTCCTCCCACTTAGACCAATCTTGCCTTTAACGACATTCAATAATAGATTGCGACTCACAATCATCATCCATAATTTTATGAGCAACTGAGAATGCAAAAGCATCATCAATGATGATTTCATTTCGATCCCAAATTTCATTACAATATGTAATGGAATTCTCGGTATACTTGGGGCTAGTGTTCCTTTCATGGGTTTGCGACTCTTCAGGGGCAATAAGCTCTTTGGGAGCAAGCACAATGCCAAGCTCTTCTAGATCGGATTCCTGATTCTTTCCCCTTCGTTTTTTAGGAGCAGTATCTTTTGATCCTATCAGTCTACCACGCTTCAAGTGCGGGGGATTTTGATCCATTTTAGCATATCCTTCGGGAACAGCTATTCTAGCTGGAGCATTTGCAGCTGGAATATGAGACTTCGTTACCTTAGTAGCATCATTAAATGCATCAGGAAGTCTATTGGCCATAGCCTGTAAATGGATTATGTGATGCACCTCATTTTCACATTCAGGAGTCCTTGGGTCTAATTGAGATAAATTTTTCTCATTCCAAGAAAAAACCTTAACTGATTTTTGTTTTGCAGTCATGGAAATTGTAGGTATCCCAATTGATGAAAACCTAGTCTCATCAAAATGACAATTTGCAAATCTGGCAGTAAAAAGATCACCGATAGTTGGTTCCAAGAACCTAATGATAGACAGTGAATTAAACCCAACATAAATGCCCAAACGGCGTTGGGGACCCATTTTCATCCTTTTTGGCGGTGCTACAGGCACCTGTACTACACAACCAAAGGTGCGTAGATGTGAAATATCTGGTTCATAACCAAGAACCATTTGAAGGGGAGATTGTAAAAGACTAGCAATGGGGCGTAATCTTATTAGAGCTGCCGCGTGCAAAACTGCATGACCCCATGCTGTAACATTGAGATTCGTTCTCAATAATAGAGTGCGGACAATGATTTGGATACGTTTAATCAAGGATTTTGCCAATCCATTTTGAGTATGAACATATGCAATCGGGTGCTCAACCTCGATTCCGAGTAAAGCACAATATGTATCAAAACTCTTTGATGTAAATTCACTAGCATTATCCATCTTTATGCTCTTAATTGGATAATCAGGGAATTGTGCCTGAAGCTTTATAATCTGCACAAATAAACGAGCAAATGTGACATTGTGCGTAGATAATAGGCAAACATGGGACCATCTACAGGATGTGTCCACTAATACCATAAAATATCGAAATGGTCCACTTGGTGGTTGTATTGGTCCACAAATATTACCCTGAACTCTTTGCAAGAATAAAGGAGATTCAAGATTAACCTTTGTTATAGAAGCTTTGATAATAAGCTTTCCTTGTGAGCAAGCCTCACAATTATAATCTTTAGACAACAATATATTTATATCCTTTAAAGGGTGCCCTTTTGTATTTTGACTTATACTACGCATCATTGAAGCGCCAAGATGACCAAGGCGATCTTGCCACATTCCAAACTGATCAGGGTTTACCAATCTTTAGGATGTGGTGGCGTAGGTTTCAACAGCCTTAATCATGACACAATACAAACCCATAGAAGAAGCTTCTAGCTTCTCATGGATGGTCTTCAGGCTCATCTTATAAGAAGAAATGCCAATATAGTCCTTATCTTGCTCATAAATAGTCTCAATATGGTACCCATTACGGCATACATCTTTGAAACTGAGCAGATTCCTTTTTGATCTAATGCTTAGAAACGCATTCTTAATATGCAGGACTGTGCCATTTGGCAAAATAATTGTGGCATTCCCAAAACCATCAATAATCGGAACAAGACTTGATATTGTATGGATTTGTGCCTTATACAATGTCATACTCAAGAAAAAGTGTCTACCACGAAATATAGTATGTGTTGTTGCACTATCAAGCAAATAAACATCTTCCTTTTTCTCGGTATTTTCCATTTGCATTTATATTGACAACTTCAGGTGTCAAGTATCATAAAAGTTGCACATTAGTTATATAGTCGAATAAAATTTCAAAATAAATATTATATAAGGTTCATAAGCATTTTATAACCATATTAAAGAACAATAAAAAAGCGAAACAACACAAAATTCAAAGTTCAAATTATCATCCACCAATCTAATGCCTCATCAAAGTAATCAGAGGTCCTCAAAGAAATCAGAGACATCCAAGGATGCATTTGCTACTTCAGGAGCAAAAAGAGTCCCATCAACGGAGATATTGTTGGCATCAACAGTGGTTATAGCAGTAGTATGATTTCAATGGCATGAGATTCACCACGCTTGCCCATATTCTTTAAAGATGCCTGGTAGAGATCAACAAAATGTTTTGGCATACAACAGGTACGTGACCAATGCCCAGTCATGCCACAACGATAACAAATACTTTCATTAATCACCTTCTTTGGCTTCTTTTCTTTGCCATGATTTAGGCCAAAGTTTGATTTCCTAGGGCGATTAAATTTCTTGCCATCCCTTCTAGGATTATGTTCTTGCCTACGCTTATAGCCCTTAAAATGGCCAGTATTTTTCTCAAAGTTAGCATGTGCTTCAAGCAATGCTTTTGAGCCAGCAAGTCTAAGATCATGATTTTTTAGCAGTAATTCATTCGTTTGCTCGGCAATAAGAAGCACAGAAATTAATTCAGAGTATGTGGCAAACTGACGCTGTCGATATTGCTGTTACAATACAATATTTGAAGCATGGAAGGTGGAGAAAGTTTTCTCTAACAATTCTGCATCAGCGAGTTTGATACCGCATAACTCAAGCCGAGAAACAATATCAAATAAAGCAGAATTATAGTCAGACACTGATTTAAAATCTTGCAATCTGAGATTTTGCCAGTCATATTGTGCTTGAGGGAGAATAACAGTCTTGGTATGATCATACCTATCCTTCAACCTCCTTCACAAGATCTGAGGGTCTCGAACGAATAAATATTGAGTCTGCAGGCTCTCATGCAAATGACGGCGGATATAAATCAGCACATTTGCTTTATCCTTTTTCATTGGAGGTTCCATCCTCTGTAATTGCATTAGCGAGACCTTGCCCTTGGAGGTGCATTCCATGTCAAGACACCATGATAGATAATTCTTTCCACTCACTTCCAGGATGTGGAATTTGGGCTTTTCAATATTTGCCATAATCCTTGCAAAAATAAATCCTTATTAATTAAAAGGATTTTTAAATATCCACCGCCACTTCAGGAGCAGAAGGATACTTTTAGATTTGAAATTGGCTTCGAGCCAAGAAAAATAAAAATGAAGAATTGATAGAAGAAGATGAAGTATAAGTTGATTAATAAAAAGAATACCCACCTTGCAAGAATTACTTACTCAGTCGGTAGATCCTCGTGCTGATAACGTGTTGTAAAGTATTACGTTGCAAATATATAATAGAGAAGAGATTGAGAAGAGAAAGCAAGTTAACACTAGAGATAGTAGAAAAAGCCAGAGGAGAGAGTTTTATTTTCAGTATATGACTGTTATCTTAATTGTTATATGTAAGTACAACAAAAACTAAACTTATATTTATAGGAGAACAAGAATGTGCTTATCATTAATATCAATGTATCGAACGATACATGTACTAGATAAGGGAGATGAACATTCATTGTATAGGGAGATGTACTTAGAATGTATGATACAAATATACCATAATAAGTACATTCGATAAGATGAATATAATGAATATTTATTCATGTATTTCATTCATTCATGTATTTTATAACAAAGTTGTAGTTTTTGTAAATTTTAGAACTCAGTTGTACTTTCCTGATAAGTTGTAGGACTTTCGGTACACTTATTACAAAAGAAAAAGCAAATGGAGAGCGCATCAAAAAAAAGGAGACGGACCAATTCTTGTACGGTTGATTTTGAGATTATCCCATTTCAATTTTGGTCTCCGGCGCTTCCAATTCAAACCGTTAACAAATCGAACATTGAATGCGCTTAAGTATCAAAATCATTCCGCATTTCAATGATGGAGGTAGCATGCCGCCGAAGGTCTAGACAGTAGTGGGTCGCAACAGACGGGCAATAGAGAAGCTTTGGCCAAGTACTTACGAGGTTAAGGACGATGAACATTAAGCGCGAGATTGAAGATGATGAATAGTAAACGTGAAAAAGAAGGAAAGAAAGATAAGAGGAGAAAAAAGAAAAAAATTCTTAAAATCAAATGAAGCAGTCTAGTCAGCCCACGATGCTTGGACCACCGTGTTGGAAATTTCATGCCACACTTGGCCAAGAGGACTTGATTTTGTTTTTACTCAAAGGTTTATAATTATACATATTCACCTGAAAGGTTTAACACTGAATATAATTCCATAAAATAAGTTCAGAACTAAAAATGCAATTTTCACATAAGTTCACTACAATTAAATAGACCTAATACATCAGAGAAAATGACATAAATAGTGTCATAACTTTCATATGATAGTCACTCTAGTGTCATAATTGTTTAAAAAAAGTTCACCCAATTTATAGATGATCACTTGCGTGGAAATCCCACATTGATTGATTTAATATTAAATCATCTAATGTGGATTGTTGGATAGATGATAACAGCGAAATTGTTCTAATAGGACGCCGTTTTAAGTCCTTTCTTGCCTCCAAGACCACCATTACTTCCTTCACAACAAACGTCGACATATAACCTTCCAACGAAGCTCAAGTTTAGTTTTCTCACCGTCTTGGTTACCATAGGACGATACAGGTGCCTCACTATGAAAACCCGGTCCAAATGAAATTGGAATTTGAAGCTATAGTTTTTTGGGAAGTAAACTAAACCTAATTTCTCAATTTGGCGAAACATTTTGGGTTTAGGGTTTAGTTTTTGAAACAAATTGAACCTTTTTTCTCAATTTGGGGCAAATTTCTATTGCCAAAAGATGTCATTTAATTTATATCTTGAGTGTTCAGATATCCGGCGAGACACGTCATTTATTCTAAAATAGGGCCACGCATGATTTTCGACAACAAAAATGGCCGATATCGATTATTAGAAGTTACTGCACTTAAATGGTCATCTGAAAAGTTATAGCACCATTAGTGAGCAACAAAAGAAAGTTGTGGCAGGCTAGTATCCTCTTTCCTAATACATATAGGCAATAACTGTTTGGATAAACGTTCAAGGACTAATTAAGCGATGTAATCAGAACAGATCAATTCAAGACATTATAAGGTTTGAGCCTAAATGGACTCCCGCTATGCCCAACTCTGCCCGACCTACTATCATATTCCATGTTTGGTTCTCCATATGAAATGGTTAATCAAGATGATTGGTCTCAACTTAACTTGATATATCAGATCCTTATCGTGCTGAATATGTGTAATACATGATATGAACTTCATTCATACAAGATGAGAAAGATATCCATATTAATGTGAGAAGGAGATATAACACTCTTATTTTGGCCATTCTTACTTTCTAAATCTGTTTCAAACCACTCTCCTTATAGTAGGGGTGATTGGTTCCCGCTCCAATCCAATTCTAAGATGGAACCAGGAACTGGATCAAAAGTCCAATACCCAAAATTGGGAATAAGAGACCAGACCAATTGGGCCTAGGATTGGAATCCAAACTAAACCATAGGTCCGGTCCAAGGAACATATCCCTTTTTTTTCCTACTACTTGATGCCATATGTTATGAAGAAATAATAAAAGAAAAAAATAGGCACTTTTATTTTTTAAGAAATTTTTTTTAAAAAGTATATATAGTTGATTCGATCCGGTTCTCGACCAATCCACCTGGACATTGGTTTTACTTTTAGGAACCAGGATCGGACCGACACTCCAAGGAACTGGATCCAATCGGCCAATTCGGTATGGTCCTGGCAATTTTAGGTTCAGATGGTTCATTGCACACCACTACCGCATAGATATTATAAACTTTGCTACTTCAAAAATTGGCTAACCATAGGGAATTAATTCGCTAATTATACATAAATCACAAATTGCAAAATAAATAAATAAATAATTTGCTTAACAGCTTATTTCAAAAAGACACAATTAGTATTTATAAATTGTTGTAGGGCTCATGACCCCAATAGTCCATGAACTTTTACTTATTATTCAGTATAATCATTCTTTTAATTTTTCGATCTGAACTTTTAAAAAGTGATTCAAAGTAGTCCCTTCGTTAAAATCATTGATGAAATTTGCCATTTATGAGATCATTTATTGTTGTTCAATTTGGTCCATATACTTTGTTTAATTGCTTCTTTTTTTTTAATTCTCTCTTACAAAAGCACGATGTCAAATTTCAACAAGAGTATTTATTAGATAATTTCATAACATTTAAATACAAACGTAACAAATTAATAAAATGTATAACGCAAAACAAAACATTCAAGGAAACGGTTACTTGTGTTTAAATGTTGTAAGTATTTCTAAATGCAAATAAACATTTCATGTTAACACAAGGAATAAATTAAATTGCTTGACTAAATGAATTCTTTTTCTTTCTTTTTTCTTTTTTGTCGTACTTAACCAAATGAATTCAAGCGCATTATAAACGGGTAAAAGGGTTAAATCACACCTGGCATATTTATTATTCATCACAGTGAAACTTATACGAACAAATTAAGACGTCTAGTATATATGTCTTGTCAAGAGGTTTGTCGAATATTGCTAGTTTTAGATAAGGGCCAACGAAGTTTGTCTTAAAAAAAAATTTATGACCATAGTCATGCTTAAGCGGACTTTGTTAGAGAGAAAAAAAATCAAAATATAGTAGTTTAGCAACAAGACTGAACAAACGAACAAAAGTTGAAGCACAAAAGTAAACGGGAAAAAAAAGAGGATAAGTTAGTAACATCAAATGAAATGTTGGCAAATTACATTACATTTTCAATGAAATGACTACATTGAACAAGATTTAAAAAGCTAAGGAACAATATTGAAAAAAAAAATGTTTAGGACTACCATTGAACAATAAGGAAAATTATAAAGACTATTGGTGCACTACCCCTTATTTATATCCCCTAATTGTCAAGTCATATCTTTTTAAGTACATTAAAATGAAAATGGTCCTGTTAATAAGTGTGCTTGAGGCACTAACTAACGGTACCTAATAAAGAAATATTTTCATTTTTAATTCACCACTATTTATAATATGAGAAAAATAATGCATTAAAGTTGACAACTTTTGTTTACTGACGTGTCTAGCAAGTGCTCCTCTTAGCAAAATTCGAAAAGCTTGAGAACAACAGGAAGACAAAAGTCTCCTTTTGGGAACACGTTTCAAAGAATAATACTCCTTTTTTAGTGAAGTCAAATGGTGAATCAATCTACGACTTTGATATTCAAGAGATTCTTAAAGACGCCACGTTACAATAATGATCAATTGTTCAATACACACAAAATGGAAAGTTAAAATTTAATTCTTTCTCATACATCGTATGAGTTCAAAATTTATTTCACCAAGTTTAAAATGAGATTAGCTGGGTTTTTCATTGGCTTAGACTGCTCTCTTAAAAGAAAAAAGAAAAAAGAAAAAAACTGTTCCGCCGGTCATTTATTTTTGGAAAAATATTGAAGCGCAAAGCCTATAATGCCACGAAAGAAGAAAATTGTTACAGGGATCAACAAAAATTACGTGGATGGAACGAGAATCTGAAAAGAGAGAGACAAAGGAAGCGACGGAGAAGTAAGTGCCGGAGCAGAGACCGAGCGAGTGTCGGGTGACGGCGGGGAGTGGCCGCTTGACCAATGCCGGAGCAGCAAGGACAAGCGCGGAGTAGCAAATGAGAGTGAAAGCAACGATTCAAAATTTGAAAGGCTTCGCTCGCTGCTTGAGAGAGGAATGACTTTCCTTCTTAGAGGGAAAGAACGAAGAAGAGGGAAGAGGATATAACCAATGCGTGCAGACTCTACAGAGGAAAGAGAAAGAGAGAGAGAGAGCGCAAGCCACCATGCAGGCTGGATGAGAGAGAAATATGACTATTTTAGGTGCAGAAAACGTCGGTCCACGTGGCTTTCCATGATTGGTCCGGAACCATGCTGACGAGTGCACCGGGACTAGTCATTTCGTCTTCATCTCAGCTCACAGCCCACGAAAGACCAAATCGACTTGACTTTTTGCACGGGCCACATCGCCCGCAGCCATTTTCGCATCCTATTTCTTGGAAAATCACTTTATGTCACCGACTTATTAAACTCTCTCTCTCTCTCAGCCACGTGATTCCTTGCTAGTTTTGTTTCGCCAGACCTTCAAACAAGTAATTAATAATACTTCGATTTTTTATATATTATTATCGATTCCCTTTCAGATAAAGTTTCATGGTTATCATTTTGAGGCTGATATAACCAAAAGTTCTGGTTCAAATTCTTTATCTTGCATGTTTTCTAATCTAAAATTGTTAGAACAGCTGCAAATCTTTTTCACCTTGCTACTCTCTCTCCTACACGCATTTTTTTCTACAATACGGAAGAAGTGCTAGTGAGTATGGAGACTATCCCACCATTCATTCCATCTCCCGATTTCCCCTTCTCTTTCGTCTCTCCCTTTGGCTAATATACACGGCCCAGCTCGGTGGATGGAGGAGCAGCGGTACGATGATTGGAGATGGCAGCACAAGCACGGCAATGGTGGCCGGAGCTCCTCATGCATATTGAGGTTGGGTTTAGGTTGCCTAGTTGGGCCGAGGAGAGAGACAGAAGGGGGAAGAGGGGGTTATCTTTAAATTCAGTGCTTGATGGGCACCCTTACGTGCCTGCTTCAAGATTCTACCCATTTGATTTGACGGGATTAATGAATCTATTACACAATGATAAGCACAATTATCTTCTAGTATAGAAGAAATATTCCGGATCGCTGAAAAGTTGGACACATTCCACAGCATTCTGATCGTGAATGACGGCTCAGGGATGAGACTGATATCCTTTGAAAGTTTGTCTGCATTGGAATCCTAATGCCATTAAAACAGGCAATGACTTGGTCCATTCTCAAAGTCGACGAGAGTTCGCATCTCAGAAGGATCAGGGGGTGCCCCCCACACGAGAAATGACCATTGACTCTTCGCTTCAGTCCAAGAAAGACATTCCGGGAAAATATTAAAAATACTACTTTAGCCCTGGAAAGAACAATTCAACACAGACTTTTCGGTACATACCCCACACGCTGCCAAACATTTCCGTGCAGCCCTTTTTTCAGCCCTATCTTCCTGGAAAATAATTTCCTTTGCCCCTACGTAAACCAATCTCTCCCTTAATGGAGGAATTGTGAAATGGGTCGTCCCTTTTATGACAAACACACAACAATTATTTGCAAAGCAATACAGTTCGACACTTGTTCTAGTTTATGAGGAGGAGTTATTCAGGTTTTCGTCATGGGTTTTCTTCAAAGCTCGGGTAACGGAAGTAGGAGACACGTTCCGTCCATTTCGAGGTTGTTCCTCTTGCTCTCGCTGCTCCTCGTCCCGACCTACTCTGGTGTAGCCACCAAAGCCGTAGATGAGAGGAACGTGTTCAAAGTGGGCGTGATTCTTGATTTGGACTCACATCTCGGCAACCAAATGCGTATGGCAATCGAGATAGCATGCCAAGAAGTGAACAGCATCTCGTCATCAGGAATTCATTACATAAAGCCGAATTACATAAACTCCCACGCAAAGTCCCTTCGTGCAATTTCAGCCGGTTAGTCAATCCTTGCCCTTCCTCAGTTTGGTAACTGCAGCCTGCAATAATTTCTACTTTGTTTGTTGGAAACATGTTAGTTGCCACGAGCAGTGACAGGAAAAAACCACCCCAAGCCTGATTTGAGATTACGTACCTGTTGTTACTTTTTTCTCCACTGCATGTGCTGAATGTTTACTATAAGTTGTTCAGTTTAGTAATATTGCTACACAACGAAACCCTTACAGAATGAAGCTGTGTATTTAAGACACCCCATGATTATTTCAGATCATTCACCGAAAGAGTTATGGATGAACTTCTTGATTGTTTTACCATTTCTTGCAGAAGCTAGTAACCATTTCTTCATTGACCAAATTGTACTTGATATACACAAGGGATCTATAAGCTTTTGCACAAACGTTTGCTATAACTACAGTAAATTGATGTTCTTCCTCGTAGACATGTATCTCACGTAATGTCCGTGGAGAAGAAATTATCTCTTGCAAGAACCCATTTAATAGTGGTAAATAAGTGATATGAGCAGAAGAAATTGGCAAAGAAAATTGCCTTGAATCCCGAAATTTAGTATAATGATTTCCCCGTTTTTTCCCGTTTTAACAGCTGAAAAGCTGATCAAAAGGAAGAATGTACAAGTTATTATTGGCTTGGAGACGTGGGAGGGAGCAACTTTAGTAGCCGAAATCGCTAATCAATCTCAGATACCAGTCATATCCCTTGCCAGAGACCATGTAGCACCAACATTGATGGCACAAACTCTATGGCCTTCACTGTTTCGAATGAGTACTGATGAATCCGACCAAATTAAATGCATCGTAGATGTAGTTGGTTCTTATAACAGGCAAAGAGTATCGATAATATATGAGGCCGGGGCGTATGATACTATGTACTCCAAGCTGTTAAATTCTTTGTCAGAGGAGCTTGGAAAAATCGGCTCAACAATAGAGGACCAGCTGATTCTTCAAGCATTCTCATCTCCAACCGGAGCAGAAGTATCTTTTGAAGAAAATTTAATGAAGCTGAAGGGAAAGGCATCTCCAATCTTTATTGTTCTAGGATTGTCATCACCTGGAAGCGCTCGT
The DNA here is from genome assembly GCA_016097605.1 of Eucalyptus guilfoylei. NCBI lineage: Eukaryota > Viridiplantae > Streptophyta > Magnoliopsida > Myrtales > Myrtaceae > Eucalyptus > Eucalyptus guilfoylei. The sequence goes on from CM027864.1 coordinate 31,993,528, forward strand.
TTTCTCAAAGAAGCAAAGAAGATGGGACTCTTCTACGGAGATTCAATTTGGATATTTGCTGAAAAACCATTCACCAATCTCCTGACTTCAGTAGATGATTTAGCAATCTCCTCCACTGTCAAAGATGCGATAGGAATAATCACCTACCGTGCCAAAAACCAGGCATATAGAGGATTCAGATCTAAATTCTTGAATATGTTTCGTCACCAGTATGGACAGAAGTTCAATTTTGAGCCAGCAATCGATGCTGTTCGAGCATACGATTGCATCATGACAGTTAAAAATGCCATAGATGCAGGGCTGAGCCATGATATAATGCCTGAGATTTTGCTTAATAGAATATCGCACACCAGACTCATGGGTTTGAGCGGGCCAATACAATTTGAGAATGGTCAGTTGGCACATCGACCCAAACTCCGACTTGTGAGTGTTAACGGAAATGAATATAGAGAGCTTAAGCTTTGGTCTCCCAATTTCGGTTTCTCTAGGAGTTTTGTGGCAAAACAAGGTTCAAGAAGAAATGCATACGCAATTGCAGCCATATCAAAGACCCAAGGAGAACAGACTTCTGTTGAGAACAAGCCCATGGTGATCGGAGTTCCCGGTAAAACTCCCTTTGATAAGTTTGTGAAGGAGGAAATGGACGACACAACCGGGAAAGCAAAGTACGTTGGCTTTTGCATAGATGTTTTTGAGAAGGCTGTTTCTCATTTTCCTGATCGTTTAGACTATGAGATTTTTCGTCATGATGGAACATACGAGGAGTTGGTTAACAAAGTTCGTGATAAGGTATGGTACCGCATCATCTCTATTCTTGCATGATTGTTGCATGATCTTATTGTAGAATATCAACTGTTACTTTCTCTGATGCACAAACCATCAGAGCCTGAATAAATTAACCCAAGCAACAAGTTCATTTCACGCAGATATCAATTTTCACTCACAAGATTGGATCACTTTGCATTAATAGACCGTCAAAGCCCCACATCCTGTTAATACCAATGTTCTGATTTGATAGTGCAATTTTGGTATCAAATCCTAAAGTGGCTTGCTTTGATGTTGTTTCATGGCATAAAATTAATGGAAGACCTACGACGCTGCAGTTGGTGACATAACCATTCTGGCCAATCGCTCACAGTTTGTTGAGTTCACACAACCGTTTATGGCATCAGAACTTTCAATGATAGTCCCAGCAAAACTGGACACGGACAGGGCATTGATCTTCATGGAGCCTTTCACTCCAACGATGTGGATTGCCTCTGGAGGCATCCTTATATACACAATGTTGGTAGTTTGGTTCTTGGAGCATCCGATCAATCCGGAATTTAGAGGCCCTTGGACTAATCAGCTCTCAACTGCTATTTGGTTCACTTTCTCCTCTCTCTTCTTTGCTCATAGTAAGTAGCTTCTCTCTGTTGATTATAGTCCGTGTACAAGCTTTCGGGCCCAAACCTTCAACGAAAAACACATTTATTGCCAACTTTTGCAGGGGAGAGAGTCTACCGCAACTTCACTCGTATCGTGCTGGTGATTTGGTTCTTTGTAGCATTGATCTTAACGCAGAGTTATACGGCCGGCCTCACCTCTATGCTCACTCTCCAGAAGCTCAAACCAACTGTTACCACCATGGAATGGCTGAGAATTTCTAAAGCAAAAGTGGGTTGTGACCCTGACGCTTTCGTTTGTAAACATCTGACTGACGCGCTGAACTTCTCTACGGATGTCATCGTCCCCATAAGCAATACTACCAGCTATGGAGACGAATTCGGAAGTGGCAACATCTCCGCTCTTTTTCTGGAGTACCCATATGAGAGAGCTTTCTTCACCGAGTATTGCTATGGATATGTTGCCATTCGTGAAAACTACAGATTTGGCGGTTTTGGCTTTGTAAGTATGATCCTGAGTTTGTGTGTTGACATAGGGTGTGGACTGATATATAAACAAAAACCCACTTAGCACTCGAATATCAATACTTCTCTTGGGGTTAGTATAGCCAAAAAGAGAAGAAAGAAGGGAATTATGGAAACATTAATTAGATATTAGTGGTTGTGGAGTTGCTCTTCCTTGTTACTTAAAATCTCCTTTCCCGTTCTTGTGCAGGTGTTCCCAAAAGACTCTCCACTAGCTGCAAACTTCTCTGAGGCCATTTTGGAGCTTTCAGAGAGCGGTGAGATGAAAAGATTGGAGAACAAGTGGTTCCTTCCTGAGTGTACCATGAGGAACTTCACCACCGACACACCGAGGTTGGGCCTCGACAGCTTCTGGGCTCTCTACGTTTTCACCATCGCCACTTCCACGGGTTGTTTCCTTTTTGCGTGCCTCTGCACGAGAAGGAACCGTCAGGGTCGTGAACAAGGAAGCACTGGCGATGAAATGAGCGTGACGGAGATGAGTATTTTGTAGTGTAAATCGATATACAGTGGCCTAGTTTTAAGCTCGTGGATATTCTTGAATCTTGGTCGATTTGAAAGCTGAATCTTCTGTTGAAATAAAATAAAATTGATTATTGGACGATGATTACTGGATGAGAAACATGCAAGCATTGAAGAAGAACCATAAAAGCTTTACAGTTGGCTGCATGGACTTCAAAAATGAAAGTTATTGGATACTTGTGTTACTTTATTATACATTTTGACTGTGCTTATGATTACCGTGTATGGACGTATTTTGTTTTCTTCATTAAACTCCCATCATTGACATTTGTGGGTTGCTATGTCTTAAATGTAATCATTGACATTTGTAAACTTCAATTCCTATATAAAGGGATGATGTTGTGAGTTGTAAATCAAGTCACAAATCATAGTCCACGAGACATAAAGAAGAGTGTTGAGGATATAATTGAAGATTCTGACCTTGTCGCCAATTGTGATTGATTCAATAGATTTATAATTGCCTTAGTTAATGGAGATTATGATTTTTTGTATATTATTTACTAAATTCCTTGTATTCTTACACTATAAGTGAATCATTGCAATTGTACACAATATACGAATATACAGAAAATTCTCCCAATTCATTCATCTTTACTTTGTGTCAAAGAGAAAGCATTCTCAATAAAAAGTTCTCCTTCCAATTTCTAGTGTTCTTATTCCAAGTTTGCAAAGTTTATTATCGTTGTTTTGGTTCCAACATCTACTTGCACATGAAAACTAGGAAACACATGTTTGAAGAAGAAAAGGGTTTCTGTAAATCTGCCGATTGCTCATTCTTCGTGGTTTGGCTTTGAACTCTGTTCGTTCTCTTTCAAAAACTATACTGTGTGTGGGAAATGTAGGATCGATTACAGCAGCTAAGGGTGAAATTCACGCAGACGAGCGCTGTTGGTCCTCGCTTTCAGGCTTAAGTTACTGAACATAGAACAAAAAATCATGTTCAGATTAGGCTTTTGATTCTTTAGGCTATACCGCATAAGCAATCAAAGATAAGACTCCAAAATAACCCACCAGAAGATCGACAAAAACTTCATAACATTGTAAGCTGATAGCAATTCGAAATAAGTAAGGCACTCATAGTACTCGGCACGATTAGAGAGTTTTAAAATAGCATATTTCTAATGTTTTTGTGCCCACAGATGCAGACCTTTTTTATCTTGCCGGTCAATTTTAATTAGCATTGGTGAGAGTCAAGAAGCTATTGATAAAAGAATGAATAGAGATTTTTTTCTAAGTAATTTGTTGGTAACTTATCAACAGTTTTATAAGATTTTGATAACTTTTTTAGTTGGTGTAAAAATTAGCAAACTACAAATTTTTATTTGTTTAACTTTTCAATAGTTCGAATTTACCAAGGTGGATTTGCCAATCTTAATTAGAGTGATTTACTAACTATTGTCAAATTAAGTTTCCATTTTAAATAAACATTTTTCTATTGGTACAATTCTTATTTGTCTTGTTTAACGATCCCATCCTAAGCAAGCATGACTCACCAAATTTTGTCCAATTAAAGTATCACATAACATTATATTTTTAATTATCATTAGAGTTATTTATCGACGATATATCATTGCCACGACCTTAAAGGTCTCTACGTGACCCTCTGATTCAGTGTCCCATCATATGATTCAATAGGAGACATTCTAAGATCGAGAGGAGCGATTTGATCATAATTTCATTGACATGAGACTCTGGGATTAAAGGGAGACGGCACTAATTGATCGCGAGGTAGACTGGTCATGTATATTCATACTTCTTACCGTACTAGCCATATATTCTCACAAGCTTTTCACTCATCACTTTGAGATTAAAGAGACGTTCTTTGGCTTTTCGAACGTTCCTACGCATCGAATTCGGATTGAGCCGCAATTCAACCTTCCTCAAGTGAATTTCTCATTTGACCAGCTCGTGGCTCCACACACTCTACACATCACGGATAAGAAAATCCCTTTAGGGATGGATTTTCGGGATCTTCCGACGCTCAAGTCAATATGAGGTTTAGAGAATGTTACTGGGACGGTAACGAGTAATGTGGGGCAAAAGTCTCTTACCTCAAATGGTTGATTCTGGGCATATTTATACTTAGATAGCCCGAGGCTTCCGTATTATCGGAAATGTGATATTGTGGGATGATATTTCCCAAGCATGGGTCTGGACTCCACTTTCACCCCTTTAGGATTCTCCTTCTCATTTTTTTATGGGTTAATATCACGAAAAATCCCAGACCAATATACTTATAATAAATTTATCCCAAATTAGTTTTTTACAACCAAAGATCCCAACATCCTTTAGTTTCTGTTAAATTAGATTAATATTATGAAAAATCACAAACTAGTACACGTGTGATAAACAAAAAGTAAAATCCGAAACCGGTACACTCATCAATTAGCTCGTATCATCCGACTTATAAATTTAACGGTAAAATTTAACGAAAGCTAAATGACGATAAATTGGTCATAACTGTATCAATTTATGATTTTTATTACTCAAAAGATTAGTTTATGGCAAATTTATCACGTGTATATTAATTTTGAGTTTTCATGTTGATGACCTTTTCTTTTCTTTCAGACCCCATTATTTTGTTGACCTTCTTCACTTCGAGGCTTTTAATGAATCACATGTATGGCTCATTTTCAACTATTGTTGTATTTTGTGCAAAATTGGTGCTATGAAAAGAACGGATCAAAGTCATTTTAAAGCTTCTCTCTGCTACCTCCATAAGATACTTGTCTTTATTATTGTTACATAAGATGAGTGGCTTTGTTTTCTGCCGTAGTTTGTTCTTTTCCCGGGTGTAAAGATCAAAACAATAATATTTTATCATTTCGAGTCGACAACCCCTCACTTTGACTTTCTGAGCTGTGTCTTCAAGAGACGTACAAGTCCATTTTCCGTTGATCAACAAAGCAGGCATGTGAAATGGCCAAACTAGCATTTTGTAGTTTCTAGGGTTTTGTATTGTCCAAAAATGACAAATACACGTAAATACTAAATAGATTATCTAAGCCATGTGACTGGATGCTGTTTGTCCGATATAACCTATGCAAAGTATTCCTTCCGACTCTTTTGCTGTAATGATTCACCAGAAAACAAGACAATGAATGTGACAAAAGAAGAGGATCATCTAGTATGGTTGTGTTAAAGATCATGTGCATTACGAGATCGTGACACATGTCCGTTTCTAATTTTCTATTAAACTATTTTCTAAGACCAAGTGAGCCCTAAGGGTTTTTTTATTACATCGATATGATTTTAGTGGATCTTATATTCTACTTTTCCCAACTCCAGTGACAATTTGAATTTTGGACTTTTACTATACAAAAGGCTGTGGAAAAAAAAAATCATTTGCACCATATGTTCGTCATATTTTCCACCTAAAAAAATGCCAAAACCAAAATTAAATTTGTGAAGTAAAATGTTATAGACATTGAGATATCACGATACCTGCAAAAGAAACATCATATACATTGTGCATACATTAAGGCATGTCTCTTATCATCAAGTATCATCAAGTAGGACTATGAAAACATTTTGTAGTCGAAAGGAATATGCAAGCATGGACAATCACTTAGATTCAATTTAGTAGATCGACGACTCACCCTCAATATGAAGGCCTTCGTCGGTAAGCTTCCCCACTGATTCCATTTCCATTTTCATGGGATTTTCAATCTTATCTTAGATGCAGAAGATAAAAGATGGGATTTTCACAATTTTAAAAAGATTTGTAAATTTCACATTATTTTATCATATCTCAATCCATATTCGGACAGCCAAACTCGACGTGAATTTACAACTTTTCTTTGAGCTTAATGGTTGCTGATATAAATGTATGTAAGTGGAATTCTACCTCTCTGAGTACCTAACTTTCTAAAGAAATTCAATTTTTTTCATACATAAGAGAACAAATGTCATCATATGATATGAAGGGTGGTCCTCCTCCTCAGATTTTAACTGCACTCCACACATCAGAAAGGCTCACTTTACACTGAAGACAGACCAGAGAAGCGCAGTGGGGGAAGGCAATGGAGTCAAATGGCCTGAACCCTTTCAAGACTAAGTGAAGAGAATCTCGCCATGTGTGTGATGTCCTTCCCTTTGCACATGCCCTGCATTTAAGAAGCTTCACGCTTGTATGGCGTCTTTCTGGTAGTCAATTGCGCCCACCAATCAGCTTTTGCAGCCTTCTATTTTAGAAACACTACCAAACATTTTCCAGATAGCCAACCAAATTGTCAAAACCACCATCTTATACAACTTCGCACTGTACATGGTTAGCTCTCAATCGTTGGATGACACTGCTCGACAAAAACAAAAACAAAAACAAAAAATCAACTAGTCCACAAATCTCAATTGCTGAACGACAATCGTGTATACTATGTTCTTGTTCATTTAAAAATTCCCTTCGGTGATTTTCTTCTTCACCGAGGCCTGAGTACGAATCAATGTGCTATCTTTTGGGGTCATCCTCACAGGTTTTATGAGAATGGACCTTCAAGGTTTAGCAATGTGTGGGATAGGGAGACTTATACGAAAGGAGTCTTGAACATCCTATCACTTGGAAGAAGAATGCTCTCCTTTATTAATTGCACGAGATTACAAATGCGGCAAAGTTATAAATACAGCAAAGAATGTTGTGAATCCTCAATCATGATGGTAGGATAATTGACTGAATGATTAGACACGCTTCATGCAAATGCGATAGTTATTTTCTTGTTGGAATTATGTCTTCCTCCTAAAAAAACTTTAGATGCAACATCAGGTGCCTTTTTATACGGAACCCGATGCATTTGAATCGAATGAATTTGCATTCTTTGCCCTTGAGCATTCCGAATGCCATATACACAATCCAAAAAACAAATTGACAACATGTCAGCATCACCATGTGCTGTAGGATCAAGCATTAAGCATTACATCATAGACTTTTTCCTCTTGCTGTCATCCATCCCTCATGATTTTCATTTATATTATTGATTTGTGTACAAGCTCTTTTACTTTATGTCTGTGCTTCACGGGTCTTGATTCTCCTCTCTCTCTCTCTCTCTCTCTCTCTCTCTCTCTCTCTCTCTCATGGGTATTCTGTCCCACGAGACAACAACCCTTCACACTCCGCCTTTGTCAACAACTTCAATGTCCTTCCGACACTTTTCTCACTGATTTGTCCTCAAGCTGCGCTCGGCAACAAACATGCCCCATCTCACTTCTCATTCTTCCCCTCTAACTTGCTCATCGACCCTTTTCATCGCCCTCATCCTCATATGCAGCCAGCCGAACTGATCCACCGCAGCTGCCGCCGCCAATGCCACGGGCCGCCACCGCCAGATGTCATTCGACTACTACGCCAAGTCGTGCCCCCATGTCGAGCAATTCATGGGGTCGGTCACGAGCCAGCAGTTCAAGGAAGCACCGGTCTCTGGGCCGGCCACCATCCGGCTCTTCTTCCATGACTGCTTCGTTGAGGTAAAATCTCTCTCTCTCTCTCTCTCTCTCTCTCTCTCTCTGTGCACTTACTTTCACATGCATGCAATAGCAGCAGAGGAAGTCAATATTCAGGCAAATGCTACTAGCAGTTGAGCAACTCCCCACATTTTGAGCATCTTTTGTTATCTACGGTGACCGAATCCTTGCATATTCTTGTTTCTACACGAATGAGTCCGTATACAGCATAAGAAAGTACAGTTTTCATCGGCTAATCTTACCAAAAATTCAATTCAACCCTCCGGTGAGTGTTTCGTGTTTTGTTATTATTGCATTCCCGAACCCGCCACAACTGTCAATCAAAGTCGGCCAGGCATGGGTCCTGAGTCGATAATTCTCTTCATTTTCATAGCAAGCGAGAAAAATTACCATGAAACATAGAGAATCATCAACTAGCGAGATTACTATCGGTAAACGCCGTTCATTTGTTAATCGATCGAGTAGGGCGATAACTCTGCATGAGTTATGACCAATGTGGAAGGGATGCGACGGGTCGATACTGATATCGAGCAAGCCCGGAAGCAAGGAGCTGGCCGAGAAGGACGCGATTGACAACAAAGATTTGAGGGCGGAGGGATTCGAGACAATCGCGAAAGCCAAGTCCTTGGTGGAAAATAAATGCCCCGGCGTCGTTTCTTGTGCTGACATTCTTGCCATCGCTGCCAGAGACTTTGTCCACCTGGTACTTCCATCAACCTCTCGTCCTTAGTTATTTATTTATTTATTTATTCGTTTAATATAGGGATTAACGGTGTGAAAATGTGATGATTTAGTCCAATCTAAAAGGACAATCAACTTCTCCATAGTACTTTTATTTTTAAATAGTAATTTATTACATTAAAATGAAAATGGTCCTGTTAATAAGTGTGCTTGAGGCACTAATTAACAGTACCTAATAAAGAAATATTTTCATTTTCAATGCACCGCTATTTATAATATGAGAAAAATAATGCATTAAAGTTGATAACTTTTTTTTTACCGACGTGTCTAGCAAGTGCTCCTCTTAGCAAAATTCGAAAAGCTTGAAAACAAAAGGAAAACAAAAGTCTCCTTTTGAGAACACGTTTCAAAGAATAATACTCCTTCTTTAGTGAAGTCAAATGGTGAGTCAATCTACGACTTTGATATTCAAGAGATTCTTAAAGACGCCACGTCTTAATAATGATCAATTGTTCAATACACACAAAATGGAAAGTTAAAATTTAATTCTTTCTCATACATCGTATGAGTTCAAAATTTATTTCTTCAAGTTTAAAATGAGATTAGCTGGGTTTTTCATTGCCTTAGACTGCTCTCTGAAAAGAAAAAAAGAAAAAAAAATAAACTGTTCTGCCGGTCATTTATTTTTGGAAAAATATTGAAGCGCAAAGCCTATAATGCCACGAAAGAAGAAAATTGTTACGGGATCAATAAAAATTACGTGGATGGAACGAGAATCTAAAGGAGAGAGAGAGAGAGATGGGACGGCAACCAATGGATTGTCGGAGGGCGTCAATGCTGCTCTGCACGTGGTTGCAGAAATGGGATCCCAATGTTGGAAATTTCCTATAATATGGGCTTACATTAATTAATTGATTTTCTATTTTAAATAATTGGGTTAATAGATATTCCAATATTTGTTGAACCCTACAGTAATCTGATTAAATTGGGTATTGGCATCTATTAATAACGGGCCTAGTTGAGCAGTAAAGTGTAGGCAATTGTGTTTAACTGAAGCCCGTAATGGGAAGGGTCCAGTTGACACGCTGTTGATTAGGGTTTGATAGGTCCCCTCTCTAGCCTATAAAAGGGTAGGTTATACCTATCAGTTGCTTTAATCCCATTGAAAGTTACTATATCGAAATAGGTCATAGAGAGGAAGATCTGGCATTTCGATAGATCACTAGTTATCAGATTGATCTATTTTCTTCAAGTGAAACAATGGGTCATACAGATACGCTTTAATTCCGCTATATTTATTAATCTCGGTGTTTTACAATCATATATGGATCCGTTTTTTCTTGATTGATTAGTTGTTTATGTGAATAATTTTATACTTGTGGTATCAGAGCTAGTCATATATGATTGTAGAACCCAAAAATCTTTTTTTTATGGACAAATTCAAAATTATCCTTTTTGAGTTGAATATGGGCATTATTTTTTCGTGTGGATTTTTTGCTCAATTGACCCTGAAACCATAGGGCTTTTGTTCTATATCTCGAGATCTTTCCAACCATATATAATTTGCATAATTTCGTTGAGAATTGAGGGAGATTTTTCTAATCCGATTCGCACGCCTCGCTTGAGATCGCAGTCCGCCTCCCGCTTCGCGATTCGCCAAGATAAACGACAATCCGCCCTCACGTGTTCAGTCTGATTTTTTCTGGGAAAGTTCTTGTTTGATTTTCCGGGAAAATATTGCCGTTGGCTCCTCTCCTTTTCCCTCGTCGCGATTTCTTTGTTCGGCGGATTGGACGTGCTTTTCTGAGCAATCTCTTCTGGCTTTCCGAGGGATGATCATAGCCGTAGTTTCGTGCAGTTAGAGGTCGGATTGCACGAGCAGGTGCATCAAGGAAGCATGTGGCGATTGATTGTCGATGCGCGTTTTGGGAACGAGTTCGCATTTTTGAAACGCTAGTGTTTCGGCTGCTGAGTGAGCCCGCAGTTTCAGTTGCGTACTGTTGCGAGACAACAGTATCCTAAAACTGCGGAGACAGTCGAAATTAGAACTCTGGAACAGTTTTTGTTTTTTCAAAGTTGTTGACTGATTGTAGGTCGAATTTGCCGGCAAGTAAGTAGTGCAGAGCTTGGGATTTGACTGCTTCGAACTATGCCCGTTATTTTTTAGGAGATTGTTTTCGGAAAGCATTGGTATATTCATCATGGTGCATAGGTTTTATCATTAATTATTTTATTTTTGGGGATGCGCCTGTCTGATGCGTAAAATTACGAATCATAGGATCGAGGGATAGTATTCTGCCGACTATGCATGTAAGGTCTTAGGCTGCCAAGGCATTATGCGATATGTGTGTGGTGGCAGTCGCTAGGAATTGCAATTGATGTGCGAAAGTCTTTTATGTGCACACTCGCTTTGGCCAATGCTCTTTGAAGGAGACTTAAAAGGTTTTGAATCCAAATATTCCATGGCATCTGCGCTTTTATCTTATTGTCAGGTGTCCACATCTATTTTGTTTGGTGCTTTAAATTCTTCTACTAATGCTGGAAGAGTGTGCTTCTTTCAATTAACACAATAGCAGTCTTTAGTTTCTTCTAGTCGCCCTCATACTTTAATGGGTTATAGCTTCATCGTGATTGTCACGTACAGCCAGATTGAGAATGTATTATATGCATTATGATCAGGATGATGCTTAAATATAGATTAAGATAGCACAGCAGAGTTAATGTAGATATTGCAGCAGCTACGGTTGATATATTGTTGCAATTGACCATTACATATGGAGGCTGAACGATGCTTCGACGTTACTACGTAAATGACTTATTTCTTACGGATTGAATTTCCTTTTCCTTTTGAATTTTGCTCGAGGAGGAAATCCTTGTTTGATGATGGCCTTTTTAAGTCTAGGTCGGTTAGGGTTCCTGTTTAATGAAACACGACCATTTGTTAGTGCAAGGTTTTGTCAATTTTAGCTTTTAGCTCTTTTATTGCTTTTCTTATATTAAGGTTAGGTCCTGCTACTTTTCTGTCAGTCACATTCCCTTATCAAATCGATGTTTTGGGATAAGTTATATGATGTGATCATATTTCTTGACGGGGTCAAAGAATGAATCTTGTAAAATTGCCTAGATTATGTTGACCTTCTCGAGTTGGTTGTCATTTGGGCATGAAGATTTTTAAGGACTCTTCTTTGCTTTCAAATGTAAGTGAGCGTTTCTTCCCACTCGGAGTACAAATTAAAGTAGTGAGTTAAAAAAAAAAAAATATTAGCAAGTATACACAAGGAAGAAGCCGATTCTAGAAAATTGCTTAGTTTTTGACTAAACAATTTTTGCTATATATATGAAAAAGGTGGTTTTTTTTGGGTAGCATGAGTGAGACCGATTCTTGGGTTGCTCTTTAATTCCGTCTTTATGATTTACCAAGGTAATGTGTTGATGTTGCAGTGAGACTAGACTTCCAATGGTTTTTCTTTTTCTTGATGTGGGTGTTCCTCTGGGTAATGCCGTGTGATGTGAATAGTTGTTCTTGTCAATGTCGAATGGCGTTGATCTGTGGTTGGAGATCCTCTGTTAATTGAAAGATATCTTGATGGAGCAATGCTTGGTTAGCGATGATATTGCGATGAAGTTGTGTTCCATCATAAGAATGAGGACTTTTTCTATTGTTATAGTCTCTTAAGAGTCCTGTTGCCTATCTTTGTTGTCACGGGGTGTTATGATGGTGAGCAACACCTTGTAGAGATTAGAGATTGCAAACAGCCATGGGTATTAGATCCGAAATTTTGAAGCTTGGTTAAAAAAAAAAAAAATTGTTGCTTGATAAATGCAATATGATCTTGGGAAGCACATGTTGTAAAGTGTGACTCAAAAGGTTTATCTGCCTAAAGGGGATAAATTTTTTAGGCAGATAAACCTTTTGAGAGTTATGTGTAATTCCCATTTATTATGAGATAATGGAGATATATAATTTAAAGGATTTGTCTGCCCAAAGGGGATTGATCCTTGAAGATTATATGTAATTCTCTTTTATTGTCTCTATATATTGATATCATGGAGATGTATAATTTAAATGATTTGTCTGCCCAAAGGGGATGGATCATTAACAATTATATGTAATTTTCCTTGTTGTTACTTTATAAAACTTCATGCTATGAAAAATAATAGTGCATTATACACTCTGCCCAAATGGGAGTTTATATAATGACCAGAGCCCCACTGTGTAATATTGTCCGCTTTGGACACTAAGTATTCACGGTTTTAAAATGTGTCACACAGATTAGAGAGACCTAAGTCTTATAAACTAGCCCCATGACTCCCCCCTAAGCGATGTGGGACAGGAGACGCGCCCCCCGCGCTTGGGCCGTCACACTCTCCCCCCTTAGGAGCACAACGTCTTCGCTGTGGCCCCACACACGGTCAAGAGTCAGCTCTAATACCATTTGTAACGACCCGGGCCCCACTGTGTAATATTGTCCGCTTTGGACACTGAGTCCTCACGGCTTTAAAATGCGTCACACAGATTAGAGGGACCTAAGCCTTATAAACTAGCCCCAGAACTCCCCCTTAAGCGATGTGGGACAGGAGACGCGCCCCCCACGCTTAGGCCGTCACAGTTTATAATGTACTAATTATTTTTGTTGAATTGCTTATTGCCCATAATTGATCTTATTGCATTATGTGTGATAAACAGTTACTTTTACTGTAAACAACAATAATGCCACGGTTAAAATATTAACTTGATCAAATATTATACTGTTAAGGACTTGGTCAAAAAGGAAGACATTGTGATTGAGAATATGAAGTGAGTCAATGTTGGCTGATCCTTTAACAAAAAGCTTACGACCCATTTTGTTTAAAGAACATGTAAAGAATATAGATGTTTTAGATTCTTTTGATTTCTTTTGTTAGTGGGAGTTATAAAAATTGTATTTCTAGATATTATAGTTATATGCAGACTGATAATGCTTTTATGATGTTTATTAAAGCATTTATTTTGATAATTGTTGTTATTGATTCTATTATTATCATTTCTCCTGTTGACTGAGAAATGGAAGTATAAAACAGTATCTTTAAACAAATTTTAGTTTAAAGATGACTAAATGTCACTGATTATGAGATCTCATGTTGGATTGTGACATAGCTGTGCAATTTCATATTGTTTAGAAATTGCATTAATGCAATTTCATGTCGTTGAGAAATTGCATTGAGGATCAATAAGAAATATTGTATATTTTGATCACATGTTGGCACTATTTCTCACTACACTACTAGGCCCATGATCCATGAAAATATAATACTTATTATATGTGATTATGGAAGATCATGTGTTGTGGTATTTTCTTAACACATTGATCCACATAATCCTATACTGAGGTTATATAGGATTGGATTGATTTTGAGATACCGTTATTAGAATATTATTTTTTAAAGTTGTGGCCACATAAAACAAAATTTTCAGTTATTAACCCGATAGTGTCGTTTTCAATATAAAATCTTTTTCAAAATAAAATAAGTTAATTAATGTAGCCCAAGTGGGAGAATGTTGGAAATTTCCTATAATATGGGCTTACATTAATTAATTGATTTTCTATTTTAAATAATCGAGTTAATGGATATTCCAATATTTGTTGAACTGTACAGTGATCTGATTAAATTGGGTATTGGCATCTATTAATAACGGGCCTAGTTGAGTAGCAAAGTGTAGGCAATTGTGTTTAACTGAAGCCCGTAATGGGAAGGGCCCAGTTGATACGCTATTGATTTGGGTTTGCTAGGTTCCCTTTCTAGCCTATAAAAGGGTAGGTTATACCTATCAGTTGTTTTAATCCCATTGAAAGTTGCTATATCGAAATATGTCATAGAGCGGAAGATCTGGCATTCCGATAGATCACTGATTATCAGATTAATCTATTTTGAAGCAATGGGTCATACAGGTACGCTTTAATTCCGCTATATTTATTGATCTCGGTATTTTACAATCATATATGGATCTGTTTCTTCTTGATTGATTAGTTGTTTATGTGAATAATTTTCTACACCCAAATCTCGGCTGCCACGGCAAATTAATGCGCAAAGAAAAACTGCGCTAGAGTATAGATAGAGGAAGCGATGGAGCAGAGAGCGAGCAAGTGAGTGCCGGAGTAGAGACCGAGCGAGTGTTGGGTGACGGCGAGGAGTGGCCACTTGACGAATGCCAGAGTAGCAATGACAAGTGCGGAGTAGCAAATGAGAGCAAAAGTGGAGATTCAAAATTTGAAAGCCTTCGCTCATTGCTTGATAGAGGAATGACTTTCCTTCTTACAAGGAAAGAACGAAGAAGAGGGGAGAGAATATAACCAAGGCATGCAGACTCTGCAGAGGAGAGAGAGAGAGCGCGGGCCACCATGTAGGCTGCATGAGAGAGAAATATGACTATTTTAGGTGCAGAAACTCCATCCTAGCGAGCCAGCCCCAGAGCGCCACGTCGGTCCACTTGGCGCTCCATGATTGGTTCGGGACCATGCTGACGGGTGATCCAGAACCAGTCATTTCGTCTTCATTTTCGCAGCCCACGGAAGACCGAATCGACTTGACTTTTTGCATAGGCCACATCGCCTGCAGCCATTTTCGCATCCTATTTCTTGGAAAATCACTTTATGTCACCAACTTATTGAGAAAATATTGGGTGGTCCGGGACCGCCACGTCAGCGTGGTCCCGGACCACTCACGCGGCGCCACGTCAGCGGGGAGGGAACCAACAGGACCTGCCCCTGTCCCATCTCTCTAACGCTCTCTCTCCTCTTTCTCTTCTTTGTCTCCCTCCCTCACACGTGGCGCCCCGTGAGTGGTCCGGGACCATGCTGACGTGGCGGTCCCGGACCACCCAATATCTTCTCCCAACTTATTAAACTCTCTCTCTCTCTCTCTCTCAGCCACGTGATTCATTGCTAGTTTTGTTGCGCCAGACCTTCAAACAATTGATTAATAATAGTTCGCCAGACCTTCAAACAATTAATTAATAATAGTTCGATTTTTATATATTATTATTGATTCCCTGTCAGATAAAGTTTCACGATTATCATTTTAAGACTGATATAACCAAAAGTTCTGGTTCAAATGCTTTATCTTGCATGTTTTCTATTCTAAAATTATTAGAACAGCTGCAAATTCTTTTTCACCTTGCTACTCTCTCCCCTACACGCATTTTATTTCTACAATACGGAAGAAGTGCTAGTGAGTATGGAGACTATCCCGCCATTCATTCCATCTTCCGATTTCCCCTTCACTCTCGTCTCTCCCTTTGACTGATATACACGGCCCAGCTCAGTGGATGGAGGAGCAGCGGTACAATGATTGGAGATGACGGAACAAGCACGGCAATGGTGGCCGGAGCTTCTGTGGATATCAAGGTCGGGTTTAGACTGCCTAGTTGGGACGAGGAGAAAGACAGAAAGAAGAAGAGGGGGTATCTTTAAATTCGGTGCTTGATGGACACCTCTATGTGCCCGCTTCAAGATTCTACCAATTTAAATTGACGGGATTGATGAATTTAATAGATAGTGACGAGCATAATTACCTTCTAGTATAGAACAAAATTGCGCATCGCCGAAAAGTCGGACCCATTCCACAGCATCCCGAATGTGAATGGGGGCTCAAGGATGAGAAGACTGATATCCTTTGAAAGTTTGGCTACATTGGAATCCAAATGCCATTAAAACAGGCAATGACTTGGTCTCCATTGTCAAAGTCCACGAGAGTTCGAATTTCAGAAGGATCAGGGTGGGCTCCCCCCATGAGAACTGACCATTGACTCTTCGCTTCAGTCCAAGAAACACTTTGCGGAACAAATTAAAAATACCACTTTAGTCCTGGAAAGACCAATTCAACACTGACTTTTCGGTACATGCCCCTCACGCTGCCAAAACATTTGCATGCAATCATTTTCCTAGCCCTATCTTCCTGGAAAATCACTTCCTTTGCACCTACGTGTACCACTCTCTCCCTTAATGGAGGAATTGTGAAATGGGTCGCCCCTTTTATAACAAACACACAACAATTATTTGCAAAGCAATACAGTTCGACACTTGTTCTAGTTTATGAGGAGGAGTTATTCAGGTTTTCGTCATGGGTTTTCTTCAAAGCTCGGGTAACAGAAGTAGGAGACACGTTCCGTCCATTTCGAGGTTGTTCCTCTTGCTTTCGCTGCTCCTCGTCCCGAGCTACTCTGGTGTAGCCACCAAAGCCGTAGACGAGAGGAACGTGTTCAAAGTGGGCGTGATTCTTGATTTGGACTCACATCTCGGCAACCAAATGCGTATGGCAATCGAGATAGCATGCCAAGACGTGAACAGCATCTCGTCATCAGGAATTCATTACATAAAGCCGCATTACATAAATTCCCACGCGAAGTCCCTTCATGCAATTTCAGCCGGTTAGTCAATCCTTGCCCTTCCTCAGTTTGGTAACTGCAGCCTGCAATAATTTCGACTTTTTTTTGTTGGAAACATGTCAGTTGCCACGAGCAGTGACAGGAAAAAACCACCCCAAGTCTGCTTTGAGATTATGTACCTGTTGTTACTTTTTTCTCCACTGCATGTGCTGAATGTTTACTATAAGTTGTTCAGTTTAGTAATATTGCTACACAATGAGACCCTTACAGAATAAAGTTGTGTATTTAAGACACCCCATGATTATGTCAAATCATTCTCCAAAAAAGTTATGGATGAACTTCTTGATTCTTTTACCATTTATTGCAGAAAAGCTAGTAACCATTTTTTTATTGACCAAATTGTACTTGATATACACAAGGATCTATAAGCTTTTGCACGATTTGTTATAACTACAGTAAATTGATATTCTTCCTCGTAGACATGTATCTCACATAATGTCCGTTGAGATAAATAATCTCTTCCAAGAACCCAATTAGTAGGGTTAAATAAGTGATATGAACAGAAGAAATTGGCCAAGAAAAATGCCTTAAATCCGAAAATTAAGTATAATGATTTCCCCTTTTTTCCGTTTTAACAGCTGAAAAGCTGATCAAAAGGAAGAATGTGCAAGTTATTATTGGCTTGGAGACATGGGAGGGAGCAACTTTAGTAGCCGAAATCGCTAATCAATCTCAGATACCAGTCATATCCCTTGCCAGAGACCATGTAGCACCGACATTGATGGCACAAACTCTATGGCCTTCACTGTTTCGAATGAGTACCGATGAATCCGACCAAATTAAATGCATCGTAGATGTAGTTGGTTCTTATAACAGGCAAAGAGTATCAATAATATATGAGGCCGGGGCGTACGATACTATGTACTCCAAGCTGTTAAATTCTTTGTCAGAGGAGCTTGGAAAAATCGGCTCAACAATAGAGGACCAGCTGATTCTTCAAGCATTCTCATCGCCAACCGGAGCAGAAGTGTCTTTGGAAGAAAATTTAATGAAGCTGAAGGGAAAGGCATCTCCAATCTTTATAGTTCTAGGATTGTCGTCACCCAGAAGCACTCATTTTCTCAAAGAAGCAAAGAAGATCGGACTCTTCTACGGAGATTCAATTTGGATATTTGCTGAAAAACCATTCACCAATCTCCTAACTTCAATAGATCATTCAGCAATATCCTCCCCTGTTGAAGATGCGATAGGAATAATCACCTACCGTCCCAAAAACCAGGCATATAGAGGATTCAGATCTAAATTCTTGAATATGTTTCGTCACAAGTATGGAGAGAAGTTCAATTTTGAGCCAGCAATCGATGCTGTTCGAGCATACGATTGCATTATGACAGTTAAAAAAGCAATAGATGCAGGGCCGAGCCATGATATAATGCCTGAGATTTTGCTTAATAGAATATCGCACACCAGACTCATGGGTTTGAGCGGGCCAATACAATTTGAGAATGGTCAGTTGGCATATCGACCCAAACTTCAACTAGTGAGTGTTAATGGAAAAGAATATAGAGAGCTTAAGCTTTGGTCTCCCAATTTCAGTTTCTCGAGGAGTTTTGTGGCAAAACAAGGTTCAAGAAGGAATGCATATGCAATTGCAGACATATCCAAGACCCAAGAAGAACAGACTTCTGTTGAGAACAAGCCCATGGTGATCGGAGTTCCCGGTAAAACTCCCTTTGATAAGTTTGTGAAGGAGGAAAGGGACGACACAACCGGGAAAGCAAAGTACATTGGCTTTTGCATAGATGTTTTTGAGAAGGCTGTTTCTCATTTTCCTGATCGTTTAGATTATGAGTTTTCTCGTCATGATGGAACATATGACGAGTTGGTTAACAAAGTTCGTGATAAGGTATGGTACCGCATCATTTCTGTTCTTGCATGATTGTTGCATGATCTTATTATAGAATATCAACTGTTACTTTCTCTGATGCACAAACCGTCAGAGCCTGAATAAATTAACCCAAGCAACAAGTTCATTTCGCACAGATATCAATTTTCACTCACAAGATTGGATCACTTTGCATTAATAGACCGTCAAAGCCCCACATCCTGTTAATACCAATGTTCTGATTTGATAGTGCAATTTTGGTATCAATTCCTAAAGTGGATCGCTTTGATGTTGTTTCATGGCATAAAATTAATGGAAGACCTACGATGCTGCAGTCGGTGACATAACCATTCTGGCCAATCGCTCACAGTTTGTTGAGTTCACACAACCGTTTATGGCATCAGAACTTTCAATGATAGTCCCAGCAAAACTGGACACGGACAGGGCATTGATCTTCATGGAGCCTTTCACTCCAACGATGTGGATTGCCTCTGGAGGCATCCTTATATACACAATGTTGGTAGTCTGGTTCTTGGAGCGTCCGATCAATCCGGAATTTAGAGGCCCTTGGACTAATCAGCTCTCAACTGCTCTTTGGTTCACTTTCTCCTCTCTCTTCTTTGCTCATAGTAAGTAGCTTCTCTCTGTTGATTATAGTCCGTGTACAAGCTTTCGGGCCCAAACCTTCAACGAAAAACACATTTATTGCCGACTTTTGCAGGGGAGAGAGTCCACCGCAACTTCACTCGGATCGTGCTGGTGATTTGGTTCTTTGTAGCATTGATCTTGACGCAGAGTTATACGGCCGGCCTCACCTCTATGCTCACTCTCCAGAAGCTCAAACCAACTGTGACCACCATGGAATGGCTGAGAATTTCTAAAGCAAAAGTGGGTTGTGACCCTGACACTTTCATTTGTAAATATCTGACTGACACGCTGAACTTCTCGATGGATGTCATCGTCCCCGTAAGCAATACTGCCAGCTATGGAGACGAATTCCGAAGTGGCAACATCTCCGCTCTTTTTCTGGAGTACCCATATGAGAGAGCTTTCTTCACCGAGTATTGCTACGGATATGTTCCCATTCGTGAAAACTACAGATTTGGCGGTTTTGGCTTTGTAAGTATGATCCTGAGTTTGCGTGTTGTATCTCTTAAGGCTAGGTCCAAACGAAAAAAGGGGAAGCTTGATAACTAAAATAGCACACCAAATCCCAACAGAGTGACACAGGGTGTGGACTGATATATAAACAAAAACCCACTTAGCACTCGAATATCACTACTTCTCTTGGGGTTAGTATAGCCAAAAAGAGAAGAAAGAAGGGAATTGTGGAAACATTAATTAGATATTAGTGGTTATGGAGTTGCTCTTCCTTGTTACTTAAAATCTCCTTTCCCGCTCATGTGCAGGTGTTCCCAAAGGACTCTCGACTAGCTGCAAACTTCTCTGAGGCCATTTTGGAGATTTCAGAGAGCGGTGAGATGAAAAGATTGGAGAACGAGTGGTTCCTTCCTGAGTGTACCATGAGGAACTTCACCACCGACACACCGAGGTTGGGCCTCGACAGCTTCTGGGCTCTCTACGTTTTCACCATCGCCACTTCCACGGGTTGTTTCCTTTTTGCGTGCCTCTGCACGAGAAGGAACCGTCAGGATCCTGAACAAGGAAGCACTGGCAATGAAATGAGCGTGACGGAGATGAGTATTTTGTAGTGTAAATCGATGTACAGTGGCCTAGTTTTAAGCTCGTGGATATTCTTGAATCTTGGTCAATTCGAAAGCTGAATCTTCTGTTGAAATAAAATAAAATTGATTATTGGACGATGATTGCTGGATGAGAAACATGCAAGCATTGAAGAAGAGCCATAAAAGCTTTACAGTTGGCTGCATGGACTTCAAAAATGAAAGTTATTGGATACTTGTGTTACTTTATTATACATTTTGACTGTGCTTATGATTACCGTGTATGGACGTACTTTGTTTTCTTCATTAAACTCCCATCATTGACATTTGTGGGTTGCTATGTCTTAAATGTAATCATTGACATTTGTAAACTTCAATTCCTATAGAAAGGGATGATGTTGTGAGTTGTAAATCAAGTCACAAATCATAGTCCACGAGACATAAAGAAGAGTGTTGAAGATATAATTGAAGATTCTGACCTTGTCGCCAATTGTGATTGATTCAGTAGATTTATAATTGCCTTAGTTAATGGAGATTATGATTTTTTGTATATTATTTACTAAATTCCTTGTATTCTTACACTATAAGTGAATCATTGCAATTGTACACAATATACGAATATACAGAAAATTCTCCCAATTCATTCATCTTTACTTTGTGTCAAAGAGAAAGCATTCTCAATAAAAAGTTCTCCTTCCAATTTCTAGTGTTCTTATTCCAAGTTTGCAAAGTTTATTATCGTTGTTTTGGTTCCAACATCTACTTGCACATGAAAACTAGGAAACACATGTTTGAAGAAGAAAAGGGTTTCTGTAAATCTGCCGATTGCTCATTCTTCGTGGTTTGGCTTTGAACTCGTTCGTTCTCTTTCAAAAACTATACTGTGTGTGGGAAATGTAGGATCGATTACAGCAGCTAAGGGTGAAATTCACGCAGACGAGCGCTGTTGGTCCTCGCTTTCAGGCTTAAGTTACTGAACATAGAACAAAAAATCATGTTCAGATTAGGCTTTTGATTCTTTAGGCTATACCGCATAAGCAATCAAAGATAAGACTCCAAAATAACCCACCAGAAGATCGACAAAAACTTCATAACATTGTAAGCTGATAGCAATTCGAAATAAGTAAGGCACTCATAGTACTCGGCACGATTAGAGAGTTTTAAAATAGCATATTTCTAATGTTTTTGTGCCCACAGATGCAGACCTTTTTTATCTTGCCGGTCAATTTTAATTAGCATTGGTGAGAGTCAAGAAGCTATTGATAAAAGAATGAATAGAGATTTTTTTTCTAAGTAATTTGTTGGTAACTTATCAACAATTTTATAAGATTTTGATAACTTTTTTAGTTGGTGTAAAAATTAGCAAACTACAAATTTTTATTTGTTTAACTTTTCAATAGTTCGAATTTACCAAGGTGGATTTGCCAATCTTAATTAGAGTGATTTACTAACTATTGTCAAATTAAGTTTCCATTTTAAATAAACATTTTTCTATTGGTACAATTCTTATTTGTCTTGTTTAACAATCCCATCCTAAGCAAGCATGACTCACCAAATTTTGTCCAATTAAAGTATCACATTACATTATATTTTTAATTATCATTAGAGTTATTTATCGACGATATATCATTGCCACGACCTTAAAGGTCTCTACGTGACCCTCTGATCCAGTGTCCCATCATATGATTCAATAGGAGACATTCTAAGATCGAGAGGAGCGATTTGATTATAATTTCATCGACATGAGACTTTTCCTCTTCCACCTGATTTGTGTCGATGGTGTCGTCTATCTTTCGCATTAGGACATCAAACATCTCACTAGTTATCAAGGCCTACACTTGCTTGGTAGTGTCTTAATTTTTCTTTTTTCATAACCAAATCGACGTTTGATATTCTCTTTGTTAAAATATGTCTTAAGTTTGTGCCCACGAACGAAATTTGACTTTTAAAAATTGTTGGCAATATTGATCACGTTGGATATTTTCACTCGGTTGAAGGTCTTTTGGAGGAGGGATAAAATTCTGAATGATTTGTTTTTATATTCTTTCTTGGTTATATTTCCTATTGGAGTCCGAATTGGCGTTGGACTTTTCAACGTGAGAAGAAGACTCAAAAAAGGAAAGTGTGATCCGACTCTGACCAAGATCTTTTGTATGGTTCACATATAAATATTCCGGTTTTGTCAGATGGCGTGGTTAAGCAGCGTGGTCTCCTCGCGGTTGTTGACGTAAATAACAGATCTTGAAGCACCGTTTGTTGAACGCTTGGGACTGGGACCATCTTTGTAACCATGAAACCTTATGAGAAGATTTGTGAATATTTTCATAAAATTGAGAGATTATTTTGCAAAATAATTCAGGTTAAATATAGAGTATTTAAATGACTCGGGTGTGGTTGTCATATAACTCGTTGCTATTCTCCCCATAGACATAATTTACTATAATAGAACTATGTAAATTGATATCCGATCTATTTTCTCCGTTTTGTCTTTTTTATGATCCAAATTGGCCATGTGGTGTGAGGTCGATTGATCACGCATCTTCATACTTCTCCTAGTCCTATCTGTGGATTCTCACTAGCTTTTCACTCGACACTCTGGGATTAAAGGGAGACGGCGCTAACTGATCGCGAGGTAGACTGGTCATGTATATTCATACTTCTTCCCGTACTAGCCATATATTCTCACAAGCTTTTCACTCATCACTTTGAGATTAAAGAGACGTTCTTTGGCTTTTCGAACGTTCCTACGCATCGAACTCAGATTGAGCCGCAATTCAACCTTCCTCAAGTGAATTCCTCGTTTGACTAGCTTGTGGCTCCACACACTCTACACATCACGGATAAGAAAATCCCTTTAGGGATGGATTTAGGGATTTTCGGGATCTTCCGACGCTCAAGTCAATATGAGGTTTAGAGAATGTTATTGGGACGGTAACGAGTAATGTGGGGCAAAAGTCTCTTACCTCAAATGGTTGATTCTGGGCATATTTATACTTAGATAGCCCGAGGCTTCCGTATTATCGAAAATGTGATATTGTGGGACTATATTTCCCGAGCATGGGTCTGGACTCCACTTTCACCCCTTTAGGATTCTCCTTCTCATTTTTTTATGGGTTAATATCACGAAAAATCCCAAACCAATATACTTATAATAAATTTATCCCAAAATATTTTTTTACAACCCAAGATCCCAACATCTTTTAGTTTATGTTAAATTAGATTAATATTATGAAAAATCACAAACAAGTACACGTGTGACAAATACAAAGTAAAATCTGAAACCGGTACACTCGTCAATTAGCTCGTATCATCTGACTTATAAATTTAACGGTAAAATTTAACAAAAGCTAAATGAGGATAAATTGGTCATAATTGTATCAGTTTATGATTTTTATTACTCAAAAGATGAGTTTATGCCAAATTTATCATATGTATATTAGTTTTGAGTTTTCATGTTGATAACCTTTTCTTTTCTTTCAAACCCCATTATTTTGTTGACCTTCTTCACTTCGAGGCTTTTAATGAATCACATGTATGGCTCATTTTCAACTATTGTTGCAAAATTGGTGCTATGAAGAGAACGGATCAAAGTCATTTTAAAGCTTCTCTCTGCTACCTCCATAAGATACTTGTCTTTATTATTGTTACATAAGATGAGTGGCTTTGTTTTCTGCCGTAGTTTGTTCTTTTCCCGGGTGTAAAGATCAGGACAATAATATTTTATCATTTCGAGTCGACAACCCCTAACTTTGACTTTCTAAGCTGTGTCTTCAAGAGACGTACAAGTCCATTTTCCGTTGATCAACAAAGCAGGCATGTGAAATGGCCAAACTAGCATTTTGTAGTTTCTAGGGTTTTGTATTGTCCAAAAATGACAAATACACGTAAATACTAAATAGATTATCTAAGCCATGTGACTGGATGCTGTTTGTCCGATATAACCTATGCAAAGTATTCCTTCCGACTCTTTTGCTGTAATGATTCACGAGAAAACAAGACAATGAATGTGACAAAAGAAGAGGATCATCTAGTATGGTTGTGTTAAAGATCATGTGCATTACGAGATCGTGACACATGTCCGTTTCTAATTTTCTATTAAACTATTTTCTAAGACCAAGTGAGCCCTAAGGGTTTTTTTATTGCATCGATATGATTTTAGTGGATCTTATATTCTACTTTTCCCAACTCCAGTGACAATTTGAATTTTGGATTTTTCCTATACAGAAGGCTGTGGGAAAAAAAAAATCATTTGCACCATATGTTCGTCGTATTTTCCCCCTAAAAAAATGCAAAACCAAAATTAAATTTGTGAAGTAAAATGTTATAGACATTGAATATCACGATACCTGCAAAAGAAACATCATACATGTTGTGCATACATTAAGGCATGTCTCTTATCATCAAGTAGGACTATGAAAAACAATTGGTAGTCGAAAGGAATATGCAGGCATGGATAATCACTTAGATTCAATTCAGTAGATCGACTCACTCTCGATATGAAGGCCTTCGTCGGTAAGCTTCCCCACTGATTCCATTTCCATTTTGATGGGATTTTCAATGTTATCGTAGATGTAGAAGATAAAAGATGGGATTTTCACAATTTTAAAAAGATTTGTAAATCTCACATTATTTTATCATATCTCAATCCAAATTCGGACAGCCAAACTCGACGTGAATTTACAACTTTTCTTTGAGCTTAATGGTTGCTGATATAAATGTATGTAAGTGGAATTCTACTTCTCTGAGTACCTAACTTTCTAAAGAAATTCAATTTTTTTCATACATAAGAGAATAAATGTTATCATATGATATGAAGGGTGGTCCTCCTCCACAGCTTTTAACTGCACTCCACACATCAGAAAGGCTCACTTTACACTGAAGACAGACCAGAGAAGCGCAGTGGGGGAAGGCAATGGAGTCAAATGGCCTGAACCCTTTCAAGACTAAGTGAAGAGAATCTCGCCATGTGTGTGATGTCCTTCCCTTTGCACATGCCCTGCATTTAAGAAGCTTCACGCTTGTATGGCGTCTTTCTGATATTCAATTGCGCCCACCAATCAGCTTTTGCAGCCTTCTATTTTAGAAACACTACCAAACATTTTCCAGATAGCTAACCAAATTGTCAAAACCACCATCTTATACAACTTTGCACCGTACATGGTTAGCTCTCGATCGTTGGACGACACTGCTCGACGAAAAAGAAAAAAAAAATCGACTAGTCCACAAATCTCAATTGCTGAACGACAATCGTGTATAGTATGTTCTTGTTCATTTAAAAATTCCCTTCGGTGATTTTCTTCTTCACCGAGACCTGAGTACGACTCAATGTGCTATCTTTTGGGGTCATCCTCTAAAGTTTTACGAGAATGGACCTTCAGGCTTTAGCAATGTGTGGGATAGGGAGACTTATACGAAAGGAGTCTTGAACATCCTATCACTTGGAAGAAGAATGCTCTCCTTTATTAATTGCACGAGATTACAAATGCAGCGAAGTTATAAATACAGCAAAGAATGTTGTGAATCCTCAATCATGATGGTACGATAATTGGCTGAATGATTAGACACGCTTCATGCAAATGCGATAGTTATTTTCTTGTTGGAATTATGTTTTCCTCCCAAAAAAACTTTAGATGCAATGTCAGGTATCTTTTTATACAGAACCCGATGCACTTGAATCAAATGAATTTGCATTCTTTTGTCCTTGAGCGTTCCGAATGCCATATACACAATCCAAAAAAACAAATTGACAACGTGTTAGCATCACCATGTGCTATATGATCAAGCATTAAGCATTACATCATAGACTTTTTCCTCTTGCTGTCATCCATCCCTCATGATTTTCATTTATATTATTGATTTGTGTACAAGCTCTTTTACTTTATGTCTGTGCTTCACGGGTCTTGATTCTCCTCTCTCTCTCTCTCTCTCTCTCTCTCTCTCTCTCTCTCTCTCTCATGGGTATTCTGTCCCACGAGACAACAACCCTTCACACTCCGCCTTTGTCAACAACTTCAATGTCCTTCCGACACTTTTCTCACTGATTTGTCCTCAAGCTGCGCTCGGCAACAAACATGCCCCATCTCACTTCTCATTCTTCCCCTCTAACTTGCTCATCGACCCTTTTCATCGCCCTCATCCTCATATGCAGCCAGCCGAACCGATCCACCGCAGCTGCCGCCGCCAATGCCACAGGCCGCCACCGCCAGATGTCGTTCGACTACTACGCCAAGTCGTGCCCCCAGGTCGAGCAACTCATCGGGTCGGTCACGAGCCAGCAGTTCAAGGAAGCGCCGGTCTCTGGGCCGGCCACCATCCGGCTCTTCTTCCATGACTGCTTCGTTGAGGTAAAATCTCTCTCTCTCTCTCTCTCTCTCTCTCTGTGCACTTACTTTCACATGCATGCAATAGCAGCAGAGGAAGTCAATATTCAAGCAGATGCTACTAGCAGTTGAGCAACTCCCCACATTTTGAGCATCTTTTGTTATCTATGGTGACCGAATCCTTGCATATTCTTGTTTCTACACGAGTGAGTCCGTATACAACATAACTAATAAGAAAGTACAGTTTTCATCGGCTAATCTTACCAAAAATTCAATTCAACCCTCCGGTGAGTGTTTCGTGTTTTGTTATTATTGCATTCCCCGGACCCGCCACAACTGTCAATCAAAGTCGGCCGGGCACGGGTCCCGAGTCGATAATTCTCTTCATTTTCATAGCAAGCGAGAGAAATTACCATGAAAAACATGGAGAATCATCAACTAGCGAGATTACTATCGGTAAACGCCGTTCATTTGTTAATCGATCAAGTAGGGCGATAATCCTAGCGTAGAAACTACTGACTATGCATTATTTATGATCGATGTGGAAGGGATGCGATGGGTCGATACTAATATCGAGCAAGCCCGGAAGTAAGGAGCTGGCCGAGAAGGACGCGATTGACAACAAAGATTTGAGGGCGGAGGGATTCGAGACAATCGCGAAAGCCAAGTCCTTGGTGGAAAATAAATGCCCCGGCGTCGTTTCTTGTGCTGACATTCTTGCCATCGCTGCCAGAGACTTTGCCCACCTGGTACTTCCATCAACCTCTCGTCCTTAGGTTTTTTATTTATTTATTTATTCGTTTAATAGAGGGATTAACGGTGTGAAAATGTGATGATTTTGTCCAATCTAAAAGGACAATCAACTTCTTCATAATACTTTTTTAAAAATATTAATTTATTAAATTAGACATGACTTAGGATTTGAGAAAAATATAGTTGGCAATATTTGTTGATAACGCAAAGCGCAAGGTTCATAATAGAACGTAGTCAAAGGGATATTTGATTAATATGAACCTAACTTTTGTCGTTATTAACGTAAAATTAGCTTTAACAGCCAAGACTTTGGTAATAGGTTGTCGTCTTATTAACTTGGCTTTTCTGGCCAAGTTGGAGGGATCCAAAAGTTTGGCAGCAAGGCATCATTAAAAAGACAAAAGGTTTTTTTTTTTTTTTTTTGGTTAATTTTTTTTTAAAGCATCATAAGGACAAGACCAATCAACTTAATGGCTTTTTGACAAGACCCATCAGAATCTTCTTTTTTATAATAATATAAGCTTTTAAAAAAAATAGAATTGCACATTCAACTTTCATATAGAAGATTAATAGTTAGAGACGATGAGCATTTAGTATAATGTGCACGCATAGAAGATGATTTTATATGTTGCTTGGATTGCAGTCCGGCGGTCCGTATTACCAAGTGAAGAAAGGGAGGTGGGACGGTAGGATCTCAAAGGCCGAGAGAGTGCCACCTAATATCCCTCGGGCAAACTCGACCGTCGATCAGCTCCTCAAGCTCTTCAACTCCAAGGGCCTAACCCTAGAGGACATGGTGGTCCTCTCCGGTGCGCACACAATCGGGTTCGCGCACTGCGAGCAGTTCCTGAGCCGCCTCTACAACTACAAGGGCACGAAGCAGCCCGACCCGGTGATCGACCCGAGGCTCCTGAAGGCCCTGAGGATGTCGTGCCCCCAATTCGGGGGGAACAAGGACATTGTCGCGCCGTTCGACGTGACCACGCCATTTTTGTTCGACCACACGTATTACGCAAATCTCGAGGCCAAGTTGGGACTGCTGGCCTCGGACCAGGCCTTGTTCTCGGACCCGAGGACGAGGCCGGTGGTGCAGGATTTGGCGAAGGATAAGCAGAAGTTCTTTCAAGCTTTTGGAGCTGCAATGGAGAAGATGGGGATGATTGGGGTCAAGCGGGGGAGGAAGCATGGGGAGAGGAGGAGAGATTGTAGCTTCCATGGGTGAATGTCCATGCTTTTTGTTTCTTGGTTTTCAAATTTCATATTGTTTTTTTATTGGATTTGGGGTTTGGATTTGTTGAGTTTGATTGCTTGGTGGTATTGTAGAGTTGTAGGTGAGGCCTTGTGAATGGATGAGAGCTGTCAAGAAATTAGGAGAGTTCGTGCATACTTTTGGGCACATTCACTCGTTGATTGTTGACTTTGAATTTGTTCATGCAACTAGATTCACTTCATTTAAGATAATTCAATTGTTAATTTCTTCGCATTATTCAATTTTGTACTTCAGACTACACAAATTTAATATCGACATTCACTTTTCATTTAGGTGAATTTTAGCCTAATTTCTATTTATATTAAAGGTACATTATGGATAGAATTAATTCAGTGAATATGATTAAAAAAAAAGACAGTATATCTTTATATACACTCTGTATAAGATGTTGAAAAATAGGATAGGACCCAAAACACCTAGAAAAACAAGATTGACTCAACTACCGTTAAATAATTAGGATTTTCTAATGCATAATAGGCATAATTTGACGACTAATGTGTTAAAATATTTAATCTTTAAAAGACCATAAAGTGAAATTTGTTTGTACATACTTAAAGAAATTGTGTGGTTTGGGTTGAAAATGGGTTCTAAATCTAACCCATTTAAGACCCACTTAATATCCACCTATTTTAAGTCTTTAATTGTTAAACACATTTAATTAGTTCATTCAAAAAACAAGTGACCCATTTTACCACCTCTAGTAAATAGTAAGAGATTGCTAGTGCGATCCATGGAAAGATTTGATTGCAAAAATCAAAATTTTCCAGAAAAATGGGATAATAATATATCGAAAGAAATAGAAAATTTAGAACTGCAAATAACCAATATTTTCATATAGAAAATTTAAAAGGAAAAAGAAAAGAAAAAGAAAAAAAATATACCGTAAAGGTGAATCAATGTACTCTCTCCCCATCCTCAGCCTCTGCTCTGGTTGCGTCCGCTTCGCTCCGCCGCCGCGCTCCGCAGCCACGAAACGGCGGCGCCTCCAGATCAGAGGCATGAGAGCCGTCGTCCAGAGGGTCGCCTCCGCCAGCGTCGAGGTCTCTCTCTCTCTCTCTCTCTCTCTCTCTCTCTCTCTCTGTGTCTTTCTCTCTCTAAACGCTTCATGGGCTCACGTGAGCTGCTTCGTCGCAGGTGGAAGGCCGCACGGTGTCGGAGATTGGTCCTGGCCTCCTCGTTCTCGTCGGGATCCACGACTCCGACACCGACTCCGATGCCGATTACATGTACGTACGGAACACCCGTCTCCTTCATCCAAAACCCGTCCTTTTTAACTTCGCTGATCGTCATTTCTCTTTGCCCTGTTGGTGGTTGAGTTCGAGAGACGACAATTTGAGGTCTTTTTTCGTGTTTTCCGAAATGGGTTTTGCAGATGTCGGAAGGTCTTGAACATGAGATTGTTCACGAACGAGAGTACGGGGAGAGGGTGGGACCAAAATGTAGTTTCTTCACTCATCTTGCTCTTGCGTGCACTATAGAGGAATGAATGTGGCTGTGCTTGCTTCTGATTTTTGTGCTTCGTCTGCTGTTGCATTGCAGGTGATGCAGAAGAATTATGGGGTTCTTTTAGGTGAGCAATTTGTGGATTTTATGGTTCTCTGCTTAACCGATATCGTATAAATTCTGAGGTTTTAGGGGTTTTCTGCAACTGAGGTAGAATTAGCAAGTAATCTCATGTTGGGTAACTGGATGGTACAGTTAGTCAATTTACATTGTATGGAATCTTGAAGGGTAACAAGCCAGACTTTCATGTCGCAATGCCCCCTCAGAAGGCGAAGCCCTTCTACGAGTCTCTGGTAGAGAGATTTCGAAAGGCTTACAGCCCCGATGCCATTAAAGGTAAATCCTTTTCGATTCTTTAGTTGTCTTGCTTAGCTTGGATGTACGATTTCATAATTTGGATCAATGAAAAGCATGAAAGTAGATTCAAACCAGTACATGTATCTCTCGGTGTCATCAATAAAAATGTTAGAGATAGCAGTTGTCAATGTTCTCTGCATTAGATAGCAAATTTGTATGCCTGAGTCTACGGCAATGTTTCACCGTGGAAGTGATTCATGGTCGTTGCTCTGGTTTTTCTTGTATCTTTTCTTGGACTATGGTATCACCATCAGATGTATGAAGGATAATTTGAGGCTCTTCTGATACTTATATGGCCCAACTGGAGCAGCCCCATTTAGCTATTGTATCTGCTCCAGAGAACTTTCAGGGTGTTTTCATGTGAGTTGCAATCACAGATATAAAGGGAGACATTTGCTGGCTAATTTTTGGCTGCTGTGCCTTTTGGCTTGTCAAATCTGCTCATATTTAAGATCAAAGATAGTTAATCAATATTTCAGTGGACCTTTGCTACATGTCGCAATAGGACACATCATCGAGGGCTATAATGTAACTGTTGTTCTTGTTCTTGTTCACTCGGGATGCATTGTCTATTCACTTGCTGCTGGATATCATAAATATTCTACCATCTCTTTTTCCCTTCACGTGCTGATATATCTTCACCGTGTCCCATTGACTTGAACAGACGGCATATTTGGGGCAATGATGAAGGTACCTTTGCATGCATTCCTCTTCCTTTTTTCGCTCCTCGTTCCAATAGTTGTTCATTTTCTGACCATTCATCTTCTTAAGTATTGTTTCTCCTTATGGTTTGAAGGTCAATCTAGTTAACGATGGACCGGTGACCATGCAGCTCGACTCATTACAATCAACCAGGTGAATGCGCTGTAATCATTGGTGATCTAAGCGACGCTAAGTACATTCTCCTTTAAGGTATCAGCTGTTGAAAGCTGACAAGAAATTGTCAATCTTTTTCAGAAATGCTGAGACTGCAGCAGAAGAGCCAGGAAAGTAGTTACATTGCATGATACTGACACATTGATCTGCGGTAACGATATGATTGACTAGCGCGCGAAAAATATGCCCCCATTAAAGTTACTGGGGTTTTGTCTTCAATTACGTGAACACTCTATTATCTGGTAGAATAGCACTCGATAATAGAATAAGCTTCATTCTTGGCAATTGTTGTGCCGGGTTAACTTCTATACTCTGTAGCTTTCTCGACTCAAAAGTTTAAGATGCTTGCCAGGCATTAAAGTGATGCCTTTCGGTTTTGGAAAAGGACTAAAGATGTATGCTATGTAGGGCATGAAGGGATTCGGTTCATCGGTGCCCGGGGTCCTGGCTGGTGGACCCAGGTGCCGCGGAACCCGATTGCGATTGCGTACCCCTCAACATGTAATTTATATTTCGTGTAGTATACTTGTTTGTCGACTCTAAAGGTTCACGAAGGTACAGAGACCCAGGCATCAAAGTGATACTTTTCATTTCTTGAAACAGGACTTACAAGTTTTATAGTTGGTAGGACGTGCACACTCATAAATCATAACGAGGTACAGTATCTGCCGTCCTGGTTGTGTAACCATGGGTCCGCCATAGCCAGACCCGGGTCTTGGCTGCTAGACTGCAGTGACTCTAGGCTGGACCTTCATCACTAGTTGCCGGACCGGGGACTTGCCTGTGGACCTGCAAACCTGAGGTTGAACCCCTTTTAAAAGGATACCATGAGATTTCTCAGCTATATATGCCAGTGAACGGACTCATGTTGTGACTTATTTCCCGTAAAGAAATTTATTCAATGAGTATGTTTTTCCATAGGAAAGCAATTATATGGAAACAAGAAAGCAATATCACCGAGATTGTGTTTCAATTTTATACACCTATTTCAGGATTTTTAGATTTTTAGAACATGTAATGGAAGGACTAAATTAGGGGGAAAAATTAATAAGCTTGAGTGAGGGTACGAAAATTTAGTTTGAGGACCATATTCCGATTCTTGCTAGTTAAGAGACCAATTTGTTATCGTATCCTTAAACCTGTTAACACTGAAAAAACGTATTTAGACCCTGACGCAAAAACCATCAGATTATTCTTCCTTAAACTGAAACAAAGGGGCAATTCAAAGGGAAAATATGGATCGGTTTCTTAGTAACCTGCACATGCAATAAATATAGCTGTATATGGTAATCATAATCCCGTCTACCAAAAGAAATAAAAGGAAAAGAGACTGTTCAGGCATGATTAGAAGGCAACATGCCAACATGAGAGGTAACGAGTCGAAAACACAGTAAAAAAGGCAAAATCACCTGTTGAAGGAATTCTTCAGAAAGTCCAAGGGGTGATACAGGGCAATTCTGTTAATTGCTACGACTTGATTGACAGGATGGTTGTGGCTACAAACAAGGCTTCTTTCCCAACTGGTAAGATGTCCATCTTCCTGTCCATGAAAGTTGTGTAGTTGATAATGAGGATGATTGTAGCATTTAGAGAGCGAAAACTGTGGTGCTATTGTCTCTGACTTTGCTCTGTTCATTTATCGTGAGACGCATGCAGATGAAAATTGAAATGGAAACTATCTTAGCTACGTTAGTGAACCCAAGAAGCATAAACCTATGGCAAACAGCACTCGGTGAATTTTGGAGGAACAGTGGATTCAGTACACTTTAAAGTACCATAGAAAATAATAATACTCAAATACAATAAAGCATGCATAGTGGGATTTATACGACTAAACCTAAGGAGATGCTTACTCGTCCACTTTTTTTAAACCATCAAAAGCAGAGATCATATGCTTGCATATTTCCATCAAGGAGTGGTCTACGACGTCTCCGTTGGACTTCAAAGCACCTTCAGCGGAATGAGATTTGCAAGAAAGAGCCAAGTGGGCCTGAAGGTTATCCATGAAAAGAAAGAAAAATAAACAATGTAATGCAGACCTCAAGACATCTGTAGTGCATATTTAAATCATATCCTTCACCTCAAAAGCATGAGCTAGGAGTAATTGGACTGTTTCTGCACCAATCTTCTTCATAAGGCTTCTCAAGCTACTCCCATTTGAGAGGCACTTCAAAACTCCACCAAATGTTGGATCATCAGTAGAATCACTTGATCTTCGAGTGCGAATGGAAGGCTGCTGTTCAGGGGAAAGAAAAAGGGCATGCAGCTATCAGGGATTACGCAAGTAATTCATCCCTTAATCTGTCCATGTATAAAGCATGTCTAAATGAAAACTTCCATTAAGGAAAGATACAAACACTTCATCAAACAATTCACAGCAATCCTATGGTCTAAATTAAACCTTGGCAGTGTACTTGGAGAGATACTGCAAGATAAGCTCCAGCTTCCATTTTGGTTGATTAAAAACCTGAAATCAATTCATGAAATTAAACTCAATCTTCTAACAACCACTAAATTTAAAATGTCACTGTATAGATACATGAATCTAAGTAGTATCAGAACATAAATTACTGGGAAATTTAGATAAACCATCCTCAAGTTTCTTGTAACCATACTTTGCATCCTCTAGTTTTGAGATCAATATCCGCACCTTACTTTTAAGACCCTCCCCTCTGCATTTCAAAAGTTTCAAACAAAACTACTCTACACCTCACATTTGCTTATGGTGCTAGAATCCAAGGTGCCAAGTATTAGGCTCTTTCAAAACTCTAGTGTGCAAAGAGTAAATTTTGAAACTGGAGAGTGCAACATGAAGATTTAAAATTAGAAAGTTCATAAATGTGTTTTCAATTGTCCCTAGAATTTATCATGAATGTGAGTCAATATACAGCAAATAAGGAAGAAATAGAACAGTGTTTGTCTCGCTGCAAGATTTATGACTTTTCCTTTTACTAGGAAATGAGAAAGTTCAGGATTTTTTTTTTTTTTCAAAGGGTCTTGCTAACAAGTGCCCCCGAACACTAATTAAACATGCTTATTGAGGAAATATTCGATTTTCAAAACATTGATTGTGCATATCACGAATATTTTCAAAACATTGATTGTGCATATCACAAGGATAGCCCTGCATTGCAAAGTGCAATATGTCTATATTTGGTTGCTTAACAAGTACCCCTTTTAACGAAATCCTTCTTCAGGATAGGTAGAGACAGTCCTATACTTGATACCTGAAGATATGGCGACAGGATCTCATAATTGTATGTCAGTTCATCTAGTATTATCTCCAGCAATGGAGTTCTGCACTGAATCCAATGATTAGTGCATATTCAACAGGTAGAGGGAATCACTAACCAAGTGGGTTTATAAGGTGACAAAAACTGGGAAACATGTACCTAAAACCGTCAGCTCTTGTAGTACAGCCTTGCTTATCTGCTTGGTTTTTTAACACATCAAGCTCCATAATCTAAAAGAATGCAAGTCAGCATCTCAAGTAGAAAGCATTGCTCTAAGTAACCATATAGTAAAGACAAATTTACCATTGTCATAAGTTTCTGCAAACTCGTGCAAGTATTGTCCACAACTTCAAGTGAAGCAATAACCAACGAAGTGTCACAAACTTTGGATGACTTGGCCTCTGAAAACTCGGGAAGTGTAAGATCATTTCCAAATCCAGTGCAAAGTTGCCGCAATCCACACAAAACAGATGGGCAATCCTTCATCAAGTTCTTGTAGTTGAATCTTCTTGAGCACTACACAGATAATGATGTATAATAACTTTGACCATCCTTGTACAAGATTTTACAAGATAACATCCTTCCCCTACTGATACTGCATTGTTGGGGTTCTCTCTAAATAACAAATTAGAATATGCGCAGATGAAGACATTGCTATTGCCATAAGAACTAATAATTTAGCAGATAAAGAAAATACCAATAGCATGCTCAGCAAAGACTCCCTTATGACGGTCCAATCCTTCGTTTCTGCAATACCATGTAGTCTCTTGAACCTTGATTGTGGGGCACAAATGCAAAAAGTGATGGCATTAGGATGAGATGCTATGTCTTACCTTCATAAAAATTGCTGCGAGATGAAAAATCTCCTTCAAGAAAATTGATGAGATATTGGAGCAGTAACATATTTCTCAGAGACTGCAGTCAAATAAGACGAGGAAAACCAATATTTCAAGATGTCATTCAAGTGATCATGAACCTGTTATCGTGTTAGGTATATGCAACATGCAAGGATAATATATATACAGAAAATACACTCAGAGTAGAGCCATAGAGACGAAAATAAATGGGTGTCTGGCTTAAACAGCAAAGAGGATTGAGAAGTCAGGATAGTGGAACAGATATAAGTAGTTAAGATCAAATAACAGTGCAGTGTGACTGTTACCAAATAAATTCTAGAATAGGAGACATTAACCAGAAAGAGTGCAGGGTGTCATTAAATTTTTCCTTTTTAACTAGAATTTCTTAATAGTAACTACCATAACTTTCTGACGATAGAAGAGGAAAAAAGTTCTTGATATTTTACACACAAAGGTTCCACCAGAAAGAGGGTTTTAGGAAGTAAAAAGCCCAAAGAGTTCACAAAAAATAGATACATCATGTAAAATAGATCAAGCTTTTCCTTTTTGTTCCTTTTGGTAACCAGCTTCATCGAACTAAGTCAATTTAATATGAGCAGCAGATGGATATACTTCATAGTTCATACTCTTCCCAACATGGAATGATCAGTTGACATATTGGTAAATGGAACTGTGTAAGCATCCTTTACCAACATGGCATACCATCTATTCACCAAAGCAAGAAAGTTCTGTTTAGTCGACATAGCACTGAAAAAGAAATAGATAAGCATACCTCAATATCAAGTACTTGATGATTTGTCGCATCCACCAGTGTAAATAGGCCTTGTATCAGAAGATCAAATCCCTGCAGTGATGGATCGAAGAGCTTTGACTAACTACGGCAAGGTTTAAGGATCACTTAAGGAAAAAAATTGAATAAATATCAGGAAGGTTAACTGAAAACAAGCTCAATCATCACCAAGAATCATAACAAAAGAACTCACATTTGCTAACATGAAAATACAACAGAACTTCCTATCATCTACATAAAGTATCAAAAAAATGCCTTTTTCTTCTTAGTTCATCCTAGGATTTAGAAAGATAAAAAGAAAAACAGAAGGAAAGATTACCACTATGTCCAATCAACCAGAACCTGGTTATTATGAGAAATTGGAACATAATCATAGATCTGTAGTCAGGTAGCAGTTTTAAATTATCACATTCAAATACATGCTTACATGATTCAAGGTCCAGATATATCTACCATTAAATGAATTTCAGTTCAAAAGCGGGTTTCATGACTAATCACTATTAGCGCCTCAAACCTACAGAAAGTGTTGAGAGCAACAAAACAAGAGGATTGTTACTACTGCAAGCAAAGACATTGCATAACTTTCAAATCAATCAATTCAAGAAAAATGGAAAGAGAACGGATTAGCCAGCATACACAAATTCAATCAATTCAAAGTACTGTAAAATGAATGTCACGAAGTACGTATTAAATTTAACTCACGGAGGGGTCGACTGGTCCACAAGGGTTATCATTAACTGCTGCTCTCCCACTAGTAGAGCTGTCTGAACCGAGAGACAAGGGAGACCAAGCCTGTTATAGAGGTGTTTCCCTTAGCAATTGAGAGGGAGGCGGAGAGCGAGAGCGAGAGCGAGAGAGAGAGAACCAATACCTCCTTTAGCACTTCAAGCTCAGGTTGAGCAGCTGAAGATGATTCGGATGTACCTCCAGCAGACGAGCACACGCGAGGATAGCGCTTCAAACAGAGCAAAATCAGAACTTTGTTCATACCGAAATGAGCACATCAATAGAGAGAGCAGCCCATTTACCTTTTCCAACTCGTTAAGAAGCTGGAAACTCGCCATGATAGATTGCAGCGATTCTCCCGTCCTGAGAATCCGAAAGATAGCCTCCAACATTTTGCTGTCGCCACCAAACGAAAAGAAACTCACAATCAACTTAAATGGCAGCAAAAATTCAAAAGCATTAAATCGTCCAAAAACCTCTGGCGCTCAATACACCGGACATAATCAATAGGTGATCGCGAAGAACTAAAGTCTCAACAGTAGAGCTCAGCCTAACATAAACACGTTCGAGATCTCAATTTTCAACATCCAGCACAACCACAATCGCAGAGAGAGATCGATGGGGGATTACTTGGTCGGAGGAGTTCCATTTTCCGCCACGACCGAGGCACCGCGAACCGCTTCGAGGAAAGCAATGCCTGAAAAAAAAAATTCCCAATTCCCACAGACAACGAAACGATCACAGTCAGCGACACTGAAGCTCGCACCCGAAGCCGAAACAAAGCGTTTCGCCGATTTTCAAAACACGCCGGCGGATTCGGAATCGTCAATCCAGCGATAAGAAAGGCGCGAACTTTCGGGGTGGGGGGAGAAGGGGGACACGTACGGTCGTCGTGGGAGTAGCGAGGGTCGCTGGACTCGAAGGCGTCGAGGATCGCCAGGGTGTTCTCTTCGACGCCCGCTCTCGCTCTGACGCTCCTGTTGACGCCACCACCACCGTCGGTGCCGCCGCCGCCGCCGCCGCCTCTCGCCATCGCCGTCGTTCGTCCTCCTCGAGGATTCCGGCCTTCTTTGCTTGCGGAGGAGACTTTCGAAACCCTAGAATTGGAGAGAGAGAGAGAGAGATGGGGAATGGAGCTGGCGAGTGGTGATGACTTGAAGGTTTTTTATGGGTTTTTCCCGCCATCGTTGTGCAGCAGGGCGGAGGAAGAGGACGGATTCGGATCGACCCGATCCAACTAGCTTCGTGACCCGAATTTTACACCCCCACAAAAAAAAAAGGAAAAAGAAAAGGAGGAAAAAAAAGGAAATTCCGTTGCCGGGACTTGAACCCGGGTCTCTCGGGTGAGAGCCGAGTATCCTAACCAACTAGACTACAACGGATTTTGCTTTATACCGTCGTACTTTATGTATATATAATTATATAATGAAGGGGAAGCGCCCGTATGCTTTTCGTGAAATGCAGGAAAAGATAACCCCAGAAAGACTACGAGGATTTTCGCCTGTCGAACTGATTTCTGCAAGGTCCAGGGCTTGTAATGAATTCAATTCTGAATAGGTATGAGGAATTTCTCTCCGAAATGGGCTGATCTTCTTCTTCTTCTTTTATTTATTTATGAATAATTGAGTTCCTTCCCTAAAGTAGACTTTGCCATGCCCCTGATGATCTTGTGCCTTTTCCCGCATGCCAAAAGTCCCTGGAAGGGAAGTATAGTAAGACACTACCGGTCATTTGGTTGTTACCAAGGTCAAGTGCTAATAGGCTCGATAAGTTGTTGAGAGATGGTGGGATGTTTCCTGAAAGCTTATTGCTGCTTAGGTGCAACGACACGAGGGATTTTGACTAGTCCAAAGACGTGGCGATCAACCAGAATAAAGCCATGGTCCCAAAGGTCTAGCACATTCAGAGATGAATGGTTATCTATGCCTTGATGGAATGGCATAATCAAATTGTTGCTCAAAAAGTCAATGAACAAGTTAGCATTTTTGATATCACAGACAAAATAAGTCAAAAGGCAGTTATTTTTCCAAAGACAAGATGGCAAATTTTCGGAGGAAGAGGCGTCGAGGTCAAAGATAGTCTCAGAAGCAAATCAACATTGACATGGATCCGATTTGCGGGGTACTTGCGTATTCATGTGTGAAAGACAACTTGGTTGTGTAAAATTATAGAGAAGTCTCTAAATAACCCCTCCTGGAATTTCTGGTCATGTGCAAGCAAGACTCTCTAGCTGAATGGTCTAGTGTGGTCTTCTAGTCCTCGGTACCTGTTCTTCTAGTTTCTCAATGTGACTGCGTCGTGAGTGGATAGGGAGTGGCTTTTGCTTCGTGTGCTTGTGCATGTCTTGAGAGTGAAAAGTAAAAGCCATGTGAGTGCCTCGAGGTGTGTTGACACATAATTTTGGCAAATCTAGGAAAATAAAGAAAATAAAAATTGCATTGGAACAAATAAAAGGAAAAAATGAAAAAATGGGGGAAATTGATTTGATTAATTATGCATGGAAATTTGAAATTCGATGAGCATTCGGATTTCGTTAAATGCGAAGCAATTTAAGAATCAAGTGAATAAGGGGCAAGAATTTTGCAAAATGGAAGAAATTTGAAAGATCGGCGATTCTGAAAAATCACGTTTCAATTTACTGATTTGATTTAACGTGGCAAGAGATGGAAATTTGGAAAATGCCATAAAAATGCAGCCGTCTGGAACCACTATAAAAGAGTGCTGCATTTTTCAAAAAAGGGGAGGCCACACAATTGAAACACACGGCCACAAGAGAGAGCACATTCACGACAGCCCAGCGACGAAGCTGCAAACCGCAAGCAGCCACCGAGGAACCCCCATCACGAGCAACCAACCAACATCGGCCACCGTTCGATCCACTGTCCTTCAATCACGAGCCACCGCTATGATCCCATGAATCGCTTCAGATTCATGCCTCCAATTTGAGTTTTATTTTATTTTAT
Organism: Eucalyptus guilfoylei; assembly: GCA_016097605.1. Taxonomy (NCBI): domain Eukaryota; kingdom Viridiplantae; phylum Streptophyta; class Magnoliopsida; order Myrtales; family Myrtaceae; genus Eucalyptus; species Eucalyptus guilfoylei. The sequence goes on from CM027864.1 coordinate 32,033,675, forward strand.
TTATTTTCTTTCGACTACCCACTAACCAGGAAGAAAACTTTTAGGGGGGAGGCCACGTTGAGGGGGGCTTCATAGAATCCACAAGCGGCCACACCATCAAAATACGCAGATCACTTCATCACATCGCCAGTGCATCTCGTCATCATCCTTGGCCACCTTACAAGCAATCTTAGCAATTTATTTTGAGGAGTACGCCCAACGCTCCACTGACCCGGTGACACTACTCGGCAAGCACCGACAATTCCTCTTTACCCTTCCAACAACAAATCGTGGACCGGGCTGCACCTCTAGCTCCCTGCAACATGGCGATGCTGTCCTGATATCTACCTACCGAGTCATGTGATGCCGGCTAGCATCCTGCGGCCAGCGACCCCCGCATCAATCACGCTTGCACTTTTTCCTTTGCAGGTTCTTGGCGACATCGGCGAGTCTGGATTCTTCAATGGGCACAAGCGATAGAATTTCTAAGTACTCGGTCTTGTGGAACACATCCAACGATTACCGAGCAACTGTGCATGCTACGGATCATCGATCTTCCTCACCGTGCCATCAACCGAGGCCAAGCACCAGCACGCACCACCGATCACCTGTTGAGTGAATTCCACTCGGTCCAAATTTGGTAATATCATTTACGGAATTAGGTAATTATCATATCTAAATTTGATTTAGATATTTTATTGCCTAAAACATGCTTATGTGCATATTTGAATGATAAGCGCATTCCCAATTAGGATTTATTGCCTAATTCGCAACCGCACGTCAATTTTTTATTCCATTTATAAGGCTTTAGATGGAATAATTAATTACACGGGAATAAAATTGATATCTTGATCTTTAAGGCTTAAGATCAATTTATCGATTTTATTAGCGAAATAATCAAATTTGAATTTCAATTCAAATGATGGATCGCATTTTTTATGACCATGGATAATTTAGTATTTATCTTTTGATTGTTCTATTTATCCCGAAAATACCAAAAAAAAAAAAAAATTGCATTTGCATTCCATGTAGATTAGAATTGATTGCATAATAGGTTAGTTAGATTTTTATTTTTTTAGCAATTTTTAATTACGAATTTTAATTTTAAAAAAAAAAACAAAAATCATCATGCATATGTCATGTAGAGCTAGGGCATCCTTTGTACGTCATTACACATTAGAATAAAATTGCACATTTCATTTTAAGTTTGGATTGATTTAGATAGACTACATCTTAGGTTAGAGATTGCTAAGTTAAGATAATATCTTTTTTTAAATTAGGGTTTAGCCTGACCTAATCCTTAATATAAGTTGGATATAATCTTAATTTAGCTAGATAATTTTCACATTTTTCTAATTCCGAATTTCATAAAAAAAATAAAAAAAATGTCTTAGGATAAGTTAATTCCATTTTCTAGGATAGATTGCACATTTATTAAAAAAAAACACAAAAAAATGTCATTGCATGTCATATAGAATTAGATTTATTGATTGTTGTTAGGTCCATTTATTTAAAAATTGCCAATCATTAGAATTAGGTCATCTAGTTATATTGCATTGCATATTGCATGATTTTTATTAATTAAGTGAAAACAAAAAAAGAAAAAGAAAATTGCGTATTAATTAGAAATCATATTTAGAGTTGTTGATGTAAATTCTAATTTAACATTACAGATACTTTCGTTGCTTTGAGGTAAATTTTGCAATTTATTCATTGTTCATCTAGGTGTTAAATTGGTGGTTTGCGCACTCGTATGATCGCCTCACATGTTAAGGAAATAGATTTAAAATCAATTTAAGTTGCCTGCAAAAAATATTTTTGAAAATAAAAGAATGGTACCGAAAGGGCATTAGAGAAATCTAGTGTAACTAAGTCCCCGTACCCATAGTCTCTGGTTCGTAGGAGTAAAGTAAAACTCCCGTTATTTTACTTGGGTTTCTAATCGACCCACCAAAAAATAGATTAGTGGCGACTCCTAGATAAAATCCATTTGCATTTTAAGAAATTTGAACTTAAATTGCGAATTGGTATGGGCTTGGGAGAGTCCGAGTTAAGTCTAGGCTTAACAATCCATTAGCTAAACCCCAGTGGCTCACACCCGAAATTTAGGTCGCGACAAGGTGGACAAGTACATTATGCTGGAATGTCTTGTCTTGTGGACTTGTACTGTCATCGAGCTAAAAAGAGTGCATTGTGGTAATTTTTCTTAATTTTCAAATCACTAATTAAATCTGCATTTAGTCATCTGGATTTAGATTAGAATAGGATAGAATAAATAAAAATTTGAAATCCTTTGCACATCCTCAGATTGTTAAAATATCCTATCATATATTTAGTGCAACTTAAAATCGGATTTGAAATCTTTAAAAAAAAATCTTTTAATAATTTTTGAAAATCCACAACTTAAGATGAGATTGTAAATCTCTGAAAATCCTTCTCATTTGAAAATCCTTAAAATTTTTTGAAAATCCCATCTCTGATTATGCTCCTCCTGTACGTCAAACTCTCAAACCCTCCGGACCACATCTCTAGGAAGTTGACCTCGGGAGCATGACATTTCTCAATCGACACGAGTTCACTTAATTTTGGGACAGCCTCATGAACAGCAGGAGGTATTTCATGCGGGTCGTATGGCCGAACTCTATTGTCAAAGAAAGTGGTTAAGAGAGGCGACAACGAAGAAGGTGTGCATCGTGGGATGGGCCCGTAAGAAGAGGTTCCGCACCACGATGCCGTTGCAACGTTCTTGATGTTGGAACTTGGTGCTCAAGAGTATGGTTGCTAAGAAGCTAATAGTGTGCTGGCTGTTCTTAGTCGACCAACAAGTGAACAACCGGATTATGAGTCATGTGTGAAAGGTCGGGCTCAATTTGAAGGGCATATGTGACTGGGGTGGAAAGGATCATCTTTGCAAATTCAGATCGTCTTTAGGCCCCTTTTCACCATCACTCGTTGAAACATGATTACCGGTCGATGGTGATAACTGGAGTGGTTGAAGGTGATGGCAATCTTGCGGTGGTCGAAAGTGACAAGATAATTTTGGTGGTGGTCATTAGGCAGGCGGTGCCGGCAAAGCAATACCTAATGCGTCACTTTATCACTCCGTTAAAACATAAAATATGAATTTTTTAGTAATTTTCTAAATTTATATCTAATTTGGTTTATTCTACCCCTAGGCCAAATCCGCATTGTATCCAGATGTATGCGAGCTTATTTGGTTCAGAGAATGTCATCAAACATATGATAGGATAATTTGTTATCCTATCCAAACTCAAGTCCGGGCTACCAAATGCTATCATAAGAATTTAATGTCCCTCATAACGGGGTGTTTTAATTAGCTTACACTTTGATAGGCTCTTGCACGTAAAAAGTGACAATGTTTGTGACATATTCATACCAATGCACAAAAATTATATGAATTATGATGTAAAAGGTTTATCATGTGGATAATGCGATAGGACCACCCACATGATAAATTATCAAGATGGACTTGATCTATATGTTTCTAGATCATGCGGTAATTACTTGTTGTTAAGTGTTGTTCTTCTTCTTATCTTCTCTTTACACAATCTGATGCCAATCCCTAAAGCTACATTTGGTAGTTAGGATAAAAGTCAAGATATGAAAATATTTATCTTATCATGAGTTTTTCTTTTTTGGATCCTGCAAAATATCCCATGGAGAGTAGGGTAAATGTGGATATGATTTCTTATATCCATGTTATAATAGTTATTTTTCTCAAATAATAAACTTATTAAATTATTGAAATTAAAATATTAATTAATTATAAAAAAAACATTTAAATTCTAACATAAACCAAATATTCAAAATAAAAAAGTAACAGCAAATTCCTTTTTTATTTATTCATATATATATATATATATATATTTCTTTAATTCTATAATATTATATACATTTAGTATCTTATTACATATTTTTGGCATATTATTTAATCAATTTTTTATTAAGGAATGATGGAAGGAAATAAAAAAGAAAAAAATAGATTAAATAATAAAAAGAATAAGTGAATAAAAATGAAGTAGAATAACCTAGATTTAAAAGGAATAATTTCCTTTGTAACTCTGTGGCTTATGTTGAAGTTTCAAAAAGTAACAAGAGAGTCGAAGCATTATACTTTTCAAAATCGCAAAGTATTTTCTCTCTTTTACTAGATTTAGCATTTAATAGCTGATTTATCTCATCAATGTTGCTAGGACCTGTTTACATTTATTGTCATTGACGAACCTGTGATCTGGATTGATTCAAGATTATCTCTCATTGTGCATTTGTGATTTTTTTTTAATAGTGAATCATGAAATATTATTTTCATGTCCATTTGTGCATTTTTAGGTCCATTAATATATATAAAAAAATTATTTTATTACAACTTTCACCAAATAATAGATAAGATTAGCAAAATCATTGAGTTTCATATCTTATCACATCAAATCTTATCATAATAAGAAATTTAGTTGATCAAACACAGTTTAAAGGTTTTAAACCCATCATCTGTAGGCTATTAGTCCAAGAGAGGAGCCCACCAGGCCATTGGGCCTAAGAATTGTCTTATTATCATTTAGCGCAATGGGTAATTGAAGTTAAAAGAACATATGCTGTAAGTTGGCACTAGTTGTTATTTCCAGCAAATGTCAAGTGTTGGAGATAAGTATCATTTCTCAGAAGACACATTTCATATGTGAGCAAGGACCGGATCCTCTCAATTTGGCATTAGACGATACAGAAAATCAATTCTTCCGCACCAATTCTCATCCACAATTCAATACAGGCTTCTTAATCACTAAGCCAACCCCAGGTTACAAGTCAAAAACTTGTCCGACTTGGAAGGATCTGATCTTATCCTATTGCTTAAGAAGAAATCGAACATGTAAAAGTCCACAAACTTTTCGCAAGTCGTGACGTTGGCAATGACATGCTTAAATTCAGATGATTGTTTCTGGCTCGATGGCCACACGTTTCCTTCCATCCCAACCTTCATGCATTGAATATGTGTTGCCGCATATACGGATTGCGATGGCTTCTTCTTGAGCGACAAGCAAATGGACTGCATCCATTTTTCTCGGCGATTCCATAGTTTAAGGCATCAACCAAGCGTGTGCGCTTATTCTATGTACTAGGAAATCTATGTTCGATGTTGCTTAATTAAATCAAATCGAGGTGTTTGTTATTGTTAAATATGTGGTGTCATTTTCACCTCTTCCCATGTCCATGGGGACAACTGTGGGCACTCTTGAAATTGCTATCGCGCAAAAATGGGACCTCTCTACCTTCATGGGCATTCTAGATATGCCACGTGTCACTCATTAAAGTTCAAATATATAGGAACTCAAAGATAGTATTTGCCTATTTACTACAACACGCGAATATTTAATTGATTAATGATTGACTTGTTACAATACAATGAGTGATGTTTGTTGAGAAAATTTCTAGTGGACTTTAAAACTGACAAAATTATCCATTAGATATTAGTGAGTCTGATAACTATCTTGAAGTAGGAGGATTCAAGAAAGAAATCTTGGAATGAAGATATCTCGTACTAGCTCAAATTCAAGTACATTTTGTGAAGTCCATTTTAGATGGAACATACTCAAACTTAGACTCCATTCGTTTTACAAAAAATAACTTCTAGAAAAACGTATTTTGGATTTTTTTATGCTCGTTTCACGGAAAATGAATTGATGGGGGAAAACATTGTTCTACGATAGAGGAAAATGATTTCCACTTTGGAGAAATGGAAAACATTGTCCACACCTTTTTTCACCTGACTCTCTTTCATTAAAAACCTTTTCCTTTTATTTTTTTCCTTCTATTTTTTAATTTTTATAAAAAAATCTATTTGTTAATTATTATTTTTTCCCTTTCTTTCTATTTCCCTTTTTTCTTCATTGAATGGTCGTCAGCCACGGTTGCTGCCACGGCAATAGCTAGCAATTGGCTATAGGTGAGCTGGAACCTCACCATAGTCCAGTGAGGCTTGAGCTTGCCAAATGCCAGTGAGGTTGAGCCTCGTCAGCCTATAGCGAGGCCAAGCTCGCCTAATACTGAGGAGCTCAAGCACTGCCAAATTCGGCCACCTGAGCAAGGCTTGAACCTCACTCGAGGTCACCGGATCCAATGAAGAAGAAGAGGAAAAGAAAAATAAAAAAAATTAAAATAATATAATAATAAAAAGTTATTTACATTGGTGCATCAAGGAAAAGATTTTCTTTACTTGAATAGCGAATTATATTTTCTAGTTCATTTTCAAGTTTCAACCAAACACTAGAAAATACAATAATTTTCCCGAAAAATAGCTTCTTGGAAAACACTTTCCAGAAATGCTATATTTTTCATGAAATGAACGGAGCTCAAGACTTTATACTGGAGAGAGAGAGTTAGAAAATTACTCTCATTACCATTCTGATGATGTTCAGAATATAGCAAGTTTGAAATGAAGCATACTTAGAATGTGACAGGTTCAAAACAAGACCAATCTAGACGTATAATGACTATTGATTTGATTTGGATTTTACACCTGAAAAGATTTAATTGACACAATCTAATTGATTGGTAAATCAATCATATGTATAAGTTCTTTATAAACAAAGAAGCTCTACTTACAAAAATTGAGACTTTGATTGTACGAGTAATCAAAATCAAGTGGAGATTCTGTTTTTGTCACTCAGAATTTGTTTGGTAACCATCCCAACAGTGTCAGATTCTGATTTTTTGTTCCCAGGAACAAATTTCTATTTTTTTGTTCCCAGAAGTAGATTTGGAACAGAATCAAAAATAATAAATAAAAAAAAGTTGATTCTTGTTCCCGGAACAAATCTAATAATCAAGTCCTTTTCTTTCCCAGAACAAATCTAATAACCAAGTCCTTTTCTTCTTCTTATTCCCTTTTCTTTTCTTCTTCTTCTTCCCTTTTCTCTTCTTCTTCATATACCGCCACCACCACGGTTGCCGTTTGCCACCGTCCATCGCCCATCGTCGCTGGTTACCGGCAACCGGTCCAGCAAGCTCCCCAGGCCAGGACAAGGTCCGGCGAGCTCACCAAAGGCAAGCCCAACCACCGGCAAGGCTCGCCTGGCCACCGGCAAGGCTGGGTGAGCCTCGCGATCTAGCCAAGCGGGCCTCGCCCAGCCCCAACGAGGCCCCCCTAGCCACCAACGAGGTCTGCCTAGCCAACAACGAGGCTCAGCCTCGCCAAAGGCCAACGATGCTCCGGTGAGGTCGGTACCAAACGCAATTCTATTCCAAAATCAGAAATTTTGGACAGTTACCAAACAGATTAAAATGCTTAGAAATTGTTTCCAGAAACATAATAAAAAAGAATAATTTCTGATCAGAAATTGTTCCCGGAAACAAAATCGTTAACAAACACACCCTCAACAGTCGCCCAACCTTCTTGATACTAATATGTTCAACGAGTAGATTGGAAGAAGATCCTCTAGAGATTTCCAACAACTATTTTGAAAGCGGAGGAGTATATAAGGAGATCAAGGTGCGGAAAAGCTCATAAGAGATAAAGTGTAGAATTTATAATTCTAAAATCTGACCACACTTCTATCATACCATTGTCTTTTGTGAGCTTCAACTTTGTAATCTTGAAAAAAGTACCGAAAGAGTGACCAGGTAAAATATTGTGATCTCTAAGTTATAATCTCCTGTTGATCACAAAGTAGAATCCAACTAATAGACTATTAGCATGGGAGAGCAAGTATAAGTTTGATTTAAGCTGAACTACTATAAAGCTTATGTGCAATTTCTATCAACCATAAACTCTTATAGTTTATTGTTATAGTATATTGCACACTCGTAGGGTGCTTCTAAAGTCTATTCTATTGCTTAACAAATTCTGAATCCTATTCCAAAATTTGTTCCCTATTCAGACTTTGATCTTGACTCGTTCTATTCCACATTAATTTGTCAATTTTATAGAATAAATTTTTCACCCTTTCTAGGTGATACTTGGTAACTACCTCAATGTTAACACAAGAATTGTGGGGTTAGCGGCGAATAAATGGGCCTTGCCCTATAGTTATCACTACCCAAACGAGACTTCCCTTTAGGATTCGAAAAAAATGAACAATTGCTCACAACCACGCTTTTCGTTTTATAGTGTCAATAATCTATTGGTAACTTGAAATTAGACGGAAATTTATTTGGAATAAAGTATTAATCACTCAAATTAAGATTCGTAAGTTCAAATAAGAGTTAATAAATTTAAGATATTGATAAGAAAGATAAATAAAGGTCGTAAAAGAATAAATAAAAATCTGTTATTTGCATACTATAAAAAGAGTTTGTAATTTTGTAAAAACGGTTAGGTAAATCACGAACTTACTAAGAAATTTGGTAACCGACAACTTATTTTACTATAAATTTTTTGACACTTCCTAACTTCATCAGAGATTTACCAGTACGGAAAAATTCTTTTTTTTTAATTAAACTGGATAGTGGAATTTTCCACTCATGCTATTTTTAATTTCTATTCCGGTATTACACCGACGGCTTAAACATATCTTCATGGTATTTTGAAGCATCCTTTCTTGACTGTTGAAATTAGGAAACCAAAGCTAGCTAGAACGTCTGTTCAATTAAATATTAAAGAAGATACATAATAAATATGTTGGAACCTTGACAAGAAACCGGACCTCAGGACAACAGCAATTAAATGCCCCTGCGAAGAGACGTATCATTTAAGAGACCACAAAACATGCTTCTCACTCATCTCCCTCTCTTTTTCAGAATTACACAATCACAACCTAGTCATAACCCATTGGCCAAAATACGAAGACATTCAGATTAGCTTCCCAGCTTTCAACAATTCAGATTAGCTTCTCTCTTACTCAACCCCGGATTTCAAGTCCTTACTCAACCCCAGAAATCAAGACCTTCCAATTCTCTCCTCCTTGTATGTTGAATCTGAATTAGCATATAAATATTCTAAAATTCCACACAAAGATGATATCTGCACATACATTGAGCATAAAAAATGATTAGATAGACCACACAAGTCAAAGGAATGATCCCTGCTTATGAAGAAATTATAAACCTTCATTGTTGTTGTGTCCCAATACTCATAATCCCCATGAATTTAGCAGGTCAATAAATTGATGCACAAGCTTTTCCAGCTGGACCCTTCATTAGTCAACCCCAAGAATTGAACATATTTAAGCTGTCCATATCATATTTCAAAAGCTCTACATTCCTCGATCCTAGATACAGATGCTTGCGATACAATTCCCGCCTTGAAAAATGGAGAAAAACCTAAACAGCACAGCATCCGAGCCAATCCTAGAAAACGTCTGGGCAAGCTTCATCGGTGCAAGTCCATCGGAGCCATCCAAAACGTGGGAACAATTGCCCGGTCTCGACGAGAGAACTGGGTCGGTGGGGATGTTGCAAAGACTGCCTAGTTTAGGCAGGTGGGTGTCAATGGGGTCCGAAGCCTGGGAAGAGATCCTAAGTGAGATCATCCCTGGAATGGCTCAATCAGATGTTAAAGACAGGACAAGCGGCTCATGCTCCGAAGCTGAAGTGACCTCCCCAGCGGCCAAGGCGGTGATTGCACGACACTACCGGGGAGTAAGGAGGCGGCCGTGGGGGAAGTACGCGGCTGAGATACGGGACTCATCGAGAAAGGGGGCCCGCGTTTGGCTCGGGACGTTCGACACGGCGGAGGAAGCCGCTCTGGCTTACGACAAGGCAGCACTAAGAATTAGAGGGCCTAAGGCATATCTAAACTTCCCAATCGAGCAAGTTGTTCAGGGTATACACAGGGATTGCCGGTACAGAATTCCAGGTAGTTCGGCCACAATTTCTCAAGGAAGGGGCTGCAATCACGCGTTGCCAAGTCTTGAAGAGCAAATCGTCAACCCAGGAAAGAGGGCGAGGGAGGGGGAGAGATTTGATGGGGCGATGATGAATGAGGGACGTCCATTGAAGAGGGTGGAGATCACGGAAGAGAGTCGCTGGATTGATGAATTTGACGTTGTGGAATTTGAAGATTTGGGGAATGATTTGTTGGATAGCTTACTCTCTTGTTTATAAACTGGTGGCCATGAAAAAAAGAAAAGAAAACAAAAAAAAAAAACCTATTAGGGTGAAAGTACACGAGCAGATGGTGAATTTAGTCATTATTGAGACAGATTCTTTTGAAGTAGCACCATATTGTAGTTGGATCCTTGCATGATCGAGACCTTTGTAAGATTTTGTCTTCTCTGTTGCTATATTTACTATAAATTTGTCCTTCTGATTCACTTGCATTACATTGCTAATTTTGATGATCAAAGCTAATCACTACTTTGAAAGGACTGATGGTGTGTTATAGTAAAAGATGAAACTTAACTCTTTGGGAGATCGTAAAGCTCGGTTGATAAACTACTTCAGCTCCATTCCATTAATATCAAGTTCGAGAAATTTGAGCACTCGATCAACTTGATCACAACTTTGATAAGTACTGTACTAAAGTAGATTGAAACCGAAATAAAGTAGTTGGATCTATATGACATGTATCATCAATTTCTAATCTCGAGCCTGGCTTCTGAGTTCAAGCTTAAATAGAATAGAATCTCGGTAACGCTCAACCTTGAAATTAGACAATTTTTTTCTGGACTCAAGTTCAAGTTTGATTGACAAAGCTCAGTCTGACTATCAATTTATAAGCAAGCAAGTCGATACGATGGAATTTTCACTTGGACCGGCTTGGACAGATTTTTGTGCTGTGGGAATGATGTTGGGTAACGAAAATTCTGCCCAAATAAGTGCAGCAAAATTTTCATTTATTAAAAAGAAAGGTGCAAGATATAAATCCCACTCCCTTACCACAGAATTTATGATTTCTTGCACCAATTTAAACATGAATCATAGTGACAAATAAGATTAAGTAAAATTGGGAAGCAATCTATGTACTTTGTGCGATTTCGCTATCAAGTTATCTCTCAATCATTCCATTTCTCGATATTAGCAATGTATGGCGGATGAAAAGGGCCATTTTTTCCTTGAGATCTTTTACTTATATTCATGGTAATAAGAGTTAAAAGTTTCATGCATGTACTCTATATTTATCGATATGTACAAATTAAATCTTTCCATCAAGAGTATCAATGTTCACTAAAACCTTTAATGTTGGTATGTTATCGCTGACACATATGATGGTTCAACACAAGGGGCCGTGTTTCAACAGGTCAGAAACGCGAAGAAAAGATATTAAAAAAATGAGAGAGAGATGATGCGCCTGGGCAGCCATGGCCAGTAAGGTCAAATAAAAGAATATGGAAAATTGCGGTACTTGCCTTGCTAAACATAGTTGGGTCCGAGAAACCAACCTGCGATTAGTGATGGTCGGGCGAATCTTCGCATGTCTTGAAAAAAGAATATGGCAAACTGCGGTACTTGGCCTGAATTGTAGAATTTCGTGAATCATCAAGTCTTTGAATGCAAGTAGAACCTAATGTCATTCAATTGACCGTGGTGGGTTTAAACCATTTGAACCCGGCTCTATATGAGTCTTATATGGATCTTGGTGGGCTTGCACAAGACTCGTATTCAACCCATATTATTATCAGCTTCAGCCCAAATTCCGCAAGGAGCATTTTAGGAAGTGCCCTCCGCAGCCCCTCGCTTCCTCTTCGACGACTTGCCATCCACTCCACTTTGGCCTCCCCACAATTCGGGGTACTCTGTTCGTTTCCTCCTTTTCTAGGGTTTAGAGTTTCACTTTTGTGAATGCGCTTGTCGTGTTCTTTTTGTGTAGCAGAAGTCCGATACCTTCACTTAAAAAAATTGCCAAGAGAAAAACTAGATCCTAACCTGTCAACATATCTAGTTGGATCCACCTTCACTGAAAAACTTAAGCCAATAAATTATGATCCAACTATGATATATTAATTACTCAATATCATATAAATTCTTCGATATGGAACTTTTACATATATCTTAACATGTCAATTTTCCAACAAGCAGTTTGTTGGATGAGATATTTTCATCTTCTGTGAGTAAATATTGTTTTAAGTGACCATGTCGCTCACTTGTGCTGATAGTGGTACGTGATAAAAATTCTACATAAGAATGGACTTGTGTTTTGTGGAAGGATATCAGCTTTTGCTTTGGGTGTCAAATGAATTAGCCTTTCTTTTCTTTTCTTTTTAATTACTAATCCCATTTTTCTTCACTCTTTGGGTGTTTGCTCATTATGATGGTAGTTTTGTCTTTCAGTTGTGTTTACGTAATTGTTTACATTTACTGTTGGTTCCAAGACACCATGGAGACTCCAAGGACTTACTAGCTTATCCACGATGAGTGATTCGTTGTTCTTTTTGAGTATACATTTGCTCTCTAAATTTGCACAGGAAATGTTTGTTTTTATGTTTGATAGAATCGAGTATGTTTTTCTCGCATAGGAATCTCTGCGCTTGTGAGCTGAGAGGGAGAGCTCGTGATGGTTCTATGCGTGAAAGAAGAAGGCGAAGTTAAGAGAGTTGGAAATTCGTTCCACCTACTAGTTATCACTACACATTAGGTGTTGAAAAAAAAGATAATTAGGCCGTGGAATTTTGCGGAAATTATTGAGAAACGAATTAGATTTAGTTCAATCAGCGAAGCATGCATCCGGAAATAATTGTTGTCACAACAAATGCACACTTTTGTGGTTTTTTTATAGGTTTTTGATTTTTAGGTTATTTTACGATTTTTTTTATATACTTGCATCTTCTTATTTGTTATTTTACTTTTAGTAAGTCGATATAAAATTTTAAGCAATACATTAAAGTGGGTTAAAAGGGTAGAAGATATGGATTTTCATAGGTTGTGTTAAAAAGGAATGCGATCTAGTAATATAGATTGAGTTAGATATGGGTCACTAAATTTGTCTTGCATGAAAATTGGTCAATTTAGATCAGACCATTTTTTATCTGACCCGACTCACGCATTTCACGTGCATTGGAAAAAAGGTAATGAGATCACTTGACGATATCGCAATATAATCGTAGGAGGTCAAACACGGAATTAATGTATGTTCTGATTTCGTTCATGCATTTCTTCGAACAAGCAATATGCACTACAATCAGGAGCCTAGCCATAGAATCGCAGGCGATATATTGCTTAGGATAATGATCTCAATGACAATTCAAACATAATTTATCAAAAACAGCTTCGATTCCGATCAATTTTCACACAAACTTAACAACGGATCACAGCCTCTGTCTTTGCTCATAAAGAATCGGGACATATTTGAATCTAATATTGAAGCCACGATTACGGGTCACGAACAGTGTTTGACCTAGCTATAGGATGTCATTCTAGGTGTCTCCGGTGAATATAAATGCCAGCGAAGAACCTTCAACCGAGAAAGAAACGCTTCAAACTACTTGGCTAAAAGGAAGAGTCAAATAAAGCACACCCAACCGCGGGCAGTTGCGTTGGTTGAGAGTCTCTCCTTCATCGTTGAGGTCGAGAGTTCGAAACCCGTGATTGCTAATGCGTTGTAAGTGGGGGACCATGGTATTGGGGTCATGTGCTAGTCTCCCCTGAGGTATAGTCGCAGCTAAGGTTTGAAGTTGTCGTCGAGTGCAGTGGAGGACCTTGTGACCCCCAAATAGTGTAAGCGAAAGCGCGCTCAAGCAGATCCTCGGTTACCAAAAAAAAAAAAAACAAAGCACAAATTGCGCGACCCTGAAGTGGGGACCAACGGCAATTAATGGCGTTGGACTCCGTTAAGAGGCAATGGCTCAATTCAAACGCATGTGCAATGTTCACTAGTTATCCTAGATATAGGAGACCATGAAGTTATAAACTTAAAATTTCATGGATGAATTAGAGAAATTTAAAATTAATATATGTATAATTTCTATATTGCATTTATGTTGACGGTGTCGATATGAAATGAAATAAGAATAACTTGATTTCATAAATCTCAACATAATTGGGTTAAAACAAAGAGATGTGATATTATAGAGATGACAAATCTTATATTCATCGAATAAGTAGATAAGAATTTTTCAACGCAAATGGATTAGTATTGAATCCGTGTTGGTTGAATACAACTTTCCATTTGTAGTCATTGTCAGAATCATGAATGAAAATTTCTTATCAAATTCCCCATCCATCTTCTTCTTATGTATATTCTCTTAATTGAGAAAAATACTTGTCTCGTTCTTATTTCTCTTTCATTTATACAATGAGAAAAAGATGGCTCTTTTATGCTCTCTAGCCAGTGCATTGAGCTATAGGGTAGTGTCCATTTTGGTGCGAGTTTTTTCATTCTTCCTCACACGAACAAGAACTTTGATATTCCCGTGATTAAGCTGAAGCATCAATGCCTTCCTAAGTTGGAATTCCACTAGTATTCCGCTTACGTGTGAACATCTGAATTTTTGCCGACATAGTGAATGTGCATTTTTTTTTTTATGTTAAAAAAAGAAGATAGAAAATAGTAACAGGACCAAATAATAATAATAATAATAATAATAATAATAATAATAATAATAATAATAATAATAATAAAATGAATGAATAAATAAGTAAATAAAAGAAGAGAGGCCCATCTGGTGGGGCCCTAATCCTTGGCCCAAGCCCATCACTGCAGCATTCCAGTTGATCAGCTCCTCCGACCCAATTCACTTACTGCTTTAGCTCTCATTTTGGGTCCTCCTGTCATTTTTATTTGTAATTGCATTCGAAATGTTTGAATCAAGACGATGGGAAGGCCCGAGGACGAAATATCTGACCTGAATCAGAAAGAATGTGCTAGCTGGTGCATCTCGTGAAGAAAAAAGAAGGGCTAGGCAAACGAAAGAACAGTTTTAAGAAAATGCATCTGAATAATGAAATAGAAAGAGACAGAGGAATAATTACCCTGGACCACAAAACAAGAATGAACTTATAACAAACTAACCGCAAAGGACAAACTGAATTTCCTTATAAACACATGAAAGAACATAAGACACGAGAATTACTTCTATATATGACAAATAACACATCTCGAGCAAGACTAAGTCATCTAAATTGAAGTCACCGCTTTGGTTAGAGATTGGATCGATTAATCTCTAGGAGAATGGTTGATGCTTGTCAATGCTACGAAGTCTGCTTTTCTTTGTTTTTTTTTTTTTTTTTCTATTTTAGACAAAAAGTCGTTCAAGATAGTGTATCGATATGCACTGAACTTGTGTTCTCTCCATGTTCGTGGCAACACTCCCCTTACATACGACACATTTACATGTGCTAGAACACCTACGTTCGTCTGCTGTCTTCATGCAAGAAAGTACATGCGCATAATAATTGCAGGCCACGATCAAGACACCTCCATAACAACCCACCTCCATAACCACCCACCTCATAAACTCCTACACTCTGCTTCAAAGATGCGACCTTGCTCGCTTCGTCCTTGACTCTGCGCTGCCTCCAACCATTGTATTGTGGCAATTCATGATAAGAGCTTATTCGAGATTGAATCGATTCCAGGATGCCGCCATGATAAGAGCTATCGAACTGACCGCAGGAGGCCCTAAAGATGTACCGTTCCATGGTGGACAGAGGTTTGGAACTGAGCAGGTTACTTTCACTTTTGTTTTGAAAGCTTATGCTAGTGCTCTGGATTTGCAAGAGGCTGCTTTGATTCGCCGTGAAGCTTATCGCAGAAGGCCAGACAAAGATGTGTTTATATGCACTGGTCTAATAGATATTATCATAAGGGGGGGGATTAGGAGAGTGTGTAAGTGCTAGTATGAACACCTAGAGGCGGGTGAATATGTGTGAAGACAATTTTTCACAATGAACAGTAGAAATATTTTGCTTCTAAAACTGAGTCTGAATAATAATAGATTTTGAGCAAGTTCATATTTTACCAGTTAAATAGAACTACAAACAAAGTAAAGGAGTTCGGGGAAGAGAATAAGAACACATAATTTATAGTGATTCGGCTTAGATCAAGCCTACATCCACTCTCCACGCTGACAACCTCCTAGCTGGATTCCATTCAGAATCAAAAGAGAATTTACAATCTTGCGATCTTGACTTCACAGTGAAGAGTTTGTACTACTCTCTCACGAAGTCTCACTATGAGTCTCTCTCTTTTGTGTACAACTTTGAGCTCAGTATTTGGAGTAACAAGGAAATGGAAAGTTTCAGACTTTGAAATTTCTCTTTTACGCACTCTCTCGAACAACTAGAGAGTTCACCTTAAATACTCATTTATGTCTTCTCGACCGTTGGCACTTTCCAAATGAATTCTTCCAATCAACCCGTTGGACAAAATTAATCAAGGAGATCTCGAGCTGTTTGAAGATTGTGATGAAAGCCCGTCAATCTCGTTCGCCCATACAATCAGGATCTTGGTTTCCATAAGTAGATTCTTTTCAAATTTACTTGCTATCCGAAAAGATTTGATATATCGAAATTGATTTCAATAAAGATAATCAATCTCGTATGTGATATTTCCATCCAGAAGGCCATATGTAACCTGTACGAATCGAACTCTTGAAGTAAGAAAGATAATCTCGCGTCTAGATAAGTCTTATTTCTTCACTTGCGTTTAGTCTGGAATTTGTCAGAGCGGGTAGACTTCTGATGTCGAACAGACTTTGACACTAAAGTCTGGCAGTCTTCAGACTTTGATACTAGAGTCTAGCCGTCTTCAGATTTTGACACAGAAGTCTGGAAATCTTCATAATAGACTTTGGATAAGTTTTGTCAACTTCAAAACATCAAATGAGTTTTCTCCAACAGAGTGTACGAGAAATATATGATAAATTGCCTATGAGAGATGTGGTCGCTTGAAACTCAACGATTGTTGGACTATTACATAGCTTGGATCCTATTGAGGCTTTGGTGCTTTTTAAGACAATGCAATTGACAGGGGTGGTTCACCAGTTGATCAGCCTGTTAAATTTGTTTCCATCTATTTTAACATTGGCAGATGTTGATTCATGTAGATGTATTGCATGCCTATGAGATCAGGATGGATTTTGACTCAAAAGTTTCTAAACAAATATTCAAACTGTGGGGATGTCAAGTTAGCTGGCCTAGTTTTTGACCTTATTCGTACTCAAGATGTTTCATGGATTACAGTCATGGCAGGTTATGCTCATAATGGATTCAGACCTTATAATATGTTGCTTCTCATTTTTTATATGTCCTAAAGGTGTTTGTGAGTAAGCATGTATGTATTTGTTCTGTTGTTTGGAAAATGATGTTGCAATGTTGATACACCGAGTGCTCATTCATTACTTTTTAGATGTCGTTAGAGTGATTTTCCCTCGGGGAAGAAAATATGAAGCTTTTATTTGTTTTGGTCATTGAAGAATGAGATGCAACAGACAATATATCACAAAGAGTAAAAGCAAATAAACAATGAAGAGTAGCAATTTCACCCCGTTGAGCTCAAACTGGCCGATTTCATCACAAACACTAAAAGACTAACAGCATTTGCTACAAATCTACAATAGAAATAGCACCTAAAGCCAAAAGGATCATAACAGCTCAAGATTTTTTGGAAAATCCATTCACTAATCAAGAGAAACTGGAGATGGTCACATGGGTATTATGAAAACAAAATGTGGTGGAAGATTGACGGGCTAGCTTACTTGCGTGAGACAAGAAGAGTGCTTTTAGTTGCGGGGAACTTTTAGATGGGCTCTGTGTGATGTTGTTTGAGCTTTGAAAAGAGGATGCTGCACTTGGAAGAAGATAGGAAAGTTGGTGTCAGGTTCTAGAGTTTTAGAGATAAGAACAGGGGCCTTACTAACCCACCCCATGGCGGCCGAGTTGGTGGAATCGCATGTTGACCACACGCAAGGTTGGGGTTCGATTCCCCAACTCGTCATAATGCGCGACTAAAGTGGGGAGCCGTGGGAGGTGGGTCCCTGCGCTAGCACCCCCCGTGGTTTACGCGTAGTTGCTGTCGGCAGTGTGGCGGTTCCACGATCAAAAAAAAAAAAAAAAGGAGCCTTACCAATGGGCGAGCGTTGAAAGAAGGCACACGGATTATCTAGGGCACATTGGGAAAATCTTTTTTTTTTTTTGTCATTATTAATTTTTCTCAAGGCAATCATGTTCCACATCAGATTTTTTTATTATTATTAATGGTCGGATGGATTGAATTGGTATAATTGCAAAATATCAAGAGCTAAATTAGCCAAAAAAAAAAGAGAGAATTTAAGACTGAATTGATACAGTTTCAATATTTTAGGATTATTTTGGTAATTTTTCCCTCTGTGTTGAACGATGATTTGAGTGATTTGACATGAATGAAAGAGAAAATAAAATGAAAGAAGCAAAGAAAAATTTAGAAAAAAAAAATTGGCAAAAAGGATTACATAGTACTAATCTCCCCATTTTTTTATTCTTTCTTGCAATTTATTTGTTCTTTTTGCATGTTCAATTTGCCAGCGAAAATCACATGTCAACAAGTAAAAGTTTACGAAAATCTGTGTTGATTGAGGAATACTGGTCCCCAACTTGACATTATCTCAAAACCCGATCCCTAGAAATCGTGCTTCACCCCTTGCTAGAGTTCCCTAAGCTTAGCTTTCCCACTCTTGAGAAGAAATGTTTGGGGGAAAATGTACTATTACTTCATATTGTGTTGGAAATGGAAT
Organism: Eucalyptus guilfoylei; assembly: GCA_016097605.1. NCBI lineage: Eukaryota > Viridiplantae > Streptophyta > Magnoliopsida > Myrtales > Myrtaceae > Eucalyptus > Eucalyptus guilfoylei. The sequence continues at coordinate 32,052,253 of CM027864.1, forward strand.
GATACAAATAAGACCCTATTTATACATAAGTCCATCTAATTATAACCGTACATCTCTTAATCTAAAGGTGGAAATCCAATCTCCAAGCTACCAACTACCCCAGTTTGTTACACAAATCCTAGCGTACAAGTTTATATTACCCATAATACTCTTGATATTACCGACATTTGAGTCTCCTTTTGGTTGTGAATACTAGTACTTGAGCTCTTTTTATGACAGAGTAATGGGAAACCAATCTAGAAAATGTATTGGATGTTCATATATCAAGTTGGATTTTCGGTATATTAACTAGAAAAGACGTCTCTCATAAAATCTTTCTTCTTCTATGCATCATGCTTTCACGTATCGTCATAGTTGAGAATATATTTGGTTTTGGATGTGACAAAATTAGATTTCAGATATTGATTTGAATGCATTCTTAGTCAAATTTCATGGCTATTTGGACTTCATTGGTAGATACCAAATGAGCGATGCTAATCTTCATGCTCTTGCATTTGCTTTTTATTGCATTTGTTTTTTGCATGTTATTGAAACCTTCAATAGAAAGAGTATTTTTATTTTTATTTTTGTCATGAAATCCCCAAACCTGTGAACTATATCTTTATTTCCCATTTTTAATTTTTCTTAGTTGAAAATTTGAAAATGAATTATACTCAAAATTCATGTGGGCTGAGCAAAGGCCCACAGAAATTAGGTCCGCCCCAAGTTAGCCCATGCCTACCCGGTAAACGGTCTTTGCATATCAAACAAAAAGAAGTTCTCAGATCTAAACTCGACACTATATTAGTTACTTGAATTTATTTTAATCATGTGGACGTAAAAAGAGCTTATGTTCTCCAATTCAATGACAAATTGGCTTGTACAATTTGGTGTTTCTTCATTCACCTAATTTTTGTATGGAAAAATAGAGTATGTGCCGCTAATAAAATGGAAAAAAGAGAAGAGAACAAAGAGGGATGAAACAACTACAGAGAAAAATAGAGCAAAATAATTTAGGACTTTTATACATGCTTTAATGGATGATTTGGAGGAGAAATAGTTTCCATAAAAATTAGTCCATGTAGATTGAAATTGTTGTATGATTAGTGAAGTTCAAATGTGTCTTAAAGGTCTAAACTTTTGATAATGCCAAGTTTATCTACAATTGCAATTATTGCTTGAATAACAATTGGCAATCAATTGTGGGATGCGATATGATCAGAACAACCAGTAAAAAACTATTTATAGGCAAAACAAGCTTATAGAAAAGTTCAAGGGCATGATCTTCATTTGTAGCTAAAATCTCATGTTTTATTAAATTCTCCAACTGCGTTAGACTTACAATGAGGCCGCCTTCGCTAGATTTGCTGAGGCGAGGTGTCGTCTAGGCAAGGGTTGGTCTCACCAGGCCTAGTCTTGGCCCAAATGATGCCCGACGAGATTGCCTTGGCTCCGGCGAGGGAATGACGCCTAACGAGGTCTTCCTCAACCAAGTGACGACTGACAAGGCTGCTCTAGCCTCAAGTTTCCAGCCTCTCTCTACTCTAGAACTGTTGCTCCTATGGTTATAGGACTAAAAATGGTTTCGAAGATGAGGCTAAAAGATCTGAACAAGGCTTTAGAGCGTTTGAAGAAGATATCTCCTAGCAAAACCAAGGAAGAATCTGTTGCAAGGAAGAGAAAAGGCAAGGAAATTGTGAAAGAACCTGTCAAGAAGAGAAGATCCCTCATCCTGCAGGACGAAGAGGATGACGATGATCTTACCATTTCAGCCTTGGCCTTAAAAAATCTTCAAAGCTTTGTTGGTTTTGAGCAACACAAGGAGATCGAAGAAGGAGAGAAAGTAGACACAGAGCAAAGAGAAGAAGGAAAATAAGACAGAGAAGAAGCAGAGCCAAAAGAAGAAGAAGAAGAACCAAGAAGAGAAGAAGAAGCAGGAAGAAAAGTTGCAGCAGAAGAGAATCAGGATGACTCCTATGAGACAACAGTTGCAATGTCCTTATCTGAGGATTCTGAAGCAACTAGGAGTGTCCAAGTAGGAGAAAGAACAGAAAAAGAACATCACTTTCATGCTAGAAAAGAGAAAGAACAAGAAGAAGTTTTCCTTTCTCCACTTGTAGGGAAGGAAACAGGGGCAGCTCGTGAGAAGACAAGTACTTCTTCTCCTCTTTTTGCAAGTGATGATATCAGTCGATCTCCTGCCAACCCCAAAGAAATCTATGCTTCTCATTTTCCTAAAGTTGATATTGGAGAATCTACTCCAAGTCTTGGAGGTAGATTAGTTGATGTTCCCTCATCACTCAACACTCCACGAATTCAATGTGCTGAGGCTAGTGCGCAAACAGAACCTAATGTAGACTTTCAAAGGCTGCTCGAGCTCCTTCTGGAGATAAAAGCACAGCAATATGGAATGGAGTTTGAGATGCATAAGCTTCACTCTGCTTTGCAATCTACTTCAGACTCTCTCAATGAGAAGGTATAGTCTTTAAACTTACAAGTTCAAGCCTTACATCCGCAAGTTTCACAGACTGTCAAGATCGAAGATGTTGAGAAGTTGAAGGAGACAGTGTGAAAGCTGGAGGAGACAGTTCAGTCTATGGGGGATTTCCAGCTTGTTCGAATTTCCAGACAAACTTGATTTCATCCTATCTCTTTTTAATCCTGATTTTCTCCACTTTTTGTTGTTGACAAAAAGGGGGAGAATGTGCAGATTTACTTTTGATCATTTACTTTTGAACTTAAACTTCTGTAGATTTTACTTTGTTTGACTGGTAACTCTTATAATTTGTAGTAGCTTTTGTGGTGATGATTATGAATGTGGATGGATGTGGATGTTTTAATCTTGGTGTTTGATTATTTTTCAAGATTAATATGTTTTCTGTGATTGCAGAATCGATGCCATCCATAGATCCTTATCTATTTATTTTTTAGATATCATGTACCGCTAAAGTGTTGTTTTTGCAAATTACAAGTTTTTAAATCTGTAGGGAAGTTTTGTCACCATAAAAAGGAGGAGATTGTTAGAGAAAACTCCTTGATGTTTTAAAGTTGACAAAACTTATTCAAAGTCTATTCTAAAGATTTCCAGACTTTAGTGTCAAAGTTTGAAGATGACCAGATTTTGTGTCAAAGTCTGAAGTCTCCCAAACTTTGTGTCAAAGTCTGCCCACACTGACAAATTCCAGATTGAACGCTACTAAAGAATGAAGACTTATCCAAATACGAGATTTTGTTTATTTTTTCAGGAGTTCGATTTGTATGGCTTATGGATGGCTTTTTGGATGGATATATCACCTACGAGATTAATTATCTTTATTGAAATCAATTTAAATAAATCAAATCTTTTCAGATTGCAAGTAATTATGGAAAGAATCTATTTATGGAAGCCAAGATCCTAATTGTATGGGCGAATAGGATTTACGGGCTTTCATCACAATCTTCAAACAGCTCGAGATCTCCTTGATTGATTCTGTCCAACGAGTAGATTGGAAGAAGTCTTTTGAAAAGTGCCAACGGTTGAGAAGGCATGAAAGAGTATTTAAGGTGGACTCTCCAGTTGTTTGATAGAGTGCATGAAAGAAAAATTTCAAAGTCTGAAGCTTTCCATTTCCTTGTTACTCCAAATACTGAGCTCAAAGTTGTATACAAAAGAGAGCAATTCATAGTAAGACTTCGTGAGAAAGCAGTAGAGACTCTTCACTATGAAGTCAATATCACAAGGCCGTAAATTCTCTTTTGATTCTTAGTGGAATCTAGCCAGAAGGCTATCAACGTGGAGAGTGAACGTAGGCTTGATCTAAGCCAAACCACTATAAATTCTATGTTCTTATTCTCTCCATTGAACTCATTTATTTTGTTCGTAGTTCTATTTAATTGCTAAAGTCTGAACGTGCTCAAAGTCTATTGTTTTTCAGACTCAGTTTTAAAAGTGAAATATTTCTACTGTTCCTTGCGAAAAATTGTCTTCACACCTATTCACCCATCTTTAGGTGTTCATACTAGCACTTACATTTCTGACACTTTTTCCTATAATTTTTCTGTATCAGTTTTAAAATCTACATTTATTTTTGACTTGATGGTTTCGTTTGGTCCCGCACTTCCTTTATTAGAGACGATTGATTAGTAGTGCACTCTCTATGTGAATTGACATTTGAATATCTCAAAAATAGAATCTCAAATGTGATCCCCAATTAAGGTGGTGGATGGTGTCTCTCGACTTCCTGCCAAGCTTGGCTGGGCCAAGGCAAATAAGGGGGAGTCTAAAGGGGAGATGTCATCCTTGCCAATATCTGCCAAATTGGTCGACCCAAGGTGAAGGTTCTCGAGGCAAGATATGTTAGTGTAGAATGGTATCTAGATTAAGGGGAGTGGGCTTACTATAAAAGGCTCACAAGTGAGGTAAAGATTTATTAAGTTACCCATATGACGGTATTAAGTGAAAGGAGTCTCACATGGTGAATATGATATGGAATAGAGCAATTAATATATCTTAATTGACACATAACTCATTGAATTAATTTTTTTTATTAAAGTTTAGTTTAATTGAATGTGTAATGTGCACAAACATGAACTATCCTCCGGCAATCTCTCTAAATGAAGGTGTCGTACTTTAATTATGTCACCCGACAAAATCAGACACAATACTCTAGTCACTACTAGTGATGGATGTTTCAACGAGCTTGGAATCAAACGAAATGACAGAGCCCAAAACACGTGGTTGGATTGAAAACGTGCACATCATCAAAAACACGTGGTTAGAACTTTGCAAATTATATGCTGTGATCGCGCAACTGCAAATAGAAAGATCTAATGTGATTTTCACGTCTAAGTGGATGTCCAAGGTTCTCGATGCAGTCGCATGTAGGGCCACAGGGGACTAACTTTTTCTGTGATCACGTTATCTTTTGACTTTAGGACAAAAGTTAGAGTTAAAAAGATCTCTTTCAAATGATTTCAGCACAAAAGCTAGAGTTACCAAAAAAGAGAAAGGGAAAAAGAAAAGAAAAAGGTGGCCAAGTAAAAAACAAGAAGATTAATAAATTTGTCTTCGAAAATCTTAAAGGAAGAGATCGATAGCTATGTTAAGGTATCTCATATTACTTCTCTACTGTGTTTATATACTTTTTATATACATGTAATTATTCTCTATTCAGAGGTTTAAAATTTTTTTTATTAGGCTTTCTAAAAAGTTAAAAGAACAAGAGTATCAACTGAACTTGGAAGGCATACTCAAGGAAAGCGAGATGATTGAAGAAAAGTTCTCACTTTTGACTTTTTAGCCGCCCCCTAAGATTCTTTCTCTTGGTTCATGCAAGGCCACAAATTGGGAAGAGATCTGATAAATAGCCGACCAGATTTGTCAATTGCAAATTGTGACCGCATGAATTTTGATAATTACTGAACCAGTTTTAATTTTATTGTACAAATGCAAATTCAATTTTAAATTCTCAATTTTGTCAACGCAATCATAAACCTTCATGCTAAATTCTAATATATTTTTTGATCGAAAATTACTTACGTTGCATCTGATCATTATTGACATGAGCAATTTTACTCGGAACGACATCTTTTCAAATAATGATCATGACACAAGCATCATCCATAGTAAAGGAGGCAATTTCTTTCGCATCTAAAAAAATTTAGACCATAGTGTTTCTAATTGTATCCATCACATTAAATATGCAACAAAGTCGCTTAACTAAATGGTTCATTTAGGCCTCTCATATGCCGATCTAACAATGGATCTTGTAGCCCACTGGACCACCTCGGCTGGCAAGGCTCGAAGCAAAAGTGAATTGCTTTGGTTAGAAACGTTACATTTTTTAGTATGATCCATTCAATGAGAATCGTCTAAATCCAATCGGTTTTTATAGAAAATTATAGACCCGGACTAAGACCCATCTAGACCAACAATTAAGATTTTGTGGCTCGTAGGCAGTTCTGAGCAAAGGAAGACGAAAAGAAAAGGGCCGTCGGTCGACGTCGATTTACATTTTCTACTAATTAGTCCTACTTTAATTTACATCGCCCAAATTGAGGAGTACCGTGAGAGGTTTGTCTTTTGGCATTATCATCGCTATCGTTGAAAATTCTTGTGGCTGATATTGGATTTTGACCATGGAAGGTGAGACCCACAAATCTAATCAAGACCTAATTGGATTTTGCATTCTATTTTAATTGCTTGAACAGTTAATTTTTTTTGTTTTTTTGGAGCGAACCTCCCTCGAAGTTTCCCCTCCACGAAGGCAATTCTCGCACGAGGTGAAGAAAATCTGCCATCTTTTAGTAAGAATTAACCAATTATGGTTTTTTCAATGCGATTATTGCGATAATATCCCCAAGACAGAATTTATTGTGGGCGATACAATGAGGTCGAAGATGAAGTAACAGTCCTGGAGAAATGATTATTCTTTCTTTTCTTTTCTTTTTTTCAATTTCTTTTCACAAATTGAAGTTTCTAACAAACGGAGTTAATGTTAAAGGGCAAAAGATATATAGTAAATGAATCATTAAAGAAGAAAAATCGTTCATGAGAAAATAATTCTCTATTAAGAGTCTTACAAGCTTGACCCACAAGAATAGAAGTGTTACTTACCATCATCTAGAACACGACTGTTCTCTCCTTCTTCTTCTGTTTTTTTTTTTTGACTTTTCTCTTTGAATATCATAAAAGAAAGGACATTTCCTCTGAAAGCGCGATTTTGTACTCAAAGATAGAATAATATTCATATCATCCCCATTTTTCCTTTTTCTCAATCAAAGCGGCTTAATACATGACGATCAACTGAACAAATCCAAGTACATTCAAGCGAAATTACTCAAAAAATGCAGAGCGTATATATAGCCCAATTAGAAGCTTACACCTGAACTTTTTCGCATTGCTTATACAATACTACATAGCCGAAGTACGATAACCTAAGAGACAACCTATGAATCAGTAAAACCAAAAACTCTAGCAAGGACAAAATGCATTGTCTTCGCGATGTCTATACCTTATCGTAGCACTTTGTGCATTTTGCAAAGTTGTTCAATATAGTCCTTCTGATTGTTGTTGTAAAAGGGACCAATAAAGATATCATCATCTGGAGAGAGATGCCCGGATTTGCTCATCATTTAGACAGAATAGATCACACAATGGGCCACATTGAAACTCAAGACGAGCAAAAAAAGATGTTGATGAAAAACTTATGTGACACCAAAAAGTAATCCAAATTGGCAAGAAAATAGAACTTTTTTGACCCCTAGTACATGGCCCAGGTTTCCCGCAAGAGTCGTGAGTGACCGGAGACGCTCAACCTCAGAACACATCCAAAACCTTCTCAAGGTGGTCAGTGGCCACATCCCGGGATCCTCCTCCGGCGATGCCAACCTCTGAATCTGACCGATGCGTCTGGCCTCTCGTGTCCGAATTGGCCGACCCGGAGCTCCGGCTCCGGCTTGACTCATACCTCTCCATCGGCATCGACGCGGCCACCACTTCCGGCGGGAAATTGAGCAGGGCCTTGGCGCCGCGCATCTGGAACGCCGCCCGGTCGTAAGCCAGCGCCGCCTCCTCGGCTGTCTCGAATGTCCCGAGCCAAACTCGGGCCCCGTGGCGTGCCGAGTCGCGAATCTCAGCCGCGAACTTCCCCCACGGGCGCCGCCGGACTCCTCTGTAGTGCTTCTTCGTGATGCCCCCGGACGGCTCGAGGGAACCGCCGCTGGACGGGGACCCGGATTGGTTCGGATGCGGGAGGGACGAGTTGTTCTGGGACATGGCCTCGTTCAATACATGGTAGATGACCATGTCTTGCGAATCATTCTCGTTGAGAGGCAGTTCTGCAGTCGGGAATGGTGGAACCATGGAAGACAGCAAAGAGGTTTCGTGAGTGTTTCTGTGAGTGTCTATATGTTGCTGGGAACCTATCAGGGTGGGGTTTGATGGAAGAAGTGTGGGGAGAGTTTGTGTCTAAGTTGGTTTAAATGACTATAAATTCATTTGAGCAAAAAGGGTTTTGTCTTTGGGACAGATTGATTGGAAGAGGAAGGTGAGAGGAACCAGCGAGCGAGCGAGAGAGAGAGAGAGAGAGAAGACGGAATGGATTTGGATTCTTAGCGGTCGGTAGGGTTTTCAGGAAGTCTTGCTTAATTTCTTTTCTTTCTTTTCTTTTCTTTTCTTTGTCTTGTTCTGAGGCATCTTAAGGACACTAATTATTTAGATAGCTGGTAGCTACAGTCTTGCCAGCGTAAAAAAGAACTCCCACAAGCAATTTTATAAGCTATTGGTTGAAGAGAGCATGTAGTTATCATCGTCAAATTAGTGACAACTAAAGTTGTTTAAATAAGATTTTCTTCATGCTGGCAGTGTATAATTTGTTTTTATCGAATCATTGCACGTTGGCATTACGTACACTTGCATAATTATATGCGTAACTTTTATATATACATAATCATATCTAGTGGAATATGCAGAAACTTGTAGTGGGTGAATTGTATATTCTCCATACCTTAGTGAGAATATAAAAATTGACACGAAACCTCATAGGTTGTAATTGTTAATCGATAATCGCATTGAGCACCAAACAATTAGGTTCAAGATGGGGCGACTCGGTTCATATTTAATTCGTCACGTCTTTAAGTACTTTCTACATTATTAATACTTTGCACCATCCATTTTAGCATTATCAGGAGAAAACTTCATATAAATCAGATGATTTGACAACGTGGGCTCTTCTCTTTACCTAACGAGCATTACAATCTTGATGCCACATGTCCAAAACTTGAAGGAAAAGAAAACGAGAGAATCGTCAATTGGGGCAATCTCGCAATTTCACGCTGTCGCCCCATCTTCGAGGTGGCTTCGTGCCATTGAAAAAGTGACGTCATAGGGTTTGACCAAACGGAACACACCGATGTGACTTGTCTCGGTGCAGTGAACCTGCGAAGCACGGGAATCGGGAGCACAGACTATTCGCCCTTGGAGAGAAAGTGACGTCGTGAAACCCACATGGATTTTCTCCCCTAGAAAATTGAGCATTTTTAATAAGATCTTGATAAGTGACAGAAAATGAGATCGTTCAAAACACTAATTTTAATCACACATTGTGATAAACACTATAAAAGTCGAACCGTTTCTTGTAAAATATGCTTTGTATACGTTGTTTAAGAGGTTGACATATGACTCTAATATTATCATCCCATGTGAAATAATGAAGATGGTTTGACTAGAGGGAAAAATTCATAAAAAAGTCTTAAACTTTTTTTTTACTCTTTTTTATTTATTTATCTCATCAATGGTTAAAGAATACATTCCGTCACAATTCTATCCATAATGACCGTTAAAATATCAATGGAGTGGTGTGTAGATAGTGTTATGCACAATTTTATATTGTCATTATGTTGAAAATACTTTTGGATCAATGATACAATTTTTAGGATATCGACAGGATGAAAAAGAACTTGAGGTATTCACGTCTCACAAGGCAAAATTTTGACTTTTTATTTTTTATTTTTATGAATTAACCCTTGATTTTATACATAAAGCTCTTGTTTTTTTACCCATAATTGGATGTGACTGTATTGTCATATATTTTTCTTGCCTCGTGACGTACTAACAGTCGTCACGGTGGTTGAGCTGCCGTCCTATAGAAAATTCGTTCATCGACGTTGCCTTTATACCTTTGAATTTTCAACGGCTTGCCTCCGCAAGTTAATAATAATTCAGAAGAGGATTCTTCCAAAAGATTCAAACCCACGTGGTTTGACTTTCAAACAGAGCAGAGCGAAAAAGATGGCGGAATCCAGTGCGGTTTAAGGAGGCAATCTGTCGCGTTCACGATGTCGGAAAGGAAGCTGAGGTTTTGCGAGCCATGAAAAGATGGTTGAATTAATATCACCCACCTTGAAAAGGACAGAAATTGCTATTTTAATCCCTTGGTCCTGGATATATGTCAATTTGCCCCTCTGAATTAGCTCAAAATCACGTCAATTTAGCTCGATCTATGAATTGTCTCATTGTCACATGCATTTGACATGATCAATAGAAACAGCAGATGTAAGAACTTGTGGCTCTGGCTAAGCTATAATTCGCAAATTACTTATCGAGTTGGGTAGGGTATAGCAGTATTAATTTAATTTTTTTGGTTGAGGAAAATTTCATTCATTTGTCATAATCAAACATGAAAGGAATATAGAAAGCTTCCAAGCAAAACAAATCCAACAAAAGATGTAAAACAAATCAAAATCCAGAAACACAAAAGAATACATCATGCAGTTCTGAATATGCTCTCATCCCAAAATACAATATATACACAACCAATCACCTAAATTGTCAGTGAGGGACACATGTCAAGATCTTCCTTTCCATAAAGTATGACTAGTAGTGTGTACCTAAGTTTGTCATTCTCAACATCATTATCATACAGAGATGTGAACCATCGCAAATTGAACGCCTCGAATGAACTTTCAAATCTAGATTTAAATCAAGAGATAAAAGCTCCTAAATTTATATCTACACCTAAATAGGGAAAGGAGAACTTTTTCCAAATCTCGGATAAGTTAAAGAACCATGTCTGGGCATCTTGTTGGCTGGATTGATGATAATTTTCTCATAAAATTTTCAGCTGCAGGCAAATTTACTCACCATGACAAGCGGAAAAAAAAACAATAATTACGAGCGAAAGAGGTTGTCATATGAGGTAAACAAAGACTCTCAAATTAGATTGCAAGAGTATGACAAAAAAAAAAAAAAAAAAAACAGAGATTGGGAGAGGAAAAAAAAAAAAAGAAATCAAGGCTTAGAAAAGAAAAGCACAGCTAAGCAGGCTTCAGCTTTAGAAAATTAAAGCTGAAAGCATGTAGGTGATGTTTCTATGAGGGAGGAGTTTTTGGGAAAGAGAGGGTTGCCGACAGAGAGATTAGGGTTTTCAATTTTAATTAATTTAGGAGGTAAATCGAGCACTTGATTTAGGTAACAGGTCTATTTAATATTTATTATTCATTTTAGGGGACTAATTGACAATTTCCCAAAAATCGATTTTATGTTGGGTCACTACTACTTTATCAGTTTTCATGAAACATCAACAAAAAAAGAAAACTTGAGAATTTATCAGGTCGATTGCTTGTGTTAGAAAAGAAACAAAAGAACCCACACATCCACGGTTGGCAAGTAATATTTGTGCTCGGAATTAATTTGTTATAGTTATGAGACTGGAATACGCAAAAAAGAATGAAGACTCCGATGGAACAAAGCCAGCAAAAATGTCAACTGGAAAAAACAAACACAGAAAGATAAAAAAAGAAATCATAAATTTTACCAAATAACATGTTAATTAGACAAAAATAAAAAAAAGAGGCTAAAACGGATGTCAAATATATTAAAATTTCTGAAGAAAATTCGAAATGGTGGGAATAAACAAATTCAAATTACGGAACACAATATACGAAGGTCATTGGGTCCAAAACATAAACTAAATAGAGAGAGAGAGAGAGAGAGAGAGAGAGAGAGAGAGAGAGAGAGAGAGAGAGAGAGAGAGAGAGAGAAATTAAAATTAAAACGAAAATATTCAATTTGGGAAATAATTTATTGAAAAGAATCATAGAAATTTCCTCCTAAATAATAACGTGGAAAAAGCATTTCGCCGGGTCCAGAACACAGAGCCTGAAGGGCCTATTCTTGATTCACTTATATCTTGGTCCCCAAGCCCATTCCGCTCACAAGCATTTCGTTAGAGTGAGGCAAATTTTAAAATAAATAAGTGCTCGAGCGAACATGGGTGTGCATAGGAACCGGACCGGGTCGGACTAAACCGTTGAGACAATTTCTAGTTCCAAGTGCAGAACCAGACCGCCTGGACTGCCGGACCAATATATATAATTTATTTTTAATTTTCTTATAAAGAGCAAAGAAAATAAAATTACCAAAATCCTAAACTGGATTGGTCCCAACCGGGAATTGGATGGGGACTAACCTGTCCAATTCTTAGTTCCAAGAACCTAGGAACTGGCCCTTCCAGTTCTCAATTCTAAGATGGACCCAGCGTAACTTGAGAATTGATTATCTCTACAAGCGAGTAAAAATAAATTTACCCTCTTTCTGCAATAATGTGATCAATCTAACTAATGATAAATTAATATACTTTATTTTCAAAATTGGAATACGCAATATGCTTAATGACAGTTTATAACCAATGATAATGTCCGTTATAAAATTATTACCCTGACTTTTTCGGACATTTATTAATCTTATGTAATAAGATATTTAGGATCATCTATCAACAATTTGAATCGTGCATATGCATGATATGTTATCGATGTCTAATAATAGGGTCCTCAAGCACTAGTAAAAAGCTAATAGATCTTAGGAAAAAAAATCTATCTATCAACTATACCTGATTCTTTCGAGTGTGAAATGATATAAGTAAATTAATTTGTTCAGGTAACCCGAGCATCTATTGTAAATTGTTTTCCTTAGCTCAACCTTTTAATTTCTGTAAAGTGATACAATATTTACTTTAATTGTAAGTAACAGCATATTTCTTAATTATTTATCGCTCACGTTTTAAACCTATATTTTGGATATATAAAGATTTATATTTATATTTATATCATACAAGGATATATAAAGATTTATATTTATATTTATATCATACAACGCATGAGATCCAGAATGTTCGGCTTAAAGCAACTACTTATTAAAGCATACTCATCATCGTCGCCTCACTAAAGTACTAATCGGAGTAGAGCCAAAGTTCTCCTACGCCCAGCACAAATCGAGCCAATGCCGCAAAAGAACCAAGGTCTCCTCAGATGGAGGAGCGATCGGGAATTTGTTCACTGAGCATGAAGGCTCATAACGCATGAGAATAAGCCATATACCACTAGACGGACCACCGACGCTGGCCGTCGTCCATGTCCCCCGCCGGTGGTCCTCGTCCTCATCTTCTTTGTCTTCTTTGTTGTGCTTTCCTTTCACTCATCGAGTTTGATCAAGATTTGCTGTATTTCGGACTTTCCTTGATTAGAATGTTTAGATAAGGTCATGAACAAGTTCCAACAGAGACCAAACTCTCAATATTTCTTTCAATCGAATCCACAATCATCCCTTGAATTGAATTCGACCCTCAATTCAGTAGGGTTTGCACATGCCTGAAGTTTCCTTGGTCGTGCGCATCTCAAAATAGGTGAATACCTCCGTCAATCTTCAAATCTTTTTTTGTCCCCAGCTCCAATGAGTGGATGCGGCGCTTATTTTGGAATGTCAATCCTTTTTATAAATGTGATTTGTACCACGTTTTCAGTCTTATAATTCGACCCAAAAAAGAGTCTTATAATAAGTTTATCAGCTCAAAATTTGCTTTCCCTAATTTACAATTAGGAAGAGAAAATGAGGATACATTCTAAAAAAGAGTGATATTGAAATGGCGCCGCATTCAACTTAAATATAATGAGGATGGGTATTTCGGCGAATCCCTGGGATTCGTTCCTAGGAAATTGATGACTGTCGGATTGCAAAAGAATAGATTTGGATAGAGGATAACTCATTTCAAAATAACAGCTTGAGCTAGAATGTATTCTAGATAAGTTGAATATATCAAGGAACCGATCGAATTCAATTTTGCCATCCCTAACGATCCTTTGAAAAAAAGAAGAAAAAAAAGCCAATGTTCAGAACTTTCCTTCGTGACCAGTTCAACTCTAGCTCCTCTTTCACCAAATGTCAACTCGATTTCAATTGAACTTCCGGTGACATCATGCTTGAGGTGATTCGCAGGTCGGAAAGAGGGTTAAAAAAATGACCTAATAGAGATCAAAGTCAAGTCTTAACCAAGTTATACCTATCTCAATCTCGGAAACAATAATGTCCGCGCATAATCTAGTAATTTACTCGTTTGTTTGTCTGAGTCAAGTATTCAAACATGCACGAGAGAAAACGAGAAGACCTGTTCCTGGTCGTTCCAATGCCTTAGTGGGAACGCATGATTTCTCCGACCACGAGCCACGAAGATCTCCCTTTATTCTCGTTAGTCGTTTTAGGCCACCTTCCAAGAATAGCTTCCGTCGATTCCAACCAGTACAAATCCTCTCAACAATTTCCAACTTTAGTATATATTTCCCTCCATAATTCTAGGTTTGTCTTTCTTTGTCTCTCTCTCTCTCTCTCTCTCTCTCTCTCTCTCTCTCTCGTTCTTCCTCAATCTCCAATTCGCCATGCATTCTCAACCTCAACCAAGAAAGGGTTGACAATTCTCAACCGAGTTTCGACAAACTCGAAAGAGAAATTCCTCCATCTTTGTTGGTTTCTGGGATTTGTGGTTTTCGATGGGGACGTATAGGTCGGATGACGACTACGACTATCTGTTCAAGGTGGTGTTGATCGGCGACTCCGGTGTTGGCAAATCCAACCTGCTCTCAAGGTTTTCGAGGAATGAGTTCAGCATGGAATCCAAATCCACGATCGGGGTCGAGTTTGGGACTCGTTGCATTCGAGTCGATGATAAGGTCGTCAAGGCACAGATTTGGGACACTGCAGGCCAAGAAAGGTTTGACCCAATTTTATAATATCTACATCTCCTCGTCCTTTCCATGGATTGCCATTTATTACGAATTATAGACTCCACTGCTTTTAATTGAGACCTTTCTTAGAAGGATGTTGCCTTTTCTAAGAACTATCTTTTCAAAATTAGAATCTGCTAATGAGATCTTAATCAAACCTCAAGCATTCCTTATTATAAACTCTAGTGACAAATGATTCGATTTTCTTAAACCTGGTTTTCGTCGGGTTTGTGTGGACGTCTGGTAGGTAAGATTGACAATGTTTGGACGTAATGATCCACCTTGACTCGTGTATATGCAGAGAAGAAAATTTGGATATGACAGATCTTGAGATGCAAACTAATACATGTCATCAATGAGTCATTGTTAAGTCCATTACGGGTGAAGAAAAGATTTACGCTAGCGTTGTTGATTGCAAGTCACTGGCAAGCAGTTCGGTTGCAATGGCTAACTCGCATTCTACATACATGGTGCGGTCAATTGCGGTTATTCAGAATTTGGTTCTTCCCAAATTTGTCATTCGAAGAGAGGATTGCATTTCTGAACCGGCATGTTTACACGAACTAAGGGACATGCTAGTGCAAATTGTTGTCAGTGATCATTGACGAAGAAAGGAGCTTAATTGCCAGCTTTAGGAATAAGTTAAGAGACATTCTCCGTTTTATATTTCTGTGTTTGGTAGAGATCATTACTGGCTAATGTAACATTACGGCGAGTAGAGGCCTGCTTGTGAATAGGAAGTTGTTCATGTTCTGTTCTTAATTATATCTAATCTTCTTTTCAGGCGGTAATGTTTGTCTGATAATCTGTTGTGTTTAACATAGATACCGTGCGATCACAAGTGCGTATTATCGAGGTGCAGTGGGTGCTTTACTAGTCTATGATATCACTCGGCATGTCACGTTCGAGAATGTGGAGAGGTGGCTAAAGGAACTCAGAGACCACACGGAGGCCAACATCGTGATCATGCTCGTTGGGAACAAGGCGGACCTGCGCCATCTCCGTGCCGTCTCCCTCGACGATGCCAAAGCATTCGCCGAGCAAGAGCACACCTTCTTTATGGAGACATCTGCATTGGAGGCGCTCAATGTCGAAAATGCCTTCACGGAAGTGTTGACTCAGATCTACCGTGTGGTGAGCAGGAAAGCTCTCGACGTCGGCGACGACCCTGCAGCACTGCCAAAGGGACAGACCATCAACGTCGGGAACAGGGACGATGTCTCGGCCGTCAAGAAGGCCGGCTGTTGCTCGTCATGAGAAATCATGGGTCGGGTGCGAAAGTGCTTTGCTCTTCATAGCTTTGTCTTTCCTGTAGAGGGGGAGTGACACTGAAGACGGACTTCATCAGTAATCATGTATACAAAAACTTAGACACCCTTATAGCATATATAATGTTAGCTAAATTTATTGCACTTAAAAACAAATGATTTTGGCAGATACTCTTTCCTTATTGTTTGCTTCCTGTTCTTTCTTTTTTCCCTTGTGAACTTATTTTGCTGGGTTTCTACACATGTTTCTGAAAAGCATTACCTATTACTCATAATCGAAGCATGGTTCATCATCTGCAATTACTAAAAGCATCATCATGATCAGTAATTATTCCAAGTACATTTACAGGAGACTTCATTACGTGTAGCCTGTATTAACACTGGTTCTGTTACCTGATATAGCGAATCCAGAAGATTGTCAGAAAATCATTTGCGAAGCCTGAAATTCCGGCTATTGCTGCAGAAAAAGTTTGTAATAGCAGAACATGTCTAAGAGATATTAGCTAGCTGGAGTAAAACAAAATTCTCTAATGCAAGACGGCCAGTAATAGCCCTGAGTTCTGAGTTATAGCAACTGATAAATAGCAATGGAGCCACGCATGAAAGTGACAGAGAAGCTTACCTTGAATCTTAGTAGAGAAACTGTGTCGCCGAGAGGAAATGTATTAGGGTACGAGGGCTCAAATTAATATGTTGCATAGGGGAAATAAAAAACGAAACTCTTCCATGCGACTACCATTCAAAGAGGACAGCAAAACTGATTCTCTATTCTCAAGACTCCTTATGACGGTGTAGAGAACCCCATCAGATCGAACAAATGACACTGCAGTAGTTCAGGAGTTATACACTTCGGTAGGATGTTGCAATTTCCTTCCAGGAATTGATCAGTGTCCTATTTTTGTGACTGAGGACATGAATAGCTCCCTAACTCAAGAGGTCAACTTAGAAGAAGTGAAATAGGCTTTTTTTGACTGGTATCCCTTAAAGCACCTGGGCCTGATGAAATGAATGCTCTGTTTCATAGAGAGGATTGGGATGTGGTACCGAAGGATGTTTTCAAGGAAGTTCTGTAGTCCTTTGAATCAGGGACCCTCAATCCTCCGTTAAACAGAAGGCAAATTACTCTGATTCCTAAAGTCTCTACCCCTGAAAACCTTGGTCCATATCGTCCTATAGGCCTATCCAGTTTTGCACACAAAGTTATTGCAAAAGCGTTGGCTAAAAGGATTTCCTGTAATGATTATGCCTGAGCAAAGTGCCTTTGTACAAGGGAGACAAATACAAGATAGCTTTATTTCACAGAAAATGTTACATTCCTATTTATTTCACATAAAATGTTACATTCCTAAAAAATGTTTTCCGAAAAGTCATTTTTCACGAAAATTGCAATATTTTTCGATATTTGATTGAAGTCTGAAAAAGAATTGGAAAATATCCTTTTCGTTTGGAAAATAAAATATAATTTGATTTTCCTAAATAAACATAAACTATTCGGGCTTTAGGGACTTGCGCATGGGCAACCAGAGAACCCTTCCATTATGGATGGCAATAATATGGCCAATTATAAGCATGAGCACCAAGATACGTGGGTCAAGCCTTGATGGACCTTGACTTGGGCAAGGCTACTGAGGTCCTAAGCAAGAGCGCTGGCATCGATCTCGCGTCCACATAACCCAAAATCCAGAGGTGCTCGTGCACGACTTCTTGGCACCTTGGTTCAGGCCATAGAGGTTGGTCCTGGAACATTAAGGCTAAGCATGGGACCCTGGGTACCTTGTGCTCAGGCTAGAATCCCCAACAGTTGAGCCTTGGTCCATCGAGGTTGGCCTAGGGATGTTGGTGCTCGTGCTTGGGTCCTTGACAACCAATCCTGGGTCCTCGGCGTTTGAACTCAAGTCCATCAAGGCTGGCCAGGGACCCTAGTCTTTAGGACCTAGGCCCGGGTGTCACGGACCTAGGCACTGGTACCGGGGGCCCAAGCCCAAGTGTGAGGGATCTGAGCATGGGCACTAGGTCTTGGGCTAGGCCTCAATGGATTCAAGCTCAGGTGTTAGGGACCCAATCGTGGGATGCTGGGGAATGGGGATAAGCGTTAGGGTTCTATTGCCCAAATGCAAATTTTTTGATCAAATCGTCGATATCTAGTTATATTTTTGAAATGATTTCTGATTTTGTAAAAATGAAATCATTTTCCTGAATTTAAGTATAGGTTTATGTTAACTTTGAAAACATTTTTCATCAACTTATATTCTTAAATGATTCAAATGCTGGAAAATGTAAAAAATGTTTTCCTGCAAAAGTTTTTCATGAAATAAATGAAGTTTAAAGAGAAGAAAAAGGAGAAGAATGCCTAGGGTATCCTAAAACTTGACATCAAGAAAGCCTATGTTGGGGTAGAGTGGAATTTCCCGAAACATGTTCAAAGTTTTGTGGAAATTTGGGCGAATTGAATAACGTAATGTGTGAAGACTATAACTTTCAATGTCAGGCTAAACCGGGAGCCCTTTCAATGTCAACCCACCCATTTAAACGTGGTAAAATATTAGCACTTGCATAACGGGTATAGAGTGAAAAAATTATATATGAATATATAATAACAAGCTCTATATAAAGATATAATAACGTCCCTTCTTTTTCGCATAACCCAATAACAAATGCTGCGGGGTCAAAACACCTAACTCGGGAGTTGACATTTATTATTGTCTTAATTAACAATCCTAACATCAAATAACGCAATTAGCAATTATGTAAGTTGCGATGGTACTTATTGCCAGTAGTTTAGTGTGAATATTAAGTATTTCAAATCATTATATGTATGCATCTACGTCCTAGTTAATTTATCGAGCACGTAGACCTTAGGCAACTTGCTTAATTTGACTCATAAATTTGGGGCGATAGCAGCAGTTTGAATTTTCAAAATACATATTGAAAATACAATGTCATCCCAGATTTAGATAGAATAACTTTACCACCTCACAGCTTAAATCTTTTTTCCTTATAAAGAAAGAAGGGTTTCCTCAGATGAACGGAAAGAATTGAGAGTACTTATCAAAATTCAAGGTTGGTTATGAATCAGGTGGGCTCATTAGGGATGTCTTGGACTACTCCTAAACCTCTTTAGTGGGCATGGTATCAGCTCATGTCTAACCCTACATTTTATTGATGGGCCACAAATTATAAATATCACTTACATGCGAATTTAATCATAATTAATTATGGGTGATTCTCACGTTTGTAACTCACCACTCATAGATATGATTGGAGGGAGTTTGGAAAAGTACTACCTGTGGAGCCTTGGCCCGAAAGACCCTTGAAATGTGGGTTTCAAAAGCAAATTAAGCTTAGATGATCTGGGCTTTGAATGACAAGTTTGTTAGGTGCCATGTGGGCGGCCTGTTGGCCCAATCACAAGACAAACTTCGTGCAAACATGCCTAATGGAGATTCTGTGGCTGGAGACTGAGAGGTGCCAGAAATATTCTTTTTGTGCAAGATGTAGCCAAGTTCGAAGCCTCTTTATTTTGTCATCCTAGACACTTCTCTAAAGATGCAAATAAAGCGCAAACTTCTCCTTTGAAACAACTCAAAAAATTTGACTTGGAGTGCATTCGGATTGATCAAAGCGAAAAGAAGTGAAGGGTCATGATAACCCAGAGGGAAATCTTCCTTCTATATGGGAAAATAAAATAGGATGTAAAAATGAAGTAACTACTTTTTGCGGCTCATACTTCATCACCAAACAAAGTGCCGGTCACAGGAACAGAGAAAGACGCAGAGAGAGTTGGAAAATCAAAAAGAGGAGATTATATTACATTTACTTGAAAGGGTTTAGGACTCCATATGATAAGATAAGAAGTATCGGACTTAGATTTCACACTGCTCAAAGATTTATGATGCTGGTTAAATTTAAGATTATCACTTGCTCGTTCGTTTACATAGGATATACAATTAGAGCAATGTCTGGGAATAGTAGGTCTCTTCCTGCATGATTTTCTCTCCTGCCATTTATCTCGGCTGCTGATATTTCTGAAAGCAACTAGCTTGGGCTTCCACATATATATTTTTCAGAGGATAAAGCCCAAAGGGGATTCTACATCTGACAAGTTGGCCCATAAGCGAGCTTCATGTGGTTTCCCAGAAGCAAAACGCGCTTTTTCGAGTCCCTGCAAAACTTGTCAATGGCCAAAAGATGATGCTAGGTATACTACAATCGGTTAATAAACTTGATTTCTGTGACACGCTGTAATTTTTTGTCACATGTTATTTGCATATATTCAAATGCTCACGTGTAAACTACTACGTTATTGACATACCAAGTTTTATATCTAATGATAGTGCTCCTTGTTGGCTCATCTAGTGAAGGCAAGGTATGTGAAATTCAGATACGCAATGAATTCATTATTTTATTGTTTCAATCGAGAATGTTTGGTGATTTGTTGTAACTTATCATTAAAATATACTTAATGCGGTATCAATGAGATCGGTGTATATATATTGAGCATGATTTTTTTCTTTAATCTTTCAAACAGAATTTTTCTATTATACAAGACATTGTTAACAAAAGAGGCTCTACTTATTGAAATTTGGTAA
The DNA here is from genome assembly GCA_016097605.1 of Eucalyptus guilfoylei. Classification (NCBI taxonomy): domain Eukaryota; kingdom Viridiplantae; phylum Streptophyta; class Magnoliopsida; order Myrtales; family Myrtaceae; genus Eucalyptus; species Eucalyptus guilfoylei. The sequence goes on from CM027864.1 coordinate 32,072,621, forward strand.
TCTACATATTGAATAAAAAAGAATTCATTGTCTTATTACGTTATAAGTTCGGAAGTACATATATAACTTGAAAGATGCTGAATTAACATAAACTGATGATGCGGTTTTTATTTCAACACAATTGCGAAACACGTTAAGTATTTTGTTTGTAATATACTGTATTTTTGTACGTCAACTAAATTTTGTCAATTACATAACAATTATAGTTTCAGACAGAAGTTTGAAAAAGATTGTAGAAAGTGGGTCTCGGTGATTATGGCAGTAGCATGGGTAGCACCTTATCCTCGAATTAATCAACAAGCTGTCGACCACCACAATTAATTTATTAGGATATCAAAAGTGGGAGTAGGTGATCGTCGGAGTCACATCGGAAGCAACTTTTCCTTGTATTTGATTCATAAGCTGTCAACCACCAACATTAATGTATTAAGATGTCGACTAGTGCATGACAGGCACTGAATAAGGATCTCTATTAAAATATACAACAACAAGCTCTTTATTAGAGAGTGCAATAGAGATATTGCTTGCAAGGAGAACCCTCAACTTGGATCTGTGCTGTTCAATATCATGAGTTTTGTTCAACCAAAAGAAAATAGTTATAATGAGCTTCAATGTTGCAAATTAGCAATTAGTAAAAGTTTCAATATTATTTTTGTGACTCTTCCTATTATATATTTCCTTAGAATTTTTTCATGAATTTTCATATTTTCTTTCAATTTTTCAATAATCTAATTGGCTACATGTAAAATATCCACCTGTCATACAACAAGGACAATTAGGAATTTCCTAACTATTAACCAGTGATTATATTTTACATTATATTTACATTGATATAAAATATGAACGAAAAAACCCACCTTAATTTTGTTTTATAGGGGAAGATTCATATGTTCTAGGATACAACCTAATGAATAATGTTGATTCTAATTTTAGATGGATAAAAAAATTCACTGCCGTGCAATGCACAGTTATGCTGCTAGTATATTATTGAATTGAATGTTTGGTATGCCTCAGGATAAGACAAGACTAAAAGTATAGAATTTATACCACAAAAAACCCCAAATTATCATATATATAACAAATTTACCATCTATTAATTTTCATTAAATTTTAATGTTAAATTACTGAATTCGATAACACATGATAATTGACGGGTATATTAATTTTATATTTTACCCTCAGTTTATTAGAGGTGTAGCAATTTGTGGTTTTTCAAACTATTAATTCAATTGAACGGATATTGACAGAGAGTTATGCTCTAGTTTTAGGGGTTTTTTGTGGTCACAAAATTAGTTTGTCATAAATTTGTCACAATTATACTAATTTAGAATTTTTTCGTAATATTAATCCAAAAGTATAACACTAGTTAGAAATACTAAAATTGAACAAGAAAAGGTTATGACAAACGTGTGGTGATTGTTCATTCCCATTTTTCAAAAGTACAGCAACACTTGCGATATTAATTCTAAGATTAAAGAAATGATCTCGTATATCATTCAAGAATGAGTTTGGGGAAGCTATCCTTTTATACGAGAAATAGCGTTATCTTCTTTTCGATCAATTTTCCTCGTGTTATATGGGGACGAGGTAACATTAGTTTTGATGAATCATTATTATATAGGAAAGAAGTCGGGAGTTGGGAGAAAATGCTTTGCGTTTGTGTAAAGACAATCAAAGTAGCCGATGCTGAGTAGGATGACTTGGAAGTAAGTCGAAAGTGCGAATTCCACCTAAGACAATGATGGTTTAGACTTACGCACCTGGGCATCTTTGTCCTAAAAAGCTGAGCAACAATGATGTCTATGCGTGGCACATGGATTCACTGGGTCCATGTGCCGCCTTTTTTGTCCTTTATAGATCCACTACACGGATTCTGGTAAAGAAGCTTTGATTTCTTTAACATTATAGAGATGGGCCGTTTGATTCGTCATTGAAAAAATAACTTTAGAAAAATATGAATATATTTGAATTAAAGGAATTTTCTAAAATATTATATTATTTGGTACATTATAATTTTAAAATGCATTGAGAAATAATTTTGATTTAAACGTCGTTTGGTAAAAATTATATTTGTAAAAAGCTTTTACTAATTTTTCTTAAATAAGTCTCAAAATTATTTTTGGTAGAGCTCAGCTGTCATCAAATAGCCTCCCTTGAGGTCGCCCAACCTTAGGGGAGGTTGCCTAAGGTTTTGGCCGTTGGATAGTCTCGCTTGGTGAGGCTACCTTAGATTGTGCAACCTTAGAAATGCATGGATTCCCGGACCTAGGCAACATCGCCTAAGGTCACCGAGGACACACAAGCCCTTAGGTGGTGGTCATTAGCCTCTAGCTCCTCTATGCAAATCAGGTAGATGAACAATGAACGTGAACAGTGCCGAGACTTGCATTCCTAAAATGCTAAAAGCCCAAATAAGGTGGAGACTTGTTTTGGGTTTTCAGTTTTCTCAATGCTAGTATTTGGCCAATAGGGTTCCAAAATACTTGTAACGCCTCTTACTTTTTAGGCTCCTTGAAAAAGCTAAACCAAATGGGGCTAAAGAGTGGGGACTAGTGGCCCAATGGCTCGATTTTAGTCCCTGTTTGTGAAAAGAGTGGTAGAGGCAGCGCATGAGAAAAACATTGCAAATTAATCTTTATTTGTATTTGCCTCATTCGATATCATAAGCTTTGTTCAAAAGTGTTACTGATGACCCAACCTGATTGCCAATTGATTGACGTTGAGTTGCGTCATGGATCAGTACGACCAAAAAACACAAACTGACCAACCTGATTGTCAAGTCTCCAAGAAGCAGGCTAAAACTTGAATTCGAGACCAAAATATTGGATTATTATGACCAACTGACATGACAAATCCTTAGCGATCTATGTAAAACGAAAATAAAGTCTTAAATATTATAATATAATGCTCAATAGTTTGATGACCAATTTAATTGACTTCGCAAGCTAATAGAACTGGAGAATTATGATATTCAAGAGATTCAATTTGATCGAACTAGTTGATAAATTGGATTAAGCTAGTAATGCCTTTTTCATGACATCAAGCTCTAGCATCTTTCATCTATCAGATCATCAATATTTTTTTCTTTGTCTATTGAGAGAAAATATGATCTAACCTCTCTAATTAAACATTGGTCATGTAACTACAAAATGCAAGTCCATGATCCCAAGGGGTGAGCACCATGCTAGAGTAGACCCTAGAACTAGATGGAACGGACCCTACATGGCCAGTTTTGGTCCAATTTTAGTGTGTACAGGGTAAATTCTAGGTTTGAAAAAACTAGAAATTAGTCCAAACATAGTAGGTTCTAGGTTTTAGGTTTGGAACTTACCCACATTAGAACCGCTCACCCTTGACTTGCACACCTTTCGTGCTTGTTCAACAGAAGTTGTATTTTCGGGATGGTGCTTGTTGGTCCTATAATACCAAAAGTCACAATCGCTTCCTCAATTGAATGGCGTACTTTGCAGCTTTTGGCAGTGTCCAATTTGTCTCCAACGTGGTGAATGCCGACTCAATGGGAAAACTTTTTGGGACATGCCTTGTTTGATCTTCACCTCCATCAAAGAATTCAATTTTTTCAAGCCATTGATGATCTTTAATACTCCACAATAATAAGATGCCGTATATTTTTCATCTTTTATGGATTGTTACTTTTGGCAAATGAAAATTTCTTTGTTGCTTTAACTTTCATTTTGCTTAACTAAAGGATGAGTTGGACACTTCCCAATTGCTTTATATTTTTGTTTGTTTTGCACCGTACTTCTCTGTGACATTCGGAATTTCCGTATTTATAATTATGTAATATTCGAAAATTCGTATTACGATAATGATACTTATATTTTGAGCTAAGTATTATTTACAAGTTGGTTATGCTTTACTTTGGTTTGTTTTGTGGGATTTTGGATAGTCAGAATGTGCTCATTTTGCTATATTTGTCTTGATAACTCATTACATATTCGTTTTGCTTCTTTCTGTCTTATTCTAAGTAGTTATAATTTGATCACTATGCTGTATTTGCCTTAATATTTTATTGCATGTTCTGCCTCTTTCTATTTCATTTTGGGCAGTTAGAATCTGGTTATTCTACCATCTTTGTATTGATGACTTATTGTATGCTTGTTTTGTTTCTTTCTATCTCATTCTGAGGAGGTACGGACACTTAGAGTGCCAAAACTTGGCATGGAGGGACACTTAAGTGCCAAAACTTTGGAAATGTACACTTAAGTGCCAAAATCGAAATAAAATTGATCACTTAAGTGCCATTTCAGCCAAAATCCGACCAAATTGCTGACGTGGCAATTTTCCGGCGAGGTGAGTGCAAAACGGCATCGTTTTGCATGTTGACGTGGTGCAAAAACGATGTCGTTTTGTCTCGATGTGTAAATAATTAATATAAAAATTAATTAAATTAAATTTAAAACTAAATTTATTTAAAATATTCTAAAAAATAAAAAACTTAAAATTTAAAAACTTAAAAAGGGGGGGGGGCGAAGGGAGGCGGTTGAGGGCTGAGCCTTCACCGCCGCCGCCTCCCCGCTGCCGCCGGGAAGAGCCGGCGACGGAGAGGGGAGGATCGGCCGGGGTTGCCGGCCCTTGGCCGACCGGTGGCGAGGGCCGTGAGCCCTTGTTGGATCTGGGTGAGGGCCGCGACCCTTGCCCCAGATCTGGGCGAGGGCTCGTGAGCCCTTGTCGCCTCCCTACTGTCGTCGGGAAGGGTCGGTGACGGTGGGGGGAGCATCAGCTGGCGTTGTCGGGCTTTGGCCAAGGGCCGGCGGTGAGGGCCCGCGAGCCCTTGCAGGCCTCTGGCGGACGGTGGAGAGGCCCCTAACCCTCGCCCCAGATCTGGGCGAGGGCTCACAAGCCCTCGCCGCCAGCCCCTGGCCAAGGCCCGGTTACCCTAGCTGATGCTCCCCCTGAGAGTGCTAGTATGAACGCCTAAAGGGGGGGTGAATAGGTGTAAAAACAAATTCTTCTTTCCTTAATGATTTGAATCAGAACAAGGATATAATCAAACAGATTAAAATACAAAATAAGTAAAGAGATAAGGAAAGAGAATTGAAACACAAAGTTTATAGTGGTTCGGCTTAGACCAAGCCTACATCCACTCTCCCACGCTAACAGCTCACCAGCTGGATTTCACTAAGAATCAAAAGAGATGTTACAATCTCACGTCCTCGATTCCATAGTGCAAAGACTCCACTATACTTCCTCGAGGTCTCACAAAATTCTCTCTTTTGAGTACAGTTGTATGCTCAACAAATGAATTAGCAAAGAGTAAGGAGCTTCAGACTTTGGAACTTTTCTATCTCTCACTTCCTCGAACAACTAGAGTGTCTTCCTTTTATACTCCTCCATGCCTGCATAACCGTTGGCACCTTCCAAAGGAGTTCGTCCAATCTACCCGTTGGATCGAATCAATTAGGGAGATCTCGCGTTTAATTAAGGAATATGAAGATAACTCATTAATCCTATTTGCCCATACAATCAGGATCTAGGTTTCCATAAGTAGAACCTTCCAAGTATACTTCGCCAATCAATGGATCTGTCTTACTCGATTTACTTATCATATGAATAATAGATCTTTATATGCTTTCTCCAATCGTGAGATAATCTTCGACCAATCGAATCAAATCCTTAAGGATATCCTCATATCTGGATTAAACTTCTTTGATGATCTAGAAACTGTCAACGAGGGCAGACTTTAAATCTTGAGTCTGGCGATCTTAAGTCTGGAAGTCTTCAGACTTTGATAGATGAGTCTGTAAGTCTTCAGACTATGAAACGTTTTGTCAATTTCAAAATACAGAAGGAAGATTTCTCCAACAATCTCCCCATTTTTAATGGTAACAAAACTTTCCTGCAAATTTAGACACTTTGACCTGCAAAACAACACTCAAGCAAACCAAGATTTTCTTGTACAAATATTATTAAAGATTAGAGAAAGATAGTAGCGTAACTGCAATCACAGAAAACATGTTAGTCCTGAAGACACAACTATCTTTAGCATAATCAATAATCGCTTAAGTTACTTTAGCAAGTCTCAGTAGTCCAAACCAGTCCAAAACAAAATCACACCAAACCAATATAAAGTCCAAACCAAACAAAGATAATGTCAACACGAAAACTCAAATCTGCATAAACTTCTCCCCCTTTTTTGCAACAGCGAAAAGTGGAGATCGAACAAAAAAGATGGTTAAAAAAGATCAAGAGTTAAGGCTTCTTGGGCATGTGAACAAGCTCGTATTCTCCCATTGAGTGCACTATCTTTTCAAGCTTGTCGAAACTTTGCTTCAGCGCCTGAAATTCTTTACCCTGCACGTTAGACTGAACTTGATTCTTCACGGTTATTTAACTGTTCATGAAGAGACACTGAAGTGGCCTTAACAGTGTTCTTGAGATCCAGCATCTCAAAACTCATAGCATATTGCTGATTCCACACATTCAATAGAATTTCCACCAGTCTTGAAAAGTCTGCTGTTTGAGCAGTTGTATCACTTGGACCAGTAGAGTGAAACTTGGAGAATTTTGAGAAATGATGGAGCCTCAGTGGATGGTCCACCATGACTGTTTTCTAGATAATGTGAGGCATATACTTCTTCTGGGTCTGCTGTAGAATGACTTACATTACTAGCAAATAAAGGTGAAGAAGTACCTTTTTGTCCATCAGCTCCCCCTGTTTTGATGCCCTCAGGTGGAGTAGGTAAAGCTTCCTCAGACTCAGAGTGATGCGCTCCAACAGATTCATCTCCTCTTATCTTAGAATGACTAGACAGAGAGATAGCCAAAGTTGGCTCGAAGGAGTCTTCTGCACCCTGATCTCATTCTCTCTCTTCTTCTTCTGCTACTTCTTCTCCTTCTTCCACTTCTTCTTCTTCTTCCTCCACTTCTTCTTTCTCCGATTCTTCTTGTTCCTCTTGTTCCTCTGCTTCTGCTTCTTCTCTTCTTCTTTCCTTTGTTTCCCTCTGTTTTTCTTCTTTCTCCGATTCTTCTCTCTCTCTTCCTTCCTCTGACTCTTCTCTTCTCTCACGAAAGCTGACAAAAGTCTTTAAATTTTTCAAGGCAGATATAGTAAGCTCATCCTCATCTTCTTCATCTTCCAGAATGAGAGCTCTTTTCTTCTTTACAGGAGCAACCATGGGCTCCTTGCCTTTTCTTTTAGTTGCAACAGAGTCTTGCTTTGCCTTGAGAGGAGATTTCTTGTTCATACGCTCCAGCACTTTGTTAAGCTCTTTTAAGCGCATCTTTGTCATCATTTTGAAACCAATTACCATCGGAGCGATGGATTTTAGACTTAATGGTGCAGATATATGAATTTTGAAGTGCCTAAAGAGTCTTGTGATAAGAGCAGAATAAGGAAGTTGTCCCTTATCCTTCGTCACAGTTTGATACATGTGGAACAGTATGGTGTGAGGCAGAGAGAACTTAAAACCGGTATTGATTGCACATATCAATTTGGCTTCAGATTGAGAAAGATCAGTCTTGGATGTCGATTTAGGACAAATGCAATTAATCATAATTTTGTGCAGCAAAATGTTAGAGGCACTCATCCTTGAATAAGAAAATTTTCCTTCAACATCCCTATCTCTCACCAAAGACATTATAGCATGAGCAATGGACACACTAATCGGTTGGAAACTCGTTCTTTCCACTCCGATTATGTTAGCCAAAATGTCCGTATTCACCAAAAATTCCCTGTCCTTCATAGTGAAGATAAAACTTTGTGCATCCAAGAAAGATAGATTCGAATAAAAATAAGCAGTAAGCTCTGGAAATGCAGCAGTGGATTCAGAACAGAACTTTTCCAATTGCAATAGAGCAAACTTTTCCCTCAGATTAACTTTTATCGAATCCAGGAAATCGAAATCAACAGTTCTAGGGTTCATCACCCCTCTCTTCAAAAGACTTGCATAAACCTTTTCATGATTCTTGGATCTAAAAAGGTTCGAACCATCAGTAATGTTTGCAGCCACCCCTGACCTAGGTTGAAAGTGAGAATACAACCTTTTATCATCATCCAGAGTTTGTGGTTGATTCGTAGTGCCATATTGTAGGTCACTTGGAATATTCGCAAACGTTTTCTCAGCTGATCCTTTCTCCGCAACTCCTAGCCTCTCCAACTCTCTCAAAAACAGGGTTTCATTCTTGAATCCTCTATCTTTTAAGAACTCATCAATTAGAGACATTGGCGTTCCTCCTTTCTTCAAATTCGAGTAGAGTTTGTAAGCATTCTTTGGAGTTAGAGTTCTTACAGGTTCAGCCTCTTCTATGACTTCATCGGCTGGTCGATTTGGGGAAGGTTGACGCTGCTAAGAAGGTTGTTGCTGACTTGGACGCATTGGAGGAGAATCTTCTTCTTTGGTTAAGTCAAAGTGGGTAGGACCCTCAGGCATACGACGTGGTCCCCTGCTTGCAATCCTTGAAGACTTTCTTAAAGACATTGACACTCCAATGGAGAGAATCACTAACTTGCTCGAAAAAGATGAAAACTTTCAAATGAATTGAGGGTGAAAGTGAAAGAAAATAGGAATTTTGTATTCTAGGGTTTTGGAATAAAAGTGAAGAAGACGAAACACAACAGTATATAAAGCAAGTAAGGCGAGGTAATCGAAGCATCATAAAAGGAAATAAAAATGATGTCTTTTCAAAAAATAATAACTTCCCTTTGTGAAATTAACTGAATTTTTTAAAAATCGATAACTGCCTTTTTGAAATAAGGAGTAATTTAATAAAGATAAATCCAATCAACTAATAGCCAATAGATAATCGTACATTTTCAAATTAAAATTAGAAATAACTTACAGTCGAGGTTTGAGGTCTTCTGAGTTTGAGCATTTAAAGACTTCTAACTTTGAGTCTTGAGAGTATCCAGACTTTGCTGAGTAAGAGATATGATATTAAGTCTAGTACGAATAGACTCAAATAGATTTTTATCCAGTGGCTTTGTAAATATGTCCGCCAGTTGATTCTTGGAGTCAATGAACTGGATCAATACTTCTCCATTTTGAACATGATCTCTAATAAAATGATGTCGAATCTCTATATGCTTTGCTCTTGAATGAAGAATAGGATTCTTGGTAAGATTAATCGCGCTGGTGTTGTCACATTTGATCTCGGTGCAAGAATCTTTGACTCCAAAGTCTCTCAGTTGTTGTTTTATCCATAAGATTTGAGAACATCAACTTCCAAGAGCCACATATTCTGCTTCTGCTATTGAAAGGGCTACCGTACTTTGCTTCCTTGAAAACCATGATACTGTCCTATTGCCAAGTATTTGACAAGTACCGGAAGTGCTCTTCCTTTCAACTCTGCATCCTCCTAAATCTGCGTCTGAATATCCAAGGAGGGTAAAGTCTCCTACTTTAGGATACCATAGACCTAACTTTGAGGAAGTTGCAACGTATTTGATGATGTGTTTTGCAGCACTTAGATGAGATTCTTTTGGATCTGATTGAAATCTGGCACACATGCAAACACTAAACAAAATGTCAGGTCTAGAAGCAGTAATATAAAGAAGTGAACCAATAATACTCCTGTAAAATTTCTCGTCAACTTTCTTTCCTCCTTCATCTTTATCCAGCTTCAAAGAACTAGACATTGGAATTTCAACCTTTTTGCAATTTTCTACACAGAACTTTTTAACAAGTTTTATCGCATATTTTTCTTGGTGAATGAAGATTCCTTCCTTCAATTGCTTTACTTGTAAACCGAGAAAGAATGATAATTCACCCATTATGCTCATTTCAAATTCATCCTGCATAGTCTTAGAAAATTTCTTGCATAGACTTTTGTTAGGAGAGCCAAAAATTATATCATCAACATAAATTTGAACAAGCAAAAATTTTTTACCTTCCCTTTTGATAAACAGAGTTGTATCCATCTTACCTTTGGCAAAACCATTTTGAGTTAAGAACTTACTTAACTTGTCGTACCAAGCTCGAGGTGCTTGCTTTAAACCATATAGAGCATTTTTCAGTCTGAATACTGAGTCTGGCTTCTTTGGGTCTTCAAAACCGGGAGGTTGTTCCACATAAACTTCTTCTTGAATAAATCCATTCAGGAATGCACTTTTGACGTCCATTTAGAATAACTTGAAATTCTTGTAACAAGCAAAAGTAAGTAATAATTTAATTGCTTCTAACCTTGCTACTGGTGCGTAAGTGTCATCAAAGTCTATCCCTTCTTCTTGTGTATATCCTTTGGCCACGAGTCTTACTTTGTTCCTTACAACTTTTTTTTTTCGTCCATCTTGTTCCTGAAAACCCATTTTTCTCCAATAACAGATTTTCCTTTTGGTTTAGGAGTTAATTTCCAAACATCATTAACACTGAACTGTTTGAGCTCTTCTTGCATAGCTTCAATCAAGCTTTCATTAGATAAAGCTTCTTATATGCTTTTGGGTTCTATTTCAGAAATAAAAGCCACAGCACTAGACTCTTCACGCCTTTTGGATCTTGTACGAATTCCTTCATCAATGTTACCAATGATGAGTTCTTTGGGATGACTGGACTTGTGCTTCCAGTTGCTGATTGGTTTGTCAGATTGTTGATCTTCCTTTTCAGTTGATTCGTCAGCATTCGATTGTTGTTGTCCTTTTATAGTCTGACTTGCTTCAGAGGAAGTAGACTTTGTAGAGTTTGGAGCAGGTTCAGATTCTTCAAGTTGAGTCTGGATTGATTGATTTTGCATAGAATCTTGAAATTTGACATTCATTGATTCTTCCACAGATTGAGATTTCTTGTTGCATACTCTGTATGCTTTGTTGGAAGTTGAATATCCAAGGAAGATTCATTTGTCTGACTTTTCTTCAAACTTACCAATTCGACCAAACACATGAAAGTAAGAAACAATTGGCTTCTTTCCTTTGAAAAGCTCGTAGGGAGTTTTCTCCAGAATTGGCCTTAAGATAATTCTGTTTATAATATAACAAGCTGTAGAAACAGCTTCAGCCTAAAAATGAGAGAATTATTACTTTCAATTAAAAGAGTTCTAGCCATTTCTTGCAAAGATCTATTCTTCCTTTCCACAACTCCATTTTGCTTAGGAGTGTAGGGAGAAGAGAACATATGCTGAAAACCAGATTCTTCACAAAATAAAGTAAAGTCTTGATTTTCAAACTCACCTCCATGGTCTGTCCGAATGCTTGAAATAGCATACCCTTTCTCATTCTGAATTTTCTTGGCAAACTTTGGAAAGTAGGAGAAGGTTTCAGACTTACTTGCCAAAAAGTAGACCCAAGTAAATCGTGAATAATCATCCACTATTACTAGGCAATATTTCTTTCCACCAATGCTTTGAGATCTCGTTGGTCCAAATAGATCCATATGCAGGAGCTGCAGTACACGATTAGTGGAAACTTGATTTATTGGTTTAAAGGAATTTCTAACCTGTTTTCCCAATACACATGGTGTGCATAAGTCATATTTTTGACACTTCAGGTTGGGAAGTCCACGAACAAGCTTCTTTGAAGAGATCTTGGCAATTTGATTCATGTTGATATGGCCAAGCTTACGATGCCAGAGATTTGCTTCATCTTGGATTGAGATTAGACATTGAAATCTTTCTGGATTGATATCCAAAAGATAGATATTCCCATGTCTTCGTCCAGTAAAGGATTGTGAAAGGTCTTTACTAGTGCCTGAACATATTCCTTCTTTAAAGTTGATCTTGAATCCAGTGTCGCACAATTGGCTGATGCTGAGCAAGTTGTAGTTAAGTCCTTCTACTAAGGAGACATTGTTGATTATGAGACTTCCAATTTTTACAGTTCCATTTCCAACAATTCTTCCTTTGTTGTTTCCGCCAAAAAGAGACTTTTCCACTTGTTACTTTTGTAAGTTTGATAAAACAATTTGAATCTCCAATCATATGTCTTGAGTAGCCACTATCCAAATACCATTTTACCTTTCTCTTGATAGTGACCTCGATTTCATTATCTGAATCTGAGTCTGTATCAATTTCAGAATCTGAGTTTGATTCTGATTTTTCCATTAAACAAATGTTGGCATAATCATCATCACTCTTTTTGCATTCTGTATCACTCAAAGTTTCTGCTTTGAGTGCCTTTATATATTTCTCAACTTTTCCTTTCTTTGTCTTCAACAAGGGATAGTTGGGTCTGATGTGCCCATTTTTCTTGCATTCAAAACAAATCACATCTTTATTTGAATCATCATCCTCAGCTGGTTTGTTTTGCAATCTTTGAGAACTTTGTTTCTTCCAATCGAATCTTCTTCCCTTTTCATTTAGTTTCCTGAATCTTCTTATCATTAGAGCAAGTTCTTCATCGTCCATATCATCTTCAGAATCTGTAACATCAGAATCTTCGTTAGATTTTAAAGCAATAGACTTCTTACCTTTGGGATCTTCTTCTTCATTGATTTGCTCTACTTCATAGGACTGAAGTGTTCCAACCAATTCGTCAACGGAGAGTGGTATGATCCTTTGTGTTTCCCTTATTGAAGTCTTTATGTGATTCCATTCTTTGGAGAGTCCACGCAGCAATTTGTTAACCTTCATAGGTCCTGAGATTGGTTGACCTTGATATTCAAGACCATTCACAATTTCTGTAAAACGGCTAAACATGTCAGTAATAGATTCTGTTGGCTTCATTTTGAAGGCTTCATATTGACTAAGCAGAACATTGATTCTGGTTTCTTTTACTCGATCTGTTCCTTCATAAGTAATGTGCAGTCTATCCCAGACTTCTTTAGCTGTTTCACAGGAAGATATTCTGTTATATTCAGTAGGAGATAATGCACAATATAAGGAGTAAATTGCTTTTGCATCAAGAGCTTGTCTCTTGGTTATCTCTTCTTGAGTCATGTCGCTAGCTTCTGCAACTTCTTTCCCTCTTTTTGAAATTGTAGCTTTAGGAACGATTCCTTTGTCTACCACATCCCATTCCAGAGGATCTTTCGATCTTAGGAATGCCTTCATCTTATTTTTCCATATGTTGTATTCCTTTCCATCGAAATAAGGCGGTCTTGTGTTGCTTTGATCTTCAACCAACCCTGGAGCCAACATACTAGCCATGGATCTTTAACTTTGAAGTAAAAACACTTCAAATAAATGAGTACACAGGCTTTGATACCAATTGAGAGTGCTAGTATGAACACCTAGAGGGGGTGAATAGGTGTAAAAACAAATTCTTCTTTCCTTAATGATTTGAATCAGAACAAGGATATAATCAAACAGATTAAAATACGAAATAAGTAGAGAGATAAGGAATGAGAATTGAAACACAGAGTTTATAGTGGTTCGGCTTAGACCAAGCCTACGTCCACTCTTCCACACTAACAGCCCACCAGCTGGATTTCATTAAGAATCAAAATAGATGTTACAATCTCACGTCCTCGATTCCATAGTGCAGAGACTCTACTACACTTCCTCGAGGTCTCACAAAATTCTCTCTTTTGAGTATAGTGGTATGCTCAACAAATGAATTAGCAAAGAGTAATGAGCTTCAGACTTTGGAATTTTTCTATCTCTCACTTCCTCGAACAACTAGAGCATCTTCCTTTTATACTCCTCCATGCCTGCATAACCGTTGGCACCTTCCAAATGAGTTCGTCCAATCTACCCGTTGGACCGAATCAATTAGGGAGATCTCGCGTTTAATTAAGGAATATGAAGATAGCCCATTAATCCTGTTCGCCCATACAATCAGGATCTAGGTTTCCATAAGTAGAACCTTCCAAGTATACTTCGCTAATCAACGGATCTGTCTTACTCGATTTACTTATCATATGAATAATAGATCTTTATATGCTTTCTCCAACCGTGAGATAATATTCAACCAATCGAATCAAATCCTTACGGATATCCTCATATCTGGATAAGACTTCTTTGATGATCTAGAAACTATCAACGAGGGCAGACTTTAAATCTTGAGTCTGGCGATCTTAAGTTTGGAAGTCTTCAGACTTTGATAGATGAGTCTGGAAGTCTTCAGACTATGAAATGTTTTGTCAACTTCAAAATACAGAAGGAAGATTTCTCCAACCACCTCCATCGTCGACGACCCTTTTCAGCGATGGCGGGGAGGCGGCAAGGGCCCGCGAGCCCTCGCCTAGATCTGGGGCGAGGGTCATGGCCCTCACCCAGATCCGGTGAGGGCTCGCGGCCCTCGCCACCGGTCGGCCAGGGGCCAGCGACCACGGCCGACCCTCCCCCCTCTGTCGCTGGCCCTTCCCGGCTGCAGCGGGGAGGCGGCCCTCGCCGCCTCCCTTCGGCCACCCCTTTTTTTTTTTTAAATTTTTTTAAATTTTTAATTAATTTTTATATTAATTATTTACACATTAGAGACAAAACGACGTCATTTTTGCATTTTCTCGCCACGTCAGCGTGCAAAACGATGCCGTTTTGTACTCACCTCCCGGAAAATTGCTATGTCAGCAATTTGGCTGGATTTTGGCCGGAGTGGCACTTAGGTGATTTATTTTACTCCGATTTTGGCACTCAAGTGTACATTTCCAAAGTTTTGGCACTTACGTGTCCCTCCGTGCCAAGTTTTGGCGCTTGGTGTTGGAGAAAACTTCCTTATTGTTTTGGAGTTGACAAAACGTTTCCTTAGTCTAGTCTGAAGACTTCTAGACTCAAGTGTTAAAGTCTGATGAACTCTAGACTTTGTCATCAAAGTCTAAAGATCGCAAGACTCAAGACTCAAAGTCTACTCTCACTAACAATTTCCAGACTGACGAAGAGAAGTCTTATCCAGATGCGAGTTTATCTTTAAGGATTCGGTTCGTTCGGTTTGTAGAAGATCTTACGGTTGGAGATAGCACCTCGTGATCAATTATTCTTATTGAAATCAATTCGAATAATTAGATCTGTTGAAAGGCGAAGTATATTTGGAAGGTTCTACTTATGGAAACCTAGATCCTGATTGTATGGGCAAGCAGGATTGGTGGGCTATCATCACATTCCTTAAATGACTCGAGATTTCCTTAATTGATTCTGTTCAACAGGAAGATTGCAAGAACTTTTTTGGAAAGTGCAATAGTCATGAAGGCATGAAGGAGTATATAAGGAAGACGGTCAAGTTATTCAAGTGTTTGCGTGAAAGAAGAATTCCAAAGTTTGAAGCTTTCTAGTTCTTGTTGTATGGCACCCCGACACGGCCCCCGAACCGTTGGGGTTGCCATAGTGTGCTTACCTTTCACTTGGCCTGATAATATAATACTCTGATACCAAGGAACTTCATGTTAATTTATAAATCCTGGGGGTTTACATCTTTTAGATCAGTCCCTGCGCAATTTATATGGCGAAAGCACATCCATCAACTCCCTTCCCTATATTCAGAAAACGATGCACACCAACTAAACATTTATAGGTAAAAGCCGAACATTTTTATTTACTTAAACCAACTGGACATCATTCATCGGTACATCAAAATGCCGTAGTCTTCTATACTCGGCTATACTTCAAAAGATGACCGACATCTCCTCTAACAGTCGTATACTTAAAGTCCATCGTTCAGTGTCGGCGTCCAAAAGTTCATTCCTTTGCTATCCTCCTCCTCGCGGTCATATCCAACCACTCGATCCATCTACTGGTGGCAGTGGCAATAGTGGTATCTTATCTAGTCTGAAATGTTAGTCCCCAAACGGGGTGAGTACAATCAGTCAGCAGTAAAGATCCATCAAACTACACAATGCAATAAGCAAAACAATCAAGATATCACGAGTAAAGCACATATCAACCATGCTATCAAGCATACATCACCATGCGGTCGTGCATATATTACCATGCAGTCATGCATATCTCACCATGCCATCGTGCATATACCACCATGCAGTCATGCTTGTATTTCCATGAGGTTCATCCCATACCATATGCACATACATACGCATGATTCATATCATCCATACACTCATATATACATCCCCATGAGATCCATTCAAGCCTTCACGATCGCATTCTCAATGTCAAATAGCATCAATTTACTTTCATAAGCAGATCATGCATCATGCCATATGCACACACCCATGCGCATGATTCAATTTCCAGTTTTATCTTTCAAAAGGATCTCATCAATTTTCTTCCAGGGACCAATGTTTGCATCCCTCATTTATCGCTCGCACCCGACTTGGCATCGCGAGGAACCTCCGGCACAAACCTCCGGGCATCCGGCACAAACATCCGGGCATCTCACACCCCAACTAGCATCACGAGGAATCCCCCTGGCGTACCGACATACCACCAGGCATTCCCCTTGGAATTACGTACCGTATACCACCGGGCATCTTGAAACTTCCGAGGACCCTTCGGCACACACACTCCGGGCATCCGGCACACACACTTCGGGCATCCCGACACTCCTGGAGCATTGTCGGCTCACACCTCCGATGGTTTCATGATTATCACAATTTATAATGACATATATGTCTCATTTTCATCATGGCATTTGATGCAACAATATCAAAGGTCTAAACCAGCTTTTTAATGTCATGTAATATGCCAAATGTCACCATATATGCAGTGCACATAACACCCATGATATCATATTTCATAAAGTAATTCATTGGTTTTTTAAAATAGAACCAATTTTCGGGTAAAACAGAATGCATCACTTTAGTAAAAATTCTTGGAAACTTAGTAAAAGATCTCAATAAATTCTGAAAATTTAACATAATGTAAAAAAGATCCAGATAAAGATATTTCGTGAAGAACACCATGTCAATAAAGTTTCACATCAATCACATAGGTCCATACATCACAGCAAAAGAATTTCCAATGCCACTTTTGCACAGTTTCGGAAATAATTTCGATTAAGCCCTTAAATGAACTCCGAAAATTCTGAGATTTTAATATGCTATAGAGGAGATCTAGAGCTAAAATTCACATGAATAAATCGAAGTCGAATTCCTTCTGTATTAAAAGCTAGAATTTTTATAACTCTCCCTAACTCTCGGTTCACTGTCCAGATTCATCCTCTTCAAAGAAAGTCATTTTACCCGATCAATACTTGTCCTTTTATTCTCAAATTTTAGTATGTTGCTCCTCGAGATATCTTCTACAACTCTCATCAAGAACATGAGATCAAATTCGGACTGGATACTTGCACAAAATTCACAGAATCACTATAGATCAACATAACAGTTTCCAGATCTAGTATCTTTGAAGACAAATGGTTTCACCAACAAATACTTGTTCATTTCCTCTCAAATTTTGATATGTTACTCTCCAAGAAGTCCTCTAAAACTTTCATCAAGAACTAGAAGTGAGATTACAACTAGAACATTGCATGCAGCTCCCGAAATCACCAAAGGTCGGACTGTTTTTCCAGAAAACAGAATACTAGACTAAGGATCTACTCCCATAACTTCGAAAATCCTCACCTCTACCACATCCGAAACTCACCATTCATCACACACAATCACAGCAAGCAAAGTGTAGATCAAAGGACTCTACTTGCCTCAAATCCAAACAAAATCACAGCAAGCACACGGTGGGGCAAGGCGGGTTCGACAGCGGGACTAGGCGCATGCATGACGGGCCGGTCTTCTTCCTCCTCTTGCCAACCAACGCTCACAAAACTCTCTCGGTTTCACTCTCTCCCTCCCTCTCTCTCTCTCTCTCTCTCTCTCTCTCTCTCTCTCTCGGTGCCTTGCTCAATCCGCCCCCTCCCCTTTTCCTTTTTGGTTGTTTAATTACTTACCTTTGGTTAATTTTGCATGGAAGGACACTTGTCTTTGTAAGAAGGACACTTGGCTTCGTGGGAAGGTCACTTGTAGAGTCCCTCTCGCCACTTGTCGTTCTCCATGCAAGCTGATGGGCTTTCTTTGGGCCGGAGTTGGGCTAGCTTTTTGGGTTGGCCGAATGGTGGGGTTGTGGGCCTCCTTTGGGCTGTCTTGGGCCTTAACTAAATCAGCCCACATTTGCTCCTTAATCCACCTTAATTCCCCACTTAATTTCATAATCTCAAATAGTCACTTGGTTATATAAAATTGCAACATTCATCAAATGACAATCCAACTTATAGAGTATACGGCCAAGAACAGAAAATTCTTTTGTCAATTTATCCTTTAGTACAATCCTTAATCACACTTAGTTATAGGATACATTTCCAAATCAAAACAATAGTCCATTCAATGTTCGGCCTTGTTTAATTGAAATCCATTAGTCTAATGGCCATAATAAAATCCGATGGCGCTTCCATCACCTATTCATGGCTCATGGTATATCCAGGGGTTGTCGTGAAATTTTAGGATGCCACATGTTGTTTCAATCGTAGAGCTTTATTTGTACTCAAAAGAGAGAGCAAACACTTGTGAGACTTTGAAGAAGTGTAGTAGAGTCTCTATACTGTAAAGTCAAGGACGTAAGACTGTAACATCTCTTTTGATCCTTAGCGAAATCCAGTCAGTGGGCTATCAGTACGAGATAGTGGACGTAGGCTTGATCTAAGCCTAACCACTATAAACTTTGTGTTTCTATTCTCTTTCCCTTAAACTCCTTATTTCAATTTATAGCTTCATATAATTGTTTACTACTGGTTATGTTGCTAGAAAATTATTTTGAAGATTCGTAAAAATTTCTTTATCACCTATTCACGCCCCCTCTAAGTGATCTTATTAACCCTTTCAATTGGTATCAGAGCTTGTGTGCTCGTTTTATTGAAGTGTTTTTACTTTTGAGCTAAAAATCTATGGCTAGTATTTTGGCTCAAGGTTTGGTTGACGGCCAAAGCAACATCAGACCTCCTTACTTTGATGGAAATGAATACAATGTTTGGAAAAATAACATGAATGCATTCTTAAGATCGAAAGATCCTTTGGAATGGGATGTGGTAGAAAATGGAATCATTCCTAAAGCTGCATCAGTCTCAGAAAGAGGAAAATAATTTGTAGATGCTGGCGAAATGACACAAGATAAAATAACCAAGAAACAAGCTTTTGATGCTAAAACAATCTACTCATTATACTGTGCTTTATCTCCTACCGAATATAATAGAATTTCATCTTATGAAATAGCCAAAGAAGTCTAGGATAGGTTGCATGTTACCTATGAAGGAACTGATTGAGTTAAAGAAACAAAGATCAATATCTTACTTGGACAGTATGAAGCCTTTAAGATGAAACCATGAGAATCCATTACTGACATGTTTATTGTAAACGGTCTATCATATCAGGGACAGCCAATCTCAGGACCAATGAAGGTCAATAAATTGCTGCGTGGATTATCCAAAGATTGGAATCACGTGAAGACTTCGATAAGAGAAACCTAAATGATCATGCCTCTTACAGTTGATGAGCTTGTAGACACACTTTAGTCATATGAAGTGGAGCAACTCAATGAGGAAGAAGATCCTAAAGGTAAGAAGTCAATTACTTTAAAATCCAATGATGATTATGACGATACAGATTCTGAAGATGTCATGGATGATTAAGAACTAGCACTCATGATAAAGAGATTCAAGAAACTGAACAGAAAGGGAAGAAGATTTAACTGGAAGAAACAAAGCTCTAAAAAATTTCAGAACAAATCAAATGAGGATGACGAGATCAACAAAGATGTGGTCTGTTTTGAATGTAAGAAAAAAGGACACATCAGACCCAACTACCTTCTGTTAAAGAAAAAGAAAGCAAGAATTGAAAAGTTCAAGAAGGCTCTCAAAGTAGAGACATGGAGTGATACAGAATGTGAGGAAAGTGATGAAGAGTATGCCAACATATGTCTAATGACAAACTCAGAATTAGACTTAGATTTTGGAACAGATTCAAACTCAGACTCAGACAGTGAAATCGAGGTTAGTAATTTAAAAATTCTTGCTAAAATCTCAAAGTACATAGATGAACTTTGTCTTAATCTCAAAACCTCTCTTAAAAAGATCTCTAAACTAAAAAAGGGAAAATTCTAAACTGAAGCACCAAGAAATCTCTTGAAAAGAACCACCCCGTGTGGCGGTGGCGTTGGTTCGGGCTTTGTCCTCCTCACGACGGGGACAAGTTCGAATCCCAACGTCGTCATTTGTGGACTTACCTGTGGCGTCAGGGTGGTGGTTTCCTTGGCGTCACCCCAGGGTTTACTCGCCGGCTGCCGGTACATGCGGGGTTCCCTAGGTCACAAAAAAAAAAAAAATCTCTTGGAAAGAAAAGTTTGAAAATCTAGACAAAAGTTTTATTGTTTTAAAAGAAAATGCAGACTCTTTTTCAAAGGAAAATATATTCTTGAAAGAGGATATTTCAAATATCGCAAAAAGGTTTTCAATAGGATTTGAGAAGTTGGAAAAGATTCTTTGAATTCAAAAACCATATTTTAATAAATTTGGTTTGGGTATGACACCGGAAACTATTCCTTTAATTGATTTTCCAAAAGTAAAGGAAAGAATCAAACAAAGACCTACAAAAACATTTTACAGAAATCATTTTCAAAGAGTTTTTGTAAAACCTGTTGGCCGAAGTGCTCTCAAATGTTCAAAGTGTAATAGCTCAGAACATTTTGAGAAAGAATGTCCTATGGTTTAGAGACCTGTTAAGAAGGAATGGGTAAAGACTGTATATTGCACTAACTCCCCTGGACCCAAGAAAATGTGGGTACCAAAAAAAGTTTGAGTTTTTTTTTTTTTTTAATTGCAGGTCACTATCAAGAAAAAGATAAAGTGGTATTTGGATAGTGGCTGCTCGAGACACATGACAGGAGATCCAAGTTGTTTTATAAAACTTGTGCAAATAAAATGAGGAAAAGTTTCTTTTGGTGGAAATAGCAAAGGAAGAATTGTTGGATGTGGAACTGTAAAAATTTGAAGTCTCACAATCAACAATGTCTTCTTGGTGGAAGGTCTAAATTACAATCTACTCAGCATTAGTCAATGGTGTGACACTGGATTCAAAATTAACTTCCAAAAAGGTATTTGTTCGGGAACTAGTAAGAATTTATCTCAATCTTTCACTAGACGAAGACATGGGAATATCTATCTTGTGGATATAAAACCAGAAAGCTCTCAGTGTCTAATATCCATTCAAGATGAAGCAAACATCTGGCATACAAAACTTGGCCATGTCAACATGAAGCAAATTGCCAAGATCTCATCTAAGAAGCTTGTTCGTGGACTGCCCAACCTATCGTATAAAAGATGTGACTTATGCACACCATGTGTTTTGGGAAAATAGGTTAGAAGTTCTTTCAAACCTATAAACAAAGTTTCTACTAATCGAGCTTTGCAGCTTCTGCATTTGGATCTCTTTGGACCAACCAGAACTCAAAGTGTTGGTGGAAAGAGATACTGCCTAGTAATTATGGATAATTATTCTCATTTTACTTGGGTATATTTCTTGGCAAGTAAGTCTGGAACCTTTTCTTATTTTTCAAAATTTGCAAAGAAAGTTTAGAATGAAAAAGGATATGCTATTTCATGCATTAGGACATACCATGGAGGTGAGTTTGAAAATCAAGATTTTGCAAAATTCTGTGATGACTCTAGTTTTTAGCATGTTTTCTCTTCTCCATATACTCTAGAACAAAATGGAATTGTGGAAAGAAATAATAGATCTTTACAGGAAATGGCTAGAATACTCTTAATTGAAAGTAATATTTCTTCTTGTTATTGGGCTGAAGCTGTTTCTACAGCTTACTATATTATTAACAGAGTATTCTTAAGGCCTATTCTAGAGAAAACTCCTTATGAGTTATTCAAAGGTAAGAAGCCAATTGTCTCTTATTTCCATGTGTTTAGTTGTAAATTTTTTATTTTAAAGAATGCAAACGATAAAACTGGTAAGTTTGAAGAAAGATCGGATGAAGGAATTTTTCTTGGCTACTCAACCTCAAGCAAAGCCTAAAGAGTATTCAACAAAAAGAGTTAGTCTGTGGAAGAATCTATGAACGTCAAGTTTCAAGAATCAATGCAGAATCAAATGAATCAGGCTCAACTTGAAGAATCCGAACCTATTTCAAATCCTACAAAGTCTACTTCTTCTAAAGTGGCTCAGACTCTTGAAGTTCAACAACAAGATGAACTAGAAGATTCAACTGAAACAGAGGATCAGCAGACTCACAAACCAATCGGCAATTGGAAGCATAAGTCAAGTTATCCCAAGGAACTCATCATTGGCAACATCGATGAAGGAATTCGCACCAGATCCAAAAGGCATGAAGATTCTAGTGCTTTAGCACTTGTTTCTGAGATTGAACTTAAAATTGTAGAAGAAGCCTTGGCTGAAGGAAGTTGGATTGAAGTTATGCAAGAAGAGCTCAGACAGTTCAGCATTAATGATGTTTGGGAACTTATTCCTAAACCTAAAGGTAAGTCTATTATTGGAACTAAATGGGTTTTCGGGAACAAGATGGATGAGAAAGGAAAAGTGGTCAGGAACAAAGCAAGACTCGTAGCCAAAGGATATATGCAAGAAGAAGGGATAGACTATGACGAAGTAGCGAGGTTAGAAGCAATTAGATTATTACTTGCTTTTGCTTGCTATAAAAATTTCAGGTTATTCCAAATGGACGTAAAAAGTGCATTCCTAAATGGATTTATCTAAGAAGAAGTTTATGTGAAACAACCACCCGGTTTTGAAGATCCAAGAAAGCTAGACTCAGTCTTCAGACTGAAAGAAGGCTCTTTATGGACTAAAACAGGCCCCTCGGGCTTGGTATGACAGGTTAAGTAAATTTCTAATTCAAAATAGTTTTGATAAAGGTAAAGTAGATACTACATTGTTCATTAAGAGAGAAGGTAAAGATTTTATACTTGTTCAAATCTATGTAGATGATATGATTTTTGGATCACCTAATGAAAATTTGTGCAAGAAATTTTCTAAGTCTATGCTGGATAAATTCGAGATGAGCATGATAGGTGAATTAACCTTCTTTCTCAGATTACAAGTCAAACAATTGAAGAAGGGGATTTTCATTCACCAAGAGAAATATGCGAAAGATCTCATAAAAAAGTTCAGTTTGGAGAATTGCAAAAAGACTGAGATACGTATGTCAAGTTCTTCAATGTTGGATAAAGATGAAGAAGGAAAGAGTGTAGACCAGAAGCTATACTGGAGCATAATTGGTTCACTTCTTTACCTTATTGCATCTAGATCTGATATTTTGTTTAGTGTTTGCATTTGTGCTAGGTTCCAATCAAATCCCAAAGAATCACACTTAACTGCTGCAAAACGCATCATCAAATACATTGCAACAACTCCAAAGCTAGGACTGTGGTATCCAAAAGAAGGAGACCTTACTTTCCTTGGATATACAGACGCAGACTTAGCAAGTTGCAGAGTGGATAGAAAGAGTACTTCTGGTACATGTCAATTGCTTGGTAACAAGCTGGTATCATGGTTTTCAAGAAAGCAGAATACCGTAGCTCTTTCAACAACCGAAGCAGAATATGTGGCTCTTGGAAGTTGCTGCTCTCAAATCTTGTGGATACGGCAACAGCTAAGAGACTTTGGAATTGAAGAATCATGCACTGAGATCAAATGTGACAACACCAGCGCCATAAATCTCACAAAGAATCCAATTATGCATTCAAGGGCAAAGCATATAGAGATTTGACATCATTTTATTAGAGATCATGTTCAAAATGAAGAAGTTATGATTTAGTTCATTGACTCAAAGAATCAATTGGCAAACATATTTATAAAGCCGCTGGAAAAAAAGCCTATTTGAGTCTATTCGCACCAGACTGAACATCACATCTTTTATCGAGTAAAGTTTGGAAGTGTTCAAGACTCAGAGGTAAAGTTTGAAGATATTCAGACTCAGAAAAACGAAGAGTTACAATTGTAAGTCATTTCCGTACTAGCAATTTAATAAAAATTTGAAAAGGTACGGTTACTTTTTAATTGCTAATTGATTGTTTTACTTTTAGAAATGATCTTTTTCGAGGTTTTGAATTTATTGCAGTTTCTCTTTTTCAAAAAGGCAGTTATTCATTTTCAAAAAGGCAGTTTTATTTTTCCTTTATGGCGATTCGTTTACCTCGCTTCACTTGCTTTATATACTGTTGATATTTGTCTTCTTCGTTTTCACTCTCAAACCTTAGAATACAAAAATCGCACTTGCTCTCACTTTCTCTGTAATTTATTCCAAAAAGTTTTCACCTTTTCGAGCAAGTTTGAGAATTTCTCCCTTAAAGTGACAATGTCTTCAAGAAAGTTTTTGAGAATCGCAAGCAGGGGACCATGGCACATGCCTAAGGGTCCTATGCACTTCGATTTGACCGAAGAAGAAGATTCTTCTCAACCACAGCGACCAACTCAGCATCAACCTTCTCAACAGCGTCAGTCTCCTCCATCGACTCAACCAGAAGAAGAAATTTTAGAAGAAATTGAACCTGTAAGAACGCTGACACCGAATGCTGCTTTCAAGCTTTATTCTAAGTTGAAAGAAGGAGGTACTGCTATGTCTTTGATTGATGAATATTTGAGAGAGAGAGAGGTTACAAGAATGAAACTCTACTCTTGCGCGATATGAACAAGATGGGCATTGCAGAAAAATGGTTGGCTGAAAAGACTTTTGCTAACTTTCCTAGGTGTTTTGGCACGTTTAATTAGCCAAAAGGACAGGACGATGATGAATGAATGTTCACACATTTCCAGCCTAGAACGGGAGTGGCTGCAAATGTTGGTGGTGATGGAACGAGTCTATTCAGATCGAAAAACCACAAGAAGGTTTATTCGAATTTGATGAAGAGGGGTTATGAACCCTAGAAGCGTTGATTTTGATTCTATGCAAGTAAATCTGAGGGATAAGTTTGCACTTTTTCAATTGGAGCGTTTTTGTTCTGAATCTACAATTGCTTATCCAGAACTCACGGCCTACTTATATTTGAATCTATCCTTTTTGGATGCAAACGGTTTCTCTTTGACAGTCAGGGATAAGGAGTTTTTGGTGGATATAGACACTTTGGCTGACTTGATTGGGGTGGAAAGAGCGTGTTTCCAACCAATTAGTGTGTCTGTTGCTCATGCTACACTGGCATTGGTAAAAGACAGGTTTGCTGAAGGTAAGATCTTCTACTCTAGGATGAATGCCTCCAACATTTTGCTGCATAAAATCATGATCAATTCTATCTGTCCAAAATCAACATCCAAGACTGATGTGTCTCGTTCTGAAGCAAAATTGATATATGCCATCAATGCTGGCTACAAATTCTCTCTGCCTCACACCATCCTGTTTCACATGTACAGGATAGTGGTGAAAGACAAGGGACAACTCCCTTATTCTGCTCTTATCACGCGCCTTTTTAGACATTTTGAAATTCACATTCCTGCACCTTTATGTTTGACAAACATTACTCCAATGGTGATTGGATTTAAAATGGTCACCAAGATGCATTTGAAAGAGTTTAACAAGGTGTTAGAGCGCATAAAGGAGATCTCCCGTCAAGGCGAAACAAGACTCTGTTGCGGCCAAAAGGAAAGGTAAGGAGCCCATGGATGCTCCAGTAAAGAGGAAGAGAACTCTCATCTTGCAGGATGAAGAAGATGAGGATGAGATGACTCTTTCAGCCTTAAGAAACTTGAAAAGTTTTGTCAGCTTTAAAGAGACAGATGAACAAGAGACCAGAGAAGAGACAGAGGAAAGAGATGAAGGAAGAAGAAAAGAAGAGGAAGAGGAAAGAAGAGGAGAAGAAGAAGAAGAGGAAGGAAGAGGAGAAGAAGAAGAAGAGGAAGGAAGAAGAGAAGAAGAGGAAGAAGAAGCTCGAGATGATTCCTTTAAGCCTACCTTGGCTGTATCCTTGTCAAACAACTCTGAAAAGACAAGGAGTGGGACTGCTGGAGCAAAAGGAAAAGAAAAACATCACTCTCTTGCTGAAGCAGAACAGGAAGAAGAATTCACTTCTCCACTTAAAGGCAAACAAACAGGGGGAGCTGCTGAAAACAAGGTATTTCTTCACCTATTCTAACTAGCGATGTTAGTCGATCTGCAGCAGATCCAGATGATGTGTATGCTGTTAGAGAAATCTTCCTTCTGTATTTTGAAGTTGACAAAACGTTTCTTAGTCTGAAAACTTCCAGACTCATCTATCAAAGTCTGAAGGCTTCCAGACTGAAGATCGCCAAACTCAAGATTTAAAGTCTGCCCTCGTTGACAGGTTCTAGATCATCGAAGAAGTCTTATCCAGAAATGGGGATATTCTTAAGGATTTGATTTGATTGGTCAGAGATTATCACACGGTTGGAGAAAGCATTTAAAGATCTATTATTCATAAATCGAGTGAGACAGATCCTTTGATTGGTGAAGTATATTTGGAAGGTTCTACTTATGGAAACCTAGGTCTTGATTATATGGGCGAACTTGATTGGTGGGCTATCGTCATATTCCTTAAATAACGCGAGATCTTCCTAATTGATTCGGTCTAATGGGTAGATTGGACGAACTTCTTTAGAATGTGCCAATGGTTATGTAGGCTTGAAGAAGTATAAAAGGAAGATGCTCTAATTGTTCGAGAGAGTACGAGATAGAAAAATTCCAAAGTCTGAAGCTCCTTATTCTTTGCTATTTCATTTGTTGAGCATACAATTGTACTCAAAAGAGAGGATTTTGAGAGACCTCGAGGAACTGTAGTAGAGTCTTTGCACTGTGGAATCGAGGACGTGAGACTGTAACATCTCTTTTGATTCTTAGTGAAATCCAGCCGGTGGGTTGTTAGCGTGGGAGAGTGGACATAGGCTTAGTCTAAGCCGAACCACTATAAACTCTGTGTTTCAATTCTCTTTCCTTATCTCTTTACGTATTTCGTATTTTAATCAGCTTAATTATATCCTTGTTCTGGTTCAAGTTTTTAAGGAAAGAAAGAATTTGTTTTTACACCTATTCACCCCCCTCTAGGTGTTCATACTAGTACTCTCAATTGGTATCAGAGCTTGTGTACTCATTTATTTGAAGTGTTTTTACTTTAGAGTTAAAGATCCATGGCTAGTATGTTGGCTCCAGGGTTGGTTGAGGGTCAAAGCAACACAAGACCGCCTTATTTCAATGGAAAGGAATACAAGATATGGAAAAACGAGATGAAGGCATTCCTACGATCAAAAGATCCTCTGGAATGGGATGTGGTAGATAAAGGAATCATTCCTAAAGCTACAATTTCAGAAATAGGGAAATAAATTGCAGAAGCTAGTGACATGACTCAAGAAGAGATAACCAAGAGACGAGCTCTTGATGCAAAAGCAATTTACTCCTTATATTGTGCATTATATCCTACTGAATATAACAAAATATCTTCTTGTGAAACAGCTAAAGAAGTCTGGGATAGACTGCACATTACTTATGAAGGAATAGATCGAGTAAAAGAAACCAAAATCAATATTCAGCTTGGTCAATATGAAGCCTTCAAAATGAAGCCAGCAGGATCTATTACTGACATGTTTAGCCGTTTTACAGAAATTGTGAATGGTCTTGAATATCAAGGTCAACCAATCTCAGGACCTATGAAGGTTAACAAATTGCTGTGTGGACTCTCTAAAGAATGGAATCACATAAAGACTTAAATAAGGGAAACACAAAGGATTATACCACTCTCCGTTGACGAATTGGTTGGAATACTACAGTCCTATGAAGTAGAGCAAATCAATGAAGAAGATCCCAAAGGTAAGAAGTCTATTGCTTTAAAATCTAATGAAGATTCTGATGTTACAGATTCTGAAGATGATATGGACGATGAAGAACTTGCTCTCATGATAAGAAGATTCAGGAAACTGAATAAAAATGGAAGAAGATTCAATTGGAAGAAACAAAGTTCTCAAAGATTTCAAAACAAACCAACTGAGGATGATGATTCAAACAAAGATGTGATTTGTTTTGAATGCAAAAAAATGGGGCACATCAGACCCAATTGTCCCTTGCTGAAGAAAAAGAAAGGAAAAGTTGAGAAATACAAAAAGGCACTCAAAGCAGAAACTTGGAGTGATACAGAATGCGAAGAGAGTGATGATGATTATGCCAACATTTTTTTAATGGCAAAAGAATCAGACTCAGATTCTGAAATTGATACAGACTCAGACTCAGATAGAGAAAATCGAGATAAGTGATTCAAAGATTCCTATTAAAGTCTCAAAGTACATTGATGAACTGTGTCTTAGTCTTAAAGTCTCTCTTAAAAGGATTTCCGAATTAAAAAGGGAAAATATTACACTGAAGCAACAGGGAATTCTTTGGAAAGAAAAATTTGAAAATCTGGATAAAAGTTTCGTCACTCTAAAAGAAAATGCAGATTCTCTTTCAAAAGAAAACATAGTCTTGAAAAATGACATTTCAAGTATTTCAAAAAGGTTTTCTATGGGATTTGAGAAATTGGAAAAGATTCTTTCAGTACAAAGACCTTACTTTAATAAATCTGGATTGGGAATGACCACTGAAACCATTCCTTTAATTGATTTTCCAAAAGTAAAAGAAATAATCAAACAAAGACCTACAAAAATCTTTTACAAGAATCATTTTCAAAAAGTCTTTGTAAAACCTATTGGCCGAAGTGCTCTTAGATGTTCTAAGTGTAATAGCTCAGAACACTTTGAGAAAGAATGTCCTATGGTTTGGAAGCCTGTTAAGAAAGTTTGGGCAAAGACTGTTTATTGCACTAACTCAACTAGACCCAAGAAAGTGTGGGTACCAAAGAAAGCTTGAGTTTCTCTTTTAAATGCATGTCACTATCAAGAGAAAAGTAAAATGGTATTTGGATAGTGGCTGCTCAAGACATATGATTGGAGATTCAAATTGTTTTATCAATCTTACACAAGTAACAGGTGGAAAAGTCTCTTTTGGCGGAAACAGCAAATGAAGAATTGTTGGAAGAGGAACTGTAAAAATTGGAAGTCTCATAATTAATAATGTCTCCTTAGTGGAAGGACTTAACTACAACTTGCTCAGCATCAACCAATTGTGCGATAATGGATTCGAGATCAACTTTCAAGAAGGGATATGCTCAAGCACTAGTAAAGATCTTTCATAACCCTTTACTGGGCGAAGACATAGGAATATCTATCTTTTGAATATCAATTCAGAAAGATTTCAATGTCTAATCTCCAAGATGAAGCAAATCTCTAGCATCATAAGCTTGGCCATATCAACATGAAGCAAATTGCCAAAATCTCTTCAAAGAAGCTTGTTCGTGGACTTCTCAACCTGAAGTATAAAAAATCTAACCTATGCACACCTTGTGTATTGGGAAAATAGGTTAGAAATTCCTTTAAACCAATAAATCAAGTTTCCACTAATCGTGTATTGCAGCTCTTGCATATGGATTTATTCGGTCCAATAAAATCTCAAAGCATTGGTGGAAAGAAATATTGCCTAGTAATAGTGGATGATTATTCACGATTTACTTGGGTCTACTTTTTGGCAAGTAAGTCTGAAACCTTCTCCTACTTTTCAAAGTTTGCCAAGAAAATTCAGAATGAGAAAGTGTATGCTATTTCAAGCAACCATGGAGGTGAGTTTGAAAATCAAGACTTTACTACATTTTGTGAAGAATCTGATTTTCAGCATATGTTCTCTTCTCCTTACACTCCTGAGCAAAATGGAGTTGTGGAAAGAAAGAATAGATCTTTGCAAGAAATGGCTAGAACTCTTTTAATTGAAAGTAATATTTCTTCTCGTTTTTGGGCTTAAGCTGTTTCTACAGCTTGTTATATTATAAACATAATTGTCTTAAGGCCATTTCTGGAGAAAACTCCCTATGAGCTTTTCAAAGGAAAGAAGCCAATTGTTTCTTACTTTCATGTGTTTGGTTGCAAATGTTTTATTTTGAAAAATGCAAATGATCGGATTGGTAAGTTTGAAGAAAAGTCAGATGAAGGAATCTTCCTTGGATATTCAACTGAATCTTCCTTGGATATTCAACTTCCAGCAAAGCATACAGAGTATACACCAAGAAATCTCAATCTGTGGAAGAATCAATGAATGTCAAATTTCAAGATTCTATGTAAAATCAATCAGTCCAGACTCAACTTGAAGAATCTAAACCTGCTCCAAACTCTACAAAGTCTACTTCCTTTGAAGCAGCTCAGATTATAGAAGGACAACAATAATCGAATGCTGAAAAATCAACTGAAAAGGAAGATGAACATTCTGACAAACTTATCAGCAATTGGAAGCACAAGTCTAGTCATCCCAAAGAACTCATCATTGGTAACATTGATGAATGAATTCGTACAAGATCCAAAAGGCGTGAAGAGTCTAGTGCTGTGGCTTTTATTTATGAAATAGAACCCAAAAGCATAGAAGAAGCTTTATCTGATTAAAGCTGGATTGAAGCTATGCAAGAAGAACTTAGACAGTTCAGTGTTAATGATGTTTGAGAATTAACTCCTAAACTAAAAGGAAAATCTATTATTGGAGCAAAATGGGTTTTCAGGAACAAGATGGATGAAAAAGGAAAAGTTATAAGGAACAAAGCAAGACTCGTGGCCAAAGGATATACGCAAGAAGAAGGGATAGACTTTGATGAGGCTTACGCACCGGTAGCAAGGTTATAAGAAATTAGACTATTACTTTCTTTTGCTTGTTACAGAAATTTTAGGTTATTCCAAATGGATGTCAAAAGCGCATTCCTAAATGGATTTATCCAAGAAGAAGTTTATGTGGAACAACCTCCCGGTTTTGAAGACCTAAAGAAGCCAGATTCTGTATTTAGACTGAAAAAGGCTCTATATGGTTTAAAGCAAGCACCTCGAGCTTAGTACGACAGGTTAAGTAATTTCTTAACTCAAAATGGTTTTGCCAAAGGTAAAGTGGATACAACTCTATTTATCAAAAGGGAAGGTAAAATTTTTTTGCTTGTTCAAATTTATGTTGATGATATAATTTTTGGCTCTCCTAACGAAAGTCTTTGCAAGAAATTCTCTAAGACTATGCAGGATGAATTTGAAATGAGCATGATGGGTGAATTATCATTCTTTCTCAATCTACAAGTAAAGCAATTGAAGGAAGGAATTTTCATTCACCAAGAAAAATATGCTAAAGAACTTGTTAAAAAGTTCTGTTTAGTAAATTGCAAAAAGGTTGAAATTCCAATGTCTAGTTCTTTGAAGCTTGATAAAGATGAAGGAGGAAAGAAAGTTGACCAGAAACTTTACAGGAATATTATTGGCTCACTTCTTTATCTTATTGCTTCTAGACCTGATATTTTGTTTAGTGTTTGCATGTGTGCCAGATTTCAAACAGATCCAAAAGAATCTCATCTTAGTGCTGCAAAACACATCATCAAATACGTTGCAACTTCTTTAGAGTTAGGTCTATGGTATCCTAAAGAATGAGACTTTACTCTCCTTGGATATTCAGACGCAGATCTAGCAGGATGCAGAGTTGAAAGGAAAAGCACTTCCGGTACTTGTCAAATGCTTGGCAATAGGACGGTATCCTGGTTTTCAAGGAAGCAAAGTACGGTAACTCTTTCAACAGTAGAAGCAGAATATGTGGCTCTTGGAAGTTGCTGTTCTCAAATCTTATGAATAAAACAACAACTGAGAGACTTTTGAGTCAGAGATTCTTGCACCGAGATCAAATGTGACAACACCAGCGCGATCAATCTTACCAAGAATCCTATTCTTTATTCAAGAGCAAAGCATATAGAGATTCAACATCATTTTATTAGATATCATGTTCAAAATGGAGAAATATTGATCTAGTTCATTGACTCCAAGAATAAACTAGCGGATATATTTACAAAGTCACTGGATAAAACTCTATTTGAATCTATTCGCACCAGACTTAATATCATATCCCTTACTTAGTAAAGTCTGGATACTTCAAGACTCAAAGTTAGAAGTCTTTAAATGCTCAGACTCAGAAGACCTCAAATCTTGACTGTAAGTTGTTATTTTTTTTGAAAAGGTACGATTATCTATTGGCTGTTAGTCGATTGGTTTTATCTTTCTTAAATTACTTCTTATTTTAAAACGGCAGTTATCGATTTAGTTAATTTCATAAAGGGAAGTTATTATTTTTGAAAAGACATCTTTTTTATTTCCTTTTGTGACGCTTCGATTACCTCGCTTTACTTGCTTTATATACCTCTGTGCTTCGTCTTCTTCACTTTTACTCCGAAACCCTAGAATACAAAACTCCTATTTTCTTTCACTTTCACCCTCGATTTGTTCGAAAAGTTTTCATCTTTTTCGAAACAAGTTGGTGATTCTCTCTATTGGAGTGTTAATGTCTTCAAAAAAGTCTTCAAGGATTGCAAGCAGGGGACCACGTCGCATGCCTGAGGGTCCTACCCACTTTGACTTAACGGAAGAAGAAGATTCTCCTCCAATGCGTCCAAGTCAGCAACAACCTTCTCAACAGCGTCAACCTTCTCCAAATCGACTAGCGGATGAAGTTATAGAAGAGGCTGAACCTGTAAGAACTCTAACTCCAAAGAATGCTTACAAACTCTACTCGAATTTGAAGAAATGAGGGACGCCAATGTCCCTTATTGATGAGTTCTTGAAAGATAGAGGGTTTAAGAATGAAACCCTGTTTTTGAGAGAGTTGGAGAGGTTAGGAGTTGTGGAGAAAGGATCGGTTGAGAAAGCGTATGCGAACATTCCAAGTGACCCCCAATATGGCACTGCGAATCAACCGCAAACTCTTGATGATGATGAAAGGTTGTATTCTCACTTTCAACCTAGGTCTGGGGTGGCTGCAATCATTACTGATGGCTCAAACCTTTTTAGATCCAAGAATCATAAAAAGGTTTATGCAAGTCTGTTGAAGAGAGGGGTGATGAACCCTAGAACTGTTGATTTCGATTTCCTGGATTCGATAAAGGTCAATCTAAGAGAGAAGTTTGCTTTTTTGCAATTGGAAAAGTTCTGTTCTGAATCCGCTGCTGCATTTCCAAAGCTTGCTGCTTATTTTTATTCGAATCTATCTTTCTTGGATGCACAAAGTTTTGTCTTCACTGTGAAGGAGAGGGAATTTTTGGTGACTACAGACATTCTGGCCGACATAATCGGGGTGGAAAGAACGAGTTTCCAGCCGATTAGTGTGTCCATCGCACATGCTATACTGTCTTTGGCGAAAGATAGAGATGTGGAAAGAAAACTTTCTTATACAAGGATGAGTGCTTCAAACATTTTGTTGCACAAAATTGTGATTAATTGCATCCGTCCTAAATCGACATCCAAGACTGATGTTTCTCGATTTGAAGCCAAATTGATGTGTGCAATCAATACTGGTTTTAGGTTCTCTCTGCCTCACACCATACTGTTCTACATGTATCGAACTGTGACAAAAGATAAGGGACAACTTCTTTATTCTGCCCTTATCACAAGACTCTTCAGACACTTCAAAATTCATATCTCTGCGCCATCACTCCGATGTAAATTGGATTTAAAATGGTGACAAAGATGCGCTTAAAGGAGCTGAACATAGTGCTGGAACGTATGAAGGAGAAATCTCCTCACAAGGCAAGGTAAGACTATGCTACGGCAAAAAGAAAATGCAAGGAGCCCATGGTTGCTCCTGTAAAGAAGAAAAGAGCTCTCATTTTGGAAGATGAAGACGATGAGGATGAGCTCACTATATCTGCCTTGAAGAACTTAAAGACTTTTGTCAGCTTTCGTGAGAGAAGAGAAGAGAAGAGTCAGAGGAACGAAGAGAGAGAGAGAGAGAGAGAGAGAGAGAGAAATTTGAGAAAGAAGAAGAACAGAGGGAAATAGAAGAAAGAAGAAGAACAGAGGGAAATAG
Organism: Eucalyptus guilfoylei; assembly: GCA_016097605.1. Taxonomy (NCBI): domain Eukaryota; kingdom Viridiplantae; phylum Streptophyta; class Magnoliopsida; order Myrtales; family Myrtaceae; genus Eucalyptus; species Eucalyptus guilfoylei. The sequence goes on from CM027864.1 coordinate 32,106,239, forward strand.
AAGAAAGAAGAAGAGAAGAAGCAGAAGTAGAAGAAGAAGAGGGACAAGAAGAAGTGGAGGAAGCAGAAGAAGAAGAAGTGGAAGAAGGAGAAGAAGTAGCAGAAGAAGAAGAGAGAGAAGGAGACCAGGGGGCAGAAGACTCATTTGAGCCAACTTTGGCTATCTCTCTCTCTAGTTATTCTGAGATAAGAGGAGATGAATCTGTTGGAGCGCATCATTTTGAGGCTGAAGAAGCTTTACCTACTCCACCTGAGGGCATCAAAACATGGGGAGCTGTTGGTCAAAAAGGTACTTCTTCACCTTTATTTACTAGTGATGTAAGTCGTTCTGCAGCAGACCCAGAAGAAGTATATGCCTCCCATTATCCAGAAGAAAGTCATGGTGGACCATCCACTGAGGTCCCAGCATTTCTTAAAAACCCTGAATTACACTCTGCTGGTCCAAGTGATATAACTGCTTAAACAGTAGACTTTTCAAGACTGCTGGAAATTCTATTGGATGTGCGGAATTAGCAATATGCTATGAGTTTTGAGATGCTGGATCTCAAGAATGCTGTTAAGGCTACTTCAGTGTCTCTTCATGAATAGCTAAATACCCTGAAGAATCAAGTTCAGTCCAACGTGCAGGGTGAAGAATTTCAAGCGTTGAAGCAAAGTTTTTACAAGCTTGAAAAGACTATGCACTCAATGGGAGAATACGAGCTTGTTCGCTTGTCCAAGAAGCCTTAACTCTCAATCTTTTTCAAACCATCTTTTGTTCGATCTCCACTTTTTGCTGTTGCCGAAAAGGGGGAGAAGTTTATGATGCAGATTTATGTTTTTGTTGACATTATCTTTGTTTGATTTGGATTTGGACTTTATTCTTGGTTGGTGTGATTTTGTTTTGGACCGGTTTAGACTATTAAGGCATGCTTGAAGTAACTTAAGCTATTATTGATTATGCTAAAAGTTAGTTATGGATACTAACATGTTTTTTGTGATTGCAGATTTATAGATTCGCTACCATCTTTCTCTAAATCTTTAATAATATTTGTACAAGAAAATCTTGGTTTGCTTGAGTGTTATTTTGCAGGTCAAATTGTCTAAATCTGCAGGAAAGTTTTGTCACTATCAAAAATGGGGAGATTGTTGGAGAAATCTTCCTTCCGTATTTTGAAGTTGACAAAACGTTTCTTAGTCTGAAGACTTCTAGACTCATCTATCAAAGTCTGAAGGCTTCCAGACTGAAGATCGCCAGACTCAAGATTTAAAGTCTGCCCTCGTTGACAGGTTCTAGATCATCGAAGAAGTCTTATCCAGAAATGAGGATGTTCTTAAGGATTTGATTCGATTGGTCAGAGATTATCAAACGGTTGGAGAAAGCATTTAAAGATCTATTATTCATAAATCGAGTGAGACAGATCCTTTGATTGGCGAAGTATATTTAGAAGGTTCTACTTATGGAAACCTAGATCCTGATTGTATGGGCGAACATGATTGGTGGGCTATCGTCATATTCCTTAAATAACGCGAGATCTTCCTAATTGATTCGGTCCAACGGGTAGATTGGACGAACTTCTTTGGAAGGTGCCAACGGTTATGTAGGCTTGAATAAGTATAAAAGGAAGACGCTCTAATTGTTCGAGAGAGTACGAGATAGAAAAATTCCAAAGTCTGAAGCTCCTTATTCTTTGCTATTTCATTCGTTGAGCGTACAATTGTACTCAAAAGAGAGAATTTTGAGAGACCTCGAGGAACTGTAGTAGAGTCTCTGCACTGTGGAATCGAGGACATGAGACTGTAACATCTCTTTCGATTCGTAGTGAAATCCAGCCGGTGGGCTGTTAGCGTGGGAGAGTGGACGTAGGCTTGGTCTAAGCCAAACCACTATAAACTCTATGTTTCAATTCTCTTTCCTTATCTCTTTACGCATTTCGTATTTTAATCTGCTTAATTATATCCTTGTTCTGGTTCAAGTTTTTAAGGAAAGAAAGAATTTGTTTTTACATCTACTCACCCCCTCTAGGTGTTCATACTAGCACTCTCATATGCCTCTCACCATCCAAAACCAGACCTTGAGGCATTCACTCATTCTCTTAGTAGACAAACTATTAAAGATCCCTCCAATCTCAAGACTCCAAGAACATATTCGGCTGGACCAAGTGCTACACTAGCACATTCAATAGATTTTTCTCGAATGATAGATATCTTGCTAGATTTAAAGAATGGTCAATATAGTTTTGAGTATGAGGTAAAAGATCTCAAAAAGGCTTTCTTGGCTACTTCAGTTTTGTTGCAAGAACAGTTATTTGCCCTGAAGAATCAAGTACTCGATACTGTGAAGGGTGAAGACTTACAGCAACTGAAGGAGACTATTGGAAAGCTTGAGAAAATAGTGAGCTCTATGGGGGAATTCCAGCTTGTTCGCTTGTCAAAACAACCATGATTTTCACACCACTCTTTTTACTCAATTCTTTTTGTTTATTCACCACTTTTTGCTGTTGACAAAAAGGGGGAGAAGGGTTAACATGTTTTTTGTGGTTGCAGAATTAATTCTATCCAAGTTCTAATTTACTTATTTTTATAAGTTATCATGTATTGCTGAAGTTTTGTTTTGCGGGACAAAAGTTTTCAAATCTGCAGGAAAATTTTGTCACCATAAAAAATGGGGAGATTGTTGGAGAAAACTTCCTTATTGTTTTTAAGTTGACAAAACGTTTCCATCAGTCTAGTCTGAAGACTTCTAGACTCAAGTGTTAAAGTTTGATGAACTCCAAACTCTGTCGTCAAAGTGAGAAGATCGCAAGACTCAAGACTCAAAGTCTACCCTCACTGACAGTTTCTAAACCGACGAAGAAAAGTCTTATCCAGATGCGAGTTTATCTTTAAGGATTCGGTTCGTACGGTTTGTAGAAGATCTTACGGCTGGAGATAGCACCTCGTGATCAATTATTCTTATTGAAATCAATTCGGATAATTAGATCTGTTGAAATGCGAAGTATACTTGGAAGGTTCTACTTATGGAAACCTAGATCCTGATTGTATGGGCAAGCAGGATTGGTGGGCTATCATCACATTCCTTAAATGACTCGAGATCTCCTTAATTGATTCTATCCAACGGGAAGATTGGAAGAACTTCTTTGGAAAGTGCCAACGTTCGTGAAGGCATGAATGTGTATATAAGGAGGACGCTTAAGTTATTCAAGTGTGTGCGTGAAAGAAGGATTCTAAAGTCTGAAGCTTTCTAGTTCTTGCTATTTTAATCGTAGAGCTTTATTTGTACTCAAAAGAGAGAGCAAACACTTGTGAGACTTTGAAGACGTGTAGTAGAGTCTCTATACGGTAAAGTCAAGGATATAAGACTGTAACATCTCTTTTGATCTTTAGTGAAATCCAGCCAATGGGCTATCAGCACGAGAGAGTGGACGTAGCCTTGATTTAAGCCGAACCACTATAAACATTGTATTTCTATTCTCTTTCCCTTGAACTCATTATTTCAATTTATAGCTTCATATAATTGTTTACTACTGGTTATGTTGCTAGAAAATTATTCTGAAGATTCGTAAAAATTTCTTTATCACCTATTCACCCCACTCTAGGTGATCTTACTAGCCCTTTCACTCGGGGTGTACTTTTGCGTCATTTTGAGTTATTAGAATCTGGCCATTCCGCTATATTTATCTTGATAACCTATTGCATATTCATTCTACTTCTTTTTACCTCATTTTAGATAGTTAGAATTTAGTCATTATGCTGTATTTTGCCTTGATAATCTATTGCATGTTTGTTTTGCCTCTTTCTATATTATTCTAGGTAGTCAGAATGTGCTCATTTTGCTATATTTATCTTGATAACTCATTATATGTTCGTTCTGCTTCTTTCTGTCTCATTCTAGATAGTTAGAATATAGTCATTATGCTGTATTTGCCTTGATAATCCATTGCATGTTCGTTTTGCCTCTTTCTTCCTCAGTTTGGGTAATTAGAATCTGACCATTTTGCTATATTTGTCTTGGCGACCTATTGAATGTTTGTTCTGCTTCTTTCTACCTCATTCTGCGTAGTTAGAATCTGGCCATCCTGCCATCTTTGTCTTGATGACTTATTGCATGTTTGTTCTGTTTTTTCTACCTCATTTTGGGTAGTTAGAATCTGTTCATTCTGCTATATTTGTCTTGCTAACTCATTGCATGTTCGTTTGGCTTCATTTGACCTCATTATGGGTAATTAGAATCTGGTCATTATGCCATATTTGTTTTGATGACTTGTTGCATGTTCGTTCTATTTCTTTCTACCTCATTCTAGGTAGTTAGAATTTGGTCATTCTGCTATATTTGTCTTTAACCCATTGCATGTTTATTCTGCTTCATTCTGAGAAATTAAAATCTGGTCATTCTGCCGTAATTATCTCGATGACCCATTGTATGTTTGTTCTGCTTAGTTCTATTGGAATTTTACCAGTCATAATATGTTTGTTTCACTTGTTTTTGTTGGAGTTTCACTTGTTTTTGTTGGAATTTCTTAAGATAGAATCTGTTCATTTATGAGTCTACTTGAATCTTATCATTCGTGAGTCTGTTCACATGTTGAATCTACCAACTTGTGAGTCTGTTCGTTCATAAATCTATCTATTGATTAAGATAAACTAGACTGAATTTGAATCTAATTCTCATTGAATCCGCTTATCTGTCGATTCTGTCCATTGCTAAATCTGTCCATTTATAAGTCTGTTCATTATTGGATCTGTTCTCTTGTTTTATGAGCTTTTATTAATTTAGAATTTACCCTTTTAATTATTCAAACTTTACGACCATAATGTACTTGTTCGTCCATACTCAAAACACACCGATTTGATTTGCTAGATTTTAACGTCTTGAACTAGCTTAATGTTTAGACTTAAAGCATGCCAATTTAATTTACCAGATTTTAATGTCTAGAACCTGCTCAATATTTGGACTCAGAATATACCCATTTGATTTACTCGATTTTTAATGCCCGGAACCTTCTCAATGTCCAGACTTAGAATGTACTCATTAAATGTCCATACTTTGACAATCAGAATATGATTACATTTTATTAGATATGCGGTTATTTGTTTAATGCATTCAATTAAGTTGAAATATGTGTGTTATGCTTGTGAGTATGCATATATCGTGGCATGAATGGAATTAATGTGATTCTGTCACTTGTATAGCAATGAGTGACAATACTCCATAGTGGAAGTTTGCGAAATGCCCTAGTAGTTGGGATGCCTTGGAGAGTGTTTCAAAATGTCTCGGGAGTCGAGATTCTCCTGTGGTAGGGATGCTTTGTGGTGAAAGTTTGCAAGATGCCTCGTAGTTGTGATGCCTCGTGTGTTGGGATACCTCGAGAGTATTTGGGAGGATGGAACATTAATACATTGTTATGTGTAGTATCAAATTATTATATGAAACATGGTATGCACATCCAGACGGACGTTCTGTTGGTTGACAATTTCTATGGTAGATGAAAATTAAAAGTAAGTCTGTTTATGTTGGTATCATACTTATCAGATGATTATATTTTCATTTTGTGTATATCAGGTGAAGCGGTAAATGATTTTTCAAATTTAAAGTTAGAAATTTCATTTACTGGGCTTCGACTCATCCCTTTTATTTTTTAGACATGTAGAATGGACATCTCTTAACCTTTGCACTATGGAGTTTCTGTGTATAATGAAGTTTTTTATGAAAGTGTGTTTGAACCAGAGTCTAGAATAATATATATCAAGTGTAGTCCTATGATATGGGTTGATGTAGAGCTTCGCGGAGTGGGTTCCTTTTTGATTTGTTGCTTAGTACTGGAATATTGATGGAGAGTTAGTCGGCCTATTGAGTAACTTTGATTTAGACATTGGAGACGCAGTAGAGGGAGAAGTTATCAAGCCATGATTCAGTCTAGTCATTTGCATAGGCAAACTTTTGAAAGTATAATATAGTTTGGAGATATGTCTCCCTACCCCTACTTAGACATCTGTCTTTTATTTGAAATGTAATGAAGTTGTGAACTCATATGTGGTATAAATAAAATAAGCAGAAGTATGTTCATTATAATTGTGAGACTTTAATCGTTAAAAGAATATTCGTAAATATTTTATTACACTTCCACATACTAAAAACAATTAATTTCTAGGATGTCACATTCTCGCTATTTTGTTATTCTACTATTTTGATGTAATTCATAGATGTCCCAATTGTAAATTAGGGAACGTTTTACTTAAGTTTGTCTTTTGAGGAATAAAAAAAGAAATAGTTGGTTGGTTCTCAGGTAGTGGAACCAGACTGGATCGACATGGCCGGTTCTAGCGTTTACAAGGTAGGTTTCATGTTCCAAAAATTGGGAACTGGTCCCAATATGATAGTGTCGCGGCCCGAAAGAAAACATGTCCAAGAGGTTTCCATGGCACGGGCGTGACACAATGATGACCCTCGGCCTATATTCTCGAGACTTGTAATATTCTCCTAGGGGCGAGCAATACTGTATTTGTACGCATACGTTATAAATGCGAGTAGCTGGTAGTTGATTATAAATGCTGGTAGTTGGTAGATGGGGAGGTGCAATCTCCACCGTTAGATCTAAGGGAGATCTACGGATACGGTTTGCCTTATACTTGTATATAAAGGGGTCTCCTCCCTCATTGTAACTCATTCACAAGTTATATGAAAACCAGAGCTTCTCTCTCATCAAAGGGTTTCTCTCTCTAAAAGTTCCTTGTGAGTCGAGTGTTGAAAGGCTGCTTAGGGGTAAAACCTTAAGGCCGCACGGGTCAGCCTACATGTGATCGAGAGTGAATCGATCGGCCCGTGACAAGTGGTATCAGAGCTTATTGTGATCCAAGCGCAAGTACAATGGCTGATCCACGATCTGATGAGGCGCAGGCTATGGGTGATGACTGCGTTGATCGTGGGCGGAACGCCGAGAGGGCTGTTGCCAAGGGGAAGAAGAATCGTGGTGTGTCAAAGGATCCAATGGGGGATCTTGTGCAACGCGTGACGAAGCCGGAGCTGTTCGTCGGCCGATGTCCAAGGATCGGTCGATGACCCGACCCGGACCGTGGAAGGAGTCGACGTCGGAAGAGAGGAGCTGGTTGCCGAGGTGCAAGAGCTCAAGACCGGCATGGGAGAACTCCGCCACGAGTTCTTTGGGGACCTTGCAGGAGGAACTCACACAATGGTACGAACCCTTGGAGGCCATGATGGCGGCCATGCGCGCGGAAATAGCGGAGCTTACGGGTAAGCTCGCTGAAGCACAAGCTGCACGCGTGAACGGTGTGATCACGGTGCAAGGTCCACGGGTGGACACGCCGAAGCCAAAGGAATTCCGGGGCTCGCGGGTGACCAAGGACGTGGACAACTTTCTATGGTACATGGAGCGATATTTCCAGGCCATGGGAATCGACGACGACCAAACACGGGTAAACACTGCATCGATGTATTTAGCTGATAGTGCATTGTTGTGGTGGCGTCGTCGGTCGGATGATAGGTGTGGGAACCCTATCATGACCTGGGGTGGTTTTGTCGAGGAGTTCCAACGGAACTATTTTCCCGCTTATGCGGAGGAGGAAGCTCGTGACGAGCTGAAGCGTCTCGAGCAGAAGGGTGGTGTGTGCGACTACATCAAGCGGTTTTCGGAGTTGCTACTCCAAATCCCCTCGATGAATGAAGTTGAAGGGTACCACCAGTTCATGAGTGGTCTCAAACCATGGACCAAGCAAGAGTTGAAGCGGTTCAACGTGGGAGATCTCACAACGGCCATGACCGTAGCTGAGTCACTCGTGGAGTACAAGGCGTCGCCTTCCACATCTCGTCCGGACGCTCGCCCGAGGGATAGAGCCACTGGTGGGGGAGATCGGGGTAGATTCAACAATCGCCTAGCTGGAGCTAGACCACCTGGCGGCCCTCATCCTCACCGGGCTAATGCGGGACCGAACGGAGGTGGACAAAGGAAGGTACGCACATATAGCTGCTTCTTTTGCGATGGTCCACACATGGCGCGGGATTGCCCGAACAAGGCCAAGTTGGCCGCTCTTTGCAAAGAAGACGAACCGAGGGAGGAAGCACGGTTGGGATCGTTGCGACTCCTTAGCACAATCAAGTCGAAGAAGGCGAAGGAGCCTAAAGGCTTGATGTTCGCGGATGTGAAGATCAGAGTGACCACGATGAGTGCGCTCGTGGACACGGGAGCATCCGACATCTTCATCTCGGAAGAAGCCGCGAAGAAACTTAACCTACGGGTTGAGAAGGGAGCCGGTTGGCTCAAAACGGTGAACTCAAAGGAAGTCCCTGCGATCGGCGTTGCGAGGGACGTGGAGCTACAACTCGGGTCATGGAGAGGCAAAGAAACTCTAGAGGTAATTCCACTTGACGACTACGATATAGTCATTGAAATTAAATTCCTAGATAGAATCCATGCAGTTGTAGTTCCTTTTGCCGAATGCATATGCGTGTTGGACAAAAGTAGTCAATGCGTGATCCCGGTCCATCGTGAGTCGGACCGTGATCGAAAGATGATCTCGGCTATACGACTCACCAAAGGAGCAAGGAAGGGTGAAGTGACCTTCCTGGCGGCCTTGAAGATCGAGGATGACAAGGGTGAAGGGGAGGAAGTCCCGATGGAAGCAACCCAAGTCCTCGACTCGTTCAAGGATGTTATGCCTTCGGAGCTGCCGAAGGAGCTACCACCTAAGAGGGAGGTGGATCACCGGATCGAGCTAGTGTCTGACGCTCGACCACCTGCCATGGCGCCTTACCGTATGGCGCCGCCCGAATTGGAAGAGTTGAGGAGGCAACTCAAGGAGCTGCTCGACGCAGGTTACATCCGGCCGTCTAAAGCCCCATTCGGTGCGCCGGTGTTATTCCAAAAGAAGCACGATGGGTCACTCCGGATGTGCATCGACTACCGGGCGCTGAACAAACTGACGGTGAAGAACAAGTACCCGATCCCGCTCATTGCGGATCTCTTCGATCAACTTGGTGGAGCTCAGTGGTTTACCAAGCTGGATCTCCGGTCGGGATACTATCAAGTTCGGATCGCCGAAGGAGACGAGCCGAAGACAGCTGTGTGACGCGGTATGGATCCTACGAGTTCTGGTTATGCCGTTCGGCTTGACCAACGCTCCGGCTACCTTTTGCACAATGATGAATAAGGTACTCCACCCTTTCCTAGATAGGTTTGTAGTGGTTTACCTAGACGATATTGTGGTATATAGTCGGACGCTCGAAGAGCATACCGAGCATCTAAGACAGGTCTTCCAAGTCTTGCGCGAGAACAAGCTTTATGTTAAGCGCGAGAAGTGTGCTTTCGCCCAAGAGGAAGTTCCGTTCTTGGGGCACATCGTCGGGGGCGGACATGTGCGGATGGACAAGGCGAAGATTCAATCTATCGTCGAATGGGAACCGCTGACGAAGGTACCTGCGCTGAGGTCATTCTTGGGCCTCACCAACTACTACCGATGGTTTGTGCGAAGTTACTCGAGCATCACCGTGCCACTCACGGACCTACTGAAGAAAGAGAAGGCGTGGGAGTGGACGGATCGGTGCCAAAGAGCCTTCGACCAATTGAAGCGAGCCATGACCGAGGAGCCGGTGTTGGCGTTGCCCGACCACACCAAGCCCTACGAGGTAGAGACCGACGCATCGGATTATGCCATCGGTGGTGTGCTTATGCAGGATGGACATCCGGTGGCGTTCGAGTCACGGAAGCTGAACGATACCGAGCGACGGTATACCGTTCAAGAAAAGGAGATGACCGCGGTGGTTCATTGCCTCCGCACATGGAGACACTATCTCCTAGGATCCAAGTTTGTCGTGAAGACGGACAACGTGGCCACGAGCTATTTTCAGACCCAAAAGAAGCTGAGTCCGAAACAAGCTCGATGGCAGGATTTTCTGGCAGAGTTCGACTACGCGTTGGAATACAAGCCGGGGAAGGCCAACTCCGTGGCAGACGCGCTGAGTCGAAAGACGGAGCTGATGAGTCACACAATGAGTCGACCGAGCTGTCCTTGGGTCGACCGCATCAAGGAGGGATTGACGCATGATCCAAGAGCTCAAGCCCTCATCGGGTATGCCAAGGAAGGTAAGACTCGACAATTCTGGTGTGAGGACGAGCTCCTTTACACCAAGGGAAGGCGGTTGTACGTGCCTTTCTACGGGAAGTTAAGGAAGGAAATCTTGCGCGAGTGCCACGACTCGAAGTGGGCGGGTCATCCTGGGATCCACCGCACGTTGGCCCTCGTCGAAGATCGGTATTACTGGCCCCAAATGCGGGACGATGTTGAAGCATATGTGAGGACTTGTCTGGTATGCCAACAAGACAAGCTAGAGCAACGGTCGTCGCCGGGCTTGTTGGAACCACTTCCCATCCCAACTCGTCCATGGGAAAGCATTTCCATGGACTTCATCGTCAACCTCCCGAAGTCCGAAGGGTGTCGGACCCTAATGGTGGTGGTTGACAGGTTCTCAAAGTATGCAACCTTTGTGCCTGCAACGAAGGATTGCCCGGCCGAGGAAGCGGCAAAGCTATTCATGAAGCATGTGGTGAAGTATTGGGGAGTGCCACAAACGATCGTGAGCGATCGGGATCCTCGCTTCACGGGACGTTTCTGGTCCGAGCTGTTCAAGCTACTAGGGTCGGAGCTGAATATGTCGACAAGTCTGCATCCCCAAACCGACGGTCAGACGGAGCGGGTCAATGCCCTCTTGGAGATCTACCTCCGACACTACGTGAGCACGACGCTAGCAAATTGGGCGAAGTTGATCGACGTAGCCCAATTCTCCTACAACTTGCAACGAAGCGAGTCGACCGGCCAGAGTCCGTTCGAGGTTGCAACTGGGCAGCAACCAAACACCCCGAGCACAATTGCTTCGGGTTACCGGGGGAGTAGTCCGCCCGCGTACAAGTTCGCCAAGAATATGCAAGAGGAGGCGGACTTGGCACGGGCGTGTCTACACAAAGCCTCCAAACGCATGAAGAAATGGGCGGATAAGAAGCGACGGCACGTGGAGTTCCAAGTTGGAGACCAAGTGTTGGCCAAACTACATGTGGTCCTTCGATACAAGGACGTACACAAGGGGTTGATCCGTCGCTACGAAGGGCCATTTCGCGTGCTACAACGGGTTGGGAAGGTCGCATACAAGCTGGAGCTACCATCAAAGCTAAAGGTGCATCCGGTTTTCCATGTAAGTATGCTTAAACCTTTCCAAGTTGATGAGGAAGACCCGGATCGAGGAGCGTCGCAACGGGCGCCGCTCGGAGCAAAGACCTCGTATGATCGGGAAGTCGAGAGCATCTTGGCAGACCGAGTCATACGAAAGAGGTATTGTGCGGCCAAGCGTGAGTATTTGATCCGATGGAAGGGTCTCCCGGAGAGTGAAGCCAGTTGGGAGCCCGAGGAGAGTCTTTGGTAGTTCAAGAAAGAGATCGAAGCCTTTCACGCCGAAGACGCGACGAGGACGTCGCCGGATTAGGTGGGGGAGAATGTCACGGCCCGAAAGAAAACATGTCCAAGAGGTTTCCATGGCACGGGCGTGACACAATGATGACCCTCGGCCTATATTCTCGAGACTTGTAATATTCTCCTAGGGGCGAGCAATACTGTATTTGTACGCATACGTTATAAATGCGAGTAGCTGGTAGTTGATTATAAATGCTGGTAGTTGGTAGATGGGGAGGTGCAATCTCCACCGTTAGATCTAAGGGAGATCTACGGATACGGTTTGCCTTATACTTGTATATAAAGGGGTCTCCTCCCTCATTGTAACTCATTCACAAGTTATATGAAAACCATAGCTTCTCTCTCATCAAAGGGTTTCTCTCTCTAAAAGTTCCTTGTGAGTCGAGTGTTGAAAGGCTGCTTAGGGGTAAAACCTTAAGGCCGCACGGGTCAGCCTACGTGTGATCGAGAGTGAATCGATCGGCCCGTGACAATAGGTTCTAGGTTCTAGATTTGGAATCTGCCTACCCTAAAACTGCTCATCCTAATGATCGACCTAAAAGTGCTGGAGAAACATTCCTAGGAACTTTGATGATTCCAAAACTATCCATATGTTTGTGATGATTTCTAAAGGAATGCGGTGATATCAATGATTATCGTAAATTTTAGGTTGAACTAGCCAGGATGATGAAGATCTTAATGAGATATGGACAAATTAAATATGACGTTGTGGTCATAAGAGTTTGGTGAATCTGTGATCTCTGCGAGCTGGTTTGCTTGGTAATTTCATTGGAAAATATATTGCAAGCCACTTTTATAAAGCCTATCCACAAGTAGCAATAATTGACTGGTGATAATATGCTCATGATGATATTTACTATCAAATTTGAGAATACCTAATCATTGACGATGCTAGAGTAACGTTCATCTGAGGATGAAAATATAGTCGTTGGCAATTGGGACAAGGCGGCAGAATAAATGAAAACCATTAGAGAATTGGAAATAGATTTTGCAAAATTGCAACAATAACCGGCGATGTGACAACAGGGACATAACCTATTTTGGGAAATCTTGCTGAAAAAGACTATGGGGAGTCTAGCTTCAAAACAAGCAGATCGCAAAGTCTAGCTTCAAAATAGCAGCTTGCAAAGAATCCTAACAACTCTGTGCTTCTCGAGACTATCTCCAACGGAAAGATTGGAGATGTCTATAGAAGAGAATATTATTGAAGCCAAAAAGGGTTAGACAAAAAATATAGAACAAGCCGAAAGTGTTCATCGTTTTATTTTGATCAAATAGTGTTGAGATTTCCGTCGTAGTGTTCTTGTTGCATTGTAATCGTGAAAAGATTAATGTAAAAGTGTGACATTAGTATTTGAGTCTTAATAATGTGATCTATCATCTAATAAGATTAGTGCTTCCTGATTGTAAGCATTCTAGCCCAAGTTGCAGTCGTTAGTCTAGAGAGTGGACGTAAACTCGATGATAAAATAAAACCATAATCTTTTACTGTGTGCCATTTTCTAAATAGCTTTTATCTGTCTTGTTGCACATCAGCCTCACCAAATCTCGTTATTATTTGCTTCTCTTGATTTCCAAGTATTGATTGTTAAATTCCACGTAATCTTCAAATTCTGTTAAAACAACCTATTCACTCCTTCTAGGTTACTTAGTTAGCCTCAACAATTGATATCAAAATTTCGTTGCTTGTCATTTGAAGTGTATTATTTTTGTGCATAAAGATATTCATTTATGGTTAACTTTGGTGATTGTGCAAGTGAATCGCAAGCTCTAAGCAAGGCCCCATACTTTGATGGAGTATTTAAGTATGATTTTTAATCACGTCATTATTTTGGTTTAAATATGATTTTCAGTACAATTCTTTTTCCTTTTTTTAAATTTTAAATTATTATCTCCATCTTTTCTTTACTATTTAATTGAAATAAATGTATATTAAAAATCAGATTTTGATCAAAACATATCATTTTAATCACGTCATCATCACATGAGAAAGAGAAAATATTTTAAAAAGTCACATTTATATTTTCTATTAATCAAGCCGGGCGGTTAACGAAATGAATAATTGCAACTCGCACTTTTCTGACAAATTGCGAACATATCCCATTTTCAAAAGTCTTTAACGTCATGGAGAGAGTATGGGAAATGGTGGCCCAGTAAGCTCGATTTTAGTGATCCCTGTACCGGCAATTGAGGCCATTTTCGTCTTTTCGATACAGATTGGCTGTGCATAGAACGGGAGGAGACCAAACAAGTCGCGACTCGGCATCAGCGGAGCATCCTCCGCAGAGGAAAAAGAGGAGGCGCGGGATCCCCTTCAACCCCGAAGAGCCATGGCGGAAGCACTCGTCTTGAGAGTAGCTAAACTTGTGGATGATTTCCCAGAGGGTGGAAAATCATGGGGCTCTGGCGGCGAATTTTCCAAGCTCAAGAAAACCGTTTCCATTCTCCAAAAAGTACTGCCCGATGCGGAAAAGCGGAGCCTGACCTTTGGAATCGACCGATGGCTTCGCGGTCTCAAAGATGCTTTCTATGATGCAGAGGACTTACTCGAAGAATGGAACATTGACGTCATGCCATTACGAGAATCGCCGAGCAAATTTGAGAAATTGAAGCAGCAGGTATTTACCTTCTTTCCGCCTCCTAAAAAAGATGCTTTAAGGTTGGAGATGAGCGCCCGTGCGAGGGTTATTAGGGAGAGAATAGAAGCCATCGCTGCGGAAGGGAGGGATTTTGACCTGCGAGAGTGCGCGGAGGATGTGCGGGTAGAGAGAGGAGCGAGGAACGGAGAGCGGTCGGACTCCTTTGTGTACGATGAGGAGATTATAGGGAGAGAGGATGATAAAAGCGCAATTATGAACTTCTTGTTAGACTCTGACACTGATCAACAAATTTCCATCCTTTCGATAGTGGGTAAGGTTGGCATTGGAAAGACGTCTCTTGCTCGATGTGTATATGAAGATGACATGGTCAAGGAGCATTTCGATTTGAGGATATGGGTCCGTGTGGATGCAATCATGCCTAATCTCAAGATCGTGTTGCATAAAATCGTAGAAAGTGCAACAACAGAGAAAGCATACAGCATTGAGTTGGAGCAATTGCAAAATCAACTTACGGAACACATTCGTGGCAAAAAATATCTCCTAGTTTTTGACAATCTGTGGTCTGTGCATCCTGAACAGTGGGAGAGCTTGAAAAGTTTATTGATGGGAGGTGCCCAAGGAAGCAAGATTCTGATAACTACACGCAATTGGTTACTTGTGAATGTTACGGGGACAAACCTATCTTATTGTCTTGAGGCCCTTCCAGCAGAGTCATCTGTTGATTTATTGATGAGAATGGCTTGTCGGGAAGAAGAAAAGATTATAAATCCAATTATGGTAGATATCGGGAGGCAGATAGTCAAAAAGTGTTATGGAATCCCTTTGGCAATACGAATGATTGGAAGTCTATTATTCTTCAAGAAAACTCTAGAGCAGTGGTCTCAGTTTTGGGGCGTGATTCCAGAATTTTCTTCAGATTTTCATCTCTTAAGTTCAATAACTGAGCTTAGTTATAATCATCTCCCATGCCATCTAAAACAGTGCTTTGCCTTCTGTTCATTGTTTCCCCGAGACTGGGTGATTGATAAACAAATGTTGACGAGTCTCTGGATAGTAGAAGGATTTATCCAGCCCATAAACAACGAAGATCAGGAGATGGAAGATATAGCTCATGACTATTTCATGGATCTACTTTGGGGGAATTTCTTTCAAGACTGCACTAAAGATGAACTTGGAGATGTGACGTCTTGTAAGATGCACGATTTTGTATATGACCTAGCATGGAAGGTTACTATGGGCGAGTATTCCCGAGGAACTCATCAGTCACTGGGGTCAATTGATAGAAGAACTCGCCATCTATCGTGGGATGCAACTTTAGATTTATCGGGGGAACTTCCACCTACTCTACTCAGAATGAAATGTCTCAGGACATTCATCAAAATAAATCAAACAAAAATGGGGAGGTGTGCAACTCAAATGGGTGAAGAAACTCTTTGCAAATTCCTTTCTACTTTCAAGTTCTTGCGTGCCTTAGATTGGCATGACAGTGGTATTGAGAAATTGCCAAGTTCCATTTCTGATTTGAAGTACCTGGCATTTCTAGATCTCTCTGAAAATGAGGGAATCATAAGGCTTCCCGATTCTATTACAAGATTGCAACCCTTGCAAGTACTTAAACTCAATATGTGTTACAAGCTAATAGAATTGCCAAGAGATATAAGAAAATTGGTCAACCTCAGGCAACTGGAGATTAGCAATTGTAATGCCCTATCTTACATGCCACATGGGTTGGGAAGGTTGACTCTTTTGCACACTCTAACAGATTTCATTTTGCCTGAGGATGATTCCTGCCGAAATAGTTACGGTGGGCTAGGAGAGTTGAACAGGTTAAACAGTTTAAGAGGAAGCCTCAGAATTGAAGTTAAGGGAAAAATAAAAGATGCAGTAGCAGAATCGAATGGTGCGAACTTGAAGGAGAAGAATTCCTTAGTTTCACTAGTATTAGTGTTTGCTGGAAAAGAAAGTGATGAAGTTCTACTCAAAGAGATGCAGCCAAGCTTAAATCTTCGAAGCTTAGAACTAAGAGGCTATGGGGGCGCAATGTTTCCAAGCTGGATGTTTCACATGCCTAAGTTAGTTCAGCTACGGTTGTTTGATTGTGCACGATGCAAAAGCCTCCCATCACTTGGTGAGCTCACTAGCCTCAAGCACTTGGATTTTGTTGAGCTACCTATAGTGGAGAGCACAGAAAGTGATATTCATATATTCCCATCGCTTCCTAATCTCAAGGAGTTGAAACTTCCTAGTTTCCCTTTGGAGTCATTGCAGACCTCAGTTGCCACTGTTGAACATGTAGTTGGTATTGATGATCGAGTGAAGGATTTAATCAAGTTATTGGAAATAGAAGGTGAGAAGGTTGGAGTGCGCATTGTTGGAATCTACGGAACTGCTGGAATCGGCAAGACAACTATTGCGAAGGCCGTATATGACAGACTTTCCTCTTATTTCAATAGATGTAGCTTTCTCACAGAGATTGGAGAAATAGCACAAAATGTTGGTGGTATTCAGTTTGTGCAAAATAAGTTGATATCTGATATTCTTGAGCGAGATGGCAATGTTGCTTCTTTCAAAGGAGGAATCAAGTTCTTCCTGGATGTATTTCGCAGTATAAAAGTTCTTATTGTTTTAGATGATGTGGAAGAACAGTCTCATCTTAATGATCTGGTAGGAGACAAGCTTGACTGGTTTGCTTCTGGAAGTCGAATAATTGTTACTTCAGAAAATGGTGGAATTCTCCAAAGATATGTTTCTGAAGGCCTGGCTCGTACCTATGAAGTGACTGAGATGGATAATGATCAAGCTCTTGAACTTTTTTGCAAGCATGCTTTAGGAACAAATCATTTTACACCTGGCTATCCTGGAATTGAGGATCGCATTCTCAAAGCTACGGGAAAGGTTCCATTTGCTATTGAAGTTATGGGTTCATTTCTGCGTGGAAAAACAACAAATGAATGGGAGAAGATAGAGGACTTGATGAAACAACGGAGGCAGAACTCTCAAGAGATTTTGAAGGATTGCAGAGAGATTTTGAAAATCTGTTATGAAGCATTAGATGAAAAGCAGAAACAAATATTTTGGGATATAGCATGTTTTGCCAATGGCGTGGATAGCCGAATTGCATCATATATGTGGCCCGATCAAGATCTTTTGCCTTCTCATCATGTTTTGATGCCCCTAGCAAAAATTGGAGGAGACAACATGCTGTGGATGCATAAGCTGTTGAAGCACCTCAGTAGAACTATAGATGAAGAATATCATGGAAGGCAGGGCGGACTATACATGCATGTTTCAGACCTGGAAGTAATCAACAGGAAAGAGGTAAAGGCTTTTTGTTCAATGGTTTGCTTTCTCCCATATGATGAAAGCCCTGACATGTTAGGTCTAATTTGTTATCCAGTTTTTTGGGTTATGTTACCATCTATAGGTTTCCTTCACATACACAAAAAACAAAAGCACCCTCGTCTATATTACTTAGCGAAAATGTCAAATCATATTTTATAGCTTCGTATTGATTTGTTACTCTTGGTAAATGTAGGGAATGGAAGAGGTGGAAGTCCTCTGCTTTGACTTCAAAAATAATCGTCCCCATACATTTACAGAAACTAATTTCAAGAGCATGTCAAAATTAAGATTCTTGCAATTGGATCATGCAAGTATGAGTGGAAACTTTGCAAATGTATTTCCACAGTTAAGGTGGCTTCGTTGGCAAGGGTGCCCAAGGGATTTTGAAGCTACAGAATTTAATCTGACTGAATTGGTCATTCTTGACCTTTCATGGAGCAAAGTCACCGAAGACTGGGGAGGTTGGAGGAAAATCAAGGTGTTCCCAATTTACTGCTCTAATGCATCTGTTTTGTTAATTATCTGGCAATTGACCTTATGACGTCCTCTTTCCTGTTTTACAGATGGAGCAATTGAAAGTCCTAAATCTCACTGGGTGCACTGACTTACTGATGAGTCCTACGTTTTTCAGTTTCCCGAATTTGGAGATATTGATTCTAGAGCAATGCTCTCGATTGGTCCATCTACATCCTTCGATTGGTGGTCTCAAAAGATTACTTTGCCTGAATTTGAAGTCCTGCATTGAACTCAACACGTTGCCTGCCGAATTGGATGGCTTGCAAGCTTTGAAAGAACTCCTCATTGATAAGACTTCTGTGGAAAAAATTCCCTCGAAAGGTGGCTTAAGGAAACTTGAAACTCTTTCTGCCTCCAATTGCTCATCATTGAGTCTCCTGCCCCATCCATTTGAATGCCTGACGTCACTTTCAATACTCTCAGTCGATGATTCAAAGATTACCAAACTCCCCAATGGAATTGGAGAGCTTGTGAAACTCCGACGCTTGTCATTGAGGAATTGTCGATGTATACGAGAACTTCCAGAGTCCGTTGGCCAATTAGGAAGCTCTTTAGAGGAGCTGGATATATCGGGAACAGGGGTTTCACAATTGCCTGATTCCTTTGGAAATTTGCAGGGGTTGAGAGTGTTAAAGATGGACTATTGCTTCATTAGAGAATTTCCTAATTTTATTGGGCGTCTACTCAAACTTGAAGAAATACATGCCTCCTCGTTTAGGAGCTTAAAAGGGGAGATTCCTGGCGACATTGGGAAGCTAATTCATTTGAGAATCTTGAGGCTGCAATATTCCGGTATCTGCAGCCTACCTTCTGAAGTGAAGCATCTTTCCAAGCTGGAGACTCTTGATCTACTTCACTGCGACAGGCTTCATGAGTTGCCAGCACTTCCATCTGGTTTGATTAATGTTCGTTTGAGTCCAAAGTTGAAGGAAAAAATGTCTAATCTTTAGGATTTGCCTCTATTTCAGGAGTTGGTGCTGGGTGCCCACGGGCTTCCTCGCAAATTTTTTTCCAATATATTTCAACTGTAATAGTATGTAAATAATAAGAATCTTGACCATCTCAACTCCAACTGATTTTCAAAAGAGAATAGTCGTTGGGCTTGGCTGAATTTTTCCCATTACCAACCGCCCTTCTTATGATTTGCTGTTGATCTGACAAACTGAATGTTAGAACATCCTATACGTAATTAATTCAGCCAAATTTAACGACCCACCAATAGTGTTAAGGACTGAAAGTCGCCTAGTAGCAATGTGATTTGGAAATATTATAGGAATACCAAGGTACCTTCATTGCAATGCCATGTTTACTTGCGTTGATGAAGATGATACATCTTCATCGTTTTACACTGATTGGCTGACAGCCAATGGCCATGTGTAGAATAGGAGAAGCCTAACAAGACGCAACTGGCGCGACATGGCACAGCTCTCCACAGAGAAATAGAGGATCAGGATCCCTTCACCTCCGAAGAGCTACGGCGGAGGACTATCGTCTCGAAGATAGCTAGACTTTTGGATGATTTTGCAAATGATGGAAAATTATGGGGCGTTGGCGGCAAATTTTACGAGCTCAAGAATATTGTATCCGCTCTATGCTTTGATATCATTTTTTATCTAAATGTTCATTCACATTATGTCTTATCATTTAGGGCCTGTTTGAAAATCGGTCAATTCTCGATTATTTCATTTTTTGTTTGTTTTCCGAAACAAAAAAATAACAAAATTTCATTATGTGAGCTAATTTTTTCTACTCTCGAGAACATATTTGTTTCCCAGAAATAGATTTAGAACATAATTAATAAATAGAAAAAAGTTACTTATTTGTTCTCAAGAACAATTCTAGAATTAAGTCATTTTCTTTTTTTTTCCCCTTCCTGCTCTAGCTAGTTATCAAGCTCGGGCGACTGATCAAAGACGAGGTCTGGAGATCGACGACCAGCGACCTCACTGAGGGCCAGCGAGGCTCCCACGAGGCTAGCAAGTTTGCCAGCTAGAGAAGGAAGAAGAAGAGAAGGAAAAAAAGAAAAGAAAAAGAAAAATCTCATAAAATTATTATAAAATTAAAAGAAATTTTTAGTCACAAAAAATTTTGAAGGTCATACCAAATGCGCTCCTGATTTTTTTCTATTTTAGAATTAGAAATTTTGTACAGTTACCAAATGTGTTTAAATGATCAGAAACTCTTCTAAGGAATAAAATTGGAAACAACTATTTCTGGGCAAATTGTTCCCAAGAGCAGATTGATTGCCAAACAGGCCCCTAGCATACCACTTTCCATAAATTGTCTAAGTACAGATACATATCACATTTCATTTTACTTAAATGTTGTCCAGCACATATTTTTGACCTAGGTGATATGGTCCATCTTAAAGGATTGTCTGTGGATGCCTCTTTTTTCTTCTTCTTCTTCTTCTTCTAAGTACAGATACATATCACATTTCATTTTACTTAAATGTTGTCCAGCACATATTTTTGACCTAGGTGATATGGTCCATCTTAAAGGATTGTCTGTGGATGCCAGGCATGGTTTCCTTCCCCTCTTCTTCTTCTTCTTCTTCTTCTTCTTCTTCTTCTTCTTCTTCTTTCAGAAGATGACTTTGCGCACGTATATATGCATACATGTCTAGTAAGAAGTATACGCAAATAATGCAATAGAATTTCGAACAGGTAAAAAGATATGAAAATTATTCGACCAAAAAAAAAAAGATATGAAAATTAAGAAGAAGGGTGACGTACGATAAGCATTCCATCATCTCGTGACATATTTTACATATGAATAAATGGAAGATATTAGACAATTTCGCCATCAAAACCACAAATCATAGTATAAAATTGTGGGTTTTTCTCTGTCTTTTTTTATCAGAGTTCTTTTTTTTTTCTCTCTAGTAATTAATGATTGTTCTAGGGTTTTAAACAATTTGCGCTTGTGATTTTCCACGTAACTTGAATTCTCTGTCCGTTCGTCCAAAAGTCAATAAAGATGCCTCCTAATTATAGAGAGGACGTGAGGAGTCTTAATCCTAGTAATTGTTCAAATTAAGATTATCTATCCACCATTGGAGTTTTAGCCAATATTTACTTTGATGTAAACAAGGGAAAAGCCACCAAAAAAAAAAAAAATCCAAACTATGCTCTCTATGACACATTTATCTTTAATTTTTTTTCGGTGAAACCAAGAATCTTAAACTTGTACTTTTATGACATGTTTACCCGGTCAAGGTTTAGTTAATGGGCATTGTTAAAAATCTATCTACATGGATGCCGAAAGGTAAATGTGTTGATATACGTGAACCATGTTTTGATTGGAAAATCATTTGATGAAATCTTGACAGAAGTAAATACGTCACATGGGTACAAGTTTGTGATTTTTATGTCACAAGAAAAAAATTAAAGTAGATGTATCACAGTAGTTATAATTTTGGATTTTTATGGCTTTTTTCCCCTTCAACAAATATCAAATCCATTTTGAACTTGATAAGCATTTACCTCATCTAATCGATTTCTACCATCGTTCAAGTTTAATTGTTCTATCATGAGTATATATCCCTAATTTGATCGGACAATTATGCTTGTCAAAAACAATTGTTGAATAGTGAAATATTTATATAGAATTTTGTAATTGACTCAAAATTTTCATTGTTTACAAGTACATTTAAAAAACAACATTCAAAATAAACCACGTTAGTGAAGAGTATAGGTTAAGATACTTTTTTTCTAATTTATCATTTTGCAAGTTTAATCTTAATAAGAGATAGAATTTTGATATACTTTCTAATGTATCCATTTTCTAACATCTAAGCTTAATATATAGAATAAAGAAATGGGGAGATGATAAAGTACAATTGAAAATATTCTCTCTAATTTGTCCTCTTTTTCCACGATTAAACTCAATAAGTGATAAAATTTCCACATAATTTGTCGTTTTCTATTTTCAAAATTTAAATCCACCAAGACTTAGAAACTAGCTGATGACAAATCCTTGAGTTTAAATCTTATTGGTCGAATATGAGTGTGGCATTTTCACAAAGGCAAAGTCTCCTCCATGTGACGATCATAGGAGCGAACATTCTCTCAACTCCAGCTTTAATTAAATTTAATAAATAAGAAAGATGAATACGAAGACTTTCTTGGTATACTAGTATTAATCCGTGCTTGCGATGCAATAGAAATAATTACTTATGTAGTTATTTTAACTGCATTTATTCTCGGCTCAAAAGTCCATTAGCATCATACTATTTTTTTTTTTTTTTGCGAAGAATACAAAAAATTGAAAATAAATATTTAACGACAACATAGCGTTTGTACTGTGTCGTAAATATTTTTGGAGTTAGTACGAACATGAAGAAAGATGTTTTTTCCCCTAGTTAAAATGGTGACTGGATATGGGTGATTATTATACTTCATTTTGACCAGTATCGGAAAATATTTTATCGGGGAAAGTATAGAAACCTATTTACTTTAATAAAATATACATCATCCAAAAGAGCAAAATATAATGTGTTTGTTTCGCGGAAAATGAGTGATTTGAAATATATCTTTTTGAAAATGATTGCATATATTATTTATAAAAATCAATGAAAATATTTTGACATAGATTGTTGTTAGTAGTAAAAGCATTTTTCATAGACTAATTAATTCAAGTTATACAAGCGATCATTTTTAGGAAAATACTTTTCAAATAATTCATTTTTCGCAAAACAAATAGAGCTTAAGTTGATAGGTCAAACATATTTGATAACCCAATTTTTCAGGATGAAGTGTAATGCCTTATTATGTTACTAGATTGGAGGTACATATACTAATCGAAAAGGACTAAATTAGAATGAGCCCGATGGAATTACCCAATTCGAATGTCTCTTTTGTGTGCGTCTATAAATGATACTGTTTGGTGGGATTATACTGTAATCAACTACAGGTTATTCGGGATAAACTTGAACTCGAATTCATTAACAATTGAAAAAAGAAAAATACAACCAAAAAACATACATCAACGCGAAATAAGTGGATTAGGGGTAATAAAGAGTGAGTTATCGATATATAGATAAAAAAAAAGAGAGAGTAGTAACTGAGGGTTTATTTGTTTTAAGGAAAATACACGTTTGGAAAAACATTTTTCTAATAACAATTAATTATATCGCTCGGAATATTAGTCCATAAAAAGCATATTCATTATCGACAATAATTTATATTTAAATATTTGTGTGGATGATAAAACATAAGGTCATCTGTTTAAATTCCATCAATTGCATACACACTACTTTGGGTCAACTCGCATGTATAGGAAAATTGTCCAAAAAGTCTTAAACCTCTTGTACATTTGCTACTTCAGTCTTGGAACTTTCAATTTTGTTAATCGAGTTCTAAATCTTTTCACATTTTGCCAGTTGAGTCCATTTGGCCAAAATTTGGCTAGGATTCACTTACATGGACGCAAGGTGTGCATATAGAAGACATTGACAATTTTTAATAATATTTTAATAATTTTTAAAATTTTTTGTGGTTTTTAATTTCTTTTCTTTGTTTTTTTTTTCTTTTTGGTTTTTGAAGTTAAGATTGATGACCCTTGCTAACTATGGGCAAGGGTTGACTGCCACCCTCGCTAGCCCTAACTCCAAAACCCCAAAAAAAAGAAAGAAAAAAATCATAAAAATTCAAACTATTATTAAAAAATGTCAATGTTAGTATTAGCCGTGTCATGTAGGATTGCCGGCATCCATGTTAACGAATTTAGGTCAAAATTGAACCGAATGGATTCAATTGGCAGAATGTGAAAATGTTTGAACTCAATTGATAAAATTAAAAGGTTTAAGACTAAATTTATAAAAATGCAATATGTTTAAGACTTTTTGAATAATTTTCCCCACATGTAAACCAAAGCCTCGAACTTACTTGATTCTTTGGATAATCGGCTTTTCATGTGTGTGCCATTGGATGACGCAAAACAAGAACTTTTTAAAGAAAGAAAAAAAAAATAGAGGTGGACGAGAGTAGGTGTTGAAATGTAGTCTCCCATTTGTATTCTCCCATTTTCTAAGACAACCGGCAAAGATAGGACATTATGTGTAGAAGGATTACAAAGTTCAAGTTTATGGAAAAAAAAAAGGAGATAGTACCACAAAAACCCCAAATCGGGACATTTGTGAAAAATTTATCTCAAATTTGTTTTTCGACAATAAGAAATCTCAAGCTAGTACACATGTGATAAATTTGTTCTTTATTAATTGTTGTTAAATTTGATTATCAAATTGCTGAGTTAGATGAAACGTAACAGTTGATGAGTATATCAATTTGAGATTTTACCCTTAATTTGTAACAAGTGTACCGGTTTGAGGTTTTTCGTGGTACTAATTCAATTTAATGGAAATTAATAGAGGATATATTTGTCACAAATGTATCCATTTAGGGTTTTTTTGTACTTGAAAAATTAATTTGAAATATATTTGTAACATATTTGTCAGTTTAGGTTTTTAATGGTTAAATTTGTTATAAGTGTATTAATTTAGGGTTTTTCATGATATTAAAAAAAAAGGTGTATGAAGAATAATAAGACAATTGCAGGGGATACCGGGCTTGTTGGCTGACTCATTGAGACCGTTCGATGAATTCAGTATATCTATTAAATTTACCTTCGGGAAGAATGCTTCAATGACTATAGCAATCTAGTAACTCTTTTGAATGCTGTATAGAGGGTAATGATTGCCCTTCGGGAGATCCTGACCTCGGTCATTGGATAGAAGCGCGAAAGAAAAAGACGAGAGAGAGAAGACAGGTCTCGATTCTTACAGTTGGCGCAAGCGAAGACTAAAAGAGAATCGAAGTCAATGCTACAGATTCAGAGTTGTGAACTCGAACGACTTCAACCATCGAAGTTTGATCATCTTGACCTCCATTCGAGCCCGAGTGTCTGTGTACGCTAATGGGTAATTGTGTTTCCGGTGGCCTCTCATCATCAGCTAAAGCTACCGCTGAAGAGTTACCCGTTTGTCACTACAATGTGTTCCTCAGCTTCAGAGGACCAGATGTCCGAAGCAACTTCCTCGATTGCTTCTATGACCACCTCAGAAGCTCCGGGATTGTGGCATTTAGAGACCGCGAAGAGATCAAGCCCGGTGAAAGGATCAATACCAAGATCCTGGAAGCCATCAAGCGTTCCGACATCTGCGTCCCCGTCTTTTCTGACGACTTCGCTTCCAGCGCAGCTTGCCTGATGGAAGTTGCCCAGATGGTGGAGTCGGGGAAACTCATTATTCCCATTTTCTACGGCGTCGAGCCGAGCGTTGTTAAACACCGGAAGGGGAAATATGGAAGGGCCTTCATCAAGCACGAGAGACGCAGGGATGACGAGACAATCAGAAAGTGGAAGAATGCTCTGGAAAATATTGCTGGGATTTCGGGATTTGTAGTGGAGGATGTGGACAAGGGGTAAGTCTGACGGCTCGATTGGTCTTTGCTTTACTTGTTTAGCCTTTCGGAATGACAAAATCAGAGAATTGATTAGTATATAACATGCTCGCCACGCTCTTTCTGAAATTCAATTAACCTCTAGCGATCTTTTTTCTCATTTAGTATCAAAGCATTTGCGTACCTTTAATGTTGCAGTCACCAGCATTTTTTTTTTTTTTTTTTTTGGGGGGGGGGGGTGTTTCAACCAGAAATCAAATCCGAACATTCCGTAATTGGTACGGGACCGTAAGCCTTAGGGTACCCTCTGGAGGGGTTGCGCTTGTTGCCTCTCTCCATCCGTTATCTATAAAGAAAAGAAAAACAAGCTCGTTTTTCATTTTGTAGGTATCACGAGCTTTCAAAGGATGTCGTTTCCAGACTTTGGAAACTCTTGAAAACGGATGAGCAAGACGTGACTGAGAATTTAGTTGGAATAGACAGAGACGTGCCAGAGATGATGCGCAAGCTTGGTGTAGATTATCAGGAAGAACAAGTTGTCAAAGGAATGAAGACGATGGAGAGCTGCATGGTGGCAATATGGGGTCTGCCGGGGGTCGGTAAAACCACTCTTGCAAAGGTGGTATACAACAAAATCAGTCACCTCTTTGATAGTTGCAGTTTTCTTGAAGATGTTAAGGATGAGATTGAACAAAACAGAATGGTATATCTGCAAAAGAAGTTAATTCGAGATCTCAAGAGAGGAGACTGTCCAAAGGTGGAATCCTACAGTGAAGGCACCAAACTGATAAAATTCCTATTCCGAACAAAAAGAGTTCTCATTGTCCTCGACAATGTGGATGACTTCGAACAAATGAAACCATTGGCTGAAAAACTATGTTGGTTTGGTCCGGGAAGCAGGATCATCCTAACAAGTAGAAGGAAAGATGTCATTCTGCATTACAACGTTCAAGAACATAGAGAACATAAGGTTTCATCCATGGATGAAAATCATGCTCTTAAACTTTTTTATAAGCATGCTTTTCGATCAGATCAACCCCTAGAGGACTACGGTTCTCTGCCAAGTGACATCATCTTTGTAGTTGGAAGGCTTCCTCTTGCTATTGAAATGGTGGGGAAATATCTTTATGATAAGAGCAAAGAAATATGGAAAGAGACTTTGCAAAAACTACAAAGAGAGCCGGATAAAAAAGTGGAACGAGTGTTGACCGAAAGCTATAATCTTTTGGAGGGAACCACAAAAGAAATTTTCCTTGATATAGCATGTTTCTTTATAGGGATTGAAAAGACCATCCCCTTTTACATGTGGGATGCTGGTCAATGTTTCCCATATATCGGTGTTGATGAACTTCAAAAAATGAGTTTTCTCAAAATTGGAGAAGGAAATGAGTTTTTGATGCATGAACAACTAAAAATCCTGGGAAGAGCTACTGTCAAGAATGAAAATCATCCCTGGTTGCGCAGCAGGCTGTGGGATTATGAAGATGTGAAAACAACATTGCGGCAAAGGCAGGTAAAATCACCCTGAAGTTTCTCCAGTATTCTCGTTAAGTTTTTCTCTGGATACGGTGATTATAATATTATTGTTTCATTGCATACATTTTCGTTCTGATTTGCACTTCTCTTTTTTTCTCCAAATTGGTAGGTTACCAACAATGTTGAAGCTCTTCGTATTACCCCTAATTCTAATCAAGATGAACCGGCAATCAACTGTTTTCATTGGGACGATTTCCGTCATCTGTCGAATGTGAGGTTTCTTGAATTGGACAACATTGAAATTGAAGGAAATCCTGAGAATCTTCTTCCGAGCCTCGTATGGCTTGATTGGCATGGATGCCATGAGAAATCTAAGTTGTTTGCATTGAATATGGAGAAGCTGGTAATTCTGGGCTTGTGTTCAAGCCAAGTCCAATTGAGCTTGGAAGACTGGAGAGAATTGATGCTGGTAAGGCATGTATATGCTCGTGTGCTTTTTTAATGCAAATGGGCGTTCTGCACTTTATCTTAAGACATTATAGTTGAAGTAGTAACTAAACATGTGAATCATGTCGTTTTTGCAGAAGGCCAAGCTTTTGAAAGTCTTGAACGCAAAAGATTGTCCTTTTATCATTGCATCTCTGGAATTCTCCGATCCAGTGCCTTTAGAATGTCTGATCCTGGAAAATTGTTTATTAGGAGATCTAACAAATCATGGATCAACATCTGGCTTAAAGAATCTAGTTTACTTGAACATGAAGTGTTGCACATATTTTAGATGTTTGCCACAAGCACTGTGCTCCCTGGAAAAATTGAAAGAGCTTCTCATTGATGGAACTAAAATCGAAAGACTTGAATTCAAGGCAAAATCTCTGCCTGCACTTCAAATTCTCAGTGCTTGCGAATGTGAAGATTTGGTTGACGTGGATTCCATTACATTTTTAGTGAAGCTTCGGAAGCTAACTTTAAGAAATTGCAAAAAACTAAAAGAACTTCCAGCTGTCATTGGAAAGCTTGTTCAGCTAGAGGAAATGGACCTGTCAGATACCTTAATTACGGAATTACCTCCTTCTGTCAGGGATTTGAAAAATCTTAGAGTGCTGAAGATGATTCACACTTACCTAGAAGAATTTCCTGAGGCCATAAGAGATCTTAAGAAGCTTAAAGAGTTGGATCTCCTCTACTGCGGAAGTTTGAGTGGACTTTGTGACATTACAGGATTGTCTTCTTTGAGAATCTTGAGACTAAAATACACTGGAATTTCTCGCATGCTCGCCAAAGATTATGGGCAATTCAACATCCTTGAGTTAGATGATGGCGTTGACAAGCAGATGGTCTCGTAATTTTGCTCTAGTTGAGACCTTGTTGTCGACAAAATGCAGATGATCCTGTGATGTCAAGCTATGTTTCTAAAGAGCTTGAACATGAAGCGTCTTCCAAATGTTTGAAGTACGAGTTATTCAACAAAGAAAGTGAGATATTGTATTTGGAAAGACATTATTGTTGATCCCTGTTTTACTTTTTGGGTGTTTGGAGACAATACTCTTCTTTTGACAGCGTATATCTGGACCTTCTTATCGCAGTTTACTTCTTGGATCTCTGATTTTTATATGTCGAGTTTTATCTCAAACTGCGTGAGCATTTTTGTATCAGCTTGTTCCATCATCTATGCAAATGGTTCCGTTTTCTATTTTTTGCCATCTTATGATTGGCAGGGGTCATAATCTGTCTTAATTTATTGAGTTTTCTTTTTTTAATTTATGTAATTTTGTTCTGTTTCTTATTTCTCTTTCCTTTATCTGTCTTCATTTTTCACTCAGGGCTATCATCAGCAGTAAGGAAAAAAAGACAGTTATCATCATCAGCAGTAAGGAAAAAAAGACAGTTATCTTATCATTAGTTCGATACATACCAATTCAGTGGTCCCCATCTTAGGACTACAAGCATAGACTACCGAGTTCATTTGAAGTGATAGAGGACAAAGCAGAGGGAATTTCTTTGGAAATGCAAGAAGTTGAGTTTGAATGACCTAATGCTATTTATTGGTTTGCTGCTTGCAGCATCCTATGAGTTAACTCAGGTTGTACATAGGTGCCAGATGCAAAACAAGTCTCAAGAAAGGTGGGCAAGCTGTTGCTAAACCCAACTAAGATTTCCTGGTTCAAGGCATAGTTGCTTCGCATGATGTCATTTTCTCATTGTTATAGTGGTCCTCTCACTAGGTCTCTCATGTTCTAAGTTTTCTAATATTCATAGCACGTCTTCACTGTTGTTGGTTTGTCAACAATTATATGCAAGGATTGAGTAATCTGTCTGTTGAAGCTTGTGTTGCCTTGTCATTCACTTTCATTTTCCTGTAAATGGTTTTTGCAAATTCATGAATTCACTCATGACCCAGATATTAAAGGAAAGTTGTTCCTCATGAATTTAGTGGGTTGATCAGTCAATGAGGTCCTGACCTCCAGAGATGAACGGTCCCAGTGCACCTCTTGTTTTTGGAATGGAGCTTCTTGGTCTCACCGGAAAATAGAAACAGGCCTAACTGCTGACAAGAAAAATCTTTTTGAGGGCGCGGACATTCCATAACATTCATATTGTATATGCACAATGCAGGATGAAGACATGAAGTGACAGCAGGAGTTCATTACATTGCTGAAATTGGGGCAGAATGTGAAGTAATGGCTTTGAGTGGCTAAGATTTTTCTCACTTGGATTCCTGCTGGCGTCTTGAATTCACAAGCTAGATGGTTAAGTTTTGGGTGTTGTCGGTCGTCCATCAGAATCCAAAATATGTTGGTTTCAATGACTTGAGGGGAGTGGTTGTAAGCTTACATAATAGTCATTTGCACGAACAGGAACATTTATCCAAACTGAGAGGGAAAGACTCAGTTGCTTGAAACTGAACGATGGCAAAAATCAGAAGTTTATCATAAAAGGAGTCTCATTTAAAAAAGTAAAATGTCAAGAAAGGAAAGGCTCATCTCTTTCATAGCAGACACAAATGGATTCGATCCACTAGGTTCTTGATTTGTTCATTTTCAGTTTAAGTCTTGCCTTCGCACGTGGCACAAGTAATACTCAGAAACCTTTCAAGAAGCACGAATGAAAATGTATGAATAGGTTGGGCATGGCGGGTACCCATTTACTTCGTCACACTCTCCCAGGGTCTCTATTTCTCTGGCTTCTTCACGTTCATCTGGTGGGTTCAAACTATGTCCTCTTCCTCTCTCTCTCCGATTTGCTGCCTCTAGGAAGTGTTATCTTGATCAACCATCCACAAGAAATTATTGAGATGCCACTGGAACAAGCAAAAGTGCATTGTGTTGGAACTGTCATCGCGCCTCCATTCCAGTTAGTCTATCAAGCACGTGGCAGTCCCAATTGTCAGAACACATACTGGAAAAAACAATATCAGGCTTGACCAAACCATGAACATTGGTTGTAAATACCTAACGAGAAAGCAGCAAATCGTTACTTAAGTAGACACGGTGATAACAGATTTGATTAACTGAGTCGTGAAGCATTTGAGTTCTATGCTTCCAGATGGGTTCAGTTTTGGAATGCAGCCCGGGAATTGTGTCATCCAGGGTCGTTTTCAGGGGAGAGCTGGCTTTGAGACGATACACCTGTCTGCTTAAAGTAGATTCGAGTCTCAGTTTGAACAATATACCAACGTCTGGAAACATTTGCCTTAGCTCTTGGTTTGTTGGAAGACTTTCCAGTTATGGTCACAGAATCAGATATATTAACTTTGTCGATTCATATTTTGAATCCTTTTTCCTCGTAAAGAAAGACCCATTTCCTCGGATGAACTGAAAGAACTGAAATATCCTATCACGATTCAAGGTTGGTTAGAGTCAAGTGATCAGAGTCTTAAATAGGCTATAATTAAATCAATCCTTTTCATCTGCACTTCTATGGTCTTATTTCCAGAATTCACTTGTTTTACACGATTATCTTCTTATTTTTTTCGCGACGATCCATGTTGTCTAATCAGGCTTCTCATTTGGCTCAGTGTTAGCAGATCAACTTATTCACGATTACACTTCTTGGAATCTGACATCCTCGCATGGCTTAATCAATTTATTTATTTCACTCATAGAGGATCGAATAATTTATATTCTTCTACATTAGGTTATCATGCCATTTACTTATCTTTCAAGTCCATTGTACTCAGTTTGCTTGTCTTGGCGTTGTTGAGCTCGAAATTCTCTTAAGAGAATGGGACCTGAATATGAAGCATCTCTTGAAATTGACTGAAACCTGAACTCGATCTGCTCTAGCTTTGCTCGCTGTCCCACAATATACTTTGACATTGCTAGTGTGACAGCCTCCTCTCTTGTCCCACATCGCCTAGGGAGGGAGGTCTTGGTCAGCTTATAAGGCTTGAGTCCCTCTAACCTGTGTAACGCGTTTTAAAGCCGTGAGGGAAAAGACCGTGGCTGGGATGGCGGTTCGTCCGCGCCAGGGCGGGTGACCCAAAGCGGACAATATTACACAGTGGGGCCCGGGATGTTACAAGTGGTATCAGAGCCGACTACCGACCGCATCTGGGGCCACAGCAAGAATGCTGTTCTGACGCCCGTGGGGCCACAGCGAGAACGTTGTTCTGTTAAGAAGTGGAGAGTGAGACAGCCTCCTCTCTTGTCCCACATCGCCTAGGGAGGGAGGTCTTGGTCAGCTTATAAGGTTTGGGTCCCTCTAATCTGTGTAACGCGTTTTAAAGCCGTGAGGGAAAAGACCGTGGCTGGGATGGCGGTTCGTCCGCGCTAGGGCGGGTGACCCAAAGCGGACAATATTACACAGTGGGGCCCGGGATGTTACAAGTGGTATCAGAGCCGACTCCCGACCGCATGTGAGACCACAGCTCGAATACTGTTCTGACGCCCGTGGGGCCACAGCGAGGACGGTGTTCTGTTAAGAGGTGGAGAGTGTGACAGCCTCCTCTCTTGTCCCACATCGCCTAGGGAGGGAGGTCTTGGTCATCTTATAAAGCTTGAGTCCCTCTAACCTGTGTAACGCGTTTTAAAGCCGTGAGGGAAAAGACCGTGGCTGGGATGGCGGTTCGTCCGCGCTAGGGCGGGTGACCCAAAGCGGACAATATTACACAGTGGGGCCCGGGATGTTACAAGTGGTATCAGAGCCGACTCCCGACCGCATGTGGGACCACAGCTCGAATACCTGTTCTGACGCCCGTGGGGCCACAGCGAGGACGGTGTTCTGTTAAGAGGTGGAGAGTGTGACAGCCTCCTCTCTTGTCCCACATCGCCTAGGGAGGGAGGTCTTGGTTAGCTTATAAGGCTTGGCCCCTCTAAATCTGTGTAACGCGTTTTAAAGCCGTGAGGGAAAAGACCATGGCTGGGATGGCGGTTCGTCTGCGCCAGGGCGGGTGACTCAAAGCGGACAATATTACACAGTGGGACCCGGGATGTTACAAGTGGTATCAGAGCTGACTCCCGACCGCATGTGGGGCCACAGCAAGAATGCTGTTCTGACGCCCGTGGGGCCACAGCGAGGACGCTGTTCCGTTAAGAGGTGGAGAGTGTAACAACCTCCTCTCTTGTCCCACATCGCCTAGGAAGGGAGGTCTTGGTCAGCTTATAAGGCTTGAGTCCCTCTAACCTGTGTAACGCGTTTTAAAGCCGTGAGGGAAAAGACCGTGGCTGGGATGGCGGTTCGTCCGCGCCAGGGCGGGTGACCCAAAGCGGACAATATTACACAGTGGGACCCGGGATGTTACACCATCTCTCTCTACAACAAAAGCGTCCGACCGCAATCTCTTCCTCGATCCACTCTTTCCTGGCTCATCCTTCGAGTACCCCTCCAAGCCCAAAGCCCTCCCTCTAGACGCGATGTTTTCCATTCTCCTCCTGATAACCTCCAGCCGTCCGGCAGGTCGGAATGAAGGTGACAAAAAAAAGGCCGTGCCAGACTGACCCAACTAATAGACCCATTCGATCAAATTGAATTTCTCTAATGTCATAATCCTCCAATTTGTGCAGAACACCAAGGATTGGTCATGCCAGTTAGTGCGAAAAATCAAATGTTTGAATCTCGAATTTTTTCTACCGAAAAAAACAAAAATCTCGAATTCAAGTTCCAGCCCGCTTCTTGTAGACTCAACAATCGGGGCGGATCGATTTGTGTACTCTGATCACTATCGGTTAGGGACGTGAGTCAACAATGATTAATTAGCATGAGGGTCGGGGTCAGTTTGTGTAGGTTGATGCCGCTAATCATCGTGGAAAAAGACGAAAATACTCTCATTTAACAATACAGGAATTAAAACACGAATAATTACGCCACCATGGAGATAAAGATTTTCTTGGACCATCA
Organism: Eucalyptus guilfoylei; assembly: GCA_016097605.1. NCBI lineage: Eukaryota > Viridiplantae > Streptophyta > Magnoliopsida > Myrtales > Myrtaceae > Eucalyptus > Eucalyptus guilfoylei. Next base: position 32,139,362 of record CM027864.1, read on the forward strand.
TATCATCTTCTTGAGCGAAAATAAACAAGGCATTGCAATGGAAGAACAATGTTAATCCTACGGTATCTCACATTGCCCTGAGGCGATTTTCAATCCTTTCATTGCCAAGAGGCCCAACAACCATTCTCTTTCCAAAATCTTTTGGAGTTTTTTTGTTTTTTTGGTCACAAAATCTTTTGGAGTTGAGATGGCCAAGATTCTATTATGAAATAACGAATGTTCAAAGTCTTCCAGAAGAGGACAAATTCTGTTTAGTCAAGAAATAATCGTCATTGAATATCTAAGCGCAGCCATGATTGACCTATCTTTATTACCTCGCATTCTCACCTACTGTACCGACACTACCCCTCGCATGCTTTTGTGAGGGGTGTGCCAAAAATTACATAGGCGGTCCAATTACCGCATCTGGGTGCCAGAAATGCCGGTTTCACTAATTAGAGTGACGTTTGTGAAACATCTGAGTATAAGAAATTTAAGAGGACCTTAGAGGTGATAATAATCTAGTCCACAACCTGATTTGTGTCCCGAAAACAATAGGCTATCGGTACACAATTGAGCCAGCCCAATTGGGTTCTGCAATCTTCAATCCATGGCCGGATGGTCCACAGGTTTTGATCAGCGTCCAACGCCAAACTCATTAAAGATAAACTATTGCTCTCAACTACCACCTGCAGATCAGTTCTAGAGTGTAGATCAAGGAGTTGCTTCACGAGGGCTATCGTTTCTTCTAGAGCTAGGGTTTCGACCCCAATTACTGACGGAGCACGGATCGACCTGGCGAATCCACCCACAGCTACACCGTTCGAGTCTCTACACATGCCAGCAACAGCTCCGGTCGATCGTTCCTTCCACCAGAGAGCAGTCCGTGTTGAATTTCGAGACCCCAGTTGCCATGATTTCCCACGAAGACCAACAATTGGCCTGTCCCTAAAGTTTATTAGCCGCCTCCTTCAGCAAAGCTGCAGGGTCATCGCCTATGATAAGAGCCTTCTTGCCGACCACACGACAGATCTGAGCAATACTTCTGTTAAAGCATAGTAGTCCACAAAGATGGCACGCCGGGTGACATCATATGCTAGTAAAGCGCCCACTTTGCCTCGATAATATGCACGATCTTCACTAGCTGTAACATCCCGGGCCCCACTGTGTAATATTGTCCGCTTTGGGTCACTCGCCCTGGCGCGGACGAACCACCATCCCAGCCATGGTCTTTTCCCTCACGGCTTTAAAACGCGTTACACAGGTTAGAGGGACTCAAGCCTTATAAGCTGACCAAGACCTCCCTCCCTAGGCGATGTGGGACAAGAGAGGAGGTTGTCACACTCTCCACCTCTTAACAGAACAGCGTCCTCGCTGTGGCCCCACGGGTGTCAGACCAGCATTCTTGCTATGGCCCCACATGCGGTCGGGAGTCGGCTCTAATACCACTTGTAACATCCCGGGCCCCACTGTGTAATATTGTCCGCTTTGGGTCACCCGCCCTGGCGCTGACAAACCGTCATCCCAGCCACGGTCTTTTCCCTCACGGCTTTAAAACGCGTTACACAGATTTAGAGGGACCAAGCCTTATAAGCTGACCAAGACCTCCCTTCCTAGGCGATGTGGGACAAGAGAGGAGGCTGTCACACTAGGCATCAGAACACAACCCAAACCTTCTTTGGATGCGTCGTAGTAGATTATGAAGCCGCCACTTCCAGCCTCTCTTGTCCCACATCGCCTAGGGAGGGAGGTCTTAGTCAGCTTATAAGGTTTGGGTCCCTCTAATCTGTGTAACGCGTTTTAAAGCCGTGAGGGAAAAGACCGTGGCTGGGATGGCGGTTCGTGCGCGCTAGGGCGGGAGACCCAAAGCGAACAATATTACACAGTGGGACCCGGGATGTTACAAGTGGTATCAGAGCCGACTCTCGACCGCATGTGGGGCCACAGCAAGAATGCTGTTCTGACGCCCGTGGGGCCACAGCGAGGACGCTGTTCTGTTAAGAGGTGGAGAGTGTGACAGCCTCCTCTCTTGTCCCACATCGCCTAGGGAGGGAGGTCTTGGTCAGCTTATAAGGCTTGAGTCCCTCTAACTTGTGTAACGCGTTTTAAAGCCGTGAGGGAAAAGACCGTGGCTGGGATGGCGGTTCGTCCGCACCAGGGCGGGTGACCCAAAGCGGACAATATTACACAGTGGGGCCTGGGATGTTACAAGTGGTATCAGAGCCGACTCCCGACCGCGTGTGGGACCACAGCAAGAATGCTGTTCTGAAGCCCGTGGGGCCACAGCGAGGACGCTATTCTGTTAAGAGATGGAGAGTGTGACAGTCTCCTCTCTTGTCCCACATCGCCTAGGGAGGGAGGTCTTGGTTAGCTTATAAAGCTTAGTTCCCTCTAATCTGTGTAACGCGTTTTAAAGCCGTGAGGAAAAAGACCGTGGCTGGGATGGTGGTTGGTCTGCGCTAGGGCGGGTGACCCAAAGCGGACAATATTATACAATGGGACCCGGGATGTTACAAGTTAAATTTGAATGGTCAGACCAATGTGAACGCAGTTTTCAAGAGTTGAAGAGACGGCTGGTATCGGCTCCTATTCTAACTCTACCTTCTGGAAGTGGTGGCTTCGTAATCTACTGCGACGCATCCAAAGAAGGTTTGGGTTGTGTTCTGATGCCCAGTGTGACAACCTCCTCTCTTGTCCCACATCGCCTAGGGAGGGAGGTCTTGGTCAGCTTATAAGGCTTGAGTCTCTTAACCTGTGTAACGCGTTTTAAAGCCGTGAGGCAAAAGACCGTGGCTGGGATGGCGGTTCGTCCGCGCTAGGGCGGATGACCCAAAGCGGACAATATTACACAGTGGGGCCCGGGATGTTACAAGTGGTATCAGAGCCGACTCCCGACCTTATAAGCTGACCAAGACCTCCCTCCTTAGGCGATGTGGGACAAGAGAGGAGGCTGTCACACTCTCCACCTCTTAACAGAACAGCGTCCTCGCTGTGGCCCCACAGGCGTCAGAACAGCCTTCAAGCTGTGGTCCCACATGTGGTCGGGAGTCGGCTCTGATACCACTTGTAACATCCCGGGTCCTACTGTGTAATATTGTTCGCTTTAGGTCACCCGCCCTAGCGCGGACGAACCGCCATCCCAACCATGGTCTTTTCCCTCACGGCTTTAAAACGCGTTACACAGATTAAAAGGACCCAAACCTTATAAGCTGACCAAGACCTCCCTCCCTAGGCGATGTGGGACAAGAGAGGAGGCTGTCACAGATGGTGCTAAAAGAATCGCTGCCAAAGGCGCTATTAATGTTGACCCGCGAGAGCGCCCGAAGGATATGCAGGATGAGAGAGGACCGAGGAACGGGGAGCGATCGGACTCCTTTGTGCACGAGGAGGAGATTATCGGGAGAGAGGATGCTAAAAACGTAATTATGGAGTTCTTGTTAGACTCTGCACCTGAAGAAAGAACTCCCATCCTTGCAATATGGGGTATGGATGGTACTGGAAAGACTTCTCTTGCTCGGTGTGTATACAAAGATGAGATGGTCAGCCAGCATTTTGATTTGAGGATATGGGTCTGTGTGGGTGGCATCTCTGTGACATCCCAGAATTTCAAATCTGTTTTCTACTGAATAAATCGGGCATTTCATTGACGCGCCTATAGGGCTGTTCTCAGAGCTGATCACTCTCGAGACAACTAGACTACCTGGGGAAGCCATTAAGGATTTTAAGGCAAATAGACTTGAGAATTCGACTAGGAATCGGCTTCTCAACCGTGCTTATCTTTAGAGGTCAATACGGCACAATATAAAATCGATTCGAAATTAGAGATAGACTAGTTCGACTGAGATGTGTGGCTAATCGTGGGTGACACCACTAAATTAGAAAAATTCTCATCGACCGGCACTAGACTGATTTTCCTATTGTTTTGGGACCCTGTGTCCGTATTTGGATCCTCGAGATTTTCACAACAATCGAGAGTTGCCAATGAGTCAAGTGGGTTCATAGTGGCTCGAAGAAAATCAACCACGAGTCAGTTGCACTAAAAATGCCTAAAAGTTACCTGGTAGCTTAGGTTACGCTAAAAACACACCAAGTGGAATTAACTTTGAATTCAAGTCCGATTTCAGAAATTGGAATTTCTGTCATGTCACAATAAATTCTAGGAGTGTCGACTCAGTCTCAGAAGATTTTTCTGAGACCCGACACTTTATGGGAAAAAGTTGTCGTGTGGTCGTTTTCATTCAATTAAAGCCGGGAATTAATTCTGATGGTGCAATTGAGGAGCATGAGGGATTCTTGGATAAAGAAAATAATCAATTTGATAATGGAAATATCAATTGATTTTTGGGAGAGTTATTTAAGAGAAATTTAAGAGGGATTTTGGATGCAATTGCAAGTGGGGATCAAGAACTCTAAGTTGAAATTTCTCTTGGGATTCTTAGAGCCAATTTAAAAGAAATTGGGATTAGAATTTTCTATTTGAGGAAACTCTTTTATTTTAATGTTCTTCCCATTTCTTTTTCCATTTTGAGCCAAACACCTTTTTCCCCATTTTCTTTCTTTCTTTCTTTCTTTTTCTTTTTCCCTCTCTCTCCCTCTCTCTTTTTCTTTTCCCTCGTGTGGTTCCCCCCCCCCTCCACCGAATTGTGGGCTGGCTCCCACTTTGCGTTTCCTTTTTTCTTCCTTTGACCTTTCAACTCTTATCTTCTTCTCTCTTATCTCTTCTTCTTCTCTCTCTCCCTCGATAGTCTCTCTCTCTTCTTCCCTGGTTTGAACGAAAACAGAAGCAAGCAGAAGTCGCAGCTTGCCGAAGACCGAAGCAGCTCACCACCGCCGTAGCTCGCCGCCGGGCCGCCGTCCACGCCACCCGCGCACGCCGCGCGCTCTGCCGCCTCACGCCCGTGCCTGCCGCGCCCGCCGTGCGACCCCAGCCTTGTTCCGCCTCTATCTAGCCATGTTCAGTCACCTCTGGCCGCCATTCAACCTCGCCGGACCACCACCTACCTTCCCCGGAGCTCCGCCCGTTCTCCCGACCGCTTACCGCCCTCAACGAACTCGTTTTCCCCTCTGTTTTGCAGCAACTCAGCAAGTTGCCGAGGGGGTTTCCAGCCCCTTTGGGCCCGCTTTTGGGCCGTGTCCGGGCCCCGAACCCGAGAGTCGCTTTGGGAAGTATTGTTCCTCGCGTCGCCCCCGTCGGATTGATCCGATTTGCGCGCGATTCCGGTGAGTAATCTCACTAATCCTTGCTTAGTAGACTAATGATGCTTAAGGGTTGTTTAGTTTTAATTAATTAGGTTTAGGTGGTTAGATTAGTATAAATTAGTGTTTATTAATCAATTGTGATGTGAATTAGGCAATTTGATGGTGCATTTAGCAAGTAGATGTGGTCTACTGTTTATTGAAGGTAGCTCGGGATTTTCCCCGACCCTTATCGAGCTTCAATTTGGCAATTTGGGCATAATTGGAATTTTTAGGAATTAAATATTAATTTTCCAATTTAATTATTTAATTATTTATTTTTCCGGAAATTCAACTAGGATGGCCAGTGACCGGAATTTTATGCTGATGATTTTGGTGAAGTCCGTTTATTTAATTGAGCTCCGATTTGAGCTAAATTGGATTTATTGTAATTAATTATTAATTTTTGAAATTAATTAATTAATTAATTTTTTTTTGGAAATTAAAGCAAGGATGGCCGACGACCGAAATCTTATGCTGATTGTCGTGGCGCAGTCTGTTTATTTAATTGAGCTTTATTTTGTGCCGAATTGAATGATTAGTGAAATTGGGAATTGTTTTTTAACTGAACAATCTTTGGTTATTAATTGAAAAATAACCGGGCATCGGTTGATAATGCCAAAATGATTTGAGTGGGCTACAGAAAATGTGGGAGTTATGGAAATGAAAATATCATATTTTGGCTAAGGCCAGCCGTGTGCCCACGCACGTTATTTTATCGGGTATTCTTTTTATATACGAAGAAATGAGGCCAAGACATCATTTTAATCAAGGAATTTAAGTGCGAGGCACAATGTCATTGGGCTATGAGGGATTAATCATGTGTTGGTTTATAATTGAAGCAAGATGATAATTGGAAGTTGATGTGATGTGTGTTGTGTTGAGGAAACTCGATGGGTCTTGAGCAGGTAAAGAACTAAGTACTACACGATAGCGAGACTTCGTGTGAGTTACCTCTAGCGACTTATACCATTGCTTTTTGTGGTAAAGAACTAAGTACTACACGATAGCGAGACTTTGTGTGAGTTACCTCTAGCGACTTATACCATTACTTTTTGTAGTGAAGAACTAAGTACTACACGATAGCGAGACTTCGTGTTAGTTACCTCTAGCGACTTATACTATTGCTTTTGTAGTGAAGGACTAAGTACTACACGATAGCGAGACTTCGTGTGAGTTATCTCTAGCGCCTTATATTATTGTTATTTGAGGGCAAGGACTAAGTAGCGCACGATGACAAGACTTCGTGTTGGGGCACCTCTAGCGCCTTGAGCCTATTTTATTTTGAGTGGGAATGTTGATTTGAAACGTTGAGAATAATTATCGAGTATAGATGAAATCACTGATATGATTTGATCAGTTTGTCATGAATTGATGGATTGAACTGAATTGACCGTGAGTGGTCTTGTTGGCATGAAATCGACTAGGTCGATTGATCGATACTTCGATCTGATGTGATTGTTTGGGTGCCTATTGAACTGTGCTAATATGCAGGTGGAATCTGAGGCCAAGGTAAGTCCTCTGACCCGTGTGTACATAGGCAGCCAGGTTAACGTATTGGTCTCCTGGTCGAGTATTGGTGGGGTAGAACTTACTGAGACGTAGTCTCATCCCGGTTGTGGGACAACATTTCAGGACCGATGAGGAGCTGACGAGGAGGAATCTGAGAAGAAGAACTTTGAGGTGAAACCCGAGGAGAAGGATTTTTGGAAGAAGAAGATAATCCTAAGAGGGATCTGGAGTACGACTCGGATGAGGACTGAGACCCCATCCTCTTTTGTGAATACTGTATATGTGTAGATAGAGTGAGACTTTAAGGTCGTGAATAGTTTGTGAAGCACTGTCTAATGCCATGTATAAAGGTTTGGTTATGGTTTTTCAATATGAAAAATATAGCCTGCTTTTCTATCCCATTGTTTTATTGTCTGGGGATTTATAACTGCTTCCGCATGTGCTTAATAAATGAAAGTGTCGGCGATACATAGTCCTGGGATATCGCATTCTAAAATCGACCAAAGGTAAGGGATGTGTGCGTGCTTGAGGATCGGGGCGTGACATCCCCTTTTTGTGGTATCAAAGCGAAGTTCAAGATTGGAGTGATAAGGAGCGATGGTTCATGGGATAGTGGTAGGAAGACCTTTAAATTCATGATGGTGCATGTCTGTGATAGCTACTTGATAGCATTGTGTGTTGTATTAATCGCTCAGCTTCTAATTCGGTGTAGAATTGGAAGTAGGCTTCAGTGGAAAAGACTGAACCATGAGTGATCAGGAGCTGAGGACTCCTAGTAAGAGGACAATATCCTCTGTAACTCGAGGTAAATTGCTGAGAAAGGTCAGTACCCGAAGTGGTTGTGGCAGGGTGTCGACTCTGGCCAGCTCGAGCGTAAGAGTACTACCGTAGGTTGGTACTAGTGTAGCAGCGTCGAATGATCCTAAGTTCGATAGGCTCGTTCTGATGCTAGTGTTCCTTGAAAACTGGATGAGCTAGTAAGCTCAGGATCAAGTTGTTGTTGTTGCCACCCTTGTTGAGGTCCAACCTGGAAGGATGATCAGAGAACAAAGTTCGGTATCTGGGTCAAGATTCAGCTCAAGCAGATTTGGAAATCGGTCAGGGAAAAGACTGATGTCGGGAGAAGAGTATTCTATTCCACCTATTAGGAAGGGTGGGAAAGTCAGGTCAGCGATGAGACAAATGGAACCTGTTATTCCATGGAAGATGGTACGGATTAGTCTCGTGTATTTAGAGGACAAGAAATTGTGGTAGGTGTCACCAGCACGGACAGTGGTTTGTGGATTGTCCGCCCTGGTAGATGGAATCTCGACAATGGTTACTGCTGTCACCGTCGATGGGACAAATCAGAAGAAGTGCGCCATATAGCATACCATAGACTTTTGGAATAGGTCTCCGGTACGAGAAAGAGTGCATGCTGGCACCTGACAGGAGGTAGAAGACTTACCAAATAAGTGTCAAGTTTATTGGGAGTCGAAATGAATCTTCGATTTCTTTAATCTCATCGATTGAAGACAACCCACTTGTTAGTTGGAGATTGCCAAGGTTACTTGGTGATGGTCATAGTTAAGACATATTAGAGAATTGGAGATGGAAGATATCTCAGTGATCTAAGAATTTCTAGATGCGTTGTTGTAAGAACTGTCAAACCGTTGTCAAAGAAATGGATAGAATTTGCGATCGAGCTAGCGTCGGGACAGAGCCATTCTCGAAGGCTTCTCACTAGTTATTATTGTCTGAATTGATGGAACCGAAGATGCGGGTGTGAAGATTGAGGAATGAGGAATGCATGCATATTAGTGCATCACTTTAGGGACATCAGTTTTGTGGAGAGAAAAAGGGAGATGGTTTGTTACAATCATGCATCGATCATCGTCAACTCAATTAGGTGACGATCAAGGACAAGTGTCTATTGTAAAAGATCGACGAATTGGGTGACCAGACATCAAGAGTGTCGATGTTTTCAAGGATCGACTTGAGAACAGGATGTCGTCAGTTGAAAACTAGGAAAGAGGTTGTACTGAAGACAGCTCTTCGTAATTGATATGGTCTTTACGAGAGTATTGTAAGACCGTTTGGCCTGGTGAACACTCCAACTACTGTTATGGATTTGGTAAATTGAATGTTCGAAGAATATCTAGATCAATTGTGATCGTGTCTTTCCATGATATTCTATGTAATAGAGGAATGCTAAGGAGCACGAGAGACATCTGAGAATGATGAAGGAATCTCCGTAGACCCGACCAAGATTGAAACAGTTATCAGTGACCAAGACCGACAACAGTATCAGAAATTAGAAGCCGTATGGATGGACAAGGTATTATGAAGGGTTCGTGGAAAAATTTTCAACATCAGCATCGTCATGGATTCGACCTCTTAAGAAAGAAGAGAAATTAATATGAATAGACAAGTACGAGGATAGTTTCCAGAGCTTAAGCAAGAATTGGCTACCACACTTGTGCCGACCATTCCTTAGGGTTCTGGAGGTTGTGAAATTTATAGTGACGCGTCGTTTAGAGGACCGGATTACGTATTGATGCAACATAGTAGGATTGTTGCACACGCGTTCCGTCAACTGTGATCTCGCGAGTTGAGCATGAGACGGTGTCGTAAATCAGAACCTTGGCAGGACTAGAATGGTGCTATCTGGTATCACCTTGAAGGAAAGAAAGAAGTCACGGATGCGTTGAGTCGAGAGTCTTCAATTGTACCCAGTCTGGCTAAAGGATAGACCTTACCAAAAAAAAAAAAAAGTTTGAAATTCGGTTTTCAAATTTGAGGTAGGCTACATTTTTAAATTTTATAGCCGCCCTCAAAATTGAACCAGACATACAAGTTAGGATCAGACGCCCTAGTTGACAGACCGAGATGTTCAGCAGATCCTGTAAGAGGATACTGGTAAGAAAGAGACTGACTTGCAGATTTCTGAGGATGGAACACTTAAGTTCCGAGAGTGATTGAGTGTACTTGACGTGGTAACACTCAAGTAAGAAACCTTATCTGAAATTCACTAAAGTAATTACAGTTTCTGATCAGACAGTGCGAAGCAAGTCAGAATCGGCGTCGGCTCGAATGGTAGACCAATATGAAAGTGGATATTGTCGGACAGGTTGCAAGTGTTGGATGTGTTAATAAGTAAGAGCTCAGTAATGTATGCCGAGAGGACTTTTACAATCACTCGAGAGTCCTAAGTGGGAATGGAAGTATAGCATGATGGAATGTTATGACAGATATCGAGTATAGATGAAATCACCGATATGATTTGATCAGTTTGTCATGAATTGATGGATTGAACTGAATTGACCGTGAGTGGTCTTGTTGGCATGAAATCGACTAGGTCGATTGATCGATACTTCTATCTGATGTGATTGTTTTGGTGCCTATTGAACTGTGCTAATATGCAGGTGGAATCTGAGGCCAAGGTAAGTCCTCTGACCCGTGTGTGCATAGGGAGCCTGGTTAGCGTATTGGTCTCCTAGTCGAGTATTGGTGGGGTAGAACTTACTGAGACGTAGTCTCATCCCGGTTGTGGGACAACATTTCAAGATTGATGAGGAGCTGACGAGGAGGAATCTGAGAAGGAGAACTTTGAGGTGAAACCCGAGGAGAAGGATTTTTGGAAGAAGAAGATAATCCTAAGAGAGATCTGGAGTACGACTTGGATGAGGACTGAGACCCCATCCTCTTTTGTGAATACTATATATGTGTAGATAGAGTGAGACTTTAAGGTCGTGAATAGTTTGTGAGGCACTCTGTCTAATGCCATGTATAAAGGTTTGGTTGTAGTTTTTTAATATGAAAAATATAGCCTGCTTTTCTATCCCATTGTTTTATTGTCTGGGGATTTATAACTGCTTCCGTATGTGCTTAATAAATGAAAGGGTCAGCGATACATAGTCCTGGGATATCGCATTCTAAAATTGACCAAAGGTAAGGGATGTGTGCGTGCCTAAGGATCGGGGCGTGACAATCTCTAATCTCAAAATCGTGTTGAAAAAAATCATACAAAGTGCAACAATAGAGAGAGCATATGGCATTGAGTTGGAGGGATTGCAAAATCAACTTGAGTAACACATTCGTGGGAAAAAATATCTCCTAGTTCTTGACGATGTATGGTTACAGTTTCGTGAACAATGGGCGAGCTTGAAAAGTTTATTGATGGGAGGTGCTGAAGGAAGCAAGATTCTGATGACTACATGCTTGAGGTCAAGTGCAGATTTCATGAGCCCAACCAAATCTTATTCTCTTGAGGCCCTTCCAGAACGCTTGTCTCTAGACTTATTGATGAGAATGGCTTATAAGGATGAAGAAAAGACTAGAGATCCAGAGAAGTTACTTATTGGGAGGCAGATAGTCAATGAATGTCGTGGAATTCCTTTGCTTGTACGAACAATCGGAAGTTCATTGTTCTTCAAGAAAACTAAGGCTGAGTGGTTAAATTTTAAGTGCGAGATCCTGGAACTCTCTGCAGAGTCACAAAATGATCGCGTTCGCACATATCTTAAGCTTTGTTATTGTCATCTCCCATCCCATCTGAAACAGTGCTTTGCCTTCTGTTCATTGTTTCCCAGAGATTGGGTAATTGATAAACTAAAGTTGATGAGCCTCTGGATAGCAGAAGGATTTATCCGGCCCATAGACAACGTAGATCAGGATATGGAAGACATTGCTCATGACTATTTCATGGATCTAGTTAGGAGGAATTTCTTTCAAGACTGCACTAAAGATGAACTTGGCAATGTGACGTCTTGTAAGATGCATGATTTTTTAAATAAGCTAGCATGTGCAGTTGCTTGAACTGAGTGTTCCCGCTACATTGGTTCAGGATGGTCGTTAATTGATGAAAGAACTCGTCATGTATCAGTGGATTCAACTTTAGATCTATCACGGGGACCTCCAGCTACTGTACTCAGAGCAAAACATCAGGGGACATTCATCAAAATGGATCAAACAAAAAGCTTGAGGTGTGAGACTCTACTGTTTAAAGAAACTCTGTGAATTCATTTCTAATTTCAAGTACTTGCATAACTTGGATTGGCATGATAGTGGTATTGAGAAGCTGCCAAGTTCCATTTGTGAGTTGAAGCACCTGACATTTCTAGATCTCTCTTAAAATGATGGAATCATAAGGCTTCCTAATTCTGTGACAAGATTGCAAAGCTTGCAAGTACTTAATATCTGCTACAAGCTAATGGAATTGCCACGGGTTATAAGAAAATTGGTCAACCTCTGCCAACTAGAGATTAGCAATTGTAATACACTATCTCACATGCCACGTGGGTTGGGCCAGTTGACTCTTTTGCAGACTAACAGATTTCCTTATGCCCAGGGATCATTCCCGTCCAAAGAATTGGGGTGGGCTAGGGTAGTTGAGCAAGTTAAGCAAGTCGAGAGGAAGCCTTTGAATCGAAGTTAAGGGAGAAATAGAAGATGCGGTAGCAGAATCAAATGCTGCGAACTTGAAGGAGAAGGGTTCCTTAGTTTTGCCAGTATTAGTGTTTGCCGGAAAAGAAAGTGAGGAAATTCTACTCAAAGAGCTGCAGCCAAGTTTGAATCTTCGAAGCTTAGAAATAAGAGGCTAAAGGGAGCGCAAGGTTTCCAAGCCGGATGTCTTGCATGTTTAAGTTAGTGGAGCTCCGGTTGTTTGAGTGTGCAGGATGCCAAAGTCTCCCACCACTTGGTGAGCTTACTACCCAAGCGTCTGGAAATTGGTGCGCTACCTATAGTGGAGTACACAGAGAGTGATCTTCATACCCTCCCATCACTTCCTAGTCTCTCTGCACTGAGGATATGGAAGTGTCCTAATTTGGAACGGATTCCACTGCTTCAACATCTCAAGGAGTTGAAACTTCCCAGTTTCCCTTTGGAGTCGTTGCAGAACTTAGTTGCCACTATTGAACATATAATTAGTATTGATGATCGAGTGAAAGATATAATCAAGTTATTGGAAATAGAAGATTATGGGAGTGCAGCTCGTATGGTTGGAATGCATAGAACTCCTGGAATCGGCAAGACAACTATTGTGAAGGCTGTACATGACCGACTCTCCTCTTGTTTCAGACAGTTGTGGCTTTCTCGCAGAGATTGGAGTAACAGCACAAAATGTTGGTGGTATTCAGTTTTTGCAAACTAAGTTGATACGTGAAATTCTTGAGCGAAATGGTGATGTTGCTTCTCTCCAAGGCGGAATCAAGCTTTTCTATGTGTTTGGCAATATAAAAGTTCTTATTGTCCTAGACGATGCTGAAGAACAGTTGCATCTCGAGGATCTTGTAGGACACTGGCTTGTCTGGTTTGGTCCTGGAAGTTGGATAACTGTTACTTCAGAAAATCACGAGATTCTCCGAACATATGTTTCTTGAGGCCTAGGTCGTATCTATGAAGTGAATGAGATGGATAATGTCCGAGCTCTTGAACTTTTTCTCTAGCATGCTTTAGGAATGCATGGTCTAAAACAGGACTATCCTTAAATTGGAAAGTGCATTATCAAACTGCAGGGCAGCTTCCACTTGTTATTGAAATCATCGGTTCATTTCTGCATGGAAAAACAATAAAAGATTGGAGGAAGATAGAGGACTTGATAAAACCACGGAAGGAGAACTCTCTCGAGATTCTGAAGGATTGCGGGGAGATTTTGAAAATCTGCTATGAAGCATTAGATGAAAAGTGGAAACAAATATTTTGGGACATAGCATGGTTTGCGAATGGCATGGATAGCCGAATTGTATCTTATATGTAGCCCGATCGAGATCTTTTGCATTCTCACCATATTTTGATGCCCCTAGCAAAAATTGGAGAAGACAACAAGCTGTGGATGCATGAACTGATGAAGTACCTTAGCAGAACTATAGATCAAGAACCTAAATATCCCGGAAGGCGCAGTAGACTATACATGGATAATGGAAAGCTGGAAGTAATCAACTGGGAAAAGGTAAAGGCTTTTGGTTCGATGGTTTGCTTTCTTCTGTGAAATGAAAGCCTTACATATAATGTCTACTCTGTTATCCGGTGTTTTAGTTAGTTTACCATATCTAGGTTTTGTTTGCATGCACGGAAAAGAAAACATCCTAGTCCTTATTACATAGCAAAAGTGACCCATTGTAGTTTATAGCTTCGGATTGATTTGTTACTCTTGGCAAATATAGGGAACGGAAGAGGTGGAAGCCCTCTGCTTTGACTTAAAAAATCATCCTCTCCATATATGTACAGAAACCAATTTCAAGAGCATGCCAAACATGAGGTTCTTGAAATTGGATCATGCAAGTATGACTTGAAACTCCGCAAATGTATTTCCAAAGTTAAGGTGGCTTCATTGGCATGGCTGCCTGAGGGATTTCGAAGCAACAGTATTTAGTTGACTGAACTGAACTGGTCATTCTTGATCTTTCATGGAGCAAAGTCACTGAAGGCTGGGGAGGTTGGATGATGATTTCTTATTACTGTTCTAATGCATTTATTCTGTTAATTATCTGGCAATTGACCTTATGATGTTCTCTTCTGCTTTACAGATTAAGCAATTGAAAGTCTTAAATCTCATTGGTTGCGCTGACTTACTGATAAGTTCTAAATTTTCTTGCTTCCCAAATTTGGAGATACTGATTCTAGAGCGATGCTCTCGGTTGGTCCATCTAGATTTGTCAGTTGTGGTCTAAAAAAATGCTTTGCCTGAATTTGAAGTCTGCACTGAACTCAACATGTTGCCTGACAAACTGGGCGGCTTGGAAGCTTCGAAAGAACTCCTCATTGATGAGACTTCCATGCAAGAAATTTGTGTGCCTCCAACTGCTTGTCATTGAGTCTCTTGACCATTCATGTGAACACCTGACATCACTTAAAATACTCTCGATAGATAATATTAAGATTACCAAACTTCCCAATGGAGTCGGAGAGCTGTTGAAACTCCGATGCTTGTCATTGAGAGATTGTCGTTAAATATGAGAACTTCCAGAGTCCACTGGCCAATTGGGAAGCTCTTTAGAGGAGCTGGATATTTCAGGAACAGGTGTTTAAAAATTGCCAGACCTATTTGGAAATCTGCGGAGTTTGAGAGTGTTGAAGATGGGCTGTTGTTTCATAAGAGAATTTAGCATCTACACAGCCTCGAAGAAATACATGCCTCCTCCTGAAGGAGTTTTAAAAGGGGATTTCTAGAGACATTGGGAAGCTGATTCACCTTAGGAGTTTCTTCCAAAGTCAGCCTTACTTGCTCACACTCACAAGAATGGTAAAGAAAAAAACTCTAGAGAGAAGATCTAGAATTGTATTTCACTTGTGAGATGGATATAAATGAGGGGGGAGGTCCCTATATATAAGTACAAGCTCAAATGTAGTCATAAATGTCTCCTCAATCCCACGGTAGAGATCACATCTTCTACCTGCATTTATTAAAAGAGTGTACAATCCCAGGAGTATTCTAAAATACTCGAGAAAACTTTAGGATTCGATAGATAGTCAAGGGTTGCTCGTTCATGTCGTACAAAACCTTTTGGGTCGCATCCCTTCCTTGGGTTGTGACAATAGCATGTGCTCTTTTGTTTATGTTGTGGATGATTATAATGTTACTTTTTATTAGAGGTGTCAAAATGGGTTTGAACTCAATTTGAACCCATATTTAATAAGATGAGTGTATATGAGTTAGTTAAGTTTTAATAAAATGAGTTATTAATGGGTTTGGATTGTTTGTAAATGTAATGATAAATTGATTGTAAATGGGTTTGTCTTTAAACCCATTTAAAACCCGTTTAACTTATAAAGATTATTAGTTAAGTCAATCCATTAAGGATATATCAATCTCTTTAAATAGTTTTTTTTATTATCATTTTTATTTATTTTTATTTTCGATTTTCTAATATTATTTTCTTTTTTTTCTTTTCTTTTTTATTCTTTTTTTCTTTCTTTCTTTCTTTTTTTCTTCTTTCCCAACGAAGTCCGACAACTGACCCTCGTCGGATGCTAGAAGAGGACTGCAGGGCCCTCGCCGGTAGGGCGAGGTTCGCAACTGTTGCCCAATCACACTAGCGAGCTCGAGCTCGCAAAATCTAGGGAGTTGAGCACGCCGGCCTCGCTAATCTAGCGAGACTCGAGCTTGCCAACGTCAAAGCAAGCTTGACCTTGCCGGAATTAGGCGAGGCCAAGGCTTAGGCCTTGCCGATCTAGCGAGACTTAAGCTCACCAGTGTCAAGGCAAGCTTGACCTTGCTGGATTTGGTGAGGTTGAGCCTCACCTAAGGCAAGCGAGGCTGAGGCTCAAGCCTCGCCAATCTAGCGAGACTCGAGCTCACCGACATCGAGGCGAGCTAGACCTCGCTAGATCCAACGAGGCTCGACTTGCTGAAATTAGGCAAGCTCGAGCCTTGTCGGCCTATGGCAAGGCTAGAGCTTGCTGTCATTGGCCATGATGTCCATGGCTGGCGACCGGTTGAAGAAGAGAAAAATGAAAAAGGAAAGAAAAAAGAATTAAAAATTCTATTTTTTTTTTGGAAAAAGAAGTTAAAATAAAAATACTTAAAAGGAGTGCACAAAAAATCAAATCAGATTTTCTATATGAAGTAGAAAATATTTTTTAAATTTATTTTTAAGTTTCAACCAAACACAGTAAAATAATATCATTTTTAAATATACCACATTTTTTGTGAAATAAATGAAAGCCTTAATTTTTTTATAAAATTATATTATAAATCCATAATTTTGTAATTACATGAGAGTGTTTTAACAATATAACAATATGGATTGGGTCGGGTCGTCGAGTCAAAAATGGGTCAATAAATTTACATTAGTGATAAATGGGTCATAAACAGGTTAATGGGTCAATTTGGATCGGACCATTTATGATCCAACCCAAACTTGACCCAGACAGGTCTATGTTTTATTAACTTGCGTTCGTGATAATTTATATGGCAATCCACTTGAATAATGACACGCGGAGTGATTTTTGGAGCCAGAGGGTTTGGATAAGATACCATTCTTTTGGATGATGGTAGGGCAAAACTGAGCCATTTTAGTAATACAACGTAATTTGTGCATTTGTTTAAGGGGAAGTGTTTTCCAAGTATTGATTTTCCAGACTTTCGACCATTTGATTTGCGGAAAATTACCAAATCAGCTTAAAACACTTTCCTTTAACGAAAATATTCATGCATAAATTTAGGAAAGTGAATTCATAATTCTAAAGAGGTGAAACATTTTCCAAAAATACTTATCTCGAATTTTTTAATATTAAATTATTTCCTTTTCTTTTCTTTCTTTTTCTTCTTTCCTTTTCCTTTCTTGGCCAGTCACCTTCATCTTCTCCCTCCTCTGCCGATCACCGACCTCGGGCAAGGTCGAGCCTCACTGGTCGAGCCTCACCGAGATCTAGTGCACTCGAGCTCGCTTGTGGCCATCATTGGGCAAGCCTCAAGTTTGCCTATGGTCATCGCTAGCCAATTGCAATGGAGAAAGGAGAAAAAGATAAGAAAAGAAAAGAGAAAATTTAAAATTATTATAAATTTGAATTTGTTTAAAAAAAGAAAATTGGAAATTCGAATTTTTTGATAAAATAAATTATAAAATGTCAAGAAAGAATTTCCTTTGTTAAAATCATGAGATTATATGAGATCCAAGCATCCAAAAACATTGAAAAACAAGTGGTTGGAAAAACTTCTAACTTTGGAATTTCAATTTTCACACTCTATCTCCAATAAACTGAGTGACCTCCTTAAATATTATGCCTTACTACCCGTTGACATTCTTCAGAGGAATTTCTTCCAATCAGTCCGTTGGATAGAATTAATTAAGGAAATCTTGTAGCCGTTTGAAGATTAAGATGAAAATTCGTTGATTCGGGTCGTCCATACAATCAAAATCTAGGTCTACATAAGTAGATGCTTCCCAAAAAGGAACTTGTCTTCAAGATTGATTTCATCAATTCGTGATTGATTCAATCAATGTATTTATAAAAGACAAGTGAGATTTTTCGCTAGAAAGCTAACTATTAAAGATAAATCTCTATAAAGTTCATATTGAATGCTCGTCGTAAGATCAATAATCCTGAGTATTGTCGCGACCTCTTTTTTTTCGACGCCCGCAATCGGGTACGAGCGCGCGGAGGCTAATGGTTCGGCTAAATTTATTTTAGCTCGGACTCTCCCAAGTCCACCAATTCACGACTTAATGGTCTAAATTTTTAACCTGCAAGTTAATTTTTAAAACGGAGTCGCCACTAATCGATTTGGGGTAGGTTGATTAGACACCCATGCGAAGTATTGGGAGAAATACTCGCTTATGCGCAACCAGAGAAATTAAGATCGGGGACTTGATTACACTAGTTAACCACTAATGCCCTTTCGGTACCTAATCTTGTTTAAACCCTGAGGCTTTTTGGATTTTTGAGGGATTTTCCATGCATTTTGGGTAGGAAAAACATTTTTTGAGTCTTTTTCTCATTTTTTGGACATAAAGTGGATTTTTTTTGGATTTTTGGTATTTTTGGGGAAAATACAAGTCTTTTTGGCTTTTTATGAAAAATTTTGGCTTTTTTATGAATTTTTGATATTTTTGATATTTTTTGGAAAATAAATTATTTTTTATTTTTTAATTAAAATATTATTATATTATTATAATAATATAAAAACGAACCGGGTCGGGTTCCCGGGTTGGGACCGACCCGGTTTGCGATCCGCGAGACCTGGACGGGCCCGCGTTGCGGGCCCAACTCGGATTTTTTGATTGTTTTTATTTTTAAATGTAAAAGCCCAAACCCACTTTGGCCCATTTTTATAAAAACCTCAGTCTGAAGGCTACCCGGCCCACGCGCACAGGCCCGTCTCGTGCGGAAACCCTACCCAGTTCAGACCCACGCCCGACCCGGTCCAAGCGAAACCCTACCCGGACGCCAACCCAGATCCGCCCGACTTCGACCCGTCTTCTCCTTTGCCGACCCGGTTTTCTGGAATTCGCGAGCTCTGGCGATTCGCGGCACTGATGAGGGACGGAGGGGGTCAAACGAACAGCAGCCCGGCGTCCGACGGTGGCGACGTCGCAGCCAGTAGTCGGCCGCTCAACTGGATCGATGACGGGGCTCGTGGCGCAGTGGTAGGAGACGTGACGAAGGCCCCGATTCGTTGAGGTCGAGATCCGGTGATGGATGGGGTTCGAGAGAGGGAGGTGCGACAATGGTGACGAGGCGAGCGAGACCCGTCGTTACCTGTCACAGCGACGGCGTCGGCTTGGCCTCAGTTGCGGCGACAGTGAGGCAGCACGGCGAGATCTGGCACCGCGGCAACGTCAGGGCACGGGATCCTCTCCTCTTCAGCCCCTCTTCGCGGATCCAGAACCCTCCCCTCTCCTTCGGCTTCAGCTGCTCACAGATCTGGGCTTGCGAGCGCTCGGGCCTCCCCTGAAGTCTCTCGGGGGAAGCTTGCAACGCTTGCCCGCTTTCGATCGCTCTCTCTCCGGGTTCGCTTGACGTCGGCCTCCCCCCGAAGTCTCTCGGAGGGAGGTCGTTCGAGCAAACGACCGGATTTCTCTCTCGCTCACTCTTCAATCCTTCCCCTGAAGTCTCTCGGGGGAAGGTTTCTGAGCTTGCCTTGTTGTCTTCTTCGACGGAGGTTGTGCCTTCCTATTTATAGGCGAGGAGGAGGCCAGTCGATGGAGGTTCGACTGTCGGCCCTCGCACGCCGACCGGACTCCCGCGGCTGAGCCGGCGTCCCATCCGAGCTCCTCCAACAAGGCGTGCTCGGCATTTAAGGAAACCAATAATGGCGCTTGAGATCTGTCTCTTCCGGCCGACGTTGGCCTACCCTCCTCGGCCGTAGGTTGTCTTCGAGCGCATCGTCGTCGCTGCGCGTGAACTACAGAGGCGGAGAAGGAAGGAGCGAGGAAGAAGAAGAAGGAAGAAGAAGGAGAGAGGGGGGTGGGCCGGGTCGTGCGAGCCCACGCGAAGAAAAAGGATGGGGATGGGCTTGGAGGCCCAGCCCCAATGGCTGCTGCTTTTGTTTTTTCTTTGTTTTTATTTATTTTTTTGTTGTTTTCATTATCTGTTTTGTTTATTATCCGAAAAAGGAAATATAAAAGAAATTAAGGCCTAATTAATAACCTAATCAAAATTTAGGTGTCAACAGCTGCCCCTCTTTGAATGTGAGTTCGCAGAGGTTGCATTCAAAGACAAACCCGATACCTAAATTTTGTCTATACATATGCAATAGATTATATCTTATTTGGGACCTATTGTCCTAAGCAGAAAATGAGTAATATAACATTACACATACTAAGACAGATAAGAAGATACCTGTAGTTACTTACCGGGTGTGAGTGAGATAGGGTGTGAACCCCGAGTTTTGGCAAGTATTAAGCCGTCATCTTACCTGTTGCATGAGGAGATTGCTTCTCTAGGACCCGAACCATTCTTCAGTCGCCTATTGGAGCAATAAGTGGTTTGTCTAGGACCCGAACCTTTCTTCGATCGCCTGTTAGAGCAATAAGTGGTTTGTCTAGGACCCGAACCTTTCTTCGGTCGCCTTGACGGGGAATTGCCTTCCCAGGACCCGAACCTTTCTTCGGTCGCATGTTAGAGCAATAAGTTGTTTGTCTAGGACCCGAACTTTTCTTCGGTCGCCTTGACGGGAGATGCGCTGACCTTTCTCAGGGCATCTGTTTGTGGGTGCCTGATCTGTATCGATGACACCAGTTGGTACCCGACCTTTCTCGGGAGATGTGCCGACCTTTCTCATGGCATCGATTTGTTAGGGGTGCCTGACCACAGTCAAGGACACCGGATGGCTCCCGACCTTTCTCGGGTGATGCGCCGACCTTTCTTAGGGCATCTGTTTGTTGGGTGCCTGGACACAGTCGAGGACACCGGATGGCTCCCGACCTTTCTCGGGGGATACGCCGACCTTTCTCAGGGCATCTGTTTGTTGGGTGCCTGGACATTTACAGGCATTTTGAAAGAGTGCCTGGATATTCACAAGTACTAACCTGGAGGATATTTGGGCCTTTGCAGGCGTCGAGAGGGTGCTTGGATGATCACAAGTACAAACTCGTTTGAGGATACCTAAACGTTCACAAGTATCGAAGGGGTACCTGTATGATCACAAGTACTAGATACTGGAAAATACCTGATTACTTGCAGGTATCGAAAGAGTACTTGGATGGTCACAAGTACAGACTCTTGGAGGGTGTCTGGATGGTCGCAGGCGTTGAAGGAGTACCTGATTGCTTGCAGGTGTCAAAAGAGTACTTGGATGATCACAAGTACAAACTCTTGGAGGATACTTGGACGTTCGCAGGTATCGAAGGGGTACTTGGATGATCACAAGTACAAACTCTGGAGGATACCTGAGATATTCATGAAGGTCTCTCATCTCCTGGTATGTGGGAATATCGATGATGTACCTTGAATATTTGTGAAGGTCTCTCATCTCTTGGTAGTTGGGAATATCGAGGACGTACCTTGGATATTCGTGAAGGTCTCTCACCTCCTGGTATGTGGAAATATCGAGGACGTACCTTGGATATTCGTGAAGGTCTCTCACCTCCTGGTAAATGGGAATATCGAAGACGCACCTTGGATATTCATGAAGGTCTCTCACCTCCTGGTAAATGGGAATATCGAGGACATGCCTCGCATATTCATGAAGGTCTCTCACCTCCTGGTAATTGGAATATCGAGGACGTACCTTGGATATTCATGAAGGTCTCTCACCTCCTGGTAATTGGGAATATCGAGGGCATGCCTCACATATTCATGAAGGTCTCTCACCTCCTGGTAATGGGAATATCGAGGACGTACCTTAGATATTCATGAAGGTCTCTCACCTCCTGGTAATGGGAATATCGAGGACGTGCCCCGCATATTCGTGAAGGTCTCTCACCTCCTGGTAGTTGGGAATATCGAAGACGTGCCTCGTATATTCATGAAGGTCTCCCACCTCCTGGTAATTGGAGAATATCGAGGACTTACCTTGGATATTCGTGAAGGTCTCTCACCTCCTGGTAATTGGAGAATATCGAGGACGTGCCCCGCATATTCGTGAAGGTCTCTCACCTCCTGGTAGTTGGGAATATCGAGGACGTACCTTGGATGTTCATGAAGGTCTCTCACCTCCTGGTAGTTGGGAATATCGAGGACGTACCTGGGATATTCGTGAAGGTCTCCCACCTCCTGGCAGTTGGAATATCGAGGACGTACCTTTGATATTCATGAAGGTCTCTCACCTCCTGGTAAAGGGAATATCGAGGACGTACCTGGGATATTCGTGAAGGTTTCTCACCTCCTGGTAATTGGGAATATCGAGGGTGTGCCCCGCATATTCGTGAAGGTCTCCCACCTCCTGGCAGTTGGAATATCGAGGACGTACCTTTGATATTCATGAAGGTCTCTCACCTCCTGGTAAAGGGAATATCGAGGACGTACCTGGGATATTCGTGAAGGTTTCTCACCTCCTGGTAATTGGGAATACCGAGGACGTACCTGGGATATTTATGAAGGTCTCCCACCTTCTGGTAATGGGGAATATCGAGGACGTACCTCGCATATTCGTGAAGGTCTCTCACCTCCTGGTATTATAAACTTGAATGTGGTATGAGTCTTACCTGGCTGGCCACATGCATTCAAAAGGGCTGAAACACCGAGGTAACCGCAGGTGTACAAAGTACTGGAATACTTGGATGAACACGAGTATTTAATGATACGGCCTAGGACCACTCAGCTGGTCCAAGTGTATGAAGGCATACCTGGGTAGGCGCAGGCACACAAAGCAGTGGAATGCTTGAACAACTACTAATATTCTTTGGGGACAACTCGGGCAAGTTGAGTGTCATGAAAAGGGAGTACCTGGACGACGGTGGGTACTTGACGATATGGGGATACCTAGACAACAGTAGGTATTCAAAGATAAAGGGATACTTGGTCAGTCACAAGTATCAATACTCTGGGGACAACTCGAACAGGTCGAGTGTCAAGAAAAAATGGAGTATCCGAACGATGGCCGGTACTTAAAGACAATGGGGATACCTATATAGCAGTAGGTATTCAAAGATAAAGGGATACTTGGTCAGTCGCAAGTATCAATACTCTGGGGACAACTCGAACAGGTCGAGTGTTAAGAAAAAGAGAGTATCCGAACGGTGGCCGGTACTCAAAGACAATGGGGATACCTATACAGCAGTAGGTATTCAAAGATAAAGGGATACTTGGTCAGTCACAAGTATCAATACTCTGGGGACAACTCGAACAGGTCGAGTGTCGAGAAGGAGTACCCGGCAAGTGGTGAGTACTCAAAGACAAGGGGATACTTAGATAGTTGTAAGCACCCAAACTCAAGGGACAACTCGAATAGGTCGAGTGTCAAGAAGAGAGTACCTGGACAGTGGTAGGTACTTTAAGACAAATGGGGATAAGGATATGCTTACCTGGCAATATCTCTGATCTCTGAGAGTATGTCTGCTATTTGCACAATATGCACACATGATTGTATATGCTGTAAATTCATGAGTTCAAATGGGATTCATGCATGACAACTTTGTCAATTTTTTATCATCCGAATTCCACTGGGGAAGATTTTGAAAGACAACTTTCATTTAAAATGTAGATGTCTTAAGCACGCCAGATGAAGGACTTTCAGTCTGAAAGGACTTTCCGCTCACTCTCATGGAAAAGGCTATCTTGACCATTGATGCAAGATTTATAAGGACCACACTATCTCACTGTCATCATGTCAACAGGGGTCCGAGTATCCTCGCAAGTGGTATGACTTTACCAATGTGAGAGGTCTTTGTCGAAATTGCGATGAAGTTTTGGTCAGTGGTTCCTCAAAAGGGACCATCAAAGTCGAAGCTGATGGACGAAATGTTGTACGATCATCTCCGGGTTGACAAGTCAAGAACCCTGCGAAAAGAGATAGAGTAATCTTGCTCGTACTTCTTCGAGCGATGCTTATAGACATGAAATCCTACGTTAATTGAAGTGCCCTAGTCTGAAGAGACTTTTACAATGGGATGCAATGTAGGCTTGACTCATGTGTAAAAAGGGTGAGAGCTGGTGATTGCCTTGGCATTTGTCACCGGTCTTTCTTCTCATTGTCAGATGGAGGTTCCATTAATTGAACCACAATAGCAACTTCTTTTGGGAATACAATTGACTATATTTTTTGCTGGGGGCATTAACCTTGCTTTTACCAGGCATACTGCTTTTTCGTGCCCCTATTTTTATCCCAACTTTTCATTTATGGGCATTTGACCTTGCTTTTACCAGGTACACTGCTTTTTTATGCCCCCTAGTTTTTTCATTTTTGTTGGTTGAGGAACTGATCTAGGCAAGTTCAATCGAAGCACCGTTATTTAGACTCTTGAGTCTTCATCTTCAGCCGGCGCTCTAGGCTATGGCAATAACTTCTGCTTTGTCTCAATGTGAGGGTAAAATTACAGACTCACTTGAGTTGTACAATGGATACAAGTGCGTAAAGAAAGAATTGCTCTTCGTCATTCTAGGGCACTTAAATTAACGTGGGTGTTCATATGCAATAAAGACACCCGAAGATTGATGCAAGTGCGAGCAAGAAAATTTCTATCTCTCTTCTCACCTTGTGATGCTGCTTCGCCTCCGATCTGCCCCAGTGTGGGGTGGTTCTTGACGGGGATATGAGAGAAGCTTCACCAGTGTAAGGAGCTCAAAGAGGTGAGCAATGAAATGCCTCTCACTGTTTTGGTTATCGTACCATTCGCGAGAGAATTCTTTACCTTGTAGTCATGGGATCTTCTGCACTCATCTCATAAGTGTATAGATGGGGGGGGATTGTGTGTAGGATATGGCTTGCCTTTCATCATTCTGACACGCCTCATCCAGCATGCTCGATTAATCTTGTATTCTTCACTTAGCTGTCTATTCTAATAATCCTTGTAGAATTAGTGATTTAGATAGACAAAATCATCATGCAAAAATCCATTTGGAAAATGCGTGCAATATTTTAAACATGAGATAGTTTGTACTCTCAAAACAAATGAATGGAATAAACCATTCATTCTCAAAAAGACCTTGTTGGCAACTTTAAGGGTCAACAGAATGGTGTTTCCAAATATGTTAAATCTTGAACATCAAAAGGGTTATTCACAAAGGAATGTCGATGGTTGCCCCTATTGATTAGGGATATGACACATGAATGATCAGTCAGGGATTGGGAATCTGATCATTGATTTGACGGGCCTTTCTGCTTTTTCCCTCAGGACGCCATTTCTCTTAGGAGAGTTTGTCAGAGTTTGACATGTCTTTCCTTGATTTGTTATCCGCATTTTTGACAGTCAGGTGATCCTACAAAAGATATGAAAGAACGTGTCAGTCACGAATTCTCTCAGGAGTTGAACAACTAGGAACGATACAACATTACCCTCCATTGGTTTACAATTGATTGGATAGACTTGAGGCATCAGGAGGATATGAAGTCCTGCACTTTTCACTCCGTTAGGTCACATGCTCTCTCGTAATTTGCAGGTGCAAGAGAAGCAAAAGTTTTTTTATTATTTTTCTTTTCTTTTCTTTTCTTTTTTTTCTACTAAGCGGCTAACTGCCACGTCGGGGATTTGAACCCCCGACTTCGGACCATTTTGCTTCTTCCCAAGTACCACTCGGCTAGAGGCGCCGATGGTGTCCATAGGGCACTTCTTTTTTCATTTAACCGAACCGGCTCCTGGACGACACGTCCTTTCATACCAAGTTAGGTAAATTGATATGGGCCATTTGATTTGCCCAAATTAATCATTAAGCTTGTTTCTTGAATCCTATGCTTCCTGTCAATAGGAGAAAATATGTCAAAAGTGAGTTCAGATACTGGGAGTATTGGAAACGATACCAAATTACTCTTCCCCAGAGTTTATATTTGCTGACTCCTAGGGATATTTGAATGTCAATGACGGCCTTTTGTCTTTGACACAGTTCATTGTCTCTTTCGATTGGCCCTCCTCATTTGTGGCCCTGTGTACACGATTGATGATTTGCAACGCCTTCCTTCTGTGGAATTCTGTCTTTGACCATATGACCATTAGCAGCATTGAGCAAAGTCATGTACTTCAAGCTTCTATGGAATCTGAGATGGGCAATCAAAAACTCCAATTCTCCGATGGCAATTACTTCTTGCGAGAGCATGTGTCTGGAACAAGAAGTCAGGTTTCCAGGTCCTAACGTCATTATCTTGAATAGGGGGCTAGAGACCGCTTCAACTGTCTGGATTTCCTCCCTGTTGATAATAGCCAATTCAAAGGAAGAGAGGGAAAATTCTTTTTCTGCACTTCTTGGCTTGTCGAAGCCGGAAATCCCATTGATGAAACCGCAGCATCTAGTTGCTCGGGCACGTTGAGGGAATAAGATGTTGCTCCGTCTTGAGAAGGAGTTGGATAGGAACGAGATGCAGTGCATAGAGCTCCTGGGGATGGCTTGATTTCAACTGTATGCCTGTACCTATTACGTCCCTTTTTGAAATGGGATGATTCTTTCTGTTTGCCCCTGTTTTCTTGGCAGGGTGTCTTCGAATTTGGCGAGTTCACATGATGCGCTAGCTTCAAATGCCCCCTGTCACACTAAGTCAAGGGGGATGGGGATGATATTCTGAGACACAAAGTGGGTAAGTCAGAAAGACAAATATGATTAAATTTAAAATCTTGTTTTGACAAAAGCTTTTGGTAATGAAATATTTTCTGTTTTCAAAATATGTCTTTGGGGGGGAGAAAGCATGAGGAAGCCCAGCCCTCAGTATTCTTCTTGGATGATATTTTCTTTTCATGGTTGGATAGCATCACCGGGCCGGTTTGGGATACCGCCTCATGCTCTCGAAATATTTTCAACTTTATTTAATAGGTGGATTTACATTTTGGAAGAGTGATTTCAAAAGTTAGTTCCTAAAGCGGAATTGATGTTGAAAATAAAACCAGCCAGACTCAAGAAAGATGTACAGGTTCCCACGTTAGGGAGTACGCAAGGAAATTAAAAAGGGTTCTACTTGAGCGGGCCTGCACCCATTTCCCCTTATGGTCCTTCGTTGATGGTGTCCATGAAAAGGTCTCCAAACAAGGTGGTCATGTCATCTGGCCCTTCTTTCTTTGTTGCTAAGGGTGGCACTTCATTGCCTGAATAATACCCGGCCTCTACCAGCCCTTGATAGATGTCAGCGGTATGTGCTTCGACATTTCTGCTCTGACTATCTTCAGAACTAAATACCGCGTTTACTTTGTCGGTGTGATCAGGGAGCGGATTGCTCTGAAATGAGAAAGCTTTAGTGTCTAACGGGTTAAGATTCGACTCTTGAGGGCGAAGCACTCATCAGTCGAATGCCCCACTTCTTCCATGTGATAGTCGCATATTTTTGACGGGTCATAGTTGGAAAAACTTTCAGCGTTGGGTCGTTTTGGCTCAATTGAAAGGAGGTTCTTCTTCCGGAGGATTGCCAGTACCCGTGACGGAGATCCAGGAAGAGGAGTAAATTGTCTCTTGTTGTTGTAACGCTGGGATGGCTGACGGCTGGTGGTCTGTTGTTGTCTTGCACTTGTCTGAATTGTTGGAGAATGATTGTAGGTCGCATTGACATCTACCAGGGGTTCTTTATCTTTCTTCATGCTGAACCTGCCCGTCGATGCAGGTTCAGTGAACCAACCATCCCTCAACCCTATCTCGATTTGCTCCCCTACTGGAATGAGTTGATTAAATGATTCGGCGATCGTGGTTACCATTCGATTGCGGTACTCGTAAGGGAGGGTTTTGATAAACATCTTTCTCAGCTCGAAATCGGTTGGTTCAGGACTGATTTGGGCGGCCAGATTCCTCCATCTAATAGTATATTCTTTGAACGATTCGTGCTTTTTCTTTTCGGTACGCTCAAGATCCTCATGAGAAGGGGTAATGTCCATTATGAACTTATACTGCTTGAGGAATGCCTCACTCACTTCGCTCCATGTTTCGAGGAGATTCATGTTCTTTGTAATGTACCACCTCAGGGCAGGGCCTATTAGACTTGATTGGAACAACTGGATCATTAATGGTGCATTATTAACGTATTGGGTCATTCGAACCAAGTACATTTGCAAATGAGCCCTAGGGCAAGTCGTGCCATCGTACTTCTCAAACTCAGGCATTTTGAATTTTTCCGGCATTTTGACATTGGAATAAATGGAAAGGTCCGTCAAAGTAGGATCTTGGAGGCCTTGCAGTTGTTTCAGCCTCTCCTCAAGCTTTTCAAGGCGTTTGTCATGCTCAGTTTTAGACAAACTGCCTGGCTTCGCTTTCTCAATCACGGTTTGGTGTGGATCATCCTCTAATTCAGGCATATTATCGTCGGTATCTCCACCTTGATCACCCCTAGTAGATGATTGTGGCAACAATACCTCGATTGAGGCCGGGGCGGGAGTGAGCTTGCCCTGGATGGAGTCTATCTGCTTTGAAAGTTGTTGAAGCACATTGAAGACTTGCTTCATTTCACTTTCCACGGCCGCAATATGGCTTGGTACATTTTCTTCGGCCATTCTTGCTCTTACTTTTGAGCGAGTCTGGATCGGCGAACGTTGATGTTCCGTGATTACCTGTTAATCAATAAACAAGCATGTGTAAATGCATGGCATGAGTAGGGAATTAGTCCATGATGACGACCTAATCCTATCCTTTTGCTTATTTATGAAAAGTTTATACATGAAGAGGGTTTCCTAAACAGGGATTGAAAGACATGCAACATATTAGCATGGACTAAAAAGCTACTCAATTTGAAAGGTGAAGAAAGTATGAATTGCAACAAATTTTGAAAAAAAAAACTTCTATCCCTTTTGAAGCAAACGATTTTGAAGCAAACGAAAATTCTTGCAGAAAGGGACTTTGTAACATGCTTGAGAATAAAAACATCAACTGAAAGTAATTTCTTTTGCAAAAGTTTTTTTTTTTTAACTTTATGACAATTACTTCCAAATTTAAATGACCATGATATTAAATCCTAGACTAATCATGGACCGCGCAATATATGCAGGAAGGTAAGTAAATTGCAAAGTACACGAAAAAAACTTACATCACGCGAGAAAATTGATGACAATCACATAGACATGCGCATGATATGTGCAGCTCGATTTCTAACTCAGAAGGTTTGTTGAAATTAAAAAGGTATCCCGCCTGTCGCAGTCTCGCGTTAGCAGCATACCCTCTTAACTTCGGCTAAAGAAATTCGGGGAAAAGAAAGGCAACCTCTACATCGCAGTCTCGCGTTCAAGGCCGTATCTTTCTTAACATCATCCTAGATATCCTATGGCGGCCCAGGTCCGGCGACCGGGTTGTGTGTGCCATGTGTAGTGCTAAAACAATAAAGCATGCACAACCGTTTATAATCACAAAACATTCTAATAAAATAATCCTTTAAGCTACTGACCTGCATAAATTAAAAAAACAAAAGCAAGTCAGTAAAGTGTTTAAACAAGATAAAACGGCCTAAGTCCTCAAAAATTTTCCCCAGCAGAGTCGCCAAGCTGTCGCGACCTCTTTTTTTTCGACGCCCGCAATCGGGTACGAGCGCGCGGAGGCTAATGGTTAGGCTAAATTTATTTTAGCCCGGACTCTCCCAAGTCCACCAATTCACGACTTAATGGTCTAAATTTTTAACCTGCAAGTTAATTTTTAAAACGGAGTCGCCACTAATCGATTTGGAGTAGGTTGATTAGAAACCCATGCGAAGTATTGGGAGAAATACTCACTTCTGCGCAACCAGAGAAATTAGGATCGGGGACTTGATTACACTAGTTAATCACTAATGCCCTTTCGGTACCTAATCTTGTTTAAACCACGAAGCTTTTTGGATTTTTGAGGGATTTTCCATGCATTTTGGGTAGGAAAAACATTTTTTGAGTCTTTTTCTCATTTTTTGGACATAAAGTGGATTTTTTTTGGATTTTTGGTATTTTTGGGGAAAATCTAAGTCTTTTTGGCTTTTTTTATGAATTTTTGATATTTTTGATATTTTTGATATTTTTTGGAAAATAAATTATTTTTTATTTTTTAATTAAAATATTATTATATTATTATAATAATATAAAAACGAACCGGGTCGGGTTCCCGGGTTGGGACCGACCTGGTTCGCGATCCGTGAGACCTGGACGGGCCCGCGTTGCGGGCCCAACTCGGATTTTTTGATTGTTTTTATTTTTAAATGTAAAAGCTCAAACCCACTTTGGCCCATTTTTATAAAAACCTCAATCCGAAGGCTACCCGGCCCACGCGCACAGGCCCGTCTCGGGCGGAAACCCTACCCAGTTCAGACCCACGCCCGACCCGGTCCAAGTGAAACCCTACCCAGACGCCAACCCAGATCCGCCCGACTTTGACCCGTCTTCTCCTTTGCCGACTCGGTTTTCTGGAATTCGCGAGCTCTGGCGATTCGCGGCGCTGATGAGGGACGGAGGGGGTCAAACGAACAGCAGCCCGGTGTCCGACAGTGGCGACGTCGTAGCCAGTAGTCGGCCGCTCAACTGGATCGACGACGGGGCTCGTGGCGCAGCGGTAGGAGACGTGACGAAGGCCCCGATTCGCTGAGGTCGAGATCTGGTGATGGATGGGGTTCGAGAGAGGGAGGTGCGACGATGGTGACGGGGCGAGCGAGACTCGTCGTTACCTGTCACAGCGACGGCGTCGGCTTGGCCTCAGTTGCGGCAACAGTGAGGCAGCACGGCGAGATCTGGCACCGCGGCGACGTCGAGGCACGGGATCCTCCCCTCTTCAGCCCCTCTTCGCGGATCCAGAACCCTCCCCTCTCCTTCGGCTTCAACTGCTCACAGATCTGGGCTTGCGAGCGCTCGGGCCTCCCCTGAAGTCTCTCGGGGGAAGCTTGCAACGCTCGCCCACTTTCGATCGCTCTCTCTCCGGGTTCGCTTGCCGTCGGCCTCCCCCTGAAGTCTCTCGGAGGGAGGTCGTTCGAGCAGACGACCGGATTTCTCTCTCGCTCACTCTTCAATCCTTCCCCTGAAGTCTCTCGGGGGAAGGTTTCTGAGCTTGCCTTGTTGTCTTCTTCGACGGAGGTTGTGCCCTCCCATTTATAGGCGAGGAGGAGGCCGGTCGATGGAGGTTCGGCTGTCGGCCCTCGCACGCCGACCGGACTCCCGCGGCTGAACCGGCGTCCCATCCGAGCTCCTCCAACAAGGCGTGCTCGGCATTGAAGGAAACCAATAATGGCGCTTGAGATCTGTCTCTTCCGGCCGACGTCGGCCTACCCTCCTCGGCCGTAGGTTGTCTTCGAGCGCGTCGTCGTCGCTGCGCATGAACTACAGAGGCGGAGAAGGAAGGAGCAAGGAAGAAGAAGAAGGAAGAAGAAGGAGAGAGGGGGGTGGGCCGGGTCGTGCGAGCCCACGCGAAGAAAAAGGATGGGGCTGGGCTTGGAGGCCCAGCCCCAATGGCTGCTGCTTTTGTTTTTTCTTTGTTTTTATTTATTTTTTTGTTGTTTTTGTTATATGTTTTGTTTATTATCTGAAAAAGGAAATATAAAAGAAATTAAGGCCTAATTAATAACCTAATCAAAATTTAGGTGTCAACAAGTATGATTATATCTTCGTTTTGGATTTGGTTTCAATTTGGATTACTTAGAGTGGGAAAGATTTCTGGAATGGATAGACTTTGACAAGAGTCTGCGATATGACTTCAGAAGTTTAGTATTCTTCAGAATAAGAATAAGAACAAGAAAGTTTTGTCAACTTCAAAACTTGGTAGGAGTTTTCTCAACAGTAGCCACATTAGTGCCGTGTAGGAGAGAGAAAGCAATAGAAAAATCCTAGTATGCATTTTTCATTAATTGGATTGGACGAAGTTAATAAAATGACTCGATTACACCAATTTGACAAGCTTTAAGACTTAATTGCTCTTTCTGAAAGTTTTAGAATTCAATTGCATTTTTGTGACAACTTTTATGACTTCTAGCGAACATATCCCAAGTTTTAAAAATAATTTCATTAGATTTTCTAATTTTTTTTTCTTTTTGTCCTCCCTTATTCTCCTTCCTTTAGTTAGTCGCTAGGCCTTAGCAATGGTCGGCAAGGCTTGACCTTGCTAGATTAGGGTGAGGTCAACCTCGCCGAGGCTCGACAATTGACTAGAGGATGAAGAGAAAGAAAGGAAAAAGAAGAAAAGAAAAAAAAAAGGAGATTGACATTGTTTAAGAAATTATTCTTGGGAATTAAAAAATATACTTTTTTACTTCTTATTTCTATTACAAATCTATTTACTGGCCACTTTTCTATTCTAAAGAATAGAAAAATTAACTGACGTTATTAAATAGATTTTTGTTCTTTCTATATTATAGGAAATAAAAGAAAAGAAAAATATATAAATTGGTATGTTACCAAATAGATCATAAATTGTAAGAGGTGCTTGTAAGCAAATACCTTTATTGCACTATCTCTTCGTTTTGCTTTGGTCCTAAATTGTAAGAGGTTCTTGCAAGTAAATACCTTTATTGCACTATCTATACGTTTTGCTTCCAATTAAGATTTGTACTTGCCCCATTTGATACCACGAGTTTTTTCAATAGAAAAGAACTATTTTAATGAGCTTTAATGTTGTAAAACATTGTATTAGAATTTAGGAAATAGTATAAAGCTGTGCTTTCTTTTCTTTTCTCTTTTTTAATATTCTCGCTTATCCGGATCCACATTTTTTGTTTTGGTAGACTCTGAATGTTCCTTACTACCTTACTAATCCTCAATTATCTGCTCATCCAGTAGATTTTCAATGTTGATTATGCCTTAGCAAATCCTAATGTGGCCTCTATTGGAAGACTATAGGCGTTGATTATTTCCTTAACTATTTATCCTTCATTTGTCTTTATGGTGAACTTTTAGTAGCATTTTTCCTTTCCACATTAGATCCCTACTCAAACAAAAGAATATATGTATCGAAAGTCCTAAAACTTGTCATGAAAGTGCAATTGACTCATTTTGTTAATTTCGTCTAACTTGACTGATGGAAAACGTAGACATGATTTTTTTAAATATTTTTTCTTCTACGTGACGATGACGTGGCTAAAATAACATACAGAATTTTTTTCTCTGTTTTATAATTTGAACTCATTATCTTCGTCTTTTTTATTTAATTTAAATAAAATTCTATTAAAAATCAAATTTTAACCAAAATGACGTTGTTTTAGTCATATCATTGTCACGCGAGAGAGAGAGAAAATCTTTAAAAAATAACGTATATATTTCTTATTAATCAAATTGGATGAAATTAATAGAAGAATTCGATTGCACCTTAAGCACGTTTTATCCCATTTTCAAAAGTCTTTACCGCCATAAAGAGGGAGAATGGGAAATGGCGGCCCCGCATGCCCGATTTTATTAATCCCCGCATTGTCAAATGAGGGTATTTTCGTCTGTTTGATACTGATTGGCTGTGCATAGAACGGGAGGAGACCAAACAAGGCGTGGCTGTGCATAGAACGGGAGGAGACCAAGCAAGGCGCGACTCGGCATCGGCAGAGCATCCTCCCCAAAGGAAAAAAGAGGAGGCGGAGGATCCCCCTTCACCCCCGAAGAGCCATGGCGGAAGCACTCATCTTGAGAGTAGCTAAACTTCTGGATGATTTCCCAGAAGCTGGACAATTATGGGGCGCTGGCGGCGAATTGTCCGAGCTGAAGAAAACCTTTTCCTTTCTCCGAATTATGGTGCCCGATGCGGAAAAGCTGAGATTCAGAGGACACTGGGGAATCGGACCATGGCTGTGGGATGTCAAAGATGCTTTCTATGATGCGGAGGACTTACTCGAAGAATGGAACCTGGAAGTTATGCAATTAGGAGAATCGCCGAGCAAAGATGAGAAGTTGAAGCAGGTAATTCCCTCCTCCTCTTCGCCTTCTGAAAAACCTGATTTAAGGCTGGAGATGAGCGCCCGTGCGAAGAAAATCAGGGAGAGAATAGAAGCCATGGCTGCCGAAGGGAGGGATTTGGGCTTGCGAGAGTGCGCGGAGGATGTGCGTGTAGAGAGAAGAGAGCGTTTGGACTCCTTTGTGTACGATGATGAGATTATAGGGCGAGAGGATGATAAAAGCGCAGTTATGAACTCCTTGTTAGACTCTGACACGGATGAACAAATTTCTTTCTTTGTAGTAGGGGGTCAGAGTGGGATTGGAAAGACGGCTCTTGCTCGCTGTCTATATGAAGATGACATGGTCAAGAAGCATTTCGATGTAAGGATATGGCTCTGTATGTGTTACAAAGACATAAGTGATATCGAAAGGGAAGTGCAAGAAATCAGAGGAAGAGAGACAACAGAGAGAGTAGATGACATGGAGCAACTGCGAAAATATCTCCTAGTTATTGAAGATGTGTGGTATTTGCCTCCTGAACAATGGGGGCGCTTGAGAAGTTTATTGATGGGAGGTGCCCAAGGAAGCAAGATTCTGATAACTACAGACAGATATTCAGCTGCGGACTTTCCGAGTACAACCCCATTTTATTGTCTCGAGGCCCTTCCAATAGAGTCTTTTGATTTATTGATGAGAATGGCTTGTCAGAAAGAAGAAGAGACTAGAAATCTAATTAAGGTAGATATCGGGAGGCGGATAGTCAAAATGTGTGATGGAATCCCTTTGGCAATACGAATGATTGGAAGTCTATTATTCGTCAAGAAAACTGAAGCTGAGTGGTTACATTTTGAGGACGAGATCTTAGGAGTTCCTAAAGACTTAAGTTCAATACTTGAGCTTAGTTATAGTCATCTCCCACGCCATCTAAAACAGTGCTTTGCCTTCTGTTCGTTGTTTCCCAAAGACTGGGTGATTGATAAACAAATGTTGACGAGTCTCTGGATGGCAGAAGGATTTATCCTATCCATAGACAATGGAGATTGGGACATGGAAGATATTGCTCATGACTATTTCATGGATCTACTCGGGAGGAATTTCTTTCAAGACTGTGTTAAAGATGAACTTGGAAATGTGATGTCTTGTAGGATGCATTATTTATTACAAGACCTAGCACACCATGTTGCTGGAACTGAGTATGGAAGAATTTATCTTTTACAGTCATACCTTGAAGAAAGAACTCGTCATATATCGTGGAATTCAAATTTACTTTTATCAGAGGGTGATTTATATATACACGGAGCATATGATCTGAGGACACTCATCAAAACTAGTCAAAGAAAAAGCTCGAGGTGTGAAACTCAAATGGGTGAAGAAACTCTTCGCAAATTTATTTCTAGTTTCAAGTTCTTACGTGCCTTGGATTTACATGACAGCGGTATTGAGAAGTTGCCAAGTTCCATTTGTGAGTTGAAGCACCTGACATTTCTAGATCTCTCTGAAAATGAAGGAATCGTAAGGCTTCCTGATTCTGTGACAAAAATGAAAACCTTGCAAGTACTTAAACTCAATATGTGTTACAAGCTAATAGAATTGCCTAGGGATATAAGAAAATTGGTCAACCTCAGGCACCTGGAGATTAGCAACTGTAATGCCCTATCTTATATGCCACGAGGGATGGGTGAGTTGACTCTTTTGCACATTCTAACAGATTTCATTTTGCCTGGGGATTATTCCTGCCGAGAGAGTTACGGTGGGCTGCGGGAGTTGAACAGGTTAAACAATTTGAGAGGAAGCCTCAGAATTGAAGTTAAGGGAAAAATAAAAGATGCAGTAGCAGAATCGAATGGCGCGAACTTGAAGGAGAAGAATTCCTTAGTTTCACTAGTATTAGTATTTGCCGGAAAAGAACGTGATGAAGTTCTACTCAAAGAGCTGCAGCCAAGCTTAAATCTTCGAAGCTTAGAACTAAGAGCCTATGGGGGCGCAATGTTTCCAAGCTGGATGTCTCGCATGCCTAAGTTAGTTCAGCTACGCTTGTTTGATTGTGCACGATGCAAAAGTCTCCCATCACTTGGTGAGCTCACTAGCCTCAAGCATTTGGAAATTGGTGAGCTACCCATAGCAGAGTACACAGAAAGTGATATCCATACCCTCTCATCACTTCCTAATCTGTCTACCTTAAGGATATGGGAGTGTCCTAATTTGGAACGGATTCCACCACTTGTACATCTCAAGGAGTTGGGACCTCCTAGTTTGCCTGTGGAGCCCTTGCAAACTTTAGTTGCCACTACTGAACATATAATCGGTATTGATGATCGAGTGAAGGATGTAATCCAGTTATTGGAGATCGAGGATGATGAGGTTGGAGCGCGCATTGTTGGAATCCATGGAACTAATGGAATCGGCAAGACAACTATTGCGAAGGCCGTATATGACCGACTCTCCTCTTGTTTCGATAGTTGTAGCTTTCTCACAAATATTGGAGAAACAACACAAAATGTTGGTGGTATTCAGTTTGTGCAAACTAAGTTGATACATGATATTCTTGAACAAGATGGTGATGTTGCTTTGTTCGAAGGAGGAATCAAGTTTTTCCGAGATGTATTTCGCACTATAAAAGTTCTTATTGTCCTAGATGATGTGGAAGAACAGTCTCATATTGATGATCTTGTAGGAGAGCAGCTTGACTGGTTTGGTCCTGGAAGTCGAATAATTGTTACTTTAGAAAATGGTGGAATTCTCCAAACATATGTTTCTCGAGGCTTGGCTCATATGTATGAAGTGAATGAGATGGATAATGATCGAGCTTTCGAACTTTTTTGCAAGCATGCTTTAGGAACAAACTGTCCAATACCTGGCTATCGTGAAATTGGGAAGCGTATTGTCAAAGCTACAGAGCAGGTTCCACTTGTTGTTGAGGTTATCGGTTCATTTCTACGTGGAAAAACAATAGAAGATTGGAGGAAAATAGAGGACCTGATAAAACTGCAAAAGGAGAACTCGCGAGAGATTTTGAAATTCTGTTATGAAGCATTAGATGAAAAGCAGAAGCAAAAATTTCGGGACATAGCATGGTTTGCCAATGGCGTGGATAGCCAAATTGCATCATATATGTGGCCTGATCTAGATCTTTTGCCTTCTTACCAAGTTCTGATGCCCCTAGCAAAAATTGGAGAAGACAACAAGCTGTGGATGCATAAACTGTTGAAGCACCTCTGCAGAGATGTAGATCAAGAAGAACCTATTTATCATGTAAAGCGTAGAAGACTACACATCAATGATCCAGACCTGAAAGTAATCAACAAAGAAGAGGTAAGGGTTTTTGGTTCAATGGTTTGCTTTCTTCCATAAAATGGAAGCCTTGATGTATAAGTTTAAATTTGTCATCCAGCTTTTTACTTATTTTACCATGGGTAGGTTGTCTTTGCATGCACGGAAAAGATTAGCACCCTAGTCCTAAGCAAAATTGTCCCATCGTCTTTATGACTTAAGATTGGTTTGTTTCTCTTGGGAAATTTAGGGAATGGAAGTGGCGGAAGCCCTTTGCCCCGATACATTTACGGAAACTTTGCCAAGCGTAAGGTTCTTGAAATTGGATCATGCAAGTATGACTGGAAATTTTGCAGACGTATTTCCAAAGTTAAGATGGCTTCATTGGCAAGGGTGCCCAAGGAATTTCGAAGCAACAGAACTTAATCTGACTGATCTGGTCATTCTTGATCTTTCATGGAGCAAAGTCACTGAAGACTGGGGAGGTTGGAGGAAAATCAAGGTGGTTTCCTGTTTACTGCTCTAATGTATTTATTGTGTTAATTATCTAGCAATTGACCTTATGATTTTTTCTCTCCTGTTTTACAGATGGAGCAGTTGAAAGTCTTAAATCTCACTAGTTGCACTGACTTATTGATAAGTCCTGAATTTTCTAGCTTTCCAAACTTGGAGATACTGATTCTAGAGCGATGCTCTCGGTTGGTCCATTTAGATCCTTCAATTGGGGGTCTCAAAAAATTGCTTTGCCTAAATTTGAAGTCCTGCACTGAACTCAACAGGTTGCCTGCCGAACTGGGTGCTTTGAAAGCTTTGAAAGAGCTCCTCATTGATGAGACTTCTGTGCGTGATATTTCTATGCGAAGTGATTCAGAAGAAGTTGATCACCTGACATCACTTTCAATACTCTCAGCAAATAATTCAAATATTACCAATCTCCCCAATGGAGTTGGAGAGAAACTCCGACGCTTGTCATTGAGGAATTGTCATTGGATACAAAATCTGCCAAAGTCCATTGGCCAATTGGGAAGCCCTTTAGAGGAGCTGGATATTTCAGGAACAGGCATTTCTGAATTGCCGGGTTCCTTTGGTAATCTGCGGAGGTTGAGAGTGTTAAAGATGGACTATTGCTTCATAAGAAAATTTCCTAGTTTTACTTGGCATTTACATAGCCTTGAAGAAATACATGCCTCCTTGTGTAGGAATATAGAAGGGGACATTCCTAGAGATATTGGGAAGCTAGAAAATCTGAGAATCTTGAGGTTGCGAAATTCTGCTATTTCCAGCCTACCTCCTGAAATCAAGCATCTTTCGAAGCTGGAGACTCTTGATGTACTTCGCTGCGACAAGCTTCATGAGTTGCCAGCACTTCCCCCTAGTTTGATCATTGTGCATTTGAGTCCAAAATTGAAGGAAAAGGTGTCTGACCTGTTGATGAAGAAGCATTGTTTCATCACTGTATAACTTGGATGACAAGGTTATTGAAACCGGTCTTTGTTCTACTTAGCTTTGGCTACGCTCTGTAAGTTATCCGGATAATTGTTATTGTATCTGCTGATATTTCCTTTCAATGTATCTGAGCTTCCTCTGATATTTTGCATGCTCGTTTAAGGCCCAAAATTGCTGCGTGCTGTTTGACGCTTGCTGATATTTCCTTTCAAAAGACGGCGCTCGCATTTTGACGCTGCCTGGTCGGTTATTTTTTCTTCTCTTTCTCAAGACTTTTTTAATTGATGTAGTAAATTAATAATGAAAGACTAACTAAAGCGAGGAGGAATTGAGCAAGCGGCGGCTTTATTTGATAGTAGGCGCGGGCATTTCCATTTTGCAAATTTGTGTATCATTAGTAATCCATTGATATGAGGTGTCACTAGAGGTGTCAAAATGGGTCATTGACCCATTTATGGACCCATTTATAGTTAAATGGGTCGTTAATGGGTCAAACCTTATTTCCCAAAGTATCCAAATGGGTTTTAAAAATAAAAAAGGCTGAGATATATGGGTCTCAGACCCATTTAAGACCCATTTATTAACTTATTAAAAATGAACCCATTTAGAGAGACTCTCTCTTCTCTATTTAACTTTATAAAAATATTTTTTTTATAAAAATCGAAATTATAATTATTTTTTATTTTTCTTTTCTTTTCTTTTTTCTTTTTTCTTTTTTTTTTCCTTTTTTTCTTTCTTCTTTTTTTTTCTTTCTTCTTCCTCCGGTCGCCGGCATGGTGATAGCCGATGATCGGCCAGGTGAGCCTCGAGCTCGCCGAATCTGGCGAGGTGGAGGCCTCGCCGACGCCTGGCGAGGCTTGAGCCTCGCCGGCGTCGGGCGAGGCTCGAGGCTCGCCAAATCCAGTGAGGGGCGAGCTCGAGCTCGCCCGACGCTGGCGAGCCTCGAGCTCGCTAGATCTAGCGAGGCGAAGGCCTCGCCGACGTCCGACGAGGGGCGAGCTCGAGCTCGCCCGGCGCCGGCGAGCCGACCAAAGAAGAAGAAGAACAAAAAAGAAAAAAGAAAATTAAAAATTAAAAATTATATTTAAAAAATAAAAAATAATTTAAAAATAAAAATAATTAAAATTCGATTTTTTAAAATAATTATTTTTAAAATTCGATTTTTTAAAATAATTATTTTTAAAATTATAAAAAATTTCCATTAAATTTGTGTTATATAAAACTATTTTAGCAATAACATTTTTTTAAACATATATATATATAAGAAATAAGTTTTTTTAAGTTTAGTTAAATGGGTCGGGTATGGGTCGGAAAATTTACATTAGGTATAAATGGGTCATAAATGGGTTAATGGGTCAATTTGGGTCAGACTATTAATGACCCGACCCAACCCACCCATTTAACACCTCTAGCATCACGTAAGAGAAAAGGATGAGATTTATATAACTTGTTTAATAATTTTGTGAAAAAAATATCATACTCTATGAAGGTCTAAGATTAATGTGGTATGAATAAACGTCATAATGTTGAGATAACTGAGAACATAAAATATAAATAAAAAGAAATGATCTTTCATTTATAATAATGAATTCTATATTTGAAAAAGTAAAAAATAAAAATAAGACAAATATAAAATGACGTTTTCTGAATTGCAGTGTAAACTTTGTTTTTTCTTCGAACTTTTATTGCATGTTTGGGACAAATATCTATTTTTGTAATATTAAAATAATAGGTGTAATTTATTCCGTTTGACATTCTGCATAATTAAAAGGAAAAAAATTAATGGATCGTGTTATATGTTAACAAAAGTTATTCCATTTGTCAAAGTGAATTTATTTATTCAATGTAATTTTTCCAATGGACTAAATCATATTACTCGAATGAAATCAATTAAAGCTTTAATTGACAAGAATACAGAACTTATATCTAGAATGGAATTTGAGTGTTTTATTTTTGTCCATCTTAACTTTTTTATAACTAATTGGGGAAATTTTTAATAAGGGTTTGAACTTTGAAGTGCTCTTATTTTTAAATAATGATCTAAAATTGGATTTTCTTTTAAATAAGGAATTGAAGTGGTAATTATTTAAAATAAACTTCATTTCAAATAAAGGCATGAAGTTGATCTTTTCGACTGGTCAAGAGCATTTTCATCCCTTTTTTTTTTCTCTCTTTTTTTCTTTCATTTTTTCCTTTTTTTCTGTTTTTTTTCCTTTCCTTTTTCCAAGTGGCCGGTCTTAGGCCATGGCTGGCCACCAGCAATGCCCAAGGAGCGCTGGGCGAGGATCACCCTTGCGGAGTCGAGCTCGTGTAAAATTCAACACCATTCGACCTCAGTGGAGGTTTGGCCAACCTGGCGAGCCCGATCTGTTCATCTTCCTTCGAAGAAGACTGAGTTGAAGAGCCAACAGTTAAGGCAAGGAAGAAGATTGAGACGAGTCAAGGAAGAAGATCGAGTCGTCGTCAGTTAGTGGAGGGGGACGGAGGCAAGGGTGCTCGTGTCAAATTCAACGCCTTAACCATTAAGGTCGGATTCAAGCTCAGGACGTCTGATTCAACACATCTAAGCTTGGATCGAACCTCGTTGGCTTTAGGCAACCCTCGATCTAGGGCCGCTACCTGTGTCCACGGAGGTCGCTCACCTCGCGCAACCCCAGATCTGTGGTTGCGTGAGGCCGGCCACCTGCACGGCCATGGCGTTGAGGCTTGGCTAGGTCTGATTAGCTCGATTTTTTGGAGTGATAGAGAGATCCATGGCCATGGAGGTCGTGACCTCCGTCGATTCGCTCCAATTGAGGCCGACAACCTCCATGGTTGTTTGTTTCTCAACTAATCCTAATTTGTCCTCTTCTGGAAGACTTTGAACGTTAATTATTTCCCGAACTCATAATCTTAATTTGTCTTTCCGGTGGACTTTCGTAGGATTGTTTTTTCTTCCAAATCAAATCCATATACTCCAAACAAAACTTCCTAAAATCATTTACCATTACAAGACTTCACGTTATTACTCCAAACAAACTCTTGGCCATCTCAACTTCAACTGGTTTTCAAAAGAGAAGCAAAATTTTTCAATTGAGGCCAATTGAACGACGAAGCGATGTAAGGATTGAAAATCACCCAAGAACAATGTGATGTGGCAATACCGTAGGATCACGGATGTCCTTTCATTGCAATGCCATGGGTACTTCCGTTCAGGGAGATGACATCCTCAAAAATCTTCAACGTCACAGACAGAGAATTGAACTTGGGGGCACAGGGACTCGATTTTAATCCCTGCATTCTTAAATGAGGGTTTTTTCGTCTTTTAACATCGATTGGCTATGTATAAAGCATCTTCAACAAGGTGATTGGATAGTTATTATTTTGACTAGCAATTGGAAAATACTTTTTCGGCAAAATTTGGAGCCCCATTTACTTGGATGGAACGTAGCATCATCCAAAAGAGTGGTATTGAAAGTTCATAGATCAGGTAGAGCCGATAACCCCATTGTTCAGGATGTAGTCTATTGCCTTCTCGTGTCATTAGCTTGGAGGTACGTATACTAATTGGAAAGTATTAAATTAGAATGACCCTAACATGAATTATCTAACTTGAATGTCTCCTTTTGTGCGTGTCCATGTATAATACTGTTTGATTGGGATGTTGTGATCAATTCCTGGTTATTTTCGGGATAAACTCGAACATTATTTAATTATCAATCCAAAAAAAAAAATACAACTGAAAAACAAACGTTAACAACAAAAACTGGGTTAGAGAGTGAGTTGTCAGTGTATTTTGAGAAAAAGTACAATAGAAGCACAGAAAAAGAGAGGAAATCCTGGTAGTTGGTTGCAATATCAAGTTTTTAACTTAGAAACTGAATATTGCCCCTATTCAACTATTCAAATTTTACTAATTATGTGTAAATTGCTCTATATCAAGACCACCTACATAAGTCAAAGACCAGAAGTTAATCGGTTCAACATGTAAGGTGTTCTTGGTTGTTTGGGTAATCCGATCTTTATGTCCATGCCTCTAGGTTACGAAAACTAACAAGAAAAAAATTAGAGGTGGACAAAAGCAGGCGTTGAAATGTATTTCCCATTTTTTAACAGCTCACACATTTTAGGACCTTATGTATAGGAGGATTACATAGTTTGGACTATATGTTCATGGAGGAAAAAAAAGGGCAAAGGTCTAGCAAAATAAGAAGATATTTAGTGTCGTATAGGTAATCCGACTGTGCGAGGTACCAGGCTGCTTGTTTTCTAACTTACTGTTGTTAGGTAATTGAATTTTGACTGTCATGTAAAACTCATAATGAATCTATAATTGCAAGTCTATTTGATATATACATACACTAAAATGACGTAACAATTTTCCTAAATTCTGTACCTTGTGTAATAATTTCCCTTGGGGAGATCCTGACCAGGTGATTGGAAGGATAGAACTGCCAAAAACATCAAAACGAATAAAATAGGGTTAATACCCTAAAAAACCCCAAACTGGTACACTTGTGACAAATTTACCCCAAACTATTTTTTTGACCATGAAAAACCCTAAACTGGTACACCTGTGACAAATTTACCCCAAACTGGTACACTTGTGACAAATTCACCCTCTGTTAATTTTCGTTAAATTTTACTATCAAATTATTAAGTTAAATGACACGTGACAGTTGATTAATATACCAATTTAGAATTTTAAGCTCCGTTTGTCACATTTTACAATTTTTGTAATTTTTTTGTGGTATTAATCCAATTTATGATAGGGTATATTTGTCACAAATTTACCAATTTGTGATTTTTTGTGGTCGAATAAATTAGTTTGGGGTAAATTTGTCATAAATATACCAGTTTAGGGTTTTTTATAGTCAATCGGGGTAAATTTGTCACAGGTGTACCAGTTTGGGGTTTTTCATGGTCAAAAAAATAGTTTGGGGTAAATTTGTCACAAGTGTATCAGTTTAAGGTTTTTTAGGGTATTAACCCAATAAAATAAGAAGAAAAGAAGAGAGAGAAGTAGACAAGTCTCCGCTCGGGTCACGACTCGAGACCAAGACAAAGGAGCGTAGACAAGTCTCCGCTCCAGATTCAGATTTGTGGTAACCGAACGACTTCAATCAAGTTTTGATCATCTTCATCTCCATTCGAGCCAGAGCCTGTGTTGCAATTGGTTGCTTGCGTTCCAATGGTTCGCTATCAAGTGTTCATCAGCTTCAGAGGATCAGATACCCGCGACAACTTGGTCGAGTACCTCTATGACCGGCTCAAACGCTTGGGAGTTGTGGCATTCCTAGACAGCAAAGAGATCGACTACGGTCGGCAGATCAGTACCGAGATCGTGGCAGCCATCGAGCGTTCCGACATCTGCGTCCCCGTCTTCTCCCAGGACTTCGCTTCCAGCCCAGCTTGCCTGATGGAAGTGGCCCAAATGGTGCAGTCGGAAAAGAAAATTCTTCCCATTTTCTTCTTCGTCGAGCCTTGTGATGTTCGCCACCAGCTAGGAACATATAAAACTTCCTTCGAGAATCACGAAAGGAAAAAGAAATATTCCGAGTCAACCATCGAAGAGTGGAAAAAAGCTCTGACAAAGATTGCTGAGAACAGGGGACCGGAATTCAAGAAGGCTGCTCCGGAGGCTCCTCTGAAGGCTCTGAAGGCTGCTCCGGAGGCTCCTCTGAAGGCTCTGAAGGCTGCTCCGGAGGCTCCTCTGAAGGCTGCTCTGGAGGCTGCTCTGGAGGCTCCTCTGAAGGCTGCTCTGGAGGCTCCTCTGAAGGCTTCTCTGGAGGCTGCTCTGGGAGAGAATGACGGTATACATGAACCGGAATCCAAGAAGGCTGCTCTGGAGGCTGCTCTGGAGGCTGCTCTGAAGGCTGCTCTGGAGGCTGCTCTAGGAGAGATTGGTGTTATAAAGGGACCGGAAATCAAGAAAGCTGCTCCGGGAGAGACTCGAGGTACAATGGGACGGTTTTACAAAGATCTCTTCAGCGGGTAAGTGTGATAGCTCAATTTGTCTTGCTTTACTTGTTTAGCCTGCGGAATGAAAAGATAGGAGAATTGGCTCGTATATTAAGATGCTCACCCCGCTCTTTCTGGGA
This sequence comes from Eucalyptus guilfoylei, assembly GCA_016097605.1. Taxonomy (NCBI): domain Eukaryota; kingdom Viridiplantae; phylum Streptophyta; class Magnoliopsida; order Myrtales; family Myrtaceae; genus Eucalyptus; species Eucalyptus guilfoylei. The sequence continues at coordinate 32,183,664 of CM027864.1, forward strand.
TCCAATTAACTTCTGGAGATTATAATTTTTTCTTGTATTTTTAATCGCGATGCATGTGTGTATATCCGATTGTCTTCTCTCTGCAGTCTTCCTCGTGTTTATTTTTTCTTGGTTGCTTGATGTCACCGGTGCCCTCTGTAACTTCCTGAAATCAAACCGTTCCACGACCAACCTGGGCCCTTATTGTAGCCACCGCTGGTCACCTCTCCCCGCCCCTAATCTATTAAAAAAAGAAAAAGAAAAAAGGCAAACTCCGTTTCTCATTTTGCAGGTTTCAAGAACTAGAGGTTTTCATTACCGAACTTTGGAAACTCTTGAGGAGGGATGAGCAAGACGTGACTCAAAATTTAGTTGGAATACACAGAGATGTGCCAGAGATGATGCGAAAGCTTGGTTTTGTTTATGAGGATGGACGAGTCATCGAAGAACTAGAGAAGACTACGAGGACGGTGTTTGTAGTGTTCGGTCTGCCCGGGGTTGGCAAGACCACTCTCACAAATGTGGTATTCCGCAAGATCAGTCATCTCTTTGATGGTTGCAGTTTTCTTGAAAATGTTCGAGATGAGTTTGAACGGAAAAGAGAGGTATCTCTGCAGAATAAGTTGATTCGTGAGCTCAAGGGAGGAGGAGCATGTCCAGAAGTGAAATCCTCCGCTGATGGTACCACAATGATACGAAAAATTTTCCGAGACAACAGGGTTCTCATCGTACTAGATAATGTGGACCACTTCGATCAAATCAAAACATTCGCTGAGGAGCTAACTTGGTTTGGTCCGGGAAGCATGATCATCCTGACAACCAGAAAAAAAGATGTCATTGAATTTTACAGGAATCCCGATCCAGAAAAAAATAGAGGTAAGGATTTCCGTGAACATGAGGTATCACCTATGGATGAAACTGATGCTCTTAAACTTTTCTATAAGCACGCTTTTCCACCGGATTGTTGCCTAGAGGACAACAAAGTTCGGTCACTTGAAATCATTTCTGCTGTCGATCGCGTTCCTTTTGCTATCGAAACGGTGGGAAGATATTTGTACGGGAAGAGCGAAGAAGATTGGACAGAGACTTCGAAGCATTTAAAAAGTAGGCCAGAAAAACAATTGGAACCAATATTGATGGAATACCTTAAAGTTTTGTGTGATAATGATGCACGACAAATATTCCTTGATATAGCATGTTTCTTTACTGGGGTTGAAAAGAGAATCCCCTATTACATGTGGGATGCCCGTGGATGGAACCCGCGTAGGAGTGTTGGTCACCTTGGAAATATGTCTTTTATAAGGATTGGGAAAGAAAATGAGTTTGTGATGTACAACCAACTAAAATCGTTGGGAAGAGAAATTGTCAAGAAAGAAGATGAAGACCCCAGGCAACGCAGCAGGCTGTGGGATTATGAAGATTTCCAAAGAACATTGCATGAAAAGAAGGTAAAATTACACTGAGATTTCTCCAGTATTGTTGTTAAGTTTTCCTTTTATATTATCAGTTCATTGCATATATCTTTGTTCGAATTTCACACTTCCACTTTTTCAACGAATTGGCAGGGTACCAGCAAAGTTGAAGCTCTTCGTGTAACCCCTCATTTTGAAAAAGTTGACGTTGAAGTGTTTCGTGATCTGTCAGTTGACGTTGAAGTGTTTCGTGATCTGTCGAAACTAAGGTTTCTAGAGTTGGATGAGGTTGATATTGAAGGAAATACTGTGGATCTTCTTCCGGACCTAGTATGGCTTGATTGGCGTGGATGCCCTAAGAAATCTAGTGGACGCCCTGAGAAATCTAAGTTGTTTGCATTCAGCATGAAAAAACTGGTAATTCTCAACTTATGTTCAAGCCCAGACAAATTGACTGTGGAAGAATGGGAACAATTGATGGAGGTAAGGCTTATTTGCAGTTGCGCACTTTTTTTATGTACAAATGTGCCCTGCACTTTATCTTTAAAGTTATAGTTGAAGTAGTAAATAAACATATGATCATGTTGTTTTTGCAGAGGGCTCAGAGTTTGGAAGTCTTGAAGCTAAAAGATTGTACTTATATCAAAGCATCTCTGAAGTTTGCTGCCTCAAGTCTTTTGAAATGCTTGATCCTGGAAGGTTCCTTATATTTAAAGTTAGATACAGGCAATTCTAACTTTGAAAATTTAGTATCCTTCAGCATGAAGCATTGCAAATGGGTTAACTGTTTGCCGCAAGCACTGTATTCCATGAAAGCATTGAAAGAGCTTGTCATTGATGGAACCAACATTAAAAAACTCCAATTCGAGAGTGGCTCTCCGCCGGCACTTAAAATTCTTAGTGCTTGCGATTGTAAAGCATTGCATGAAGTCACTGGTTCCATAAAATTGTTCAAGAATCTTCAGAAACTTACTTTAAGTGGTTGCCATCAGCTAACCAAAATGCCACATGTCTTTGGAAAACTTGTTCAGTTACAGGAGCTGGACCTGTCGTACACCTCAATTGACAAATTGCCTCCTTGTATCAAGGAATGCAATAAACTGGAAGTGCTAAAGATGGTTCGTACTAGCCTCGAAGGATTTCCTGAAGCCATAAAAAATCTTAGGGAGCTCAAAGAGTTGGATTTCACCCTCTGCGGAGGTCTGAGCGGACAACGTTGCGACATTACAGGGTTGTTTTCTTTGAGAATATTGAGATTAACAGGCACAAAAATTTCTGAAGTGCTCGCCAGAGATGAGGGACGATTTTGTCTCCACGTCCTCGAGTTAGATCCTGACGTCACTTGGCAGACTCCGGCCAGTCGAAAGAAGAGTAACGTCTCCAAGGACAAAAGAAAATGGCAGACTCCGACCAATCAAAAGAATTGCTGTGTCTCCGAGCCCAAAAGAAAAAGGGACGAGTAGTGTCTCTACAAATACAAGATCTCTCTTTCTTTGTTGAACAGCTCATACTGCAAATCGTCCAAAGATGCTTCAAGTTCAAGCTCTTCAGAAATATATCTATTGATGTCAGAGCCATTGAACTTTGCATCAGTGTGCATGAATGCCGTCAAGCTATGTTTCTAAAGAACTTGAACTTGAAGCGGCTTTAGAACATTTGAAGTATGAGTTATTCAACATAGAAAGAGAGATCTCGTATTTGGAAAGATGCTACTCTTTGCAGTTTAATCCTCGTATTTGTGATCTTTGTATGTTGAATTTTATCTCAAACTAGACGAGAATTTTCTTATTGGCTTGTTCCATCATCTATGCAGCTGGTTCTGTTTTCTCTTCCTTGCCGTCACACGATTGGCAGGGGTTACTTTAGTAGTTTTTGTTTTCTATGTGTCTCAATTTATTGAGTTTTATGCATGTAATTTTATCATTTTTTTTCCCTCTTTCTCTGTTTCCTTTCTCTATTTCGTTTTTTCTGCATAGGGAGAGGGAATTTCTTCAGAAATGCAAGAAGCGCAGTTGGAATGACCTAATGCTATTTACTTGGTTTGCTGCTTGAAGCATCCTATGATTCAAATTGGCTGTGCATTAGTGTTAGATGCAAAACAATCTCAAGGAAACTTGGCAAGCTGTTGCTAAACCTAACTGAACTTCCTAGTTCTAGACACGGCTGCTTTATATTATGTTGTCTTCTCATTGTTATAGGGGTCCCTTCGCTAGCTCTGTTATGTTATAAATTTCTAGTACTTGTAGCGGTATTCACTGTAGTTGGTCTGTCGACAATCATATGCGAGGATTGGGTCATTTTTGCGTAGAAGGTTGTATTGTCTTGTGATTCACTTTGATTTTCCTGTCGATGATTTTTGGTTTTTACGAATTCCTGATTTCACTCATGACCCTACATATTATAGGAAAATCGTCCCTAATGCATGTAGTGGTTGAACATTCAATGAGGTCCTGACCTCCAGAGATGAACGGTCCAGGTGCTCCTCTTGGTATAGGAATGGAGCTTCTAGCTCTGGTTGGAAAATAAAAACACACCTAGTGGCGGACAGAGATATTTTTTGGGGGCATCGGTATTACATAAACACATAGGATTGACATTGTACATGAACAATGCGGGATGAAGCATATGAAGTGGCAGCAGGGCCTTATTACATTGCTGAAAATGTCGCAGAATGTGAAGTGAAGGCCTTAGGTGGCTTAGATTTTTCTCACTACTAGGATCGCTATTGGAGTCTCAAATTCACAAGCTAGCTGGTTAAGTTCTGGGGATTGTTGGTCGTCCATCAGAATCCAAAATTAATCGGTTCCAATGACTTCAAAGAGTGGAGTGGTTGTCAGCCTACATGCTAGTCATTTGCAAGCCCATGGTCGAACTGTAACCAGTATCAAACCGAGAGGGAAAAAGGCAGTTTCTTGGAACTGGATGATGGCGAAAATCAGAAGTCTCCTCCTCCCTCCCCCGCACGCACCCCCCCCCCCCCCCAAAAAAAAAAAAAAAGGGAAAAGTCTAAGAGAAGAAGGGTTTCGATCCTTTAGGTTCTTGATTCTGTTCACTTGAAGTCCAAGGCTTGCCTTTGCACCTGATTGCACCTGATCCTCAGAAATCTTTCAAGAAGCACCGACGAAAATGTACAAATAAATTGTTCATGGCGGGCACCCATTTGCTTCGGCACACTCTTCCAGGGTCTTGATTTCTCAAGCTTCTTCTCACTGATAGCTTCATGCTCCATCCTCTTCCTCTTTCTCTCTCCGATTCACTACTCCTATGTAGTGATACTAGATCAACCATCGACAAGAATTCATTAGATGCAACTGGAACAATCAAAATTGCATCGCATTAGGACTGTCATCGCGCCTACGTCCTAGTTAATTCATTGAGCACACGGGACTTAGCTCCTTGCTTAATCTGAATCGGAAAGTTTAGGGCCGCAGAGGTAGTCTCAATCTTTAGAATGCATACTGAAAATACGATGTAATCAATCGTCATAGACCATACCATGGACGCTTGGTGACGAAACCAAATGAGAAAGCATCAAATCCATACAAAGCAGACACAATAATGAGCCATCTGGTTAACCGAGTCATGAAGCGTTCGAGTTCCATACTTCAAGATGGATTTCGTTCCGGAATGCCACAGCGTAAAGCTGGCTGTCACGCCCCGATCATCGGGCACGCTCACATCCTTCTACTTGGTCAATTTTAGAATGCGATATCCCAGGACTATGTATCGCCGACCCTTTCATTTTTTAAGCACATGCGAAAACAATTATAAATCCCCAGACAATAAGACAATGGGATAGGAAAGCAGGCCATATTTTTCATATTAAAAATCACAACCAAACCTTTACACAAAACACAAACGAGAGTACTTCACAAAACTATTCACAACTTTCTAGTCTCACTCTATTTACATCAAAACAGTATTCACAAAAGAGGATGGGATCTCAGTCCTCATTCGAGTCGTACTCCGGATCCCTCTTAGGATTATCTTCTTCTTCCAAAAATCCTTCTCCTCGAGTTTCACCTCAAAGTTCTCCTTCTCAGATTCCTCCTCCTCAGCTCCTCATCAGGGTCTTGAAATATTGTCCCACAACCGGGATGAGACTACGTCTCAGCGAGTTCTACCCCACTAAGACTCACTTAGGGAACCAATACACTACTCGGTTGCCTAAGCACAGCACGAGTCAAAAGACTTACCTTGGCCTCAGTCTCAACCTGCAATTCAAGGTTATATACAGACGTTTCATATATCACATCGAACAGTCAATCAAATCACGACAATCGGATCAAATCATTGATCAATTGAGCTAGTCAATTACATGTCAGTTGAACCATTCCTAGATCATTCATTCCATCCCATAAAACCTCCAATAATACACTTAGTCACAGAGTTCCATTAATTCTCTCGGGCGTCGCTTTCGCCAAGGTGACATAAGTAACAGACGGTTTACGTGCGTTCCTTAAGGCGCCGTTTTCACACAGTGATATTTCTCACCACCGAACCACGCCTGTCACAAGTCATAGACAGTCTACATGCGTTCTTTAAGGTGCCATTTTCGCACAGTGATATCCACAATCACCGAACCACACCTGTCTATACTTTGTACCTGATTGGTCTCAGCCAAGAGAATTCCCAGTTCACTCTCATGATTCTTTCCGCTTTACAACTCATCAAAGCATTATAAATGCTAAATAAACATACTCGGCCATCTACCAATCAATTATTCAATTCCACTCAATTTCAAACAATTTAGGGTAAATCCCTAAAGTATCACAATTAATTTAATTCCATGCAACGTAGAGCTCAGATAAATAAACGGACTGCACCACGACAATCAGCACGAAATTCGGTCGTCGGCCATCTCAGCCTTAATTTCCGAAAATTAATTAATTAATTAATTTCGAAAATTAATAATTAATTACAATAAATCTAATTTAGCTCAAATCGGAGCTCAATTAAATAAACGAACTTCACCACGATCATCAGCATAAAAATTCCGGTCACCGGCCATCCCGGTTGAATTTCCGGAAAATAATTAATTAATTAAATTAATTTCGAAAAATAATATTTAATTACTAAAAAAATTCCAATTTGGAGAAGCATTCATTAAATACTAGACCACATCTTATTGCTAAATGCACAATCGAATTGTCTAATTTGCATCACAATTGATTAATAATCACTAATCTACACTAATCTAACCACATAATCCTAATTAATTAAAACTAAACAACCCTTAAGTTTAATTAGTCCACTAAGCAAGGATTAGTGAGATTACTCACCGGAATCGCGCGCAAATCGGATCAATCCGACGGGGACAGTGCGAGGGTTGATTCTTCCCAAAGCACGACTCGGGTTCGGGGCCTGGAAACGGCCCAAAAGCGAGCCAAGAGGGGCTGGAAACCCACTCGGCAACTTGCTAAGTTGCTGCAAAACAGAGGGGAAAAAGAGATGGTTGGGGGCGGCAAGGGGTCGGTGGAGCGAGCGGTGGTCTGGCGAGGCTGCACGGTGGCTTCGGCGGCTTGCTCGGCCGCTCACGGTGGCTGGTCGGTCCCTCTAACAAACGAACAAAAGCTGCAGGGGTCGGGTTGCAAGGGGGAAACGGCACACGCGGCCAAGTGGTGGTGCGGCCGGCGGTTCGGCAAGGCAGCGTGCGGGTGGTGGAGCACGGGCAGCGACGGCGAGCTGCTCCAATCCCAAGCGAGCTGCTTCCGTTTCTGCTCTTCTGGTTCGCACAAGCAAGAAGAGGGAGAGAGAGAGTCGGTCACGAGAGAGTGGGGGGAAGAAGAGAGAGAAAAAGAGGTTTGAAAAGTCAAAGAAGAAAAAGCAAAGTGGAAGCCAGCTAGAGGTGTTCGATGGGGAGGGGAATTCGCACGAGGGAAATAGAGAGGAGGGGAGAGAGAGAAAAAGAAAAAGAAAGAAAGAAATAGGGAGAGAGAAACTTGGTCCCCACTAAAGACTTTGCATCCAATTTCCTCTTGAATTTCTCTCAATTGACTCCCAACAAAATCAATTGATATCTCCATTATCAAATTGATTATTTTCCTTATTCAAAAATCTATCATGCTTCTCGATTTCACAATCGAAATAATCCCTACTTTAATTGAACGAAAATGGCCACACGACAACTTTTTCCCAAAAAGTGTCGGGTGTCGAAAAAAAAATCTTTTGAGGTGATCGATACTCCTAAAATTTATTGTGACATAACGAATCTTCAATTTCTGAAATCGAACTTGAATCGGCGGTTAATTTCCATTTGGCGCGTTTTTAGCGTGACCTAGGCTACTTTGTGATTTTCAGAACTTTTTAAGGCAAATAACCCATGGTCGATTTTCTTCGAACCACTATGAACCCATTCGACTCAATGGCGACTCCCGATTGTCATGAAAATTTTGAGGATTCAATTACGGACACAAGATACCAAAACGACAGTAAAATCATATTAGTGTCGGTCGACGAGAATTTTCCAATTTAGTGGAGTCACACGAGCGGCCACATCTCAGTCGAACAGACCTAACTCTGATCTTAAATCGATTTGGAACTGTGCCGAAATAGCCTCTAAAGATGAGCACGATCAAGAAGCCGATTCCTGATCGAATTCTCAAGTTTATTGCCCTAAAATTTCTTAATTACTTACCCAAACAGTCTAGTTATCTCAAGAGTGATCGGCTCTAAGAATACAGGTTGAGAAATTTAGGATGTCACATTGGCCTTGACAAATCATTGCATAATTAGTGTGACATATCTAGATTAACTCACTTGAAATATTGTCCGCTTTGACTCGTCTCACACCGAGTCTCACGATTTTGTCATTTAGCGTACATGCAGACACTTTCCCAAGGGGTTACCAATCCTGGCAGTGCTCTAGCCTAGGCTTGTTTAACTTTGGAGTTCCAAAGCGAAGGTTATTGTTATGTCAAAAAAAGCCTCCTTGAGTTCTTTTCAATTTTCACATATATATTCTAGAATCGCTCTCCCCTTATTCGGTGCACAGTTCGATTTATTCCTACCCCATTTTGCATCTTAGAAGCTTGACAAGAATTGTTTGCTCCTTGTGCAGGCCCTCTAGCCCCAGTGACCACTCCCCACCCTCATCAAATCAAGTCGTTACAATTAGGCAAGCTAATAGCATATCTATGTTTTTTTTTTTTTTTTTTTTTGCTGGAGGAACCGCTTTGGCCGACAGCCGCCACGTAAACCCCCAGGTGTCGCTAGGGGGGAAACCACCACCTCGACGCCACGCGTTAATCACCTAATAGCCCGCCAGCCTCCTTGCAACTTGCGTTGCAAGGGCTTCGAACTCCTGACCTTCCCTCAAAGAACTGAAGCCTACCCAGCGGAGCCACCACGGCCGGTGGTTTCCGAACAAATATGTCGCTCGGGCTAACGTTAAGCACCCTATTATTTTTCCTTCAAAGACCAAGTTCATAGAGTTTTCAGCAAATGAGAATAGGTTGTGGGATAGAGAAAGAGTTTTGTTTTGGTAGAAAAATAGCCCAAGCGCCAAAACTTGGCACAAGGGGACACTTAAGTGCTACAACTTTGAAAAGATACACTTAAGTGCCACTTTTTTTGAAAAGTTGGACACTTAAGTGCCACCTTCAGCGAACCTTACCGGAAATCCTACATGGCAATATTTTATTATTTTTGCTTGCCTACATGGCTCGCCGGAGAGCTGAGTCGGCTCTAACTCACCAGAAACGACGTTGTCTGCAAAATAAAAGCCCCGAATCTGCAAAAATGACATCATCTCCCCAAATGCCTCAAATCTAAAACCCTAAATCGGTCAAAATCCCTATTGAAGTGCTCGAATCCAAGTCTCGAACCCTAATTTTCATTTGCCCAAAATTCCATTGTTGAATCTTGGAAATCGAGAGCAGGACTTGCAGCAGCACCTCAAATTCCTCTCATCGAAGCGAAGGAGAAGGCCAGCATTTCTGTTTTTGTGGGTTACCGAGTCCAAGAAGAACATTGTGGACTCGAATCAATCCTAGGACAAGATTTTATGGATGCGCTCGATATAAAGATGCATCGAAGTGCAAATACTTCAAATAGGTTGATGCGAAGTTTTCTGACCGAGCCACAGAGGTGATATTGGATCTACTTCATAAAAGACATCAATCTCCATCTATGTTCGTGGACGACTTGGACGATGTTGACTCAATGCAAGCTCAAGCGTCTTCAGCCAAACTTTTCAAGAATGAAGTCTCAATGCAAGCTCAAGCGTCTTCAGCTAAACCTTTCAAGAATGAAATTTCAATGATGAAAATCGAACAGAAGTGTTACCAAGTGTTTATTATGGTGTTATTTTGTTGTCTATTATACTTTATGATGAAATGTAAAGCACTTGAAGATGAGAAAAAGTTTCTCCGACTACCATAGTTAAAAATGGTGTTGTTTTGGATTAAATGTAGACTTTTTTTCTTTTTGAAAGATGAGAAGAAGTTTGTATTGTTCCACAAGATCATTGTGGCTTTGTTGTTGTTTGTGCTGTCATATGTATTGTGAGTTACTTCTTGTGTTTGTGGGGAGGCTAAGGAAATGGAATGAGTGAATTAAATGGTGTTTGTACTATGTTTTTACTTGTTCTTGAATATAAACCAATAATGATGGATGTGTATTGGGTCAATGTGTTGTGGTGGCTTTTTTACTTGAACCAAATATAAACATAAACCAGAAACAAATATTGGAATTAAATGGAGTTGCCATAAGTTAAATTACAGTCACCTTCTCTGTTTTGCTGCAGACCAGCATATACACTAGACAAACATGAGTGATTACCCGAGTGCCATAAGTTGTATTTAGTAATCACTTAAGTGCTAGTCGCGATGAAAAAGATGATCACTATTAAAGTGATCACTTAAGTGTCACTTGTAGTTAAAAGTGAACACTTAAGTGCCAAGTTTCTTAGAATGTGATCAGTTAAGTGCCAATTTTTTTGTGGGTTTTCTCTAAAAATTGCGCCCGCCACCACCACCGGCTGCGCCACCAACCATCACCACTAGCCACACTAGGCGCTCCAGCCACCACCATGCTGGTGGTGTTGCTGCACAAGGTACTAGTGCAAGTTGAGCCTTGCACTAGCTTGCACCAATACACATGGTGTAAGATATGCAAACTGCACACTTGCACCAAGTGCAACATAAGCCCATAACCCCCACCACAAACCCATAATCACCGGGCATCACCACCAGTCACACCAGCACCCCAGCCACCACATTAGCACCCGAACAACAAACTCACTACCACCAAGCATCACCATCCACCACCATCAGCCACACCAGCACTCCAGCTACCATCACAGACCCAACACCAACAGCAACGAGTAAAAGCAGAATCCATATCTTACAAAAAGCAAAAATTGACAACCAGCAAGATCATTCCATGATATTGAAAAATCTCATAAAATCAATGACAAACTAAAGAAAAAAAAAGATGGTTATCCATAGCAAGTTATTATAACGTTTACAAAACTGTTTTGACTCCTAAGCTCCACAAATCCTATCACATCACATCTCATTAATCAATATGCACGACACCCCCTGTTTGTGCGCCTTTCGATTGGCCTTTCACTTGATTCATAATTCTTGCACTCTTTTTAACTAGACGTGCAACTTATTCTTCAACATTCTCAGTATCCACTAACTCAGATGGAGCTGCAAATGTCCCAAGCTGAATTGATTCAAAAGGAGCTGCAACTGTCCCAGGTTGAATTAAATCAGATGGACTTGCAACTGGGTTATTGCTCTTCTTTCTTGTTGGCGCAGTTGATGTTTTCTTTTTTGCTGGTGCAGCCATTGATTCTTGAGCTGGGCCTAAGATAAGAACTTCTGAACTTCTCCCAGGCTACAAAAAGACAATAAATTGTCAACAAAAGTCTGCAGCATAAAGTAAATTAAATGCAGCCAATAAAACTTACATTCAGAATGACTGTTCCAGTACGCGGCCATAGCCATATTGTCTTAATATCTTCCCAAGTGCCCCTCTTATTTGAATAGGGGCGTTTCTTTTAGGAACTTATGATTTGTTAGCTCTTTTTCTTGCCTGTGATTTCTTGGGCCCTTCAGCTACAGTTGGGACTTCTTCGACCAATTCTTCAGGTGAGCGTTTTCTAGATGGCCTTTGTATAGCTGCCCCTTCACCTGGCCTTCTTCTAGTTGTCCTTCTGTGTAGCCCTTCAATTTCAGTGACACCTTATGTTGGGCCTTTTGGTGGTACTGGTGGTACTTGTGGTGCCTCTTGTAGTGATTCTTCTAGTGGCCCCTGTGGTGACCCTTGATATGACTCTTGTGATGGCCCTTCAGTTGATAGTTGAGCTCCAACTTGCTTTCTTCGAACCTGAAAGAGAAGCAAAAGACACCATAAATATAACATCGGGTCATATAATAATGTAAAGAAAAAGAAAAACTAAATACATATAGTTGAATTTACTAGGTATTTCTTTTTCTGCTAAAGAACAGTCCGTGATGCTGCTTGGGCCAATCTTTCAGCTGACCGTCTTCTACCTTGCCTTCTTCGAACAAGTTGTTCAGTTTCATGACTTACTGGGATTCTTCTTGTGACCTAACAAAGACATTACATACAAGGCCAAATAGGATATTATGTACATATTTATGATAAACCACAAAGTAACATAAACATAAAATAAATTTCATGACTTACCGAGGTTCTAGTTGTCGACTGAAGAACAGTCGACTCACTTGGTCCTTCTATTTACCTTTCTCCAACTGTCTCTTCACTAGGCCCTTCAGCTTGCCTCAACTATTCTTGTTGTTTCCTCAATTGACAACCTTTAATATTATGGCCTGCTACGCAATAAGAGCACGTCATCTTTGCACCCTGCCTGCTCATTCTTTGCTGACCCGAGGCCTCTCCCTCCGCCATTCTTCGTCTTCGTTTTGGCCTTCCAATTTTCTTCTTCAGTGGCAAAGGTTGAGGTGCTTCATGATCCGTGGGCTCCCAAAACTTGCTACTTCTAGTTGGCTGCATCATGAACTGATACGAAGTAAGGTATTTTGATTTATTGCACCAATTATCGATGTAATCATCTGTATTGTCGCCCTTCAACTGGATGGCACATATGGTATGTGCACAAGGAATTCTACTTAGTTGCCATGCTCTACATGAAAACTTCCTGCTTCCTAACTTGACAACATACTTATTAGCACCCTTCATTATCTTATATCCGTCATCTCCATTCCAAATGGGATGACAATGCCTACTTGCAGCCAAGTTCTCATCCAATTTCTTGACAATCCTAGGACCATATTGTCTAGTCCACTTTGCAGCCTCATCTCTTTGTTTCTGCAGCCGAGTCATGACCGCAACTCGTATATCTTCAAGAATTGAGATGATTGGTTTGCATCTGGCATCTATTATCTTCGAATTAAATACTTCACAAATGTTGTTGTCGACGTTATCGCACTTGAACTCCTCACTGAAGAATGCCCTGCACCAATGCTTCGGTTTTAGTTGAAATAGTATAGCGCAACCTTCCTTTGTCAACTGAAGCGGTCCTTCTTTAGCTATCCTAAAGTCAATCATGTTTGTACTCTTTGCTAATTGCCAAAATTGTAACGGTAGCTTATTCCCTTTATAAATCTTTGCCCAATTTCCGTATATGTGCCACGCACACATTCAATATTCAGCATAGGGCAACAACTCGGCTACTGCCGGAACCAATCCCTGCAATAATTCAAAGTAAGAAATGTAAGCAAATTACATGTTAATATTACAAAGCAAACTATTGACTAAATTTTTCAAAAAGCAAGCATTATCTTTTGTTAGTCGCTCATGAACGCCCACCCTTCCCCATTTGTTATCTCCAAGTCAGCCATCGGATTTTTCAAGAACCAGGACCAACTGTCCTTGTTCTCAATCTTTACAACAGCCCAAGCTAATGGGAACATTTGGTTATTCGCGTCTCTTCTAATCGCTGCCAACAATTCTCCCTTGCACAAGCCATTCAAGAAACAGTCATCCAATCATATAATCCGTCTACAACCAGCTAAAAATCCCCGTCTGCATGCATCAAAGCACACATAGAACTTATCGAACTTGGTCCCACTATCAGGAAGCGATCTCTCCACCACCTCTACATACATTCTACTTGAAGGGTTTTGCAGCCTACACTCTCAAGCATACTCCCACACCTGCCCATATTCCTTACCATACTGACCAATAAGTATCTTTATCACATTTTGCTTTGCTCTTTTGCACTGATTCCTAGATACATCGATGCCTACACACTCCTTCACCAGCATCCTAAAGTTAGTAATTTTTATCTCGGGCATCAGCTTGATCAGATCGAAGAAGTGCTTGGACAATCACGCACTTGTTACCCTTTTGTTTTGAAAATTAATGGAACAAGTGTGCTCATCTTCGTAGGCTCTAATCTGGAAAGACCCACTCCTCTTAACAAATGCGCCATAAATCTTTCATGGACAATTTTGCTGCGAACACCTAACTCTTACAAAGTTCTTAGTGTTTGTAATGAAATCAATATTTCTTTGTGCAGCAATGGAGTTCTTCGGTATAGCTTCCCTAAATTGTACCGCATCTTGGAATTTCATACCTACTGACAAAGTAGGAGAGGTAACGGATGAATCATACGAAGAAAACTTACTTTTCCTTCTACGCATAGCTCCTTGATCTTCTTCAAGTTCGTCCTAGGAAGTAGAAGTGTCGATGCTTTCTTCATAATCTGTCTCCTAGCCAGCAACACCAGCATCTGCAGGGCCTTTGTCTCTGTTTGGAACTTCATCAGCTACCTGCAAAGTTGCAAATCTATCTGACAAAAAGTCCATTTGTTTTTTCCTTAACTGTGTAAGCTCCTCATCACCGTCGTCACTTAAAATTAAGAAATTTTCAGCAGTCAACCCTTCATCGTCATCATCACCATCACTGAATTCAACTACTTCCCAATCTAATTCAGTGATGGTGACATCACCTATGTCACCATCACTCTGGTGAACAGCATCTGCACCCCTCTCCTCCCGGTCCTATCCATCATGCCCTCCTTCATCCCTAACCTCAATACTAGCTTGAATATCATCTCTTCCTTCTCCTACTTGGATGCTATCTCTGTCATCATCTTCGTCCTAACTATCACTATTGTATTCAACAAATAATTTCACCTCTTCGCCATGAATATAATGATATAGGACATCCCTAAAACCATTATCATCTTCTAAAACTCTCAAGCCTTTCCTAGAAACACAGTATAGCAACTTTTGTACTCTACAAGGCAAATATGTCACTATATCTCTAACAAATCAAATATAAGATGCATTCTTTATATCTACAAAGATAGTATCCTCATTCCCCCCCCCCTCATACTCCCACTCATCCTCCCCGATTGCAAAATCTCCACCGTAGCAAACAATGACAGCAACATAGTCCTTATCATGAGCCATTTCTGCAATAAAAGAGGAAAAATATACAATTAACTTTTGGGATCACATTCACAAAGGACAACAGACAATTGCATGTGGGGGTCCCTACACTCTTTATTAAAGAAAAGAAAAGAAGAAAGAGGGAAGATGCACTGGTCAAACGACAGCTTTGATTGAAAAGAGGCCTCAGGACAAATAGAGGTGGGGACCCGACAGCTACTTTGGTTATGTTGCATTCCTTTAAAATATGGAGAGATCCCCCAAATAAGCATGGGTCCTCATGACACCAATTTCAACACTGCAATTTTTAAAAAAAATGCCCAGAAGTCCCCACGACAACAAGAGATTTGATTCGGAACTATTATATGTCAAAGGTCCAATACTCTGAACCCTAACAATCACCAATCACCATCGCACATTTCACATCCGACCCCTACAAATTACTTTCGCACATCACAATTCCACATTCGAGCCCTAAATCACACATCAGAGTACCTATCACCACATTTGAGCCTTAATTTTTCCCCCCGCAGAGCCCTACACCGAGCCCTACATTTCGAGGCCGATCCTAAACTATCAATCCGAACCCCCAAGAGGGTTCTAACACCAAATCTCACATTAATACCATCCAAGCCTAAGATTTCCCAGCCGACCCTCAAATTTCAAGTTGGAGCCCTAATTTTGTATTCACCATAGGGGAGAGGAAGAAGAGAAAAAACCTGAGCAAATCGACAACGACGAGCGACGATGGCGAACAATGACCTGCAAACAGCAACCTGTGAATGACGATGGAGAGGACGTCAGATCTAGTGTGAGCGCAATGGAGACGAACGGTTAAAATCCAAATAAGTTAAATGACGTCGTTTAGCACTAAGGAAAAACAACGTCGTTGGCCAACGCAGAGTGGATGGAGCAACGTTGTTTTCCTACTCCACGTGTGCTTTTTTTTTTTTAAATAATTGCCACGTCGGTTAAGCATGTCGCTGGAAAATGTCACGTCTGCATTTTGGTCGGATTTTGGCCGGATTGGCACTTAAGTGATCCATTTTACTCCGATTTTGACACTTAAGTGTATCTTTTCAAAGTTTTGGCACTTAAGTGTCCCTCCGTGCCAAGTTTTGGCACTCCAAGTGTCCCAACCTCGTTTAGCGGGGATACTAGGTGGACAAGGCATATTTTAATGAGGTGAGTATGGTTTCAGGATAGAATTTGGAACCAAAGAACCGGATAGGTGGGAACATGTCCGATCCTAGGTTTCAACGTATGCATGATAAGTTCCAGATTCCAAAAATTAGGGGACATATTTCGACGGGTGTTTTTCAAATTCTAAGTAGATAAAACCTATAACCTGAACTTGAAACAAGTTTTGTATTTTTCTTTATCTATATCCTCGTGCAATCGTGTGGTATTCAGTGAGTATATAATTTGCACCACTATTCTAAGCGTACATTTTATGATTGAGACTTTTACTTTGTTAGTATTTCTTATAGTTATAAATTGTGGTCAGTGAATTTTGACAACAAGTAATGGTTATTAAATGTGATAATTCATTACAATCATCCAATTAATAATACGGTGATCTGGGTAGAAGTTACAACTGACCTTGGAACTTGTGAAAGTAAGTTCCAAGTTCCAAATAGAACCTATACGGAATCTAAAACTACTTACCCCTACTATTTTATGTTGTTCCGGTGTTTTTAGCACAATCAACAAAAAAACAATTAACATTATCGACAAAAGCCCTTACTCCTTAGGAAAACACATTCTCTTAGTGAAGAAAGTAAACGGAAAGGTCGGGTTTGTAGTCACGCGGTTCCAACCCAGTACATCCACCAACTATAGAGAAGAAACTCTTCGGCTATCTAATGCTACAGAAAGTTGGCCAAATCCCAATTACAATGGCTCCCCTAGAAAATGTCCGGAAAAAAGCAAGTTGAGGACAGTAAAGGCATCACCTTTCGAATGTCCCAAAAAAATGTACATTTTCTTTTTCGAGGGACAAAAAGGACCGCTAACATCTTTCATCCATACGATGATACACAGCAGCAAATCGATTTGATTGACCAATACTTAATCGACTCGTGAAATTAGTAATTTTTGGGACATGTCCGAAGTTTGATTGAACAATGATGCCAAGTGTATACAACTTGTGACATTTTAAAATCGGCTTAGATTTTTGCTGTCTATAACAATTTTTGTCCCTCGAGTGGAATTACATACTATTCTTTAAAATAATAGAAAAGCCCTCAACGTAAGAGTACGCGATATTTCTCATATGTGGTCATAGAAGATTGAATTAACCTTAAAGCATCATATCCCAATTTCAAAATCAAACTTGGTTTCATTGACCAAAGAGCCTTGTTCTACATTAACTTATCCGCTTCGGCCTGTCTCATGTCTAGTTCACAGTTTTAAAAAACACTTTTTGAGGAAATCATCCATCCTAATAAAACTCCTACGTAGGCTCACTTAATTTTAGAGTCCCACACAAAGTATACCGTTGCATTAAAAAACACATCCATAAACTTAATTCCAATTTTCACATATATATATATATATATATCTTAAAATGGCTCTCCCCTCACATATATATCCCATAATCACTCTCCCCTCTTTAGTACATAATTCGTTTCATTCCTACCCCCTTACAATACTAAAAGCCTGCCAAGAGTCGTTTGTTATCTAGGCCCTTTGACCCCAACGATAACTCTCCACCCTCATTGGACCAAGTCATTACACTTATCATCTTTTTATCCGCATTGTCCATATATTAGTGGACAGTCAACACGCGCGGTTCTTAGCATGAAGTAGCACGGGAAAGATCAGTCACCTGATGTAGCAACTTCTGAGCAAAACATTGCTCTGCAAACAAGCAGAACGCCACAGATTTTTAAAATAGTCACCAGAAACGCCTTTACTCATAGGAAGGCCAATCGAGAACAGTAACACATGCTTTTAGGAGTAATACTGGGAAGATGAAATATACTGTTTGCACCAATTGCTAAAATAGAAAAGTAATGTCTTTAATCTTCACATATTCTTTTTGATGTTCTGCAAGAGAATACTCCTCCATGCGCCCTCTCTTAAGGATCATTTGCGAGCTTCTGCCTTCTTCTGTTCTTTGGCTGTAGATGAAAGAGAAATTTTGAATCATTTTTGGCGACAAGGGTGAAACCAGAACGACAAATATAGCGGCCTCAAAGAATTTACCAGCTTTCTCTTCCTCTCGCTTCTTGGCAGCTTCTGCTCTTTGTTGCCGAATGAGGGCTAAACGCTCTGCAGGAAACAAGAGTACAATAATGAGCACCAAAAACCAAAACTAGAAAGGACAAGGGAATGGATATGAAAAATGACCATTCAATTACACCAACGAGAAGAAACTGACGGACAAGTATAGTCAAGATTGACTTTGTGGTTTGCATGGTTATAAGAATATGATCACTTTTCCAACAGTCGTTTTTGTCTTTCATCTAGTCGTTCAGTGTATGAATTTACCTATCAAACTCAAATTAGGTTTCAAGTTGCTCGACCACAAGATTTTAGATTAACATTAAGTGACACACTTGATAGAAACATTCATAGCTACATTGATCCATCAGCAGCCGAATCTTAAATAAATCATGAAAAAATTGGACAATTCTTTTTTTAACTTGGTTCACACCCCTGAAACAAATCGGTTTATACACGAATTGAATCAAATTGTACGGTTTAAATTGCGAACAAACGACAAGAAAGATATTAGTCTTACAGTCTTAAGGAGGCAATGCACATTTCTAACCTATATGGGAAGGAAAAAAAGAAAAGTGAAGACAATAACATTTCCCATTCTCTGGTCCCTTTCTTCGTAGTTGGATTTGTCTCAGATGAGGCTCATACAGAAAGCTCAGATGCCACTGACATAATTTGCGCAAGCACTTATTTAGCCACCAATATCCAACCTGACCCTGGCTAGCTAGTGCTCACTTGGAATAAAAGTCATGAGATCCGGGATTTTGTTTTAATATTATATATCATGAGTGACTGACTAAAAGTGAATAATTTCAACATTGAACTTCAATAGAAGGCCCAAAATGAAGGGTTCAAATTAAACTTTGCGGCAGTAAAATTTAGCAATGATAAAGTATGTTAGGCCTCACTGGCATATCAACAAAGACAAAAGACACAACACTGCTTATCCTGCTCCCTTTTTATGTTTACATTGATTGACTTAATTACATCTGATGGATTACAATTCTAGTTATTACTTTCCCTCCCCTTCACCAACAACGCAACAACTTGTCTACCAACCTCGATCTTGCTTGACTTCTCCCTCCCACTTCATCAAAATGAAGATACTCATTCCATCAGTCCGATACACTTAATCATTCTAGTACACAATCCAAACTCACCAAGATGTTCATACTACTAACTTCAACGCATAGCCGTAGTTCTACTTAAAGGCAGGAAAGCAATAAAGTCGGTGGCCTAATAGCAAGTGAGCAAGCAAGCCAATTTCCTTCCCAAAGTCAATAGGTTTAACATGATGGTCATTCGTCTGTATTTTTACGCAGCTAATACTACCAAAAATTACTCGAGTACAGTAGTTTTTTATTTTATTTTCGGTCATAACTTCAATATCACAGTAAACTAGCTAGAAAGTCCGCTGCCTCCCTGCAGTAGAAGCTAAAAACTATCAAAACCATTTCAGGAAGGGCGTATTTACACCACAGTTTCCATGATATAGGTAATAAATACCCAAATATGTTGCACATGTGAACATCAAATTACCCTATATGACTTATGAAAACTAAGAATATAAATATTCATGGACACATGAAATCTTCTTTCTGCTCAACCAAACACTGCTTACCTAGATCTTTCTTGGCTTGTTCTGTTTTTCCTTGTTCCTGTAGCCTCATGTATCGTTCGTGAGCTTTCTGCTTTTCTATCTCCTCCCTGCTCATGTAAAGACAATTAACAGATGAATACTTCTTCAATGAATAAAAAAATTCAAAAAATTTTAAATTCAAGCTATAAAAACCAAGAAGTTTTATCCAGTGGGGATTCTTATTTTCCTCAGAAAACTGTCAAATTACAATATGAATAAATAACTCCTAAAAAAACCAAACTCTCACTCAACCCTAATGCAAACAAATAGCAATCTCATAGAGAGAAGCAAATAAGCATCTACAAACCTTTCCCGCCTTGAAAGTTCCGTTGTCTTGCTCGCCTGAAACACAACACCCAGTGGGTTTTTAAGACGCAGATCTCCAATATTTTGGCAACGCTAAAAGGTATCCAGGGCTATACAAACTTACATCAGCATCTTTAGCTTTCAAGTTCTTTGCCTTCACCAAATTTGGATTTTCAATTTGAATAACACTTTCAGTCCCTTTCCGCTTCTGCAATTATTTGGCACACATACACCACAAAGTTCAACAAAATCAAGTCTCGCCATAAACAATTGAACGCACTCAAATGACATTTTCAACCGAGATAGGTAGGCGGGCATTACTTACTTCAGTCTCTTCACCAGATTCTTCTCCTGATTCTTCTTCTGATTCTTCTTCTGATTCTACGTGCTCAGCTTCTTCCTGAGAACAAAATATACACTTATTGTAGTAGTATAATATCATGTAAAATAGTGTCAAAGAATAAAATAAAAACCCTCCAGCAATCAAGATTCCGTGAGAGAGAGAGAGAGAGAGAGAGAGAGACCTGTTTGAATGAGCGAGGACGACTGGAAGTACCTGCAACTGCAACAGTATAAACAACAAAGCCAGCTTAGCCAAGTATAAAGTCAGGCAAAAACACAACAGGTTCTTCAAAAAATAGCAACTGTGAGAGTTTGCCAAGTGCAATCTCTCTGAATATTGACTTCATATTATTTAGAAGTACGAGAGCACAAAACTCAAACTCAGTTTTCTCTCTCTCTCTCATTGTCATCGCTATCATGGATATCAAGTAATCCTATTCATCAAATTGACAAAATAACCCAGCTCGTCCCATAAGGAATAACGTTGAAAGAGAAAACGCATTCGGTTCTATAAAGACATGCCGGACCATTCCCATTATCGAGAATTTTCCTAGTTGCAACGGGAAAATCATAGCTGACAACTATTTTATCTAGGCTCAGATCAAATTGTGCGTCGCTCCTGTTGCAACGGGACAATCATACTACAGTCTAAATCCGACTACCATCCTCGTTCTTTCTTTCTCGATATCACGACAATGAAACCATAACTCAACCGCAAGAAAAAAAAAAACATCATTCCAGATAAATTCTTAAAAAAACAACCATCCCCACCTCCTCCGAAGTTTCACTTATTCCCTCAATCACTAAGATCTCAAAAAACCAAACAGATCCGGCAAAACAGAACCACACCCAAATCCAGCACGACCACATCCAAACGAACAACCAACCGACGCTCAACGAAGGGGCTACTCCCAACAATCACAAGCGATGCCGAACGAAAGAGGGTCGTCGAAATTCGCAAGAAAAAAATCAAATCTTTCCGTTCTCGGCTTACTCATCTCGTCGGGAGTCGAGAACTGGCGGCGACCCGTGGGCTTGCCCTTGAACTTTCCCCTCCCCATGGCTCAGAGACGCGCGCTCTCCCCCCCACCGGCAGAACACGATTCGGGCACGAAAGAGGAGATCGACCCAGATCCGCAAGGAGACGATCGGCCTCGTTCCCGACGCGATTGGGTGGTTATCGTTTCGCGAGGAACAAGAATCTTCCGCGGAAGAGCCAGAGAGAGATGGAGCTGAATCGATTCCTTCTTCCCTCTTTTCACCTCCACCACTGTCTCCGAATCGGAATCCGAACAGGAAAACCCTAGCAAGCTGGGTCGGGTCGGGTCGGGTCGGGTCGGGTCGGGTCGTCTGTGTAAATGTCGTTAGTGGCGTGCGGTCGCAAGATTCAGAAATTTAACGAGGAGTCTATCGTTGGATCTTTTTTTCCTTTTCTTTTTTGGACCTTTTTTTGTTCTGTCGAGAGTACTTGAAATTGGCGTTGACCGAATTGAACAACACCCCTTTTTTTCCCCTTGGCACTAAAATTATTCAAACGTATCTCATCTTTTTTCTAAGAAAAAGACATGCAGGTACCCCGAACTTTAAGTATTGGTACGTCCGGTACCCTCAATTATTTCTTCTGTTTAATTAAAGTACCCGAACTTTCGCTCGTTTAGTAAATGAAAAACATGAGGAGATTAGTGAATTTATAAATTATTCACGTTAAGTTGTCCTCATTTATAAAAGGATAAGTGTATTAGAAATCTTAAAATTTATCATGAAAGCACAATTAAATCATAAAACTTCCAAAAAATATAAGTCTTGAAATTTATCATGAAAATGCAATTGAGACCTAAAATTTTTAAAAAGTGTAATCAAGTCCAAAAATTTATTAAATTGATTCAATCAAATCCTTTCATTAATTGCCTTTTTCAAAATTTTAAGATATAATTGTATTTTCATGACAAATTTTAGGATTCGATTACATTTTTTGAAAATTTTAAAATTCAATCGCACTTTCATATTAAGTTTTGAAACTTCCAATACACTTATTCCATTATTAAATTTAGCATTCTACATGTTTCATGGTCAAGTTTCTCTGCCCTTTCTCTCTCTCTCTCTCTCTCTCAACAACAATTTCTCTCCACCCACCACACATAACCATTGCCTCTAGCAATACCACCATGATTAATCTATTGTATGAATGAAAATTAGTTAAAATTTGAACTTTGCCAATTTAATATTAAATTTTTGTCCAAAATTTCAATGTAATCATTCAATTTTTATCTGAAATCAACATGACTACTTAATTATTGCCAGCCATCTTACATAACACACCGTCGTGGCAACAATTTACAAGAAAAATTGGTGAAAACAATCATAATGAAATTTCACACAAAAAATTAGAACTAACTTCGTAAAATCAAAACGTTTAAAATTGAATTGTCTAAAATTAAATTGACATTAATACAGTAGATTTAGAATTGATTGGATAATATTCTCTGGATGCCACAATTTCCACGGCACTCCACCGCCACAAATTCAAACGCCAAAACCAAACCGGCTGCCACCAGCGTCATCACCGCCCAAGCAAGTCAATAGGAACATCATCACCGCCAGCCAGACTCTCTCTCTCTCTCTCTCTCCGATTGAAAGTCTCACAACGTTACACCTAAAGGTCAGATGACTTCAGGTTTGAAGCCCTCAAACGAGAGAGAAAGTTTCGACCCAAAAAAATCTAGAGCGAGAAGGAGAGAATGTCATCGGCATTGACAATTGCCAGGCGTGGCGGGTGAGGTGACTTAAGAGTTGGGGCGACCACATAAGCATGGAGGAAAAGGAAGAAGAAAGAAAGGTCCATTTCAAATTCGTTGTCGCTCGAATTGACCCTCTTACTTGGTAATAGTTCTTGATTTTTATTGAGTGGGTGACCTAAGTTAGGAAAAAAAACTCATGATATGGCACGCCGTGACCGCATCATGCCAAATTTTTAAAAATAAGGTGCTTGATCGAACAAAGAAAACCGTGTATTAAATTGAATATCAACAAAAAAAAAAAAAAAAATAGATTCTTGCAATGTCATTATTCTACTATTCAACAAAAATAATCAATGAATCTTTGAATTTTCGATTAATTCTCATTAGATGTGCTACTTCCTCATTCCATGCACGTATTGAAAAACACAAATTCAGACTTCTATAATTGCTTTATGAGTGTGCAAATACGATAATTTGAGAATGATGAGTTATTTTTGTTAGTCTTTAACCTAAGTCTCTCCTTTAAATCATGTAGTAGTTCTTAAGTAAAAAATCACCAAATACCCTAAATTAACTTTGTTCTGTGACATTAAAAATCCTAAACTTATACATGTGTGAGACATTTACTTTCTATCAAGATTCTCTCATTGAACATCGTTAAAAATCTGCTTATTTGAATAGTGGAAAACAAACAATGTTGATATGGCGTCTACATGATTTAAATGAAATAAAAACGGTCAGAAGACTTCTCCCAAGTGATGTGGGACTACCTTGCATGGCAACGAATAGGGATCAGCATACACCCGGTTCCACCTTAACCTAGCTCTAATGCTAATTTGGGAGGACTCAGCCTCAAAAGACATCTTGTGAAGTGAGAAGAGCAGCAACGGTTATCGAGTAGATCAGAGGGCTTCTCCCAAGCAATATGAGACTGCCTTGCATGATAGTGGACAGGGATCAACATACACTCGGATTCACCTTAACCTAGCTTTAATACCAATTTAGGGGGTCTCAACCTCAAAAGACGTCTTATAAGGTAAGGAAAGCCACGACAAATCATTCGATAGAACATTGATGGAGGATAAATGTCTCTCATAAGTACAAGTTTAAGGTTTTTTTACGTTACTGGAAAAATTTTAAGGTAAATGCGTTAGAGTAAGCATACATATATCACAAAAAAAAAAAAAGTTTAAAGTAAATGTATCACAGTTGATATAATTTGGAGTTTTTTCTGATTTTTTTCCTAATTTTTATTTGCCAAAAATATGGAATATATAATTAGATTCCAATATGATTGAAGGGTTGACAACAACAAAATTGATTGAAGGTTAAAATGTACGGATTAAAATTGAATTTCGACTTGTCGGCCAAAACTTTATGGAAAAAAATTCAGACAAAGGTGCTTTATCTTTTGGTCGGGAGGAAATGTACAAAAAAGTATTACGAACAAAAAAGTCATGTCACTCTTTTATGGCTGCTAACTTACCTCAAGGAGACAATGAAAAACATTGATTTGAATCCCGTCCTTTTTCTTATAGTGTCTTTCATGAAACAGAAGATTGAAATCATTGTACCATGGTTTGAGGATGGATATTCATATGCTAAATCTACTGGTGGCAAAATGGGTCAATAACCCATATTTTAACCCACATTTAATGGACTGCGTAGAAAACGAGTTAACTAAAACTTTAATATGAGTTGGAAATAGGTTTATTATAATAGACCCTAATTGAAAAATGGGTCATAAATGGGTCTATCCCAAATCCATTTAAATCCATTAATAATCCAACCAAACCCTCTACTTTTCAATTTTATGGTTTTTTTCTTTTTTTTCTTTCCTTTCTTTTTCGACCACAGGCAAGCTCAAGCTTCATCGGCCTGTGGTGAGGTCAAGCCCCGGCCGATGCTAGTGAGTTCGAACCCCACCCGATTTGGCAACCTAGGTGAGGCTTGAGCCTTGCCCAAGGTTGCCAAAGTCTCGCCAACGTCTAGTGACCTTGGGCGATCTCAAGCCTCGCCTATATCATTGGATATGGTGAGGCCCAAGCTTGCTCGACTGGCCTCGAGCGAGCTACGGCCTCGCCAAATCCAACAAATGGGGCAAGGGCTTGAGCCTCACCCGAGGTCGCCAAACGTCAATGAGGCTTTGGTGACCTCAAGTGAGGCTCAAACTCTCCAGATTCTGGCGAGGTTGGCCAGTCACCAGCCACCACTATGGTTGGCGATCGCCAATGAGGAAGAAAAAGAAAAGAAAAGAATAAAAAATAATTGAAATATCAATTTTAAAAATATATATATAATAATAATAATAAATTTATTGAAAGGGGTGCGTGAGTAAAACATTATTTTCTTATTGAACAGGGAAAAATATCTTTTAGTTTATTTTCAGGTTTCAGCTAAATACCGAAAAATATGATTATTTTCCTAGAATATTAATGTGTTTTGAATGTCGGTTCGAGTACGGGTCAGATACATTAAATTTACATTGCATGAAAATGAGTCAAAACAAGTTAAATGGGTTAATATAGGTCAAATCATTTTCAACCCGACCCAAATTCGATCCAATCCACCCATTTGATAGACCTACTTGGATCTTATAATAGAAAGTAAAAACTGAAGCCTTTCCTCGGTTTAGAAGATGTTTGTAGTCTCTCGGAGACGAATAATTGAGCAGTGAATGGAAATTAATATAGGTTAAATATCTAGAAAAGGAATATCATTTTTATTGCAAATAAATGAATTTGTTGCATTCTCTTTAATAAAAAAACAAAGAAAATGGTCCGCCTAAGCACGTATTCACCACTCGCCGTGGAGTGGTTTTGATCTCTTCGACGGGATGACTTGCCTTTGATTATAATTATTACATTCGACTACCCTCACGAAATCCCTATATTTATCCCATAAGAATAGTTTTTTTATCCGAAAATCTTTCGAAGGGAAATGATATATTCACACTATATATATAAAAAAAAAAAAAAAAGCACTCATAATTCACACCTTTTTCCAGAAATCTCTATTATGTAAAGACATGTCGGTTTAATGGTTTTTATCTTTGTTATATACCGTATGGTATATCTTTCCCTTAAAAAAAGTAAAATGTATTAAAAATACAATTTGTTCACTTAATGAAATAAGCCATGAGCTCCCTAGAAGGCTAATGAAGTCATTTTCAGAAAATTCCACGCCAGCATTTCTAAAACTCTTTGAGGTTTTGCCAAATAACTTTTTTTCTGACGTTTGTACAAATTGCGAATTCTTCGCGTTCGTTCACAATTAATTGTTCTTCCATGCCGTTAATGGTGAACATATCAGTGAACAAGGCAAAAGTTCATTGCATTCATGTGCACATTAAAGGTTATCATTAAATGAACCATTAAACTATATAACTATGAAGAGAAACACTTCTTTTCATTATCAATTTCCAATATCAAGGTAAATATTTCTATTGGCCTGCATCCACACATATGATAATATTCATATTTTTCAGCCTTCATTTTGAACAAAATCCTATGTTTTGGAAAACCGTTTGGACAATTATTTTCATGAAAGCACAATGAAACATTAATAAAATACATGACTTTCTTTGTTGTTAGTTTAACACTGTGTATCCGCGCTACGTACCGATTGTCTCTAACTATTGTGTACCGATTGTCTCTAACTATTGTGTAATGACTCTCCACTATACATTTACCTATCAAATAATCATTCTACTTCTTTAAAAAAAATATCTCTTTCCATTTATCATAATTCATTGAGGAGCACGCACTCGTTTTAACGTGCCTCAACACTACTATTCATTTATGAGAAAAACTAATACAATTATTCTTTCAAGTATAAAAGCTTTAAACTAGATGACCAGTGAAACGTAGATCTTTTTATTTATATTTGCCTTTTTCCAAATCTTGAAAATGAAGAGAAGAGAATAAAATATAATAGAAGGGAAAAAAATTATTGTACTTTTATAAACTCTCACTTATTAGAATTTTCACCTTAAAAAGGGTAGTGTAATTTCCATCCCTATTTGGATTACGGCACTCCTCTTTCTTTTTTTTCCAATTAGCTTATTGAAATACACTTCTCTCACTTCAATTTGTTGTTCCTTTTCTTATAAGGCTAATTGACAAAACTGCATTTATTTCTATTATCTTATTAATCAGTTTCATAATATAAATGCCCAATTACAATCAACAAGGTATCATGTCATCTTACATCATGTTATGTTTTCAGAATAAATTTGTAGATTTTTAATGGTAAACATTGTTTATTTTGTGTTTTCTTTTTTTTTTAATCTAAAATTGCAAGATTGGACTTAAAAATCTAGTTGCAGTTTCTTTGCTCTCAAACTCAGTCTAAAGTTTTTAATATATTTGAAAGTTTTGATCCACTTGCTATGGGGTGAATTTACAATTGATATCAATTACTTTCTTCCTGGCAGGAGTAGAACAACAAGAAGTTCCCTTTTGTTTCCTCTTTTTGTCCTTTTGTTAATATATCAATATGATCTGAATATAAGCATGTTTAACATTTGATCATGTTTTTAAACAAATTAACCTTATTCATACTTTGATCAATTTTTCTTTCCATTTTTATCAAGATTTACTAGATAAAAGATTGATAAAAATAGAAAGAATGCAATTTTAGTTATTAGCCTACTAAAAAAAGAAACAATATATTGAAGAGAGAGAAAGAGTGGTAATTCAGTTAGTTAATTGAAAAAAAAAAAGAGTGTTTTATCCAAAATATAGAGGTGGAAATAACACTGTCTAAAAAGAAGGATAATTTCGATGAAAATAGTACACTTGTGTTGATCAATAATTTGAGTCCTAAAACTTTCTTTTGAGTCATTTAAGTTTTAAAATTTATCGTCGTTCTTTGAATTAATATCCACATTAATGTAGCGAAATAAAACAAAGACGCCACCACTAAACCCGGTGTGCTTGCCTAGCTTCGAGGGCACCCGATGGCAACAAGAGCCACTGCAGCCACCATCCGATGAGGTCCCCATGCCCGCCTTCCGATCCGGCTAGGGCTCCGATCCGGCTAGGGCAAGCAACCCCCGCCATCAAAAACAAGTACCGGTTCGGACTACTCGGCCCACTTTTAGATGATGCTCGGGCCCTTGTCGGCTCCGTCCACTAAAAGGTAACGAAATTTCAAAAAATAAAAATAAAAATAAAGAGAGAGATAGAGAGACTAGCGCCAAAAAAACCACAACAAATTTTAATACTTTAATGTGACGAAAGTTTTAAGGTCCAAAGAGCCGGATCGAACATTCAAAGTCATTCTCGAAGAAGTAACGTTCGACTCTACCTTATAAATACCGACCGCTCTGCCTCCTCGCATTCCCCCAGAATCTCTCAAATTCCTCTTCAGGGCTAGGGTTTGCGCTCTCGTTTCAAGAACCCAGGCATCGTCCATAAAGCTCGGTACGTGTTCCTCCTTTTCCCTTCGATTCTTGAATATTCCTGAGCAAAACTCGATGAGGCTTTGTTCGGTTGATGCATCGTTAGTCTCTCCGTAGAATGCGTGGTTCGGTATTCGTGATCGAATGCGGGAAGTTTCGGCCTTTCGGGTCGTCGTTTTCTTTCGATTTCTCGCGAAAAAACCAGGCACCGATTGAGAAATTCATTGGAATCGTTGTGTTCTGTGGGTGTTTGCTTGGGACCGAGCGGGTATGGAAGAAGCAGGGGAAAGAAGGAGTTTTTCTCTTTCGCGGTCTTGTGTTGTTGCGAGAGATTAGATTGGATTGTTGAGGGTTTTCGTGGAAGGGTAATCTGAATCTTATTACGGCATGATAGCGGAAGGCTTTATTCCCTTGATCCTGTGATATTTTCGATGAGTGAAACTGAATAAAAAAGGGGTTTTTAATGTCGCACGTAATGAATTGATTTCTATCTCTCCTGACAAACTTGAGTAGAATCGGAAAGAATTTCCTCAGAGGCCATGATAGTGAGAGTTCTCAATTAGGTTTTTGTATGAGGTTGAGTTTTTCCATGGTTTCTCCGTGTCTATTTTATTTTTCTTTCTTGAATTGACTTTTTGGCATTCTCTTTTTTATGCTGGATTACAAATTTTTGAACTTGTTTGGTTTGAGTAATTCTGGCCTGTATTATTGACCTTAACTGCATAGATTGAATGTGCGGGTGCAAGGGTTAGGCTTGTGGGAGCATTAAATTTGGGATCTGTGGATTGATCTTGTCTGCTTGATTGCAGACTAAAAGCAGAAGGAACTTGAGCTATGGGGAAGAGAAAGTCTCGGGCAAAGCCACCTCCTAAGAAGAGGATGGACAGACTTGATACAGTCTTCAGCTGCCCTTTCTGCAACCATGGCACAAGTGTGGAGTGCCGCCTGTAAGTTTTACATTCCACTTGTTTCTGTTTTACCACCCTCTCATAGGAATAAGGCTTCTATAGGTTTATCCTCTGAATACTAAGTCAGAAATTGTGCGATATGTTTTTTTTTTTGAAACAGTGCATGATTCATATCATGAAAAGCTTTTTATGGATTCAAGACCATCTTCCTGCTGAAGTGCATTCTGATATTTTCTTTAGAATATCATATGAGGCCCTCTCATTTGATGTTATGTATTTCCAAGCATTTACCAATCCTGATGTGTTACAGTACTGTGCGGAGAGTTCCTCTTCAAGTAATCTTTTTGGAATATTAATCAGCCTTATAGAGCCTAAAACCAAACCGATAGTCGTAGGGATGCTAGATAAAACAGTTGCCTTACAACTTTCAATTGTTTTTATCAGAAAAACTTAATTAGAAGAAAATAGGTCAAATTATCTCTCACAGAGAAGGGATGTAAAGAACATTTTCCTTTGAAAGAAGTGAATCACATCATTGAAATCTAGGACTTATAGTTGAGAGTAAGAAAGAATAGGAATAGCATATGAAACTTTTGATTCAGAATTCATTGTAACTGCAATAAACAAGGCTGCTTACAATGAGGTATAATTTGGCGAGAGTTATTTGATGACTTTTTGCATATTTGTGGTTTCAGTGATATGAAGAACTTAATTGGTGAAGCTGTATGCGGGATATGCCAAGAAAGGTTTAGCACTACAATTACAGGTATTTTCTCATGTCTAGACTTTTGTATGGGTAAGCGTAAGACAGGTTTGGGAACTTATAGTATTCCTCATTCTTATGTGAATCCCTAAATTTAGTTAATTCTTAGGACAGCCTCTTTGTTTGTAGTTCATCTGGTTAGAGTTGGTCATGACTTAAGACAGGTGTGGGAACTTATCGTGTTCCCTATCCTTACGCAGATCCTTTAATTAACTTCATTCTTAGGACAGCCTCTGTGTTTGTAGTTCATCTGGTTAGAGTTGTCGTGAAAGTGACAGATAATGTGCTTTGAGGAGCATCCTGAATTTTTACTGACTCTATTGTCTTCTCTATGTCTTTACAGCTTTGACTGAGCCAATAGACATGTAAGTTCATCTGCCCAGAATCCCTTTTTAGTTCTTTCAAATGTCTCTCATGTCCTAATACAGACCTTGCAAACTTGCAGATACAGCGAATGGATTGATGAATGTGAACGGGTTAACACCGTGGAAGATGATGTTGCCTAGGCTGAAGCCTCAATGCCCAGATGCATTTAGGGTTAGATGCAAATAGCTCCTAGTCCTTCCAGTCTGTAATTAGGTCCCTAGCGGTATTGCATATGAACCATGTCTTTAATATGCGGGGCTAACTAGAGTGTAGTTGTTCTGGAGTATTATCTGAGTTAAAGGACACCATGATTGGGGTGTATTGGCGCATTGAATTTACGCTTGCTGCGGCCATTGCTTGTCTGACCCAGTACTCTCTGACGTTGAGATTACCCTGATCTTGGTGTATATACATTAGATCGCGAGAGAATATACATTAGATCGCGAAAATCATCTCTCTCTCTCTCTCGAATGTATTTTCGTGCATGTCTTTGAAAAATTAGTGTAGGAGACGTGCTGTGTTATTATGCCTGGCGATGAGAAAGAAGATGGAGAAGGCATGAAAACATACATGCGGAAGGCGGGTACTTTGGTATTTCAAACGAGCTCCTTCAGGAGTGAGAACCTCATGGTTGAGCGAACAAGTGGGGCTTTTCCCCTAGATTCTGTAGCCCTCGATTTCTTGTTGCTTGAGGCCCTTAATGATTAAAGAAATGATGCAAGCTGTGCAAATTGGAAAAAGCCCATCAAAACGTTCCAATGAGAGAGTAATACTGTCAAAATTTTCAGATCACAATCTGAAAATATTTTCTGCAACTAAAAGGATGCATGGTTTCTCTTTTATAGAGAGTAAAAAAAAAAGTAAATTTTTGGGTTGATACTATGAAAAACCTCAAATAAGTACACGCGTAATGAATTTATTTCATGCTTCCTTTGTATAAAATCTTAAAATGGTACACCTATGACATTTACCTTCCATTATCTCATTTAATTTTGCTATTAAATTGCTGAGTTTGATAACACATGATAATTTATGTATATATCAGTTTAGAGTTTTCCAATTTTGTGGTTTCTATTAATCCAATTGAACATAAACTAATGGAGGATATATTTGTCATAAGTGTATTAGTTTGAGATTTTTGGTGATAATTTAGAATAAATTTATTACAAGCATACTGGATTATGATTTTTTTATAATAATAATCATAATTTTTTTTCAATATGTAAAGGGCAGAGGTTTTGCTTCTTGAGTTTCGACTTGTTTTACATGCTGGCCTCATTGCCCTTGCAGCTTGTGAATGTGTCCGGTTAGGGATTGCAAAATTCTGCATTAGACTTGAATTCAACGGGCGGATGACTTAGGGGTCGTCTGAAAATTTGAAAATAAGTCAAAATAGGTCAATGACAAACCCAACTTAGTTACTACCTAAAAGAGTATGTTAGAGGAAGAAGACTTAGAAAGAAAAATCTGAGAAGAAACAGAGAAGCATCGAAGAAAAGATGGAGAGAGGATGAAGAGAGCTGCCGCCGGCGATGCCCGTTTGCTATCGACAATGTCGCCCATCACTGCCGGTCTCGCCGGCGTCATCGCCGGCAACAACAACAGTCCGTCGACTGTTTCGCAAGCAACAGTTCAGTCTCTCTCCCGTATCCTAGGCATCTAACTGGTGCTGGATCTGTACGTCGCTGCAATGACGACATTGACACTCATTGAGGGGTTACGATTAGCGATGGCTGCTGGCCGTCTTCTCCCTCGTGTGCTGGAAACGTGTTCTGCAGCTCTAAGTCGCATGGCAGTTCGCTATGCCAGATGGCTTGCGCCATATGTGAACAGCCATATGGTTCAGACTCGGATGATCTCTGCATTTTCTATGTAAAAATTATAGGGATAAACTCATCATAAGTTTTAAAATTTATTAAAAAAATATAATTAAGTCTTAAAATTTGTCAGAATACGATATATTTAAGTTAATTTCTCTCTCCTACATGGCATTTTTTATTAGTTTCTTTTTCAACTATTATTTAAATTAGATTACAAAACTCAAAAAAGCTAATGTTTTATTTAAAAAAAAATTGAAAAAAGAAGAAGAGGAGGGTAAGGCAAGGCCTTGCTAATGGGCGATGTTGCTGCCACTGCCCATTGCCAGAGGGGCTGACTCTACGGACCTTGGGAACGGGCTGACGACCCTCGCTAGGCCTAGGTGAGGGTGCCCAAATTTGGAAGACATCAGTGCTTGTCCGAGCCAAGAGAGTGTCTAGGTGCCCTCACTTGGGCCTAATGAGGCTGGCAAGGCTCACTAGCCCTAGATGGTAGCTTGTGTCGCTTAGATTTGGGTGGGCACGAAGATCAAGGCCTCGTCACTATCTCCTAAGGTCGATGATGCCTTGCCTAAGGTGGGCGATGGCTGCCAACCCCAGGAGAAGGTCGGTGTCGCTCAAATTTAGGCACCCCTTGCCTTAGCATAGCGAGGGTCGCTGGGCTTTACCCGAAGCTAGCAACCTGTCAACCCTTGGTTAACGATGAGGCCCTACCCTACCCTACCCTTCTCTCTCTTTTCTTTTTTCAATTTTTTTTAAAACAAATTTTAGCTTTATTTGTTTTTAATTTAATTTAACTAAGATTTGAAGAAGAAAAAAAATGCCACATTGAATAGAGAAATTAATTTAAGAATGCCATGTTAGCATTTTCCGTTATACAAACTAATGATGTTAATTGAAGGACTTGATTATATCAATTTGATAAATTTTATAACTCGATTGCACTTTTTATAAGTTTTATAACTTAGTTGTACTTTCTTGATAAATTTTAGAACTTTTGATGCATATATCCTGAAATTCTATTAAGTTAATTTTGCAGATTTTTTCTTCACTTTTTCATTTATTTACACTCAGTTAGCTTGGATGGAGTGATAAAGAAAGGAAAGGGATTCAAATAATTAAAAAAAAAAAAAAGAGAGAGAGAGAGAGAGAGAGAGATTTGGAGGTATTTCAATAATATTGAGTGGGTGCTTGTGAGGGAAAAGAAAGGAAAAGAATACATTATAACATAAAGGTCATTCTATAGATGTATCAATTAGTGTAAAAAAAGAAGAAGATATAAGTGAAAAAGAAGAGTTTATTTATTTGTTAATACAAAAACAAATATGGCCGTGTTAGTTGACATCGTTGAAATTCTTAGCAAAAGAATTTCATTAGTTGGATTTGAAGGTTTAAGAACTAGATCGAAAAATTAAAAATTTAGGAACCACATTATATATTGAATAAGAATTCACGAACCACCTATGTTGTCATTTCATCTGATTTTGATTTCAACTTAATTTGCATTAACGGATTCCCAAAGAAGAAAGCAATGCTAACTTCTTAGTATAGTCAGATTCACTAAATTACAAAAATCTAAATCCTCAGCGAAAAAATTATATTAATTGGATTTTAGGTTTAAGAATAGGATGGAAGAATAAAAGTTCAAAAATTATATTATATATCAAAAAAGAGTTCACGAATCACTTAGTTGTCACTTCATATGATTTTGACTTCAACTCAACTTGTACCAACCGATTCCCAAAGCAAAAACCAATGCTAAATTCTTAGTAGAGTACGATTCACTGAATTACACTGATCTCTGACAAGACTTGTATTGGATGCTAAACATGCCCACTTACTAAAAGAGAGACCTACAGGATGCATTTTCACCGTCCAATCTTTATTTCACGTGGACAACCAATCGCATCGAATTTTAAACAAATAATCTTGATATTCTCAAAAAAGAAACCAACTTTTGAAAAGGCCCCAAGGCGGTGCTCCAGTAATCATCGTATTCCTAAAGACTCACCTGGCTCTGAATGATCTTTTGGGTGCTCACACAGTATAGACAGATAGAAAAAGCATGATTAGGAAAAAGAATCGTGCGAAGAATCAGATGCTTCCGATCACTTAAACATGCATCACGTGTGAGGCTGAGCTCATTGCTCATGATATCATCCTGAATGCTTTTACTGTTCAGATCGCCAAATTAGGATGGATTTGATAACATTTCTATTTTCAAGAATAATTTCTATTGATAAATATTTTTTTCTATTTCTATTTTTTTAACTAATTTCTTAGTATTTAAACGCATTTGGAAATTATACAAAGCTTCTATTCCTAGAATAGGCAAAAAAAAAAAAACAGAAAAGCATTTGACATGAATTTTTTGTGACATAGAATTTCTTGTAGTTTTTAAATAATTTTCTTACATTTTTTGAATTTTTTGAATTTCTTCTTTTTTTCCTCCATTCTTCTTCTTCTTCAAGGCCTTCCTCCTCTAGCCTATCACCGAACTTTAAAGACCGACTAGAGATGAGAGCTCACAACCTTGCCAACCTCAGAGGAGCCGGTGAGGCTTCGCCTCGCCCTATTATCATGAGATCGAGTTCGCCGGAGGCCTAACCATGGCGAGGCCAACCTTGTCGTGGTTGGACGAGGTCAAGCTTCACCTAACCATGGCAAGATCACTAGACCTCATTTGGCCGGTCGTTAACTATCGTCAAGCCCTAACGACCAGCTAGAGGAGGAGGAGGAAGAAAAGAAAAATAAAATTGACCTATCATAGAAATTGTTGTCAAGAACAAAGAAATAATTGTTATTCCTAACCACTGATTTAATTCGGGAAATAAAAAAATTAGCCAACATCACTAAACGGATTTCCCCTTTTTTCTTTTGTTCAGAGAAAAGAACAAAAAAGACAGAAAAGAAACGTTATCAAAACAGCCCCAAAGTTATTCACTATACAAAACATGGACCATCACCACAGAACATGAATCTGTACGTAGAAGACCGCATATAGCAAGCCTCAGAAACATAGATCACCACCAAATCGCACAGGCGATTCACTTGAAAATGATAATATATTTCATTGTAAAACGCCGATGAGGACAGTACGAGAACATATAGTATAATGTGTCCTATAGATTTTAACACAAGCACAATTTTCCAATAGACCTAGAAAAAGATTGGAGCAGAATATTAAGGAGTGGCCACCACCATCACCTTAAGGCGCCACCATCCATTTTCTAGTCGCCGACACAGCAGAATTGGTCATAAAAATTAAGGACAGGTTAATATTCCAGAGGTTAGAATGTACACCAGTTTATGGATCTCTCTGCATGACCCCCCAAAAGAATTTGAGGTTTAGTTGAGCTTATTGTTCATAGGTACTTCAGACTTGATGCAAGCAGCAAAAGGGTTGGCTCCGTTGCAGCCTGAGATAAAATGCTTAGGCTAATGCAGAAAAGACCAAGAAGAACAGCTTCTTCGTCTTCCTTCCCTTACGTTACGTAATATTCACCTTTGTTCTCCACAAGGTAGTCATATGGGGAAACCAATCCATAGTCGACTATTTCATTTGCCGCTGCACCGTGATTCTGATCTGAATAAATGTATCCAACGCTATCCTTTGAATTAACTTTGGTTCTCCCCTTGACAGAGCGCTTACTATCAGGAGGGAACTCAGCTGTCAGCCTTCCCATCTGTTTCTGAAGATCAGCAAGAGAATCATTTGCTACCCTACCCTTTGGATTCTTCTTTCCATCAACAAGCTTCAGTTCCAATCTGTACAAGGCACAGGCATCATACTTGTTGATCTCATACTCATAGAGATGCCACTCAAAGTGATTCAGCGGTTGTGGATCCATATAATAAGACCTTTTCAGCCCTCCAAACTCATTCATGACTTGCTTCCGTGACTCATGCCACCCACGGCCACTGTAGTCAGGTAAAGACCTCTGCTTTCTATTTCCACTTTCAAACGCTCTGCGAGGCTTGTCGAAAAATAGCCATTCCCTAATTGTCTCACCCTCCAGAACCGAAAGGTCAAAAAGTTCTGCAATCATAAAAGACAATCCAGGGAATTAGAAAAACCTAAAAGGGTACATCATCTGTCGCCTGGGAATAGATACCCCCAGAAGAAAAAGTAAACCTGAACAAAACCAGATGAGAGGAAAAAACTATGAGTTTACCAGGTGCATTCCATGGAGACTTAGCAGTTGCAGCTCCCTCACATTCTGGAATGCCAACATCTTTCCCTTGGGCCTTGGCACTAAGAGCAGCAAAAAGAAGCCCATCTTTTAGACCAATTCCCCCTGGTCGGAGAACTGGGCTCATGCCCGGTGGGCCCTCATTTAATGCTAGAGCAGCGTGAAAGCTACTGCAGTAGTCCTGACACCATTCCAAACCTTGAGCAGGCCTTGGGCAATCCCAGAGTGCACATTTGGGGCCCAGAAAGGCTGAAGGTGGAGGGCAAATACTTGGTAGACAGTTGGCCACATGAGGCATTGTATCCTCTCCACCAAAACCTGTGCTGTTGTAGTTATCATAGTAACTTTGGTTGAACCCTTGATTCAATCCAAACTGAAGCTGTTCCAAGCTGTTGATGCCATCTACAGTGTCTATTGCTGCAGCACCAATGGCAACATGGGAGTCCTTGCACTGATCTGCAGATGGGAAGCAGCGTTTCTGGGGCCTCTGCTTGCCATTCAATCCCTGAAAAAGATGGATACACCATTTCAAACTCTTAGTTGTCTCATATGAACCTCAGTCTGACAATCAGCAATAGACTGCATCAAGAACCACTATCATCTCCAATCAGATTCCACCATGAATTCTCATGGCACGTAGATAGGAACACGATGCATATATATTCTTGCATAACACCAAATGGAGCCCTTTCATGCATTCAAATTGTTGCTCAGCTTTCAATGTACTAGTGCTTTGAATGAGATCAACAAATCTAGATAATTTAACCTCAGTGATCTCGTCCATGAAGTCTCTAACCATGTTATGCAAAAAGGGAGCAGGATATGAACCAAAGCAACAAATGATTAAAAGCACAAAGTGAACCACACATCCTTGCAGGCAGAGAACTCAATCACGAAAGGGAGCATTCAGCAGATGAGCAGAAAGTCATATCAGAAGTTGCAGGACCAAAATAAGCTAAAGTGAAATAATTCTTCAGCATTTTTTCAATCTAGATCATAGTCCTTAACACATGCTCTTGTCACACTTAGATGTTAAGATACACATATCTTGAACCTTGGATCACATGAACCTCAGTAAATTCAGCAGACATAAGCATAAGATGAACATATTGTGGAAAAGAAATTTACTACATTTGAAAGAGTGTTGATAGGATAACACTTCAACTTACATGGAGCATATTGTCAACATAAAAGCTTACTGCACAACAAGTTAAGGAAGCACCTCTGGCAAGTTTGTGCCATCTCCAATGTTTAGGTTTTGATCATTTGGCTCCGCCTTGGGTGGAGTTAATGCACTAGTTGCATCATCTTCTTCCTCACACAGTTGTAGCAATCTACATATATCTGATGAGAAGGAGGCAAGGCTACCGCCCTATAGCCATCAAATAAAGGAGAAAACTTCTCAACATAACTTCAAAAATGGATGCAACAACTTGCAGTAAGCAATCAAAATACGGCCCATTAAGACACAGTTTTAAAACCCACTTCCATTTGAAAAATTAGTCATGCACCAAAGATACAGGTTTGATGACTCCCTGGTTTTATACCAAAAGGAAATAAAAAGGCCCCCTACCAGGACTCAACCCCTGGCAGGATCATGCACAAAACTGTTTTCTCTCCCAATTAGACATGTCCTCCAAGGAATGTCAAAAGCAACTTAGTAATAATCGTTGATCTTGAACTCTTTTGACACATTTGCATCAATCGATAGAATTTTCAACATGAAAAGTTAAATGGAGAAGTTCAGGAAGGTGACATATGATGTAAAAAAGGGCTATGCAGATGAGAAGCTAACTTGTTGCAAAGACGATGCAGGAGAGGGCTCGTTGAGCTCGGCTTTCCACTCGCGAAGCATTTGATGGACTTGCTCCTCAAGGACCACAACATCAACGTTGCGGCTCTCCTTCCTAGCATACTGCAGATCTATGAACATCCCCTGGAGATCGTCCACTCGGTTCTTCGCCTTGTCCTTGAACAGCTTGTGAGAGGCCGACTTGCAATAGTTCTTCGAGCCCTTCCCCATCACGACAGCGCCCCCCCCCCTCCTCAGCTCCTGCCAGAACCCAAAAAAATTTCAGAACCCATCAACCAGATTGCCGCCAAAAAGATGCAAAACCGAGCAATCAGAGCAAACATGATTTCAATCACAAGGTTCCGCTAATGCCACCGCATCGCGCCACACAGCTTCGGACATACTAAACCATCAGTCAAGAATCTAACTTCACGAGCAGAGCTCGAATCACCGAAACACCCGACCACCTCTCAAGTGAAATTCGCCCGAAATCGAGACAAACAAAGCAGACGGAGCAAAACCCAGAAATGCAGAAACAAGAAAAAAGCAAAGACGGCGAGACAAAACCCAGTACCCACCAACGCCCTTAAGCTAAACCACCCGACCCAGATGTCCAAATCGGAGCGCCGGCAAAACCCTACTCCCCGAACCGATGCTGGACTTACCAGAGAGACCCAAGAAAAATCTTGGTGGGAAGATGCAGGAGAGAGAGATATAGAGAGAGAGAGAGAGAGAGGGGCGGAGACCGATGGGGGAAGAAGGAAGTGGGAGTGGGAATGCGAGGAAGAAAAGGGGAAGGGGGCACGGAAAAAGCAAAATATTCTGAGAGGACGAGATTGATCGGGCAAAGGGGAAGATGCCTTCTTACCGCAAAGCGTTTTCCTTTTGATGCCTTTGCCGGTCGGTCCTCCCTTCTTCTTCTTCCCAATAGGAAAAAAGGGCCGCCCTTCCTGTCCAAGATTTTCTCCTCCTCTTCTCCTCTCCCTCCTTTCTCTCTCTTTTCTCTTTTACTTTTTGTTGATTTTGAGGGCTAAGTAAACGGAGGAACTTCACACAGAAGTTAGGAAGACCACCACCTCTGAAAAAAACTTTACCAAAGCTAGAAATAGTGATGAGAGAGTTCAGGTTCTGTTCAGATTCAATCTGAAATTTGAAATTTATTTATTTGAATCAAATACTTATTTTTTTGGAACTCGAAATCCACTTGTATACCGTAAAATTTGGAACCTACCTTATTGCGGGTAAATCCATCAAATGAATGAATCGAGAAATAAAGGGTTCGATTCAAATTGACATATTTCTGTGCGATATAAATCTAAAAACTCATATCCGACCCAATTCAACTTATATTGCTAAAATATTTACATATTTAATCCAATTTAAGGAAAATTTGTTTCTTATGATTTAAAAAATATATATATTGGTAAAACACTTTCGTGCAATATAAATATAGCAGAAAAGTTTTATAATTTTATAATAAAATTGAATTCTTTTATATGTTTATTTTCTTATTTCTTTTCATTTTTGTCTTCTAAGTCCAGTAGGGGTCGCTAATTGACTCTCCTCCTCGACCACTGGGCAAGGACTAGGCCCTTGCTTGTGGTCGGCAAGGTCTACTAGTTAGGGTCGATTAGAAAAAAAAAAGAAAAAAAAAATCAAAAGTTATAAAAAATTATAAAAATTGGCCTGACATCTCTTAAGTCAAACTCCACTTAATATGCGTTAGAAATGAATTTGTTCTTTTAATTTTTCATATGAGTTGAAATTGGATTAGTTATCAACCCATTTATGATCTACTTAAACTTGTTTTTATAACTTAAGACAATTCATTTATGACCCATTTATTGGGATCTATCAGGAATTTGCCCATCCTTTTTATTTTTTTGGTTCCATTTTTAGTTAAGCAAAATGAAAATAAATGCAATAACAAAAATGGAAATTTTCCATTTGTCAATAGTAAAAATTTCTAAAAGTTGAGCACGTATAATAAAATAAATAGTAAAAATTTCAAAATTCGCAATATATACATTTTTTAGTGTTTGGAAGAATAACATTAAGAAACAGCTCCATTTACGTTTTCTGAGGATAAAGACAAAATAAAAAAGTTGACGGCCTTTCTTCGGAGTGTAAACTTGAGAGGCAAGCTAATGCAGAATGCCTTGACTATTGACTTGACATAACAAGTCTCTTTTGTGAAAAGTACTTCCCGTGTTTCGTGCGACTAAAGATAGGATCCTCTTCAAGAAAATAAAGACGAGAATGCATGATTTGGTTGGTCTCTAGCCTAAATATCTCCTTAAACCACTTCGTCTGATCAAAAGAAAGAAAAATATGTCTATGAATTAGGGGACTCTCTCATGGGAAGAGTAGACTTCACTGCACCCATAAAGGTATTTGAAGAATTAGTAGGCCGGTATAGTAATCATACGCACTAATAAAAGTGGAAATAGTAGGTGAAAAACCTATCACAAGGTTGATTTGTGCTTTGCAAACAAGTTTTTTTTGTAAAAAGTACTTCTCGTGTTTTGTGCGACTAAAGATAAGATCCTCTTCAAGGAAATAAAGAAGGGAATGCATAATTTAGTTGGCATAGGACAACTCCGGAATCAGTACTTAGATAGAATAACAAAGTTGAAAATGAAAAAATAACATAAATGGTTCATGAATTTTGACTCGATGTGTAATGTAGTTATGCATTATTGTCTATAAACTTTTAATTTGCTCAATATAATTTCATAAACTTTGATACATATTCAATTTAGTTTTAAAATTATATGAAAATATTCGATATTATCTGTCTATTAATTCAAAACCAGGGACCATTTTAAATATTTTCATTGACTACATTGAACATATACAAAAAGTTCAAAAACCATATCGAACAAATTTAAAGTTCAAGGGTTACGTTGAATATTAGGCTAAAGTTCAATAACCACATTAAATAAATAAAAATTTTAAAAATCATTTTACACATTGAGTCAAAGTTTAGAAATTGTGTCATTGTCCCTTTGAAAAATTATTTTCTAAAAAGTTTTTATCAATCGGCTCTTAGCCTTCGTGAATTTCTTCATGAATGGAAGAGTACATCGAAAGTCATAATGTGGTCAATGAGACAAGAAGTTCCATTCAAGATATGTGCTATCTATTTTATACTCACAATGGCTCGGCTAATGCTATAAATCAGCAGGGAGATTGAGAATAGAAATATAGCCTTCTAATTTAGATTGGAGTCTACTATTAATTAGTAATTTTGTTGGTTTCCAGTTCCTAAAAATATGGAACTAGGAACTAGACCAGATCTCATAGGAATTCGAAACCCAACCGATTTTTCGGTTTCCACTTTTACTATGAAGCGATACTCACTCATACCCCCCCAAAAGAGGAAATCTCCCTAGAGAGAAAGAAAACCAAAGAAAAACACACGTGCGTGTGCACACCCACTTAGTAGTCCATACAAGGTAAAAGTTGAAGTTCCAATTGTGTCTACCGATTCTTAATTTGTATCTTACATTTTGATTCAATTGAAAGATTAGTATTGTGGATTTA
Organism: Eucalyptus guilfoylei; assembly: GCA_016097605.1. Taxonomy (NCBI): domain Eukaryota; kingdom Viridiplantae; phylum Streptophyta; class Magnoliopsida; order Myrtales; family Myrtaceae; genus Eucalyptus; species Eucalyptus guilfoylei. Next base: position 32,225,491 of record CM027864.1, read on the forward strand.
GTAGGTGAACGTAAGAAACACTGTGGTGCAAACCAATTGATTATTGAACTCAAGAATAGAAGCTCTTTTTATGGCCATATGATTAACATAAATTTGAATAACTAATTTTAGTATCGAAATTTAGATCTCAGTACTTCTTTTTGTTTGATATGCATAGATCGATCACCGAATAGGTATGGCCTAGCTTGGAGCGTTCCCATTAAGCTCACAAATATGGAGTTGACCGAGTCAAGGGAGGAATTGCTTCTCGAACGAGTTGGGATTCAAGAACCATTAGTCGTATAGTCAAGAAGCAAAAGATTAGATGAGATGGGACACAAAAAATTCGCCAACTTGCAAGGAAGCCAATAATTTAAGTGAAGGATTTGAACCGGCAAGTCAAGAACTTCAAGTCGAGAGTGCGGAGAGTGTCACTTCAATGAGTGTGAGAGAATGTCATTGATCGGAAGTTTTCAAGGCACAAGAAGCCTAGGAGGTGGTCAAGTTAACTAGGCATGTTTTGGAACTTCTATGAATATAATTTTTCATAAGTATTCTAGGATGTTGTCAAAGATATCATGGGTAATGAACACTTGTGTTTTAATAAATTTTGATAATTAATGAAATAGTTAGTAAATAGGGAAATTAAATTTCTATTGATAGATCAAGTGGCAATCTTGATTGTAATTAGAGGGGTGCATATATAAATAAAGGTTCTCCCCTCTTTTGCAACATTCCATTTTCAATACGATAAAAATCATTAGAGCATTCTCCCGTACATTCTCTCACTGCATGGTCGCGATCCCATTAGTCCGCTGTGACACACACACAAAGGCTTGCAAACACAAAAACTTATATTTTATCTCAATGACTGTTCAATTGGTCTTGCTTTACTTGTTTAGCTTTCGGAAGGATAAGATAGGAGAATCGGCTTTTATATCAAGATGCTCACCACTTCCCTTTTGGGATCCAATTAACACTCCATTCTTTTTCTAATTCGCACTAATGTCACGGTGCCCTCTGCATGGTCACCCAAAATCAAATCCGAATGTGTCTTGACAGGTAAGGGACTTCTACGGTGACATTCACAGGAGGTCGCTGGCTCTCGCGCCTTTGCCCACCGTGTATCTATCGAAAAAAAGATAAAGATAAAGAAAAGCAGCTCCATTTTTCATTTTGTAGGTATTGTCAACTTCTAAAGATTGCCATTTCGAACCTTTGGCGGCTCTGCCCTGGAGGATAGATGAGCAAGATGTGGCTAAGTAATTGATTGGAATAGACAGAGACGTGTGAGAGATGATTTGAAAGCTTGATGTCGACAATCAGGGAGGGCAAGTTGCCAAAGGACAGGATATGATGGAGAGATGCGTAGTCGCATCGTGCGGTCTGCCTGGGGTTGTATAAAAAGTTAAAAACCACTCTCGCTTAGGTGGTATACAAAAAAATCAGTCACCTTTTTGCTGGACGCAAATTTTCTTAAACATTTTAAGAATGGGATTAATTAGAAAAGATCTCTGCAGAAAAAGTTGATTCGATACCTCAAGGGAGAGACTGCTGAAAGGGGGAATCCTCCAATCAAATTGATAAAATTTCTATTCCAAGATCATCCTAACAATGAAAAGAAAGAAAAGATATCATTGAACATTACAAGGTCGGAAAATTTAACGGAACTTGAGATATTAGCTACAAACGAAGATCGTGCTCTTGAAATTTTCTATAAGCATGCTTTGGTCTATATATAGGGTTTTGCTGGTGGTTCTGATCCGATCACATCCCACAATCAATTGCCAATTGCTATTCATGCACAATTGCAATTGTAGTAGACAAATTTTTATGGAAATTATATCTCCTCTAACTCATCTATAAACACATGTATAAAAAGTCCTAAGCTACTTCTACTCTATTTTTTTTTTGTCTAGTTGTTTCATCCCTCTTTGTTTTCTTTCTTCTCATTTTCCCATTTTATCAACAATAAATACTCTATTTTCCCAAAAAAATTTAGGTAAACGTTAAAAGACCGAATTGTATAAGCCATTTCATCTTTGAATTCGAGAATATAAGTTCCTTTATGTCGGCATGATTAAGATAAATTGGAATCACCAATTTAGTACCAAGATTAGACCTAAGTACTTCTTTTTGTTTGATATGCAAAGGCTGTTTAATATCTAGGCATGCTAACTTGGGGTAGACGTAGACCTGATGCGGTCCTAATTTTTAGGGGCCTGGCTCTGTCCACATGGTTATTGAGTATATTTCCTTTTCAAATTTCCAGCTACTTATATTAAAATGGGAAAGACATAGAAAATAATTTTAGGATACTGTCTTGTTCTTTTTCTCTTACGGTGAATTTATTTCATGAAAAATAATAATATAGAGATTTTTTTCCTAAAAATGATTGTTTATATCGTTTATAAAAATTAATTGAGGAAAAAATTCTTGAAACTATTTTTTTGTGAAATAAACACATCCTTAATATTTAGGGTTAATACCCAAAAACCCCAAACTGGCCACCACCCGACAAATTTACCCCAAACTATTTTTTTGACCATGAAAAACCCCAAACTGGTATACATGTGACAAATTTACCCCGACTGACCATAAAAAAACCTAAATTTGTACATTTATGACAAATTTACCCCAAACTAATTTATTCGACCGCAAAAAACCCAAAACTGGTAAATTTGTGACAAATATACCATCCGCTAAATTGGATTAATACTGTAAAAAAAATCACAAAAATTGTAAATTGTGATAAACAGAGCGTAAAATCCTAAATTGGTATACCAGTTAATTGTCACGTGTCATTTAACTTAATAATTTAACAATAAAATTTAACGAAAACTAACATGGGGTAAATTTGTCACAAGTGTACCTGTTTGGGGTAAATTTGTCAAATGTATACCAGTTTGGGTTTTTGGTGGTCAAAAAAATAATTTGGGGTAAATTTGTCACAGATGTACCAGTTTGGAGTTTTTCAGGGTATTAACCCTAATATTTATAAGGTTAATCTACAACAAACAGAAAACATGATTGTATCAACACTCAAATTAAAACTAAAGATGAGAGTTGCCACGACTGGTGTGGCAAAGACCGTCAAAGTACAAGGCTGCCTCAAAAAATTTACAATTGATGAAATGAATGAGAAACAAGAATAAAGAAGAATTTATGACCAGAATAAATCTTCACTACGAAGAGGGAAGACTTAACCAGGAAGAAAAGAGAGAAAATTAAGGAGAGAGAAATAGTACATTATTGCGAAATAAGGGGCATTTTGGGTAGCTAGCCAAAAGAAGATAAAGGAAAAGTGTAGAAATAATCCCACCCAAATTTTTAACTATATAAAATTAAGATATGTATAAAGAAAATTATAAAACCTGTCATGAAAATAGAATTAAATTTCAGGACTTTTAAAAAGTGTATTTAAGCATTAAAAATTGTCAAATTGATGTAATCGAATAACTCCTCTCATTACGTCCAATTTTAGCCACAGAAAAAGCCACAGAAAAAGCCAATGCCCTGTCTTTTGTCTTTTACACATAGTGTACTCTTGGCCGACCTCAAGGTCAATTCAATGAAAAACTAATGCAAAAGCATGAGGGTTTGAATCGCCCTTTGGTATCTACCAATGAAGTCAAAATAGCCATGAAAGTGTGACTCAAAATGCATTCATATCAATATCTGAAACCAAATTTTGTCAATGCCAAAACTAAAAATAGTCTCAACTATCACAACACGTGAAGGCATGATGGGCAGGAGAAAAAAGATTTTACGAGAGACATGTTTTCGTGCTAATATACGGGAAACCCAACTTGATTTATGAACATCCAATGCATTTTCTAGACTGAATTCTCACTACCCCACCATTAAAAAAATAAAAAACTAAAGTGCTATGCTAGTATCCACAACCAAAAGGAAACTCAAATGTCGGTATATCAAGGATATCATGAATATATATGCTCGTATTCTTGATTTCGTGTAATTAAGTGGGGTAGTTGGTGGATTGGAGATTGGATTTCCCAAGCACGCTTTCGAGGAGCAGGTTTCCTAAATCTTTACCTGTTGACACCTTATTTTTGTTAGCACATTGCGCACGCAAAAAGAACAAAATATATAAATAAATTACAAGAAAAAGAAAGTAACAAGGAAAGGGAGACTAAATTTGGTTTTGGGCCAAGCATGTACAGCCCATAGAAGCAATCCTCAACCCAATCGTGACCTATATTGGTCAAACCCAAACCCATTTACTTCAGCCCATCTAATTTGCTCACTTCAACCTGGATTTAAATTCATTAAACTACTTTGCACGGCGTCCGCACGTCTAATAAAAAGCCCATAAAACCCATCAGATAGAGGCTCACTCCACATGTTAAGGCCACAATCCAATCTCCATGGAGGAATAGAGTTAACTTGAACGGGCGTGAGAGGGAAAAGGGCGAGCGAAGCCAATATGAGGAGGTCTAGAATGTTCATTCAAATTCAGAGATGAAATGGAATCTGTTTCCTCTCTCTCCAATCAGCTGACTAAGAAAAAACAACTCGCTCGCATGCATTGGAGCAGGTTGCAGAGAGGGTTTTGAGGAAATAGAACGAAACAGAGAAGAGAGGAGAAAAGCTCTGGAAAAATCTTCTTCTGTGTTTCTCGATGTTTTTTTGGCAGGTTTTTCACTTTGATCACCATCAATCATCCATGTTCTCAATATTTTGCTCTCTAGCTCTGTCATGTGCGTAGTGAAGGGGATGGATGAGCAAGACGTTACTATGAATTTAGTTGGAATAAAGCTTGATGCCTATAATAAGGATGGACAAGTTGTTAAAGGATAGGAGACGACGTGGAGATGTGTGTGCACGGTCTGCCCTAGGTTGGCAATGCCACTCTCTGGAAGGTGGTATACAACAAAATCAATCATCTCTTCTATCATTGTAATTTTCTCAAAGATGTTCGTGATGAGATGGAAAATAAAAGAGCGGATGACTACATAAAATGTTAATTTGAGACTTGAGGAGAGTATCCCTCTTTTACCAAATTGATAAGTTCCTACCTAAAAAAAAATGAAAAAGAAAAAGAAAAAAGAAATCACATTTTCCTAGATGATGTGAATGAATGTGGACAAATCAAACCATTGACCGAGAAGCTAACTTCATTTGGTTCATGAAGCAATGAACATCTTAATAATCGAAAGAAAAGATGTTGCTGAACATTATTTGTTTGAAAATTCATTTAAGCATAATATTTTTTTTATCTACGAATGAAAAGCGTGCTCTTGAACTTTTCTATAAGAATACTTTTGCCCATACATAATCTTTTGCCATTTGTTATGATCGGCTAAGCAACGATCGCACCACCCAATAAATTAACAATTGTTATTCATGCAATAATTGAAATTCTAGATAAACTTGACATTATTGAGAATATAGACCTTCATGAGATACTTGACCTTCACATATCATACGACAACTTCAATCTACATAGACCGACTTTTATGGAAACTATTTCTCCTCCAACTCACCCCTAAAAGCATGTATAGAACTCCTAAACTATTTCTTCTCAATTTTTCTGTCTGGTTGTTTCGTCCCTCTTTGTTCTCTTCTCGTTTTTCCATTTTATTGGCGATTTATACTCTATTTTTCCAAACAAAAGTTAGGTGAACGTAAAAAATACCCAACTGTACAAGACAATTTGTTGTTAAATTAGAAAATGTAAGTTCTTTTTTATGTCCATATGATTAACACAAATTCAAATCACTAATGCAGTGTCAGGATTAGATCTACATTCTTCTTTTCGTCTGATATGCATAGACTGATCATGGTAGGCATGAACTAGATTGGGACGAACCCGGTCAGAACTTAATTTCTAGGGGCCTTGCTCTGCTCCCAAGAATTATGGATATCACTCCTTTTCGAATTTGCAGCCAAGAATAAATAAAAAAGGGACAAAAATAGATAGTAACTCTAGGATATTGTGGTGCTCTCTCTCTCTCTCTCAATGCTTATAAGTTTAATGTTCCATGGTAGAAGACTCTCCTCACTACACCAGGGTATCGGTCTGGGGATCTCATGACAAGAAAATACTTTTTCCCCTTCTTTAGTTTGCTTTTAAGTATGAAGGTCACGTGGTTGTCGCTGTTCGTCGCGCGATGCTTGATCCGACTCCCGTGACTCCTTGGCATTTTTGTTTAGATTGGTTTCGAGGAAATGATGACAATGATTCTAGTGACAAATTAATCAATCCATTTTAGGTTGCACGTGGAGTGTATCTATATGACTAGGGGAGGAAGAATCCCGCGCTACATTCATTAGAGAAATGGCTAGACCTGTCAAGTAGGTGAATCGAATTGAAAATGGTTCGATCCAAATAGATCCATTTAATACGTTTTCACCATTTTAATGAAATGCAAATCTAGTGACACATACCCAACCTAACCTGATCCATATTCGACTTATATTACAAAAACACTTATATATTCAATCCAATTAATGAAACTCATACCAAAACTAAAGTGAGAGTGCAGAGCGAGTGGACGCGAGATCAAGTGAGGGTAAAGGAGAATGAGTTGAGCGTCATAGAAGTGTATTTGGTCTAAGTAAATTATAAACTTATTTATGACTCATTTGCGATCCATTTAACACTCATAGTATGTTTAAACCCATAACTCATATAATAACTCAATCTATTATATTTGGATTAAGAAACGGGTCATAGACCCATTTTGACACATTGCCCAATGATTCCCAAATGTTGAATTCAATCATTAGGGATTGTAAATAGGTCTTTGAAGGGTTTAGTTCTTTGGTCCGTTCAGAGATTCAGAGGCGGCATGGGCATGGTGGCAAAGATAATCCGAGCTTTGTTTCGGCTTGATCTCTCACGTGGTTGCCGGCTTGCCGGAGAGTGAGATGTGAAATTTGCTAGTGATGAGACGTCTGAGTTCATCCACCCTACGAATGCTATTTTACTCAGTACGATATGTGCTAAGTCTATGTACATGCATTAGTTGTTTTACATGGCACGATATATCAATTTGTTGGTCAAATTTTGAAATTGGTTCTCCATGAAGTTATCAAATTGATTACTTCTTTCTGCAAGAAATTAAGTCGCCATCTTAGAAGACTACGATGCTCTCGTTGTCTTTTGCAGAAGATGAATTCATGCGTAAATCGCTTGCAATTCATGGTTTCTTGGGCAACTGATCTTTCCTTAGATTTTGTTAAAAGGGCCAATTCTTCAATGCCGAAAGTCCAGATTTTCTTTCTTCACGCTCTAGCCCACAACTTCTAGACTTCTATCAACATCATATCCACCTTAAATATCTTACCTTCATACAATCACTTCCGTGCAAGATTTTTACTGAATTTACTACTCTTTGGTGATATTGACTTAAAGAACGGACTTGGGTCAATATAATTAGGCATATGGACACAAGTTCGGTTTTTTGTATCATCAGTATGTGAATGATCTCATGTTTGGTCCCCTAACCTTTCGAATTGAGTTTTGTCTATTCCATGAACTTAGCAAAGAAAAATTGTGAACTAACATAGAAACTAATGGACCATCCCACTCAACATGAAATGGGAGAGGACGAAATTACCAAGATAATTCAATAATGTAAAGACATTGGAGATTTAAATAATTTAATTTGAGTGTCAGTATCTATAGCTAAATGTTACTAGGCCCATTTGGCCAGGCTTATGGGCCTTTTCTCGAATGCCTGGCCCCTATATCAGTGTCCTTCCAACTTGTCCAAAACATGCTCTCCACTTATCTTTATATCCGAATATCCATTCAAATGATTTGGCTGGTAAATTGATTCATGGACAGATAAACCCTATAAAGAGCCCATGGTTACTTGTTTATATTCTTAATGAACCGCAAACCCTCCCCTTTTATTATTTGCCTCTTCAGCTAAATTTTCGTCATTAAATTGTTTTAAATATTAAAGGAGCCATACTTTTAAAGAAGGGTAACTTCTGGCTTTCTTCATCTACCTTTTGACAAGTCAAATCCATTTGAATGCGCATGTCAGATTACTATAAATATTCTTTAAAAAGAAAAGGAAAAAAATCAAATGGCCTCCTATGGACAACAATCCAAGAAATCAATTACGAATTTTTTAAAGAACATTTCGAAAGTGCAACTAACTGCAGTTTGCATGTTCAGATTTACTGTTTGTGCTATAATTACTTCTATCCACACCATCCATTCGGTTTACCTAGAGCTGTTAAACGGGTGGGTCGGGTTGGGTTTGGGTCGGGTCATTAATGATCAAACCAAAATTGATCTATTAACCCATTTATGATCAATTTATACCTAATATAATTTTTTTGACCAATACCCGATCCGACCCATACCCAACTCATAGCCGACCTAACCCATATTAATAAAATATTTTCATATTCAACCAAATTTAGAAAAACTTATTCCTATGTTTTTTTTTAAAATTATATTACTAAAATACTTCCAATCTTATATATATATATAATGGTATTGCTAAAATAGTTTTATACAACACAAATTTAATGGAAATTTTTTATAATTTTTAAAATAATTATTTTAAAAAATGGAATTTTAATTATTTTTATAAAATTAAATTTTTAATTATTTTTATTTTATTTTTTAAATATATTTTTCTTCTTCTTCTTCTTCTTTGGCTGGCCGCCAGCCACGACGACGGCCGGCGACCGGCCACAGGCGAGCCTCGAGCTCGCTGGCGTCCGGCGAGCTCGAGTCTTGCCAGATTGGCGAGGCTCAAGCCTCACCCGACGTCAGTGAGGCATCTGCCTTGCTAGATCTGGCGAGCTCGAGGCTCGCCGGCGTCGGGCGAGCTCGAGGTTGCCCCTCACCAGACGTCGGCAAGGCCTCCGCCTTGCTAGATCTGGCGAGCTCGAGGCTCGCCTGGCCGATTGCCGGCCATCACTGTGTTGGCGATCGGAGGAAGAAGAAAGAACAAAAAAAGAAGAAAGAAAAAAGAAAAAAGAAAAAAGAATATGGGTGCATTGGAAAATCGCGTCTATCCTTGTAAATGGGTTCATTTTTAATGTGTTGATAAATGGGTCTTAAATGGGTTTGCTCTTAGACCTATTTAAGATCCATATATTTCAATCTCTTTGTTTTTAAAACCCATTATGAGTCTATTGGGAAATAAGCTTAACTCATTAATGACCCATTTAAACATATATGAGTCCATAAATGGGTTAATGACCCATTTTGACACCTCTAGGTCTACCTATATATGTACCTGTGTTGATAACTAAAAATATTTTTTCTGAGCTTGTACCATCACGGCATAAACAAAATACATATCGCTTGCCTCCAGTATTAACTGTCCTACGCCACTGTTGACCAACGTCAAATTCATAAATAAGATTTTCAGTTTGGCTGATTACGTTAATCTCAAGAAATTAAAGTTAGGTGAACGGTAATAATCGAAAGGGAAAATGTCACAAATGGTCCCTATGCTAATACTTAATGTGCAATTTGGTCCTTGAACTTTCGATCGGCTCAATTTGGTCCCTGAACTATTGATAAATGTTCGATTTGGTCCATGAACTTTCGATCGGCTTAATTTGGTCCCTGAACTATTGATAAATATTCAATTTGGTCCATGAACTATTGATAAATGTCCGATTTAGTCATTCGTTACTTTTTTTTTGCTTCTTCTCTCTTCCCTCCGCCGGCTCGCCTCGCTGGACGCTGGTTTCCCTCCACCGGCTCCAGCAGAGGGAAGAGAGAAGAAGCAAAAAAAAAGAAAAAAAGAAAAAGAAAAATAGTAACGAAGGACTAAATTGGACATTTATCAATAGTTTAGGGACCAAATTGAGCCGATCGAAAGTTCATGGACCAAATTGAGCCTTTAATCAATAGTTCATAAACCAAATTGAGCCAATCGAAAGTTCAGGGACCAAATTGAGCCGATCGAAAGTTCAGGGATCAAATTGCACATTAAGTAATAGTATATGGACCATTTGTGACATTTTTCCTAATCGAAAAAGACTTCTTTTGTTGCGTGTTTTCTCACAAGCATTGGACTTAAGTGTTGGTCATAGTCGATGCTTCATGCCTGGAGCTATGAGGACTCTGTGAAGATGCTGGGAAAATAATCATAGACACCGTGACATTTTGATGGGTTTCGGCTTTGTTGATGGCACGTGCACAGAGAGAAAGGAGGAGGAGGAGGGGGAGGGGGGGGGGGGGGGAGAGGAGGAATAGATGGGACTAGAATTTTTTTTTTTCTGCTAAGTAGATGAGATTAGCTTAGGGTTAGGTCGGTTTGTCGCATGTTGGTTTTTCAACAGATAAATCACACGTACACGGCTCCTAGTGACTTTCTGGACCATTGCGATAAATCGCAGTATAAGAATTCGTGCAATGCACGATAAAACAGCCATGATTCTAATCAAGGAAAAGTTGTGGCGCCCATAATACTAATTCCAAAAGCTCGGAGTGCTATACTATGGCCAAATGGCATCGCCTGATTGCAATGGTTTCGGGTATCCGAAATCCATTGTTTAATGCTCGAGGGCGCTATTCTAGTTTTAGGTCTATTTTCTATGTTATTGAGTTCCTTTGTTAGTTTCTCAAAATTTCTTTACTACTCAGGTTTATTTTCTGATTTTCTCGTAACACTTAGGTTTGTGAAGTGTTTATTTGTTCTTTTGATGTTTTTGACAGCTTTTAACGTAATTTTACCAAATACAATTTGATAGAATTTTCTCTATATGCGCCTCTGGACGTGTTGCACCATCGTGTGTGTTGCAAACTGGGTTTATTTATCTTTGTTTTTGCTGCCCCAAAATCGTGCCGCTTTCTGCATAGAAACATAACATCTCCCTCTTTATCCCTAGATAAAAATAAAAAAGTAAAGTAAAACTAATTGTATAAGCTGTTATAATCCAAATAACCCTTTACCAGTTTTATTCTACATCAAAATTGACAGTGCAATTTTTCATAATATTGCTGATAATATATGACTAATATTTCCTTATAGAAAAGTATGAATAATAAATGAATCATGTCATTAAGGTATAGCTATATAAGTTCTTGTTATGAATTAAATTATCTTCACAGACATGGACTAGACAAATCAATGATTATACAATGCAATTATGAAGCAAAATGCAAATGTGATTACTTTTATATGCTATAACAAACTGTAATGATCTGAGAACTGTTAGTCGGAGTTGTTCCAATCGAAAATAAATATTCTAATGGTAAATAGCAATCGGTTGATTATAGTAGAATTGTACATGAATCATAAAAAAATTATAGTATAGTTGTACTTTGCATATGTCATCAAATGATTATTACTGTATGTAAAGTAATTCGCGGTATACTCGTGCCAACCTTTTCTGTGTATGACAATTAACCATAGACAAAACGAAAACATAAAGAGGTTAAAAGGTCAATCTTCTGCAACATCACCGGAAGAAACTACCCTCTCGCCACTTTATGCATGAAAAACGTTGTGGAAGTCTTCGTCAGTTGTTAAATCTAAGCTTGTTAATGTTGCTAATTGAAACTTTTGCCTTGTCGGCCGTCCGATCTAACAATTAATCAACGTCAACCTTTGGATTGGAGCATCGGAAATTTACCTTGATTTAGCTCATATGAGGGTAGACTCATCCACAACGCAACTAGGAGACTTTTTATCTATCATCACAATGAGGTCTGGGATGAGTCATTAAAACTTCTGTTAGTTTATGTTAAATTATGTCTCGAGTTTGACTGTTTGCAAAACGTGATTCGTTTGGATAAAATTTTTATTATCTGATCATGAAGATATTTTTCTGATGAAGAAGCTTTTCTTTTGTTGGACTCCTCATAGCTACATAAAGCAGGAAATAAAAATAAAATAAAAGGGAGCAAAGGTTTCCTCTTTTATCTAGAGGAGTTGAATCGTGCAGGTTATCCATGGTGGCACACAATATTCTACGCCTCGGGTTTCTTTTTCAGCCACGGAAACAAAAGAAAGGAGTCTCCATGAAGAGCCAAAAGGAGGTGGGCCTAGGTCAAACTTTTGACCTTTTGGGTACACATATAAATGTTTCGAGCTTGAAGTGAGTTTATGTCAAAATGAGTTGTTTATCTATAAATACTTTGGGTTTGGAGTTAAATCTAGGTGTGAGAAATACTCGAGTGTGTGAACGATTGTAAACTTTGATTCTCCGATTATAGTAGATTATTTGCTGCTGGCTTTCTCCGTGGACGTAAGTACTGATACTCGAACTGAACCACGTAAATTTCTGGTGTCTTTATTATTTCTCATTTATTTTTCTTGCGATTTTGCGTTGACGTAAATTGCAAGATTATGTCGTTTCCACATATTGTATTCCAATAGTATATGTTTTCAGTTTGAGCATACACGAAATCCGAAACAATTAGAACGGGGGACGGTTGATCGCATTATTGAAGTTTGGCCTAGTAGAATCGTGGAAATTTCATTTCTTTCCACATATTATATTTCAATAGTATATGTTTTCAGTTTGAGCATACATGAAATCCGAAACAATGAGAATGGGGGACGGTTGATCGCATTATTGAGCACGTGGAAAGTTTTTCTTCTATTCGGATGTGGAAAGCATTATTCATCATGCCGACCATTATTCACATCAAAGAAATTATGCGCAGACTCCTTCAGGCGTAAAAGGAGGACTGGGGACGGTTGATCGCATTATTGAAGTTTGGCCTAGTAGAATCGTGGAAATTTCCTTTCTTTCCGCAGTTAATGGAGCACGTGGAAAGTTTTTCTTCTATTCGGATGTGGAAAGCATTATTTATCATGCTGACCATTATTCACATTAAAGAAATTATGCACATACTCCTTCAGGCGTAAAAGGAGGACTCTTTCCACGACAAGTTCCTTCAGAAGAACAAAGCCATGAATCATCTCGGCCACTCCGGCGAAACCAAAGAGATGTTCCAAGCTCAATCCCACCTCTACAATCTCACCTCCATCTTCGTATCATCCATGTCTCTCAAATGCGCCGTCCAGCTTGGCATACCGGACGTCATAAACGACCACAAGCGGCCTATCACTCTTCTCGAGGAGAAGAAGTTAAAGCTTACGTTTTGACACCTTCTTCAAGTTTGCTGTTGAGTGATAAAGCCACGGGCCTCTCGCCGTTCATCGTGGCCATGCTTGATCCGGCTCTCGTGGCTCCTTGGCATTTTCTTGGAGATTGGTTCCGAGGGAATCATGAAAACAATCGTAGCAACAAATTGATCAGCCCTTTTGCGGCTGCACATGGATTGAACCTGTGGGATTATGGTAGGCAGAATCCTGGATTTGGTGATGCATTCAATGGAGCGATGGCCATCGACTCTCAAATGATAAATTTCGTCATCAAGGATTGTAAACATATCTTTCAAGGATTGAATACCTTGGTGGACGTCGGAGGTGGCACGGGCACGGTGGCAAAGATAATCTCCGAGGCATGTAGGGGATTGAAGTGCACGGTGATTGATCTCCCGCATGTGGTTGCCGGCTTGCCAGAGAGTGAGAATGTGAAGTTTATTGGCGGTGATATGTTCGAGTTCATCCCCCCTTCGGATGCCATTTTGCTGAAGGTATGTGCTATGAATATGCGTATGTATATGTCTGCTTTCCATGGCTCTTTATATCCATTCATCGTTCTTTTCATAAGAAGTTAATTCGTCATCCCAGAATACCATCATGAGGTTAAAGTAGTTCTCTTCACTCACCATATCAATTACAAGTCGCTTGTGATTCATTAGTTTCTAATGCAGTTGATGTTTCCGTAGAGCAACTGCATAAGACTTGACATACTGCAATGTTTAAATATATATTTTTTAAATAAATCTCTTATACCACAAACAAAAATGATTGAAAAAAATATTTTTATTATCCATGAAAATATATAGATAAAAATTGTTTTTGATAATGAAAACATTTTCCATTGACTTATTTTAAGCAATGCAAGTGTTTACTTTTAGGAAAATATATTCCAAATTATTTATTTTTCATGAAATAAATGGAGCCTAAATAATGTAATGCTTGGATTATTTACCCAACTTTTACTTGTGTTTTAACATGTTCAAGAACTTAGTGAGGTATTTATGGGTCAATACTATTCAAAATGTTCCTGGTGAAACAAAATATCTAGCTTGCCTCCAGCATTGATTCCTGTGTATGCCATTGTCAAAAAGGTTAGAAAATTCTATTGCTGTCGCATTCAAGTACACGCATTGAAAGTTAGGTGAGATTTTGGAGTTCGAAATGTCTTCTTCTTTGGCATAGTTTCTACTAATTGCTTGGAAGTACTTGTTGATGATATAGTTGATGTTACACGCTTGGAGTGACGAGGACTGTGTGAAGGTGCTGCGAAAATGCAGAGAAGCAATTGTTGGCAAGAACAATGAGCGAGGAAAGGTGATAATTATAGACATTGTGATAGGTGAGACCGAGGATGATGATGCCGAAGCAACTGCAACAAAGCTCTTCTTCGATATGTTGATGATGACGGTGTCACTGGAAGAGAGAGGACTCAGAGAGAGTGGGAAGAACTTTTCTCGAACACCGGCTTTGGACGACACAAGATAACTCCTATGTTTGGATTAAGATCTCTCATTGAAGTCTTTCCTTAGGGATTCAATTGTGTCTATTTGCAAATTGCAAGCGTAGCTTGGCAATTCATTAAGAATCATACTATTATTTGTACTAAGAAGTTGTGCTAATCTTGTTTGATATTTGTGCTTGTTTGATATTGAAATGACATTTGGTTATGAATTTTGTTATTTGTAAATACACATGTCACTCATCTGATGATTAATGTGTACATATAATTTTATGTTTTTTTTTTTTTGGTCAGTCCTACTCTAATCCTATTCTAACGCTCACTCTCAGATCTGCCTCATTGCAGGAAGTGGGAGTCGAAACCCACTCCTGAAATGAAATCGTCCCCACCCCAATCTCCCCTGAGAAGGCGGGGATTTGAACCCCCCCTCCCCCTTCCAATTTGAAAGGGTGGCCACTGGGGCAAACCCCCAGTGGTTATATAATTTTATGTTAAATGTGAAGTAACATTAATGCTAATATTTTGGCGAATTAAATGAACCTACTCGCCTTATCTTGGCCCCATTTCTTTAAGTAATTATTGATCAAAAGATACCTATGCATGAAGCTTCCATTTTTCTGTACCTACTATCATGACCTTCCTAGAATTGAACCACCAAAGGGAAAGCTAATGAACTTCTAAGCCAAAAACTTAATATGGACTCTTTGATATCCTATCGATCACAACTTGATAATCACAACTTGATACTCAATTAAATAATATAATTTACTCATCTTTTGAGTGCCACAATTAATTAGGGTTGCTTAAAAACCCAAGTAAAGTATAAAATAATATTACTTTTACGAACTAGAGATTCTTTGGATTCAATGATTTGATTACGTTGGATTAATTTAATGTTATTTTGGTCTCTTTTCTTTTTATTTTCAAAAATATTTTGCATGTAGTCTTGGTTGATTTTTAGCATAAACCACTAATATGCAAGAATGATTATGCTGGTGCATAATCAATTAAGTAATATCCAATAATCCAAAGCAATGAATAAATAAATGAATAAATGAATAAATGAATAAATGAATAAATGAATAAATGAATAAATGAATAAATGAATAAATGAATAAATGAATAAATGAATAAATGAATAAATGAATAAATAAATAAATAAATAAATAAATAAATAAATAAATAAATAAATAAATAAATAAATAAATTACTAGAATTAGGCTAACCTCTATGCAAAGCAAATCACAACATTATTATGGTTAATTTTCCAAATATTTGTAAAGTGTTAATTAAAATAAATGCATGCCCAATCTAAAGATGGTTTCTAAATAATTATGCAGTTCTAAATCTTTTTTTATTTTTATGAAAAATAATCATATGCAACTAATCTAAGTTTAATGTGTATGATTTTTGCACTAATGACGTATGAAATGTATTCTATATGACTTTATGATTTTTACACTAATGACATATGACATGTACTCTATATGACCTAATTCTAATGATGGGCAAAAATTATAAACTATTGCAGCATGGTATGTAATCCAATTTATATTACCCTAAACATGAAATTAATAAATGACATAAAAATTATGACCTGGCAACATGACATGGCAATAATGATGTGGCAACATGACGCGGCAAGGTGATGTAGCTCGGAGCACCACATCAACCTAGCGAGCTTCCACAGCGCAGGGTCTCTTCCCTTGTGCAACGAGCTTTTGTAGCTTGTGGCATTTTCTTTTTTCAGTTTTAAATAATATTGAGGTTTGAGGAAAGTGCTTCCTGAGGTGCGTCCCTAATTAAATTTTATTAATTCGTTCCTCACAGCATTTACATTTTCATCATATCTCATTACATTGCATTTGAAAAATGGGTGTGGACTCATCGAGATGAATATTCCCATCAAAAAGATTTATTTTCATCATACTACATTTTTGTGATTAAAATTTAAGTATCATATTTCTACGAGCTTTCCTTCGACGAAAAACAATTGTTGACACATAAATGTCAGCTATTTCATTTAACTTTTTGTTACATAGAAAATTGAGCAGTTGATCTGATTCCTTAATAAAAGTATCATTAACATAGTTTATATTTAAATTTTATTTATCATACATTACACATGCGGATCACATGGCCTTTCTGTGATGCCACCATGGACCGTTACACGCAGAATCATTTGGACGCCTACTCCGTGGACTAGCCTAGTCCGAACTACCTCTCCACAAGGCCAGGTTGACTTCAAGATAAGAGTTGGATTTTGAGAGTTTTGTTGGGCAATCTTGAGGTAAAGATTTTACCGGTAAAACAATCAGTAGTCATCATTTTTAAGGTAAAAAATAGCAATCACTGGGATCGTGATTTCGGCGAGTAGGTAGAGAAAAAATTGAGAGAACCCTTGGGTGAGGAATAAGATGAGGACCAACAGCAATTTGGCTTAAATTCGTTCGATGAGGAAGGAGGGTCGGTCATGGCTCCTTGAGTGCAAATCTCCATCGAAGAACACACGGCAAATTTTGAGATGCACAACAAAATTTTTAAGTCCAAATCTGAAATTTGTTCAGTGCATTCAGAAAGATAAACAAAAACAAACAAATGGCAAATTGAATTCGGTGGAAACATGAATTTGGATTGGAGATAAGAGTACAAGAGAAGATCTAATCGTGGGACTTCTTTCAAAACAAAAACCAACTAAGAGAGGAATAGAAGGGGCGAGTGGACATCAAATGGTGAAAGCTGGGAAATCTGACACGTTCGCTTGAGAGATCTTCTAATTTCTGAAGCAAAACTTATCTCAACAATCACCATTTTCTCTGTTATAGCTGGATTCTTCGAGATCACAATTCTCTTTTGAAAATTTCACTTGAATCCTTAACTTCAGGGGTCTGTACATTCCGAGTTTCGGCGATAGCAGGGAAGACACGAGCAGGAATTAAAAAAGAGGAGTCGCTTAAAAAAGAAAGAGTACGTAAAGCACACACAGGAGGAGACAGATGGGGAGGTTGGACAGGAATTATATGCACACGTTCAGCGAAGGAGAAGGCAAATCCACTTTTGCAATACTCAGAATATACGAAGAGAAACAAGGAACGAGAAAGAGTTGTTGTTTCTTTCCTTTTTCCCTTGCAGTCCTCGTACGTGCCTCGTACTGCCGCATCCACACGCTTTCGCGTTCCTCAGCCTCGTTGTGCTGTGTTCCCCGACTTGCACGACTGCAGTGCTTGGAAACTGCGGCCTCTTCACGCCCTTGTTGCCGCTGCCTTAGCACTTATTGTAAGAATAATTGGGAAAAAGTGTCAAAAAAATCCTAAATTTTTTACACTTTTGCCAATCTAGTTTTTAACCTTTTATTAGTACCAACTTAGTGCTAAATCCTTTCACTTGGTGCCAATTAAATCATTTTTGACTAATTTTAGCTGAATTTTGCTAATTGGGCAACATTTGACTGACGTGACACGATCAACACTGACGTAGGTAATTTTTAATAATATTTTAATACTTTTTCGATTTTTCATTTTCATTTTCATTTTCCTTTTCTTTTTTCTTTTTTCCTTTCTCCTCCTCCTTCCTCCAACCGGTTGTCAAACCTTGGCCACTGACTAGAGGCGACGGTCGAGGTCAACCTTGTTGGCCTCTAGCAAGCCTCACGGCTAATGGCGAGGCTCGAGCCCTTGCTAGAGGCCGCAAGGGCTGCTCGCACTAGGCGGCAAGGCTTGCCCTCACTTGATTTGGTGAGGTCAAGCAGCCTCGCTAGATCCGGTGAGGGCGAGCCTCTCTAGCCCAATGCGAGGCTGCACTTGTGGCCTGGGTGGCCTTGAGGTAGCCTTGCTAGAGGCTGGGCGGGGCTCGACCTTGTTGGATCTGGCAAGGTCGAGCCTCACCCATGGCTGGCGAGGGCGAGCCTTGCCACCTAGCACGAGCAGCCCTCATGGCCTTTGGTGAGGGCTCAAGCCTCGCTAGTGGCCACGAGGCTCGCCAGAGGCCAGCGAGGTCGACCTTGTTAGCCGTCGTCGACTAGAGTAAGGAGGAGGAGAAGGAAAAAAGAATAAAGAAAAAAGAAAAAAGAGAAATAAAAAGAAAAATAAAAGACAAGAAAATAATTCAACAATATATTAACATATAATTAAAAGTTGTTCACGTCAGCATTAGTCATACTATATTAGTCGATTGGCGCTCAATCAGCAAAATTCGGTCAAAATTAGTTGGAATGACTGAATTGGCATTAAATCAAAATGTTTATTGGTACCAATAAAAGGTTTGTGTTTAAATTGGCATAACTATAAAAGGTTTATGACCTTTTTTGACACTCTTCCTAGAATAATTGCAGTCCACATGATATAATTGGTGGTTTAATGCTAAAACTTGATGGAAGGCTAAAAGACAGAAGTCTAGAAGATGGAAGGCTAAAAGACGACCAAAATGAAGATATATCGAACTTTCATGAAAGGCACTCAATAAAAGCACTTATTGATTGATGATCAATAACTATTGAAGTGCTGAAAACATATAGTATATGAAAAGTCTTTATTAATATAGAATGTATTTTGATGAAGGGCGCATATTAAAGGCATTCATTGAAGACTCCTAATGAATTTACTTATTAAGAGCATCTATTGATAGCTTATATAGAGTCTGGTATTCTCTCCACCTTAAATAACAACGAAATGTTGAGTCAGATAAAGAATGGTATGTGAACGAAGAGAAATCGGATTTCTTCATTTTTTGTTTTTGCAGCAATCATTTTCTCGAATGTGGGTAGAATCTAAGAAGTACCGACACTCTCCGGAAGCCTTCGTGTCGTGTCCGACATTTCGACACGTGTCCGACACGCTCCGGCACGCTCTGACACGTTCCGACACGTGGTCAACAAGTGTCGGGAAATCCGACATGCGGTCAACTCTTCCCGACACGCCCCGACACGCGAGTCCGAAATTCCGACACGCGATTCCGACACGCACATGGTCAATTTTAAAAATTTTCAATACTTGAGGGGTCAAAATATAAATATATGAAAAAATAATGAAAATAACAAAAAATAAAGGGGAAAGAAGAAAATTCTCACTCTCAAGTTTCTCACTTATAAGTTTTGACATTCCTGTGAGTGACGATGGAACGCCCCTCTTCCCGCCGGCGTCGCTCCGCCGCCCCCACAGACTTAAAGTTGTGATTTTTTTTTTTCTTTTTTGCTTCTTTCTGCCTCTCATAGGCGTCACCTATGAATTATCTCTTTTGGTCTATGTTATTAGCTTGTGAGTTATCTCTTACATTTTCCATGGCGAATTTAGTTTTTTCCTTTTCTTTTGGTTGTACTTCGATAGTTATTGTCCTAGATTTTCATTTTTCTCAAACCTTGTTTTGCAAAAGAGCTCCAAGCCAGTCTATATCATCAACTCCGAACTCTATTTGGAACTATAAGAAATCTCACTAATTTCCAACAAGTGTAAGAAAACATGACATGTTCCTTAAATTTACTCTTTTGTGTTTGCAATTTTTGAATTTCTTATTCAATCTTCGTTAAATTAAAATAATGAATGATATTAACATATGTTGAATTAATATTTTTATATAAATTAATTCTATGCTTTTTTTATTATATATTTTTGCATTTATATATAAAAATATATATTTAATATATAATGTGTCGAAACGTGTCGGAATTCACTATTTTTTGAGAAATGATGTGTCAGCGTGTCGTGTCACGTGTCGCGTGTCCGTGTCGGTGCTACATAGGGTAGAATGAGAGAAATCAGATTTCTTCATTTTCCTATTTCATCATTTTGTCAAAGTTGCCGCATTCTTAAGATTTTGCTTTCTCGAGGTTATCACCTTCTAAAGGTTATTGCTATGGAGGCCTTAATCCCTCTAGTCGTGAATAAATCATGAAGATCTAACATCCTTTGATTATGAATTTCCGCATAATTGAATTATATAACAGTTAATATCAAAGTATGGTTTATGATCTCATAATTTTCCTATTAGCAAATTATTGTTTTGGGTTTAGTGCTAGTATGTGTGTATATATATTTTGTATTTTCTAGAACGTCAACTATTTTGCTAAATATGTTCATATATTCATATGTGAACTGACATATATTCTTAAGGCATCATGGTGTAAAATTTGATTCTCATTCCGTTACGACGATTTTATCACTAAAGTGATTAAATCTTAACATTTAGAGATAATCCAATTATGAAACACTTATTGCGTTTTAATAGTTTGTTAGTCACCAAAGTGGTTGAACCTTATGGTTTCTTGAAATTTTGAACAATTATCGTTTTTTTTTCAATTTAAAAAAAATTAGCTGTGAACCTCAAAATTTGTTGATTAATTAATGCTATGACTGAAATTGATATATTACATACCCTTATTAATGTCGTGGGTATATTGAAGATCGAACTTAGGGATTGACAAATACTAAGATAGCCTTTCCCAATCACCCTGCTCGGCTATGTGTGGCCGGGCATTGGGTTGGAGCTGGTTGGTCGCCCAATAGCTAAAGGCTATTGGGCTCGTTTGGCTGGGTTTAAAGGCCTATTCTCGAGTGCTTGGTCCCCTATACCAGTGCACTTCCATCTCGTCCAAACACGTTCTCTACCTATCTTGATATCCGAATTTCGATTCTTCTGATTTGGCTACAGATTGATTCCTAGACTCATATATTATTCATCTTAAATATAGTTTAATGTCATGAAAATCCCATGGTTACATGTTATATATTTTTAATGGGCTGCAACCCCTTCCCTTTAAGTACTTGCCTTTCTTGCTAATTTTTCCTAATTACATAGTATTTTAAGACAAAAATTGACAACTTAAAAATAATTGGAGGAAGACCTTTTGACAAATCAAATCAATTCGAATGCGCATGTAAGATGACTAAAAATATTTTTTAAGAAAACAAAAATTAAATGACCTCCTATGGACAACAATCCAAGAAATCAATTATGAATTTTTTTTAAGTTAATGTTTAGAAAAAGCAACGATGTGCAGTTTGCATGTACAGATCTGCTGTTTGTACTATAGTTAATTCGATCCCCACCATCTATTCAGTTTATCTATACATGTGTCTGTATTGATAACTTAAAATATTTTTTCCGATCTTGTACCATCACGACATAAACGAAATACATGGGGCTTGCCTCCAGTTTTAACTCTTGTATGCCCCTGTTGATCAATGTCGCATTCATAAATGAGATTTTATTTTGGCCAGTTACATTAATCTCAAGATATTAAAGTTACACGACAAAAAAAAAAAAAAAGATATTAAAGTTCAAAAGAATTTTTCTGTTGCGTGTTTTACCTCAAGCATTGGACTTAGCGCTCATAGTTGATGTTACATGCTTGGAGCGATATGGACTCTGAAGGTGCTGAGAAAATGCAAATAAGATGATAATCATGGACATCGTTATAAATTGATGGGGTTAGGTTTTGTTGATGGCACCAGGAGAGAGAGAGAGAGAGAGAGAGAGAGAGAGAGAGAGAGAGAGAGAGAGAGAGAGATGGGATTAGAGATTTTTTATTATTGGTAAGTGGATGAGATTAGGTTAGTATTAGGTCGGTTTGTTTCTTGTTGGTTGTTCAAACAGATAAAACACATGAACACGGCTTCTAGTGACTTTCTGCAAAGTTGGGAAAGGTAAAATGATAGTCGGCGGGCCCGGGATAAGAATTCATGCATCGCGAGATAAATTTGAGATTAGCATATGATTAATAAATGAATCATGTCATTAAGGTATTGCTGAATAAGTTAGTGTTATAAATTAAATTATCTTCAAAAACATGGACTAGATAAATTGACAATTAGACAATGCGATTATGAAACAAATTGCAAACATCAAGGTATGATCATTCATACCTTTCTCGGCATCCTCTTCTCTCTCAGTTCCTCTCTCTTCTGATCATTCAAGGTATGAAATCCATCTTTGCGTTTGTTCCGTCGTCCTCTAAGGATCCCAAATTGATGATGATCAATAAATGAGAGGTGGAAGTTCATCATGTTCTTTCAAACATCACGAACTCATCCTCCATTCCATCATCTTCGTTCGGGCAGGCCTTTAAACGATTGGACATTTATTTTATCGTGATTTCATTACCGTTTATGTGGAGCTTGATCACTGTCCTCGTCTCATTTGTTTACCTATGTTCGTTGTTTGGCTGAGCTTGCTTCGATCTCCACTTCCGTAGAACCAACCTCGCTGAACTTGCCCATTTAGGTGCCTTGTTGTGCTTTGTGTTTGGTTTAATTTTTGCTTTGTCTATATTGTCTATCTTGATGTATGTCGATGCTTAATGTGTGTTAAGGTCTTGTGTGTTGCTGAATGAAGTTTGGGCATCGGTTTCACCCATTTGGTTTGTCGGAAGTTGAGTTTTCATGCTATCATGAGAATTCATGAAACGGCATGTTTATGAAAATTAATAATTACGTGACCTTTAACTTTGACTCTCAAAATTTGTTCTCTAGAAATTCATAGGGGACAACAAACTTGGTTTTGATACGTTGCACGTTCAAGGGGATTGTTTGCTCGGGCTTAATCCCCTCAAAATCCAGGGGTCCCTGCTGGTCCTGTGGTCTAGAAAGTTTCTAGACTGAATATAGTGACTCTTTTTAGGGTTTTGAAGCACTTGAGGTGGAAATTTAGAAAAGCCGAAAACTACGTAGTTGTAGTGGGCTTCCGTAGCTTCCATTTTGGCAGGTGGATCCTTAAATTGGGATATAGTTTGGTTGGTCGTTTCGGCCTCGAATGTACCATTTTTCTATGGGCCTTGCTTCAGGTCCTGAGCGACTTTTTGTGCTGTATTGTTAATTATGTATTTTTGTGGGCTGAACTTGGAAAATTCACAATAGGAAGTTGTAAAGCACACCGTAAAATTTCAGTCTGGGAAATTTCACTGGAATCCTAAGGTTGGTTTACTACTTTTACAAATTTTCACAAGAACCGGGTCTGTTTAGGAGAAAAAAATTGGACATTGGGGCTAAATTGCAAATTATGTATTTCTTGGGGCAAAATCGCAAACGTTCTCTTCTAAGTAATTGAAGTAGACTCAATTAGCTGCGAATTCATGGGTGTTTCACCAAAATGGGACATCATTTATTGGACCTAAGGCGCTAAGATTTGAATGGTCAGATCATAGAAAAACGGAGGAGTCCACACTAAGTATTAACTGAGTCATGACTTGCCTTGCTTAATATGCTTGATGAATGAAATGTGCTGAGTACCGATTCATTAATTTTTTCTAACTCTTTTGTGGTCAGCCTTTTGTGATCCTTCTAATGCTCTTACTGATTGTGGTGCATAAGTGAATGCCGTCACATTGTGATAAATCCAACCGTGGAGGTAAAGTAAAGGTGGATTGAAAAAACTTAGAAATCTTCATTCGTTTCCTTTAAGATTAGAGTTGATTCTAGGATTTAGATTCTAGATTAGAATAGATCATAGATGGAGTCCCTTAGTTGAATAATAATAGGCATATGATTAGATTGGTATCACTTAGACATAGGTTCAATAGCTTAGCTTAGACATCACCTTTAAAGAAAATTAAAAAAAAATATATATATATATATTGGTAATAACTAGCTTAGTTCAAGTTATGACTCACCTAAAAAATCTCTTTTAAATTTAGAATAAGAATTAGAATTAGAATTTAGGATTATAATTAAAGGAATTAATACCACAAAAAATCTCAAACTGGTTAATTATGACAAATTTACTTTAAACTAATTTTTTAACCACAAAAAATCCCAAACTAGTACACTCGCGACAATTTATTTAAAACTAATTTTTGACCACTAAAAACTTCAAAATTGATATATTTGTGATAAATTTGCCATTCCATTAATTTTTGTAAAATTGGATTAATATAACAAAAAATCACAAATCAGTACACATATGACAAACGAAGGGTAAAATCCCAAACTTGTACATCCATCAAACTCAATAATTTGATGATAAAATTTAATGGGAGTAAATTTGTTATAGGTATATCACGATGTTGGTTAAAAAATTAGTTTGAGATAAATTTGTCATAGATGTACTAGTTTAAGATTTTTTTGTAGTATTAACCCTAAAATCAATAAATAAACTCACAAGGGATCATGTCTTGGGGCTCGCACATAAAGTATTGTAATATTCTTTTATTGTAATATTCTTTAACTGATATTGTATCGGGTTACTTTCTATATTTTATTTTTACTATTTTTCCTTACTTTCTTTTATGTGTGTTTACATTACGTCATTTATTTAATGGTGTGCTATTAGTTTAGTTGAATGATTAGGCTAAATTACTAAGATCATAATCAACTCAAAAAACATGGCAAGGTCGCTTTAGTGGGCGACACCTTTAGGGTTCATAATTTGATAAAAAGACGATGTGGACACTTAGAAAACAATTCAATCAAGTTAGATATCGAATGGCCATTAGTTGAAATAGCTAGTGTAATCAAATTTCTATACTTGGATTTGTGGTTACGTAGGCAATGAGATATGTTCTCATATTTCACTTGATTCCTGGCCAACTCCAATAAGTTAGTGATGATTCCCTCACATGGTTAAATTCTCATAGGCTAAATAAAACTAAAATGACAATCCAACGTCATGCAAAATAAAGGTTTAGAAGAACTCATGTCAATTGAGGACCATTGGTTTGTTTTTGGCATCACCTCTAAACCCGAAACCCCTTCGGAGTTGTGATGATTGAAACTAGTGTTTTTTCAGTCCACCAATCTAAAAACTTATCAACGTCAACCTTCGGATTGGAGCACCGGAAACTTACCTTGATTCGGCTCACATGAGGGCAGACGCCGCCCCAACGCAACTAGGGAATTTTTTCCGTCTATTATCACGATCAATTTGTTCACGAGTAATCAAAATCTTCCTCAGAGCAGAGCCATGCATCATGTCGACCACTCTGACGAAACCAAAGAGATGTTCCAAGCTCAATCCCACCTCTACAGTCTCACCTCCATCTTCGTATCGTCCATGTCTCTCAAGTGCGCCGTCCAGCTTGGCATTCCGGACGTCATAAACGACCACAAGCGTCCTATCACTCTTCTTGAGCTGGCCTCAGCACTCCGAATTCACCCGTCGAAAACCACGTGCCTTTACCGTCTCATGCGCGTTTTGGTTCATTTGCACATATTCGCTGAGACTCTTGTTCCCAAGCATGAGGGAGGAGGAGAAGAGATAAAAGCTTACGTGTTGACACCTTCTTCAAGTTTGCTTTTGGGCGATAAGGCCACAGGGCTCTCGCCGTTCATCGTGGCCATGCTTGATCCGGTTCTCATGACTCCTTGGCATTTTCTTGGAGATTGGTTCCGAGGGAATCATGAAAAAAAATTTCAGCAACAAATTGATCAGCCCTTTCGAAGCTGCGCATGGATTGAACCTATGGGACTATGGGAGGAAGAATCCTGAATTTGGTGATGCATTCAATGGAGCAATGGCCATTGACTCTCAAATGATGAATTTCATCATCAGGGATTGTAAGCATATCTTTCAAGGGTTGAATACCTTGGTGGACGTTGGAGGTGGCACGGGCACGGTGGCAAAAATAATCTCTGAGGCGTGTTGGGGATTGAAGTGCACTGTCCTTGATCTCCCGCATGTGGTTGCCGGCTTGCCGGAGAGTGAGAATGTGAAATTTGTTGGTGGTGACATGTTCGAGTTCATCCCCCCCTCGGATGCCATTTTGCTGAAGGTATGTGTAATGAATATGTATATGTTCATCTTTTCCATGGCTCTTTATATCAATTCATTGTTCTTTTGATAAGAAATTAATTCGTCATCCTAGAATATGTCATGATGTTTGGATAGTTCTCTTTACGAACCATATCAATGACAAGTCGCTTGTAATTCATAGTTTCTAATGCAGTTGATGTTTTCCTAGAGCAACTGCATAAGGACTTGACATACTACAGTGATAAAACGACCAGCTCTCCAAAGCCAAGCCTCTAGATTTTCCTCCACTTCCTGGTCGGACCGCAACTCTTCACTTTTCCTATTTTTACTCCTGTCCATGGGATTGACTAAGTAAATAATAATAATAATAATAATAATAATAATAATAACAACAACAACAACAACAACAACAACAACAACAACAACAACAACAACAACAACAACAACAACAATAACAATAATAATAATAACAATAACAATAATAATAACAATAACAATAACAATAACAATAAGAATAATAACAACAATAATAATAATAATAATAACAACAATAATAATAACAATAATAATAACAATAATAATAACAATAATAATAACAATAACAAGAATAATAATAATAATAATAATAATAATAATAATAATAATAATAATAATAATAATAACAATAACAATAATAATAATAATAATAATAACAACAATAATAACAATAATAATAACAACAATAATAACAATAATAATAACAATAATAACAATAATAACAATAACAATAACAATAACAATAATAACAATAATAACAATAACAATAACAATAACAATAACAATAATAATAATAATAATAATAACAATAATAATAACAATAATAATAACAATAATAATAACAATAATAATAACAATAATAATAACAATAATAATAATAATAATAATAATAATAATAATAATAATAATAATAATAATAATAATAATAATAATAATAATAATAATAATAATAATAATAATAATAATAATAATAATAATAATAATAACAATAATAAGAATAACAACAATAACAATAATAAGAATAACAACAACAACAACAACAACAACAACAACAACAACAACAACAACAACAACAATAACAATAACAATAACAATAATAAGAAGAATAACAATAACAATAATAAGAAGAATAACAATAATAAGAAGAATAAGAAGAATAATAATAACAATAATAACAATAATAACAATAATAATAACAATAATAATAACAATACGAATAATAAGAATAAGAATAATAATAATAATAACAATAATAAGAATAATAATAATAATAATAATAATAACAATAATAACAATAATAACAATAATAACAATAATAACAATAATAACAATAATAACAATAATAACAATAATAACAATAATAACAATAATAACAATAATAACAATAATAACAATAATAACAATAATAATAATAACAATAATAATAACAATAATAACAATAATAACAATAATAATAATAACAATAATAATAATAATAATAATAATAATAATAATAATAATAATAATAATAATAATAATAATAATAATAATAATAATAATAATAATAATAATAATAATAATAATAATAATAATAATAATAATAATAATAATAATAATAATAATAATAATAATAATAATAATAATAATAATAATAATAATAATAATAATAATAATAATAATAATAATAATAATAAACAACTATGTGTGGATGGGATATATGACAAAGTTTGACTCTTCACGTTGGTTTAAAGTTCTCTTTGTTTTACGAAAATGAATGATTTGTTAAATATTTTTCTGAAAATGATTGCTCATGATACTTATAAAAATGAATGAAAGAAAAATATTTTATTATCCATGGAAATATATAAACAGAAATTATTGTTAATAATGAAAACATTTTCCATTGATTAATTATGCCAGGCGATGTAAATACTTACTTTTAGGAAAATTATTTCCAAATTATTTAATTTTGATGAAATAAATGGGCCTACATAGTGTAATGTTTCGATTATTTACCCAAGTTTGACTCATGTTATAACCTGTTCAAGAACTTAGCGAGGTATTTATGGGTTACTTATGCAAAGTTGGAGCTTCAGGTCATGTTCCTAGTGAAATAAATTTCTAGCTTGCCGCCAGGATTGATCCCTGTGGATGCCGTTGTTGAAGAAGTTAGAAAATTCTATTGTGGTCGCATTCAAGTAATTATAACACGCAATGAAAGTTACGTGAGACTTTAGAGTTTGAAAAGTCTTCTTTTGCATAGTTTTTACTAATTACTTGGATGTACTTGCTGATGATATAGTTGATGTTACATGCTTGGAGCGACGAGGACTGTGTGAAGGTGCTGCGAAAATGCAGAGAGGCGATCGTTGGCAAGAACAACGAGCAAGGGAAGGTGATAATCATAGACATTGTGATAGGCGAGACTCAGGATGACGATGCTGAAGCAACTTCGACAAAGCTCTTCTTCGATATGCTGATGATGACGGTGGTCACCGGAAGAGAGAGGACCGAGAAAGAGTGGGAAGAACTTTTCTCGAAGGCCGGCTTCAGTCAGCACAAGATAACTCCTATGTTTGGATTAAGGTCTCTCATTGAAGTCTTTCCTTAGGGGTTCAAATTATGCCTATTTGCAAGCACCGCTTGTAAATTTGTTAAGATTCATACTATATATGTACTAAGAAGTTGTAATAATCTCTTTTGATATTGAAATGACATTTAGTTATGGATTTTTATTATGTGTAAATGCATGTCACTCATACCGTGATAAACGTGTACAAATAATTTTACATTCAAGGTGAACTAACACTGATACTAAATCTTTTGATGAATTGAATGAACCTCCCTCCTTATTTTTTGTCCCATCTCTTTAAGTAATTATTGATAAAAAGATAGCTACACTTGAAGCCTTCCTTTTTTTTTTTGGGTACCTACATGACAAGCTCTATACTCTAATTTTAAATCCCGTTTTTGTAAACTATGGTTCTTGGATGATTGAAAAGCAACACTGAGTGGATTTTTTTTTTTTTTGGCCAAAAACACCGTGTTTAATTGGGAAGTACTAAAACTCCTCTGGAAATATTGTTGTTAAATGATGTGACAGATTAGAGCATGTCATTTAACAAGTGATATTCAGTACCGAATTGAATATGACATTACCTCAAAAAACAATGGTAGGAATACTAAGACTCGTCACCTAAAATAACGCATCCCTTAACAAAATAATTTAGTAGAAGAGTCTTAGTATGTCTAGTATTGTTTTTACTTATTGTACACTAATTTAGAAAAAAAAAAATTAAGGTATCTCACATTCTTCAAGTTAAACAGTAAGCGATATTCGTGTAAATTGTCGAAGTAATGTTCATGATACTGTGATTGGATCATTAAACCGGTCTATAAAGGAATATGGCTAGCTGTATAAGTGAAAATTCAAAAAGAGTGAATTTATAACTTCAAATATACACTTTATATATTATTAAGCAAAACCTATCTTAATTTAGTAAATCCATCATAATCTAAAGAGGAAAAGATAGATCTATTTCTCATCTCATGAGATAGCTATTGTTGAAAGGCATGAGGAATAATGCCTGATTTTCGCTTACCGAGACTTGCTGATGTGGGATGAATTAGTCCACCCCACAACTTATCGTTTACACACCTCTTATTTCAACGTGCCAATTGAATGGTCCAATTAAGCATGTGCAATAAGCTCCCCGATCTTATCACTTCTGGTCGACTAATGAATCCATTTCTAGTTGTCCTTTTTTTGAACCTATACAAGCAAAACCTAAGAGGCTGAAAAGTCAGTGAACCGCCTTCTCTCGCGCGATAAAAGCCGTGTCTATGAACTTATTCCATCGACTTCTCTACAGAAACAAATTGATCCCTCTGTTATCTCAACCGAGTGATTTCCGAATCGTCAAGTCTTATTCACAACCAAACCATGCATCATCCCAGTCGTTCTCAAGAAGCCAAAGAGATGTTCCAAGCTCAATCCCAACTCTACAATCACACCTTCAACTTCATGTCTTCCATGTCTCTCAAATGCGCGGTCCAACTCCGCATCCCCGATGTCATACACGACCACAAGCGACCCATGACCCTCCTTGAGCTAGCCTCAGAGCTCCGAATCCACCCGTCCAAAATGACTTGTCTTTACCGCCTCATGCGTGTTTTGGTTCACTCGGGCATTTTCGTAGAGACGCTTGTTCCCAAGAACGGAGAGGAAGAAGAAGAAATTAAGGCTTATGTCTTGACACCACCTTCGTGTTTGCTTCTGAATGATAAGGTCACGGGGCTCTCGCCATTTGTGGCGATCATGCTGGATCCGGCTCTTGTGAGTCCTTGGCATTTTCTTGGAGATTGGCTCCAAGGAAATAAACATGACGTTTGTAGAGACAAATTAAACAATCCTTTTGAAGCTGCGCATGGAGTCAATATATGGGACTATGGGAGGAAGAATCCCGAATTTGGGAATACATTCAACAGAGCAATGGCCGGCGATTCTCAGTTGATGAATTTGATAATTAAGGATTATAAAGAGATCTTTGAAGGGATAAATTCTTTGGTGGATGTCGGAGGCGGCACGGGAACCATGGCAAGGATAATCTCTGAGGTGTGTCCGGGGTTGAAGTGTACGGTGCTTGATCTCCCGCACGTGGTTGCCGGCTTGCCAGAGAGTGAGAATGTGAAGTTCGTTGGTGGTGATATGTTTGAGTCCCTCCCTTCTGCAGATGCTGTTCTACTCAAGGTATGCACTATAGCATTTTACTTTATAAATTAGATGTGGATATTAATTTGCACAGGATATTAGTTTGCACAATAAGTTGATTACTTCTGATTATTTGGAAAGAAACTAATTCGGCATCTCCGATACGTAATTTTCATTTTCATAAAGATTACCCAATATAGGACATTGATTTATTTTAAAAACAAACACTATGCTAGATTCAATTCATTGTCAAACTGTAAAATAAATGTGTTCCGAAGAAGTAAAAAAAAAATGATTATAATGAAACTTATGCTCCTCTTGCTAGATTAGAAGCTGAATGTTTATTACTTGATGCATGTTTCCACAATTTCAAGCTTTATCAAATGAATGTGAAAAGTGCATTCCATAACATTTAGGGAAAAAGCCACTAAACATCCCAAACTTTCTTCAAAGTGACAAATTTATCCTAAAATTTTTTTCATTATACAAAAAACCCAAAACTTTGCTAATTATGACACATTTATCCCATACTCTATGGTTAAGGGCATTTTCGTCGTATTTTTTTGCCTTTTTCTTATCTTATATTTTTTTTCCTTTTTTCTTCTTCTCTCTTCCCTTTGTCGTCCAAGGAAGCCAGACTCAGGCGAGGGCTACCCCCGCCTGGGTGTTGCCCTTGCCAGCCTAGGCGAGTGCGACCTTCACCTGGGTCGAGAGAGGACAGCCCTCGCTAGATCAAGTGAGGGCCACCCTCGCCTGATGCCACCTAGGCCGGATTTGGCGAGGGCCACCCTTGCTTGCGTCGAGTGAGGGCTGTCCTCGCCTGACCCAGGCAAGGGCCACCTAGGTGAGGGCGGCCCTTGCCTGAGTCCAGCTTCCCTCTGCCAAGCCGGCGGTGAAAAGAGAGAAGAAGAAGAAGAAAAAAGAAAAAGATTTTTTTTTTTAAAATGTAAAAGACGAAAATACCTTATAGTTTGGGGTAAATATATTACATGGATACAAATTTAGGATTTCTTGTGTCACGAAAAAAAGTTTGGGATAAATACGTCACAGTTAGTAAAATTTGAGGTTTTTTGTGTTATAAAAAAAAGTTTGGGGTAAATTTGTCACTTTGGCTAAAAATGATTGCTTGTATTGAATATGGAATATATGATAAAATTTGACTCTTCACATTGGTTTAAAATTTATGTTTGTTTTGCGAAAATGAATGATTTATAAATTATTTTCCTAAAAATGAATGTTTATATTGTTTATAGAAATGAATGAAAGAAAAATATTTTATCATCCACAAAAACATATAAATAGAAATTATCTTTAATAATGAAAAAATTAATTATGCCAGGCGATGTAAATGTTTATTTTTAGGAAAATATTTTCCAAATTATTGAATTTTGACTAAATAAATGGGCCTATATAATGTAATGTTTGGATTATTTACCCAAGCTTGGCTTGTGTTTTAACCTTTTCAAGAACTTAGTGAGTTATTTATGGCTTAGTTATTCAAAGTTGGAGCTTCAGGTCATGTTCCTAGTGAAATAAATTTCTAGTTTGCCTCCGGGATAGATCCCTGTTGATGCCATTGTTGAAAAGGTTAGAAAATTCCATTGTGGTCGCATTCAAGTACTTATATAACGCAACGAAAGTTACATGAGACTTTAGAGTTTGAAAAGTCTTATTCTTTTGCATAGTTTCTACTAATTACTTGGATGTACTTGTTGATGATATAGTTGATGTTACACGCTTGGAGCGATGAGGACTGTGTGAAGGTGCTGCGAAAATGCAGGGAAGCAATCGCTGGCAAGAACAACGAGCAAGGGAAGGTGATAATCATAGACATTGTGATAGGCGAGACTCGGGATGACGATGCTGAAACAACTGCGACAAAGCTCTTTTTCGATATGCTGATGATGATGATGGTCACTGGAAGAGAGAGGACCGAGAATACGTGGAAAGAACTTTTCTCGAAGGCTGGCTTTAGTCAGTACAAGATAAATCCTATGTTTGGATTAAGGTCTCTCATTGAAGTCTTTCCTTAGGGATTCAAATTACGTCTATTTGCAAGCACCGCTTGTAACTTCGTTAAGATTTATACTATATATGTACTAAGAAGTGGTAATAATCTTGTTTGATATTGAAATGACATTTAGTTATGGATTTTAATTATGTATGAATATATATGGCACTCATACCACGACAAATATATACAAATAATTTTACATTGAAAGTGAACTAACATTGATACTAAATACTTTGGTGAATTGAATGAACCTCCCTCCTTTTCTTGGCCCGATCTATTTAAGTAATTACTGATCAAAAGATACCTACACTTGAAGCTTTCTTTTTTTTTTTGAAAAAATTGTTCAAAAAGTCCTAAACATATTGCACTTTTGTCAATTCAATTATAAACCTTTTACTTTCACCAATTCAGTCTTCAGCATTTTCATTTCTTGCCAATTTAGTCAATCTGGCCAATTTTGATATTAAATTGCTGACGTGGGTGGCCAGCACTGATGTGGTACTTTTTAAATAATATTCTAATAATATTTTGAACTTTTTTTTTTATTACTTTTTTGGTTTTTTTTTGGGTTTTGGATCTAGCTGTCAAGGGCCGGTGACCCTTTCCGGACACAGGCAAGGGCCGGCTGACCCTCACTAGCTCTATGAGAGGTCATCGTGCCCCTTGCCGATGAAGGCCAGGGCGCAAGAGACCTCGCCTAGAAATAGCGAGGGGTGCGATGCCCTCGCCAAAGTAGGCCAAGCGATAAATGTATTATTTTTACTGATTGTACACGAATTTAGATAAAAAATATTAAGGTATCTCGCATTATTCAATTTAAACAGTAAGCGATATTCATGTGAATTTGCTGAAGTAATGTTCGGGATACTGTGATTGGATCATTAAACTGGTCTATAAAGGAATATGGCTTGTTGTATAAGTGAACATCTTGTAAAAGTGAATTTATAACATCAAATATAAACTTTATAGATTATTTAGCAAACGGTATCTCAATTTAGAAAACCCATCATATTTAAAGAGGAAAAAATAGATCTATTTCTCATCTCCTAAGATAGCTATTGTTGAAAGGAATGAGGAATAATGCCTGATTTTCCCTTACCGAGACTTGTTGATGTGGGATGAATTTGTCCACCCCACAACTTATAGTTTACACGCCTCTCATTTCAACGTGCCAATTGAATGGTCCAATTAAGTATGTGCCAGAAGCTCCCCGATCTTATCACTTCTGGTCGGATAATGAATCCATTTCTAGTTTCCTTTTCTGAACCTATACAAGCAAAACCTAAGAGGCCGAAAAGTCAGCCGAAAAGTCAGTGAACCGCCTTCTCTCGCGGGATAAAAGCCGTGTCTATGAACTTATTCCATCGACTTCTCTACAGAAACAAATTGATCCCTATTTGCAAGCACCGCTTGTAACTTCGTTAAGATTTATACTATATATGTACTAAGAAGTGGTAATAATCTTGTTTGATATTGAAATGACATTTAGTTATGGATTTTAATTATGTGTAAATATATATGGCACTCATACCACGACAAATATATACAAATAATTTTACATTGAAAGCGAACTAACATTGATACTAAATACTTTGGTGAATTGAATGAACCTCCCTCCTTTTCTTGGCCCGATCTATTTAAGTAATTACTGATCAAAAGATACCTACACTTGAAGCTTTCTTTTTTTTGAAAAAATTGTTCAAAAAGTTCTAAACGTATTGCACTTTTGTCAATTCAATTATAAACCTTTTACTTTCACTAATTCAGTCTTAAACCTTTTCATTTCTTGCCAATTTAGTCAATCTGGCCAATTTTGATATTAAATTGCTGACGTGGTACTTTTTAAATAATATTCTAATAATATTTTGAACTTTTTTGGTTTTTTTTTTTGGGTTTTGGATCTGGCTATCGAGGGCCGATGACCCTTTCCGGACACAGGCGAGGGCCGGCTAACCCTCACTAGCTCTATGAGAGGTCATCGTGCCCCTTGCCGATGAAGGCCAGGGCGCAAGAGACCTCGCCTAGAAATAGCGAGGGGTGCGATGCCCTTGCCAAAGTAGGCCAAGCGATAAATGTATTATTTTTACTGATTGTACACTAATTTAGAAAAAAAAAATATTAAGGTATCTCGCATTCTTCAATTTAAACAGTAAGTGATATTCGTGTGAATTTGCTGAAGTAATGTTCAGGATACTGTGATTGGATCATTAAACCGGTCTATAAAGGAATATGGCTTGTTGTATAAGTGAACATCTTGTAAAAGTGAATTTATAACATCAAATATAAACTTTATAGATTATTTAGCAAACGGTATCTCAATTTAGAAAACCCATCATATTTAAAGAGGAAAAAATAGATCTATTTCT
Organism: Eucalyptus guilfoylei; assembly: GCA_016097605.1. NCBI lineage: Eukaryota > Viridiplantae > Streptophyta > Magnoliopsida > Myrtales > Myrtaceae > Eucalyptus > Eucalyptus guilfoylei. The sequence goes on from CM027864.1 coordinate 32,260,781, forward strand.
CATCTCCTGAGATAGCTATTGTTGAAAGGAATGAGGAATAATGCCTGATTTTCCCTTACCGAGACTTGTTGATGTGGGATGAATTTGTGCACCCCACAACTTATAGTTTACACGCCTCTCATTTCAACGTGCCAATTGAATGGTCCAATTAAGTATGTGCCAGAAGCTCCCCGATCTTATCACTTCTGGTCGGATAATGAATCCATTTCTAGTTTCCTTTTCTGAACCTATACAAGCAAAACCTAAGAGGCCGAAAAGTCAGCCGAAAAGTCAGTGAACCGCCTTCTCTCGCGGGATAAAAGCCGTGTCTATGAACTTATTCCATCGACTTCTCTACAGAAACAAATTGATCCCTATTTGCAAGCACCGCTTGTAACTTCGTTAAGATTTATACTATATATGTACTAAGAAGTGGTAATAATCTTGTTTGATATTGAAATGACATTTAGTTATGGATTTTAATTATGTATAAATATATATGGCACTCAAACCACGGAAAATATATACAAATAATTTTACATTGAAAGCGAACTAACATTGATACTAAATACTTTGGTGAATTGAATGAACCTCCCTCCTTTTCTTGGCCCCATCTCTTTAAGTAATTATTGATCAAAAGATACCTACACTTGAAGCTTTCCTTTTTTTTTTTTGAAAAAATTGTTCAAAAAGTCCTAAATATATTGCACTTTTGTCAATTCAATTATAAACCTTTTACTCTCACCAAATCACTCTTAAACCTTTTCATTTCTTGCCAATTTAGTCAATCTAGCCAATTTTGATTTGAAATTGTTGACGTGGGTGGCCGGCACTGACGTGGTACTTTTTAAATAATATTCTAAGAATATTTTGAACTTTTTTTTAATTACTTTTTATTACTTTTTTGGCTTTTTTTTTTTGGGTTTTGGATCTGGCCGTCGAGGGCCGATGACCCTTTTCAGACACAGGCGAGGGCCGGCCGACCCTCACTAGCTCTATGAGAGGTCATCGCGCCCCTTGCCGATGAAGGCTAGGACGCAAGATGTTGGTGAAATCTTCCTTCGGTATTTTGAAGCCGACAAAACGTTTCCCAGTCTGAAGACTTCCAGACTGAAGATCACCAAACTCAAGATTTAAAGTCTGCCCTCGTTGACAGTTTCTAGATCGTCGAAGAAGTCTTATCCAGATACGAGGTTATCCTTAAGGATTTGATTCGATTGGTCAAATATTATCTCACGGTTGGAGAAGGCATATAAAGATCTATTATTCGTGTGACAAGTAAATCGAGTAAGACAGATCTGTGGATTAGCGAAGTATTCTTGGAAGGTTCTACTTATAGAAACCTAGATCTTGATTGTATGGGCGAACAAGATTGGTGGGCTATCTTCATATTCCTTAAATAACGCGAGATCTCCCTAATTGATTCAGTCCAATGGGTAGATTGGACGAACTCCTTTGGAAGGTGCCAACGGTTATGTAGGCATGGGAGAGTATAAAAGGAAGACACTCTAGTTGTTTGAATGTGTGTGAGTTAGAAAAATTTCAAAGTCTGAAACTCCTTACTCTTTACTATTTCATTTGTTGAGCATACATCTATACTCAAAAGAGAAAATTTTGTGAGACCTCGAGGAAGTGTAGTAGAGTCTATGCATTGTGTATTCGAGGACGTGAGATTGTAACATCTCTTTTGTTTCATAGTGAAATCCAGCCGGTGGGCTGTTAGTGTGGGAGAGTGGACGTAAGCTTGGTCTAAGCCGAACCACTATAAACTCTGTGTTTTGATTCTCTTTCCTTATCTCTTTACTTAATCCGTAGTTTTGTCTATTTATTTATACTATTTTGTATCCTTGTTCTGAATTAAGTCTTTAAGAGAAGCAGAAATTGTTTTTACACCTATTCACCCCCTCTAGGTGTTCATACTAGCACTTTCAATTAGTATTAGAGCTCGTGTACTCATTCATTTGAATTGTTTTTACTTCAGAGTTAAAGATCCATGGTTAGTATGTTGGCTCCAGGATTGGTTGAAGGTCAAAGCAACACAAGATCGCCTTATTTCGATGGAAAAGAATACAACATATGGAAAAACAAGATGAAGGCATTCCTAAGATTGAAAGATCGTTTGGAATGGGATGTGGTAGATAAAGGAATCATTCCTAAAGCTACAATCTTAGAAAGAAGGAAAGAGGTTACAGAGGCTAGCGATATGACTCAAGAAGAGATAACCAAGAGACAAACTCTTGATGCAAAAGCTATTTACTCCTTATATTATGCTTTATCTCCTACTGAGTATAACAGAATATCTTCCTGCAAAACAACTAAAGAAGTTTGGAATAGACTGCATATTACTTATGAAGGAACAGATCGAGTAAAAGAAACCAGAATCAATATTCTGCTCGGTCAATATGAAGCCTTCAAAATGAAGCCAACAGAATCTATTACTGATATGTTTAGCCGTTTTACAGAAATTGTGAATGGTCTTGAATATCAAGGTCAACCAATTTCAGGACCCATGAAGGTGAACAAATTGCTGCGTAGACTCTCCAAAGAGTGGAATCACATAAAGACTTCAATAAGGGAAACACAAAGGATCATACCACTTTCTGTTGATGAATTAGTTGGAACACTTCAGTCCTATAAAGTAGAGCAAATCAATGAAGAATAAGATCACAAAGGTAAGAAGTCTATTGCTTTAAAATCTAACGAAGATTCTGATGATACAGATTTTGAAGATGACATGGACGATGAAGAACTTGCTCTCATGATAAAAAAAATTCAGGAAACTGAATAAAAATGGAAGAAGGTTCAATTGGAAGAAACGAAGCTCTCAAAGATTTCAAAACAAACCAGATGAGGATAGTGATTCAAATAAAGATGTGATTTGTTTTGAATGCAAGAAAAATGGACACATAAGACCTAACTGTCCCTTGCTGAAGAAAAAGAGAGGAAAATCTGAGAAATACAGAAAGGCACTGAAAGTAGAAACTTAGAGTGATATTGAATGCGAAGAGAGTGATGATGATTATGCCAATATTTGTTTAATGGCAAAATCAGAATCAGAATCAGAATCAGACTCAGACTCTGAAATTCATACAGAGTCAGATTCAGACAGTGAAATCGAGGTAAGTAATTCAAAAATCCCTGTTAAAGTCTCAAAGTACATTAATGAACTATGTCTTAGTCTCAAAGTCTCTCTTAAGAGGATTTCCGAACTAAAAAGGGAAAATATTACACTGAAGCAACATGAAACTTTATAGAAAGACAAGTTTGAAAATACGAATAGAAGTTTCATTACTCTAAAAGAAAATGCAGATTCTCTTTCAAAAGAAAACACACTTTTGAAAAATGACATTTCAATCATTTCAAAAAGGTTTTCTATGGGATCTGAAAAATTGGAAAAGATTCTTTCAGTACAAAGACCTTACTTTAATGAATCAGGATTAGGAATGACCTCTGAAACCATTCCTTTAATTGATTTTTCAAAAGTAAATGAAAGAATCAAACAGAGACCAACAAAAACCTTTTACAAGAATCATTTTCAAAAGATCTTTGGAAAACCTGTTGGTCGAAGTGCTCTTAAATGTTCTAAGTGTAGTAGCTCAGAACACTTTGAGAAAGAATGTCCTATGGTTTGGAAGCCTGTTAAGAAGGATTGTGCAAAGACTGTTTATAGTACTAACTCAACTGGACCCAAGGAAGTGTGGGTACGAAAGAAAGCTTGAGTTTCCTTTTTATTTGCAGGTCACTATCAAGAAAAATGTAAAATGATATTTGGATAGTGGCTGCTCAAGACATATGACTGGAGATTCAAATTGTTTTATCAAGCTTACACAAGTAACAGGAGGGAAAATTTCCTTTGGCGGAAACAGCAAATGAAGAATTATTGGAAGTGGAACTGTAAAAATTGAAAGTCTCATAATCAACAACGTCTCTTCAGTGGAAGGACTCAACTACAACTTGCTCAACATCAGCCAATTATGCGACATTGGATTCAAGATCAATTTTCAAGAAGGAATATGTTCTAGCACTAGTAAAGATCTTTCACAATCCTTCACTGGGCAAAGACATGGGAATATCTATCTTTTGGATATTAATCCAAAAATATTTCAATGTCTAATCTCAATCCAAGTTGAAGCTAATGTCTGGCATCAAAAGCTTGGTCATATCAACATGAAGCAAATTGCCAAGATCTCTTCAAAGAAGTTTGTTCGTGGACTTCCTAATATGAAATATCAAAAATCTGACTTATGCACACCTTGTGTATTAGAAAACAGGTGATAAATTCCTTTAAACCAATAAATCAAATTTCCACCAATCGTGTACTGCAGCTCCTGCATATGGATATATTTGGACCAATGAGAACTCAAAGCATTGGTAGAAAGAAATATTGCCTAGTAATAGTGGATGATTATTCACGATTTACTTGGTTTTACTTTTTAGCAAGTAAGTCTGAAACCTTCTCCTTCTTTTCAAAGTTTGCCAAGAAAATTTAGAATGTAAAAGGGTATGCTATTTCAAGTATTCGGACAGACCATGGTGGTGAGTTTGAAAATCAAGACTTTACCTCATTTTGTGAAGAATCTGGTTTTAAGCATATGTTCTATTCTCCTTACACTCCTGAACAAAATGGAGTTGTGGAAATGAAGAATAGATCTTTGCAAGAAATGGCTAGAACTCTTTTAATTGAAAGCAATATTTCTTCTCGTTTTTGGGCTGAAGCTGTTTCTACAACTTGTTATATTATTAACAGAGTTGTCTCAAGGCCAATTCTGGAGAAAACTCCCTATGAGTTATTCAAAGGAAAGAAGCCAATTGTTTTTTACTTCCATGTGTTTGGTTGCAAATGTTTTATTTTGAAAAATGCAAATGATCGAATTGATAAGTTTGAAGAAAAGTCGGACGAAGGAATCTTCCTTGGATATTCAACTTCCAGCAAAGCATACAGAGTATACAACAAGAATACTCCATATATGGAAGAATCAATGAATGTCAAATTTCAAGATTCATTGCAAAATCAACCAGTCCAGACTCAACTCGAAGAATCTGAACCTGCTCCAAACTCTACAAAGTCTACCTTCCCTGAAGCAGCTTAGACTATAGAAGGACAACATGATTCAAATGCGGAAGAATCAAATGAAGAGCAAGATCAGCAATCTGTCAAACTAACCAGCAACTAGAAGCACAAGTCTAGTCATCCCAAAGAACTCATTATTGGTAACATTGATGAAGGAATTCGTACAAGATCCAAAAGACATGAAGAGTCTAGCGCTGTGGCTCTTGTTTCTGAAATAGAACCCAAAAGTATAGAAGAAACTTTATCTGATAAAAGCTGGATTGAAGCTATGCAAGAAGAGCTCACACAGTTCAGTGTTAACGAGGTTTGGGAATTAACTCCTAAACCGAAAGGAAAATCTGTTATTGGAGCAAAATGGGTTTTTAGGAATAAGATGGACGAAAGAGGAAAAGTTATAAGGAACAAAGCAAGACTCGTGGCCAAAGGATATACACAAGAAGAAGGGATAGACTATGATGAGACTTACGCACCAGTAGCAAGGTTAAAAGCAATTAGATTATTACTTATTTTTGCTTGTTATAAGAATTTCAGGTTATTCCAAATGGACGTTAAAAGCGCATTCCTGAATGGATTTATCCAAGAAGAAGTCTATGTGGAACAACCTCCCGGTTTTGAAGACCCAAAGAAGCCAGATTTAGTATTCAGATTGAAAAAGGCTCTATATGGTTTAAAGCAAGCACCTCGAGCTTGGTACGACAGGTTAAGTAATTTCCTAACTCAAAATGGTTTTGCCAAAGGAAAAGTGGATACAACTCTATTTATCAAAAGAGAAGGTGAAAATTTTTTGCTTGCTCAAATTTATGTTGATGATATAAGTTTTGGCTTTCTTAACGAAAGTCTTTGCAAGAAATTCTCTAAGACTATGCAGGATGAATTTGAAATGAGCATGATGGGTGAATTATCCTTCTTTCTCGGTTTACAAGTAAAGCAATTGAAGGAAGGGATTTTCATTCACCAAGAAAAATATGCTAAAGAACTTGTTAAAAAGTTCGGTTTACAAAATTGCAAAAAAGTTGAAATTCCAATGTCTAGTTCTTTGAAGCTGGATAAAGATGAAGGAGGAAAGAAAGTTGACCAGAAACTTTACAGGAGTATTAGTGGTTCACTTCTTTATCTTACTGCTTCGAGACCTGAAATTTTGTTTAGTGTTTGCATATGTGCCAGATTTCAATCAGACCCAAAAGAATCTCATCTAAGTGCTATTAAACGCATCATCAAATACGTTGCAACATCTTCAAAGATAGGTCTATGGTATCCTTAAGAAGGAGACTTTACTCTCCTTGGATATTCAGATGCAGATCTAGCAGGTTGCAGAGTTGAAAGGAAGAGTACTTTTGGTACTTGTCAATTGCTCGGTAATAGGACAGTATCTTGGTTTTCAAGGAAACAAAATGCAGTAGCCCTTTCAACAGCAGAGACTTTTCAAGACTGCTGGAAATTCTTTTGGATGTGTGGAATCAGCAATATGCTATGAGTTTTGAGATGCTGGATCTTAAGAACGCTGTTAAGGCCACTTTAGTGTCTCTTCATGATCAGTTAAATACCCTGAAGAATCAAGTTCAGTCTAACGTGTAGGGTGAAGAATTTCAGGCGCTGAAGCAAAGTTTTGACAAGCTTGAAAAGACAGTGCACTCAATGGGAGAATACGAGCTTGTTCGCTTACCCAAGCAGCCTTAACTCTTGATCTTTTCAATCTATCTCTTTTTGATTGTCTCCACTTTTTGCTGTTGACAAAAAGGGGGAGATGTTTATGCAGATTTTTTTTTTATTTTTTATGTTTGTTTGTTTGGACTTTATCTTGTTTGGTGTGTTTTTCTGTTTTGGACTGATTTGGATTACAGAGACTTGCTAAGTAACTTAAGCTATTATTGATTATGCTAAAGATAGTTGTGATTGGAGGACTAACATGTTTTCTGTGGTTGCAGATTCGCTTCTATCTTTTTCTAATCTTTAATAATATTTGTTCAAGAAAATCTTGATTTGCTTAAGTGTTGTAGGTTAGAATGTCTAAATATGCAGAAAAGTTTTGTCACCATCAAAAAGGAGGAGATTGTTGGTGAAATCTTCCTTCGGTATTTTGAATTTGACAAAACGTTTCCTAGTCTGAAGACTTCCAGACTAAAGATCGCCAGACTCAATATTTAAAGTCTGTCCTCGTTGACAGTTTCTAGATTGTCGAAGAAGTCTTATCCAGATACGAGGTTATCCTTAAGGATTTGATTCGATTGGTCAAAGATTATCTCACGGTTGGAGAAGGCATATAAAGATCTAGTATTCGTGTGAGAAGTAAATCGAGAAAGACAGATCTGTGGATTAGCGAAGTATTCTTGGAAGGTTCTACTTATGGAAACCTAGATCCTGATTGTATGCGCGAACATGATTGGTGGGCTATCTTCATATTCCTTAAATAATGCGAGATCTCCCTAATTGATTCGGTCCAACGGGTAGATTGGACGAACTCTTTTGGAAGGTGCCAACGGTTATGTAGGCATGTGGGAGTATAAAAGGAAGACACTTTAATTGTTCGAATATGTGCGAGATAGAAAAATTCCAAAGTTTGAAGCTCCTTACTCTTTGCTATTTCATTTGTTGAGCATACATCTGTACTCAAAAGGGAAAATTTTGTGAGACCTCGAGGAAGTGTAGTAGAGTCTTTGCATTGTGGATTCGAGGACGTGAGATTGTAACATCTCTTTTGTTTCATAGTGAAATCCAGCCGGTGGGCTGTTAGCGTAGGAGAGTGGACGTAGGCTTGGTCTAAGCCGAACCACTATAAACTTTGTGTTTTGATTCTCTTTCCTTATCTCTTTACTTAATCCGTAGTTTTTTCTATTCATTTATACTATTTTGTATCCTTGTTCTGAATTAAGTCTTTAAGAGAAGCAGAAATTGTTTTTACACCTATTCACCCCCCTCTAGGTGTTTATTCTAGCACTTTCACAAGAGACCTCGCCTAGAAATAGCGAGGGGTGCGACGCCCTCACCAAAGTAGGCCAAGCGATAAATGTATTAAGGTGAGGGCGCAAGAGACCTCCCCTAGAAATAGCAAGGGGTGCGATGCCCTCGCCGAAGTAGGCCAAGCGATAAATGTATTATTTTTACTGATTGACACTAATTTAGAAAAAAAAAATATTAAGGTATCTTGCATTCTTCAATTTAAACAGTAAGCGATATTCGTGTGAATTTGCCGAAGTAATGTTCAGGATATTGTGATTGGATCATTAAACCGGTCTATAAAGGAATATGGCTTGTTGTATAAGTGAACATCTTGTAAAAGTGAATTTATAACGTCAAATATAAACTTTATAGATTATTTAGCAAAAGGTATCTCAATTCAGAAAACCCATCATATTTTAAGAGTAAAAAAATAGATCTATTTCTCATCTCCTGAGATAGCTATTGTCGAAAGGAATGAGGAATAATGCGTGATTTTCCCTTACCGAGACTTGTTGATGTGGGATGAATTTGTCCACCCCACAACTTATAGTTTACACGCCTCTTATTTCAACGTGCCAATTGAATGGTCCAATTAAGCATGTGCAAGAAGCTCCCCGATCTTATCACTTCTGGTCGGCTAATGAATCCATTTATAGTTGTCCTTTTTTGAACATATACAAGCAAAACCTAAGAGGCCGAAAAGTCAGTGAACCGCCTTCTCTTGCGGGATAAAAGCCGTGTCTATGAACTTATTCCATCGACTTCTCTACAGAAACAAATTGATCCCTCTGTTATCTCAACCGAGTGATTTCCGAATCGTCAAGTCTTGTTCACAACCAAACCATGCATCATCCCAGTCGTTCTCAAGAAGCCAAAGAGATGTTCCAAGCTCAATCCCAACTCTACAATCACACCTTCAACTTCATGTCTTCCATGTCTCTCAAATGCGCGGTCCAACTCCGCATCCCCGATGTCATACACGACCACAAGCGACCCATGACCCTCCTTGAGCTAGCCTCAGAGCTCCGAATCCACCCGTCCAAAATGACTTGTCTTTACCGCCTCATGCGTGTTTTGGTTCACTCGGGCATTTTCGCAGAGACGCTTGTTCCCAAGAACGGAGAGGAAGAAGAAGAAATTAAGGCGTATGTCTTGACACCACCTTCGTGTTTGCTTCTGAATGATAAGGTCACGGGGCTCTCGCCATTTGTGGCGATCATGCTGGATCCGGCTCTTGTGAGTCCTTGGCATTTTCTTGGAGATTGGCTCCAAGGAAATAACCATGACGATTGTAGAGACAAATTAAACAATCCTTTTGAAGCTGCGCATGGAGTCAATTTATGGGACTATGGGAGGAAGAATCCCGAATTTGGGAATACATTCAACAGAGCAATGGCCGGCGATTCTCAGTTGATGAATTTGATAATTAAGGATTATAAAGAGATCTTTGAAGGGATAAATTCTTTGGTGGATGTCGGAGGCGGCACGGGAACCATGGCAAGGATAATCTCTGAGGTGTGTCCGGGGTTGAAGTGTACGGTGCTTGATCTCCCGCACGTGGTTGCCGGCTTGCCAGAGAGTGAGAATGTGAAGTTCGTTGGTGGTGATATGTTTGAGTCCCTCCCTTCTGCAGATGCTGTTCTACTCAAGGTATGCACTATAGCATTTTACTGTCATAAATTAGATGTGGATATTAATTTGCACAATAAGTTGATTACTTCTGATTATTTGGAAAGAAACTAATTCGGCATCTCCGATACGTAATTTTCATTTTCATAAAGATTACCCAATATAGGACATTAATTTATTTAAAAAAAAAAAACACTATGCTAGATTCAATTCATTGTCAAACTGTAAAATAAATGTGTTCCGAAGAAGTAAAAAAATGATTATAATGAAACTTATGCTCCTCTAGCTAGATTAGAAGCTGTATGTTTATTACTTGATGCATGTTTCCACAATTTCAAGCTTTATTAAATGAATGTGAAAAGTGCATTCCACAACAGTTACGGAAAAAGCCAATAAACATCCCAAACTTTCTTCAAAGTGACAAATTTATACTAAATTTTTTTTCGTGATACAAAAAACCCAAAACTTTGCTAATTATGACACATTTATCCCATACTCTATGGTTAAGGGCATTTTCGTCTTTTTTTTTCCTTTTTCTTATTTTATTTTATTTTTCATTTTTTCTTCTTCTCTCTTCCCTCTGTCGTCCAGGGAAGCCGGACTCAGGCGAGGGCTGCCCTCGCCTGGGTGTTGCCCTCGCTAGCCTAGGCGAGTGCGACCTTCACCTGGGTCGAGTGAGGACAACCCTCGCTAGATCAAGTGAGGGCCACCCTCGCCTGATGCCACCTAGGTTGGATTTGGCGAGGGCCACCCTTGCTTGCGTCGGGTGAGGGCTGTCCTCGCCCGACCCAAGCAAGGGCCACCCAGGTGAGGGCGGCCCTTGCCAGAGTCTAGCTTCCCTCCGCCAAGCCGGCGGAAGGAAGAGAGAAGAAGAAGAAAAAAAAAGAAAAAGATTTTTTTTTAAAATGTAAAAGACAAAAATACCTTATAGTTTGGGGTAAATATATTACATGGATACAAATTTAGGATTTTTTGTGTCACGAAAAAAAGTTTGAGATAAATATGTCATAGTTAGTAAAATTTGAGGTTTTTTGTGTCAAAAAAAAAAGTTTGGGGTAAATTTGTCACTTTGACTAAGGTTTAAAGTTTTTGGTGGCTTTTTCTCTAATAGTTATAACAAATGAGAAGTGTTTATAAAACAGTCACCAGGTTTTGAAGAACCAAGAAAGCAGACTATATCTACAAACCCTCAAAGGCTCAATATGGAATGAAGCAAGTGTTAGAAGTTTGGTTGAGAAAGGATTTGATAAAAGTGAGGTGGACACAAAACTGATTATAAAGAAGGAAGATAAAGATATCTTACGGGTTCAAATCTGTGTCGATTAACAAGTAAATATATTTAGCTCAATTGACGATATTTTGTGAAGAGTGTTGCCAATGTTATGCAGAACGAGTTTGAACTGAACATGTGGGGGAACTAAACTTCTTCCCTGAACTCCAAGTGAAGTAAACAAAAGGTTGCACACTCACATATCATAGAAATCTTCAAGGAAATGAGGTAGAAACTCCCGTGGTTTATTTTCCAAAAACTTGATAATGATGAAAAAGGAAATGAGGTAGATTCTAAACTTTGTAGAAGCATGATGTGTTCTCTTCTACATTTCACTGTCTCTAGACCGGATATTTGGTTTGGTGTTTGCATATGTTTAAGAATTCAATCAAATCCTAAAGAATCTCCCAAGTGCCTCATCAAATGTATTTCAACTTTTCGAGAACTTGGCTTGTGGCACCCCAAGCGCTCAGGTTTTCTCTATTGGGGTACTTTGATGCTGACTTAACTAGTTGTAATATTAATAGGAAAAACACATGCGGTACTTGTCAAATGAATGGGTATATGCTTGTATATTGGTTTTCGAAGAAGCAAAATGCCATTGCTTTGTCTAAGGTAAAAGCTAAGTATGTAGCACCATGGAGTTGCTGTATACAACTAATGTGGATGAGGCAATAATTGAATGATTTTGGAGTAAAAAGTACAAATATTCCCGTCATGTGTGACAAATACTTGTGTGATTTATCTAACAAAAAATCTCATACTTTGCTTAGAGCCAAGGTTACCTACATCATCATTAAATATGTGGTCATGTTTACAACGGAAGTATATGTTGACTGAAAGCATCGATTAGTTGGTATTCACTAAACCTCTCGGCAAAGCATGGCTTGAGCTTATTTAAAATGAGTTAAGAATCAGAGATCCATTCGATTAAAGGACTGTGATGTATAGAAGCACGTGAATCTATAAGCGTGCACCAATTACTTTTTTGCATAACTTTTATCTCTTCTCTATCATATCTCATCTAATCAAGATTTGCCGACTCACAAATCTGAAGAACCCAACGAAAGGGACCTCCCTTCTAAGTATTGCAATTTCCTAAAAATGATTGCTTGTATTGAATATGGAATATATGATAAAATTTGACTCTTCACGTTGGTTTAAATTTCTGTTTGTTTTGCGAAAATGAATGATTTATAAAATATCTTCCTAAAAATGAATGTTTATATTGTTTATAGAAATGAATGAAAGAAAAATATTTTATCATCCATAAAAACATATAAATAGAAATTATCTTTAATAATGAAAACATTAATTATGCCAGGTGATGTAAACGTTTATTTGTAGGAAAATATTTTCCAAATTATTGAATTTTGACAAAATAAATGGGCCTATATAATGTAATGTTTGGATTATTTACACAAGTTTGGCTTGTGTTTTAACCTTTTCAAGAACTTAGTGAGGTTATTTATGGCTTAGTTATTTAAAGTTGGAGCTTCAGGTCATGTTCCTAGTGAAATAAATTTATAGCTTGCCTCCGGGATAGATTCCTGTTGATGCCATTGTTGAAAAGGTTAGAAAATTCAAGTACTTATATAACGCAACGAAAGTTACGTGAGACTTTAGAGTTTGAAAAGTCTTCTTTTGCATAGTTTCTACTAATTACTTGGATGTACTTGTTGATGATATAGTTGATGTTACACGCCTGGAGCGATGAGGACTGTGTGAAGGTGCTGCGAAAATGCAGGGAAGCAATTGCTGGCAAGAACGACGAGCAAGGGAAGGTGATAATCATAGACATTGTGATAGGCGAGACTCGGGATGACGATGCTGAAACAACTGCGACAAAGCTCTTTTTCGATATGCTGATGATGATGATGGTCACTGGAAGAGAGAGGACCGAGAATGCGTGGAAAGAACTTTTCTCGAAGGCTGGCTTTAGTCAGTACAAGATAAATCCTATGTTTGGATTAAGGTCTCTCATTGAAGTCTTTCCTTAGGGATTCAAATTACGCCTATTTGCAAGCACCGCTTGTAACTTCGTTAAGGTTTATACTATATATGTAATAAGAAGTGGCAATAATCTTGTTTGATATTGAAATGACATTTAGTTATGGATTTTAATTATGTATAAATATATATGGCACTCATACCACGACAAATATATACAAATAATTTTACATTGAAAGCAAACTAACATTGATACTAAATACTTTGGTGGATTGAATGAACCTCCCTCCTTTTCTTGGCCCCATCTCTTTAAGTAATTATTGATCAAAAGATACCTACACTTGAAGCTTTCTTTTTTTTTGAAAAAATTGTTCAAAAAGTCCTAAACATATTGCACTTTTGTCAATTCAATTATAAACCTTTTACTTTCACCAATTCAGTCTTAAACCTTTTCATTTCTTGCCAATTTAGTCAATCTGGCCAATTTTGATTTGAAATTGCTGACGTGGCTGACTGGCACTTACGTGGTACTTTTTAAATAATATTCTAATAATATTTTGAAATTTTTTCTATTACTTTTTTGGCTTTTTTTTGGGTTTTGGATCTGGCTGTCGAGGGCCGATGACCCTTTTCGGACACAGGCGAGGGCCGGCTGACCCTCACTAGCTCTATGAGAGGTCATCGTGCTCCTTGCTGATGAAGGCTAGGGCGCAAGAGACCTCACCTAGAAATAGCGAGGGGTGCGATGCCCTCGCCAAAGTAGGCCAAGCGATAAATGTATTAAGGCAAGGGCGCAAGAGACCTCCCCTAGAAATAGCGAGGGGTGCGATGCCCTCGCCAAAGTAGGCCAAGCGATAAATGTATTATTTTTACTGATTGACACAAATTTAGAAAAAAAAATTTTAAGGTATCTTGCATTGTTCAATCTAAACAGTAAGCGATATTCTTGTGAATTTGCCGAAGTAATGTTCAGGATACTATATTTGGATCATTAAACCGGTCTATAAAGGAATATGGCTAGCTGTATAAGTGAAAATTCAATAATAATGAATTTATAACGTCAAATATACACTTTATATATTATTAAGCAAAACCTATCTTGATTTAGTAAATCCATCATAATCTAAAGAGGAAAAGATAGATCTATTTCTCATCTCATGAGATAGCTATTGTTGAAAGGTATGAGGAATAATGCCTGATTTTGGCTTACCGAGACTTGCTGATGTGGGATGAATTAGTCCACCCCACAACTTATCGTTTACACACCTCTTATTTCAACGTGCCAATTGAATGGTCCAATTAAGCATTTGCAAGAAGCTCCCCGATCTTATCACTTCTGGTCGACTAATGAATCCATTTCTAGTTGTCCTTTTTTTGAACCTATACAAGCAAAACCTAAGAGGCCGAAAAGTCAGTGAACCGCCTTCTCTCGCGGGATAAAAGCCGTGTCTATGAACTTATTCCATCGACTTCTCTACAGAAACAAATTGATCCCTCTGTTATCTCAACCGAGTGATTTCCGAATCGTCAAGTCTTGTTCACAACCAAACCATGCATCATCCCAGTCGTTCTCAAGAAGCCAAAGAGATGTTCCAAGCTCAATCCCAACTCTACAATCACACCTTCAACTTCATCTCTTCCATGTCTCTCAAATGCGCGGTCCAACTCCGCATCCCCGATGTTATACACGACCACAAGCGACCCATGACCCTCCTTGAGCTAGCCTCAGAGCTCCGAATCCACCCGTCCAAAATGACTTGTCTTTACCGCCTCATGCGTGTTTTGGTTCACTCGGGCATTTTCGCAGAGACGCTTGTTCCCAAGAATGGAGAGGAAGAAGAAGAAATTAAGGCTTATGTCTTGACACCACCTTCGTGTTTGCTTCTGAATGATAAGGTCACGGGGCTCTCGCCATTTGTGGCGACCATGCTGGATCCAGCTCTTGTGAGTCCTTGGCAGTTTCTTGGAGATTGGCTTCAAGGAAATAACCATGACGATTGTAGAGACAAATTAAACAATCCTTTTGAAGCTGCGCATGGAGTCAATATATGGGACTATGGGAGGAAGAATCCCGAATTTGGGAATACATTCAACAGAGCAATGGCCGGCGATTCTCAGTTGATGAATTTGATAATTAAGGATAATAAAGAGATCTTTGAAGGGATAAATTCTTTGGTGGATGTCGGAGGCGGCACGGGAACCATGGCAAGGATAATCTCTGAGGTGTGTCCGGGGTTGAAGTGTACGGTGCTTGATCTCCCGCACGTGGTTGCTGGCTTGCCAGAGAGTGAGAATGTGAAGTTCGTTGGTGGTGATATGTTTGAGTCCATCCCTTCTGCAGATGCTGTTCTACTCAAGGTATGCACTATAGCATTTTACTGTCATAAATTAGATGTGGATATTAATTTGCACAATAGGTTGATTGCTTCTGATTATTTGGAAAGAAACTAATTTGGCACCTCCGATATGTAATTTTCATTTTCATAAAGATTATTAAAAAAAAAAACTGTATGCTAGATTCAATTCACTGTGAAACTCTAGCATAAATGTGTTCCCACGAAGTTAAAAAAAATGATTATAATGAAACTTATGATCCTGTTGCTAGATTAGAAGCAGTACGTTTATTACATGATGCATGTTTCCACAATTTCAAGCTTTATCAAATGAATGTGAAAAGTGCATTCCGTAACACTTATAACAAAGAAGAAGTGAATATAAAACAGTCACCAGGTTTTGAAGAACCAAGAAAGCAGATTATGTCTACAAACCCTCAAAGGCTCACTATGGAATGAAGCAAGCGTTAGAAGCTTGGTTGAGAATGGATTTGATACTAGTAAGGTGGACACATAACTAATTATAAAGAAGGAAGATAAAGATATCTTACTTTTCAAATCTGTGTCGATTAACAAGTAAATATATTTAGTTCAATTGACAATATTTTGTGAAGAGTTTTGCCAATGTTATGCAGAACGAGTTTGAAATGAAAATGTGGGGGAACTAAGTCCTTGGACTCCAAGTGAAGTAAACAAAAGGTTGCACACTCGTATATCATAGAAATCTGCAAGGAAATGATGTAGAAACTTCCATGATTTATTTTACAAAAACTTGACAATGATGAAAAAGGAAATGAGGTAGATTCTAAATTTTGTAGAAGCATGATATGATCTCTTCTACATCTCACTGCGTCTAGACCGGATATTTGGTTTGGTGTTTGCATATGTTTAAGGATTCAATCAAATCCTAAAGAATCTCCCAAGTGCATCATCAAATGTATTTCAACTTTTCTAGAACTTGGCTTGTGGCACCACAAGCGCTCAGATTTTCTCTATTGAGGTACTTTGATGCTGACTTAACCACTTGTAAGATTGATTGGAAAAACACATGCGGTACTTGTCAAATGAATGGGTGTATGCTTGTATATTGGTTTTCGAAGAAGCAAAAATCCATTGCTTTTGTTTAAGTTAAAAGCTGAGTATGTAGCACCATGGAGTTGCTGTATACAACTAATGTGGATGAGACAATAATTGAATGGTTTTGGAGTATAAAATACAAATATTCCTGTCATGTATGACAAATACTTGTGCGATTTATCTAACAAAAAATCTCATACTTTGCTTAGAGCCAAGGGTACCTACATCATCATTAAATTTGTAGTCATGTCTACAGAGGAAGTATATGTTGACTGAAAGCATCAATTAGTTGATATTCACTAAACCTCTTGACAAAGCATGCCTTGAGCTTATTTAAAATGAGTTAAGAATTAGTGATCCATTCGATTAAAGGACTGTGCTGTATAGAAGCACGTGAATCTATAAGCGTGCACCAATTACTTTTTTGCAGAAATTTTCTCTCTTCTCTATCATATCTCATCTAATCAAGATTTGCCGACTCATAAATCTGAAGAACCCAACGAAAGGGACCTCACTTCTAAGTATGGCGATTTCGGAGACCATAAGTCTTCTTCTGTTGCATAGTTTCTCTTAAGTAATTGGATGTATATGTTGATGATATAGTTGCTGTTACACGGTTGGAGAGATGAGGACTGTGTCAAGGTGCTGAGAAAATGCAAAGAAGCGATCGCTGGGAAGAGCGAGGAGCGAGGGAAGGTGATGATCATGGACATTGTGATAGGCAAGACCGAGGATGATGATGCCCAAACAACCGCGACAAAGCTTTTCTGTGATATGCTGATGATGACGGTAGGCCCTGGAAGAGAGAGGACTGAGAAAGAGTTGGAAAAATTTTTCTTGGAGGCTGGTTTCAGACGGTACAAGATAACTCCTATGTTTGAATTAAGGTCTCTAATTGAAGTCTTTCCTTAGGGTTTGAAATTGTGCCTATTTGCAAGCGCTGCTTGTGATTTCATTAAGAGTCCTACTATGTATGTGCTAAGAACTTGTACTAAATCTTGCTTGATATTTTATATGTTATATGCTTACAGATTATTAATGTCTGTAGATTTATATGACTGTATAAAGATTAATGTGTAAAAAGAATTTTACATTCAACGCGGCCTAATAATGAAATTATATTTTTCGGTGAATTAAATTAACCTGACCCCTTATTTTGGGCCCCATATCTTTAGGTAATAATTGGTCAAAGGATACCTATGCGTGAAGCCTTTATTTTACACACCTACATGGCTTGCTCTAGACCCTAACTTTTTATCCCATTTTAGTAAACTTAGGTTCTTGCATGACTGAAAAGCAGCATTGTGTGGAATTTTGATATATTAGTTGGTTAAATGATGTGGCAAATTAAAGTAGTCCATTAACAAGTGAGTCATATTCATTATTAAAAAAATTATATGATATTATCTAATAAAGCAATGGTAGGGATACTTTGACTTGTCAACTAAGTGATTCGGCACTTTTGTAACGGTAACTTATATTAATGTGCCCATTTAAGCACCCGAAAATGACTATGTCACATCACTAGATAAATGAATTTAGTAGAAATGTCTTTGTATGTCTAACATTATTTCACTTTGAGAGAATGACGCAAATGATTTATGAATTTTTTTTAATGTGCAATATAATTCAAAAACTTTAAATTTATTCAATGTGGTTATTGGACTTTTGATACATAAATATTTAACGTTGTTCTTCTAGATATTACACTAAATAAATTAAAAGTTCAGAGACGATATTATATATTAACTCGAAGTTTATGAATCATTTATATCATTTAACTTTTTACTTATTATTTACTTGTATTGTAAACTTAAATTAGGATGTCGTTCGTTATTCAATTTGAAAAGTAGGTGTATCCGGGTAAATTTGTCAAAGTAACGTTAGGAAAATGTGATTGGGCAAACGAAAGAAAAAAGGACATGAACTTTGAAAGGACGTATGACGAAAAGTCACAAGATCACGTGGTGCTTCGATGTTGTCCGATCTTGAAAACTATTCCTGTTTGTTGACTAGAAACTCCTCCGATCATATCACTTCTAGTCGAATAATAAGGTCCATTTTTAGTTGGTTTTTTATGGCATGTACTTGGAATTGGTCATACCAATGTCCAAATAAATGCTTTTATATACATGCTTCACTCAAGAGAATATATAGTCTCTTGCATAAAGCTATATTCAATCGTCAACCCGCCTCTCAAGCAAGGAACAAGCCATGTCTATCAAGTTATACCAGCGACTTCTTTACAGAACCAGGAATTTCTCCCTCTACCATCACAACCGAGTCACGCCCGATTCATCCAGTCTTGTTCACAACAAAACCGTGCATCATCTCAGCCACTCTCATGAAGCCAAAGAGATGTTCCAAGCTCAATCCCACCTCTACAATCACACCTTTAACTTCATCTCTTCCATGTCGCTCAAATGCGCGCTCCAACTCCGCCTCCCTGACGTCATTCACGACCACAAGCAACCCATGACGCTCCTCGAGCTAGCATCAGCACTCCGAATCCACCCATCCAAATCAACATGTCTTTACCGCCTCATGCGTGTTTTGGTTCACTCGGGTATTTTTGCAGAGACCCTCATTCTGAAGAATGGTGAAGAAGAAGAAGAAGAAGAAGAAGAAGAAGAAGAAGAAGAAGAAGAAGAAGAAGAAACAAAGGCTTATGTCATGACGCCTTCTTCGCGTTTGCTTCTGAGTGATAAGGTTGTGGGGGTCTCACCGTTTGTCGCGGCCATGCTCAATCCGGCTCTTGTGACTCCTTGGCATTTTCTTGGAGATTGGCTCCAAGGAAATAACGGTAACGATTGCAGAGACAAATTAATTAATCCTTTTATGGCTGCACATGGAGTCGATCTATGGGAATATGGGAGGAAGAATCCTGAATTTGGGAATACATTCAATAGAGCTATGGCCAGTGATTCTCAGATGATGAATCTGGTTATTCAGGATTGTAAAGAGATCTTTGAAGGGTTGAATTCTTTGGTGGACGTCGGAGGAGGCACGGGAATCGTGGCGAGGATAATCTCCGAGGCGTGTCCGGGTTTGAAGTGCACGGTGCTCGATCTCCCGCAGGTGGTTGCAGGCTTGCCGGATAGTGAGAATGTAAAGTTCGTTGGCGGTGACATGTTTGAGTCCATTCCTTCCACAGATGCGATTTTACTCAAGGTATGCACAACAGCATTTCATTGATGGCAATTGGCTGGTGGATCTTAATTTGCATATCAAGTCAATCGCTTCTAATTTGCTAATATGAGACGGTGGATTTTAAATTTTTTTGCCTGCGGTAATTCATTGTCGACGGAGTCAATATCGATCACTGACTATGTAATACGTTTCACATGGATTCATGTTATCCAAACACTTGGACATTAGTGAGTGGAACTTTCTAATGTTAGTCAACAAATTTAATGTCGCATTTATGAACTTTTGACTGTGGACTTAACATTTGAATTGTCTTTTGCATATTTCTATAAATTGTTGGATGCATCAATTATTGATCATAGATGATGTCATGAACATGCTTGTAGCGAAAAAGGATTTTGTGAACGAAGAGATAATTATAAAAAAAATCTTAAACATATTGTATAGATGTCAATTCAGTCTTAAATTTTTTGATTTGATCAATTTTGTCCTAGATTTTTTGATGATTCCGGCCAATTATGGCCTAAAACCTCTGAGAAGGATGCCAGCCATCTTACATATCATGGCAAAACTCTGATATTGATAATTTTATAATTTTTAAAAATATTTCTGATTTTTTCTTCTTCTATTTTGTTTTTAAATATAATTTATAATAATAAAAAAATAATTCACATTAGTGCCGATCATACTACATAAGAGGGCTGGTGCTTAGGTTAGTAATTTTTAGTCAAAATTGGCCAGAATGACTACATTAGCAAATCATCAAAATGTTTTGAGTTAAATTGGCCAAATTTAAAAATTTAAAATTAAATTGACATATGTACCATAAGTTTAAGACCTTTTTTTTTTTTTTTTTTGATAATTTTCCCACGAAATGTGTGAGTTTTAAAATCAATATCAACTGTTCTAAAAATTTAAGTCGCTCAATAAAACGTTATTAATATCTAAATATTTTAGCAAAACGGAGTGTCGAGATTCGAGTTTGTGACTTGCACTCTAATTAAATGTCAAATAAATTATTTTTCTCAAAAGTTTAATTCCAGTAGATAAATTTGTCGCATATGTTAAATAGAGGAATTTATATTGGAGATCTTCACTCTCCGTTGGCAAATTAATGTACTTTTCACATTCCACAGTGAAATTTTTCTATTGTCTAGTCTTCAGATTTGGTGTCACATTGACGAACTTCCCACGTCATATGCATTAGCTGGATTCCATAATGTAAAACACAAGTGGGTCAACATTTGAAAAGTCTTATACTTTTGCATATGAAGTCCTAATTGAATGCATTATTCGTTGGTCATAGCTGATGTTACACGCTTGGAGCGACGAAGACTGTGTGAAGGTGCTGAGAAAATGCAAAGAAGCAATTGGTGACAAAAACAACGACCGGGGGAAGGTAATAATCATAGATATTGTGATAGATGAGACTGAGGACGATGCTCAAGAAAATGCAACAAAGCTCTTCTTTGATATGTTGATGATGACAGTGGTAACAGGAAGAGAGAGGACCAAGAAAGAGTGGGAAAAACTTTTCTTGGAGGCCGGTTTTAGACAACAAAAGATAACTCCTATGTTTGGTTTGAGGTCCCTCATAGAAGTTTTTCCCTAGACAGTGCGTGTTTGTTTAATACGAGGGATGTGTTATCACTTGTCCCTTATCGCGAATCCACAAGCTGTCTACAACCTGAGATCGCATCAACTGTCCATTTCAATTTATACTTATTATCATAATTGATCCAAATGCCACTAATCCGATCGTTGCGCCTACTCTGCCCTCGCCACAGTTAAAGTCCCGCTACCTAGTTGGGGCCCAACCACCATCACCTATTAGGCCGAGCTCTCGTGCTTGGAAACAACAGATGGGATTATAGCGGGATAGGTGAATCTGCATCCTAACACGAGATAGTGTCATGCACCGATCGTAATTCAATTACGAAGAATACATATGTACAAATTAGTTTTTTGAGACCTTATTTAACATGTAATGTGGCAGATGATTATTGGATAATTAAATGAATTCATCCACTTTACCTTGGGCATTACCTTTTAAATAATTGACCAACAAAACACTATATGCATGAAGATATTCATCTTTCCGTATCTACATGACTAGGTGGACACTCTACTTTTAAACTCTATTTTAGTAAAATTGGATTCTTGCATGACTAAAAAGGTAATATGGCAAAGGATATGAAGTACAAGAAAATTAGTTTATTAAATAACGTCAAAAAGCCTAAGCAGGCTTTTTTAATAAGTAGATTATATTCAGAATCAATAAAAGATCTATCACGTCATTTAACAATACATTGATCAAATGATAGTCGTGGAATAACCTGCATTAAATTAAATACAAAAAGAGTTCAACGTATGTACATCTTTATACCTTGAGATTTTACCCTAAGCACCACTTCGCACCCTGCCATCAGTTACTATTATGTCTTTATTTACAAAAGCATCATTTTCCTTCCAAAGATGCCCTTGTCCACATTCTAAGTTCACCACCACACAATAGCCCCAACCAAACTCAACATCAGCCATACTTATTTGTCACCACCACTAGTCATCGCGCCCCAGTGCCGTGCCGATCTCCACTCCCGTCCCTATCCCTTCCCTCGTCATGCGTTGCCATCATCACATTTTGTGTGGCCATTTCCTCCCTCCTCCTGTAGTGATTCGTCTTTTGGTGCCCATCTCTCTCTCTGTGTGGCTGCCGAGAACAGTAGCGACTCCGTCAAATTCAAGGTGGTCACGGCATCCATGACCTCAATCGGAGGTCGCCGAGCCAGCACATCCTTAAATCAAGGTTGTCCATGGCAGCACAGCCTCAGATCGAGGTCGCCGCTGAGTGGCAAGCTTCAATTAAGCACGATAATTTTGTGTTTGTCAAGCATTGCAGGTCACAAGTCATAGAGGAGACCGAGAGATTAAGGCTGAGAGTAAAGGGCATAAGCCAGGACCGCTTCAACGGGCAATGCTTGAGCTTATCAACCAAATATGGGGCTATTGATTTTGGAAGTTTTGGAACCCTATCTTTTGAAGTTGGAAAATTTTCTATTTTATGTATTTCTTTTCTTGCAAGTAAATCTTTTAGAATGTACTCTTGGGTATATAAATACCTATTTCAGCTTAATGGAAATATACAACAATTTCTATCTCAACATGTTATCAAGAGTCATATAGGGCTCAGCTCCTTTCAACCCCTGCCTTCTTCTTCCTTCTATTTCTTCTTTTTCGCAAGGATGGTTGGCATGGCCCTAGAGAGTCCTGCTGCCACCATAATTGCCATTACAAACCCTTCTTCTACTCTTCCTCCATTTGCATATGTTCACCACTTCCTTTCTTTACGTCTCACATCATTTAATTACTTGCTATGAAAAGCACATGTTGTCCTGATTCTCAAGGGAGAAAACCTTTTCTGTTATGTCAATGGGATTAAACCGTGTCCCTCTAATACAACCCAAGCAGCTTTCTGGCAACAACATGATGTTGCCATCATGAGCCTTCTAATTATATCCCTCTTAGAATTGGTTTTACCTCTCATTCTTGGTACATCAACTAGCAAAGCCATCTAGAAAGCTCTTAATGCCTCTTTTTGGCTCAACTTCTGCTATCCATATGCTCTCTCTTCATCTCAATCTTCAATGTCTACAACAGAAACAAGATGAATCGGTTATTGATTTCCTTCAACATGTTAAATTAATGTGTACCTTTTTCGTATGAATGATTACTCCTCAATAAGGTCATAGATGTTTGTATTAACCAATAAGACTGTCCACACACGGTTGTGCTAAGCACAAATATCAACAATGAACACACAATAAATGCGAACATACAAAGTCAAAAGACAGCATAAACATGGCAACAAAAGTCTTCAGCAACTCGTCTCGAAGAAATGTTAGCACCCTTAATTCTAGAATTTGGTAGAGAACATAGGACCCATCATAAATCACGACTTTCTTGATTTCTTTTTATCCTCTAGCATAAAATGGTCATGAGCGTTTTCACTAAAAAAAAAACCAATTTTACCGTTATTTTAACGGCGACGAGGGCATAAGAAAGAGGTGTTGAGCGTGAAAGAGAGATTAATGGTGGGGGCCCCCGGGGGAGATTATCGTACTAGGCCATGGTGGGTGGTCGGTCACGCAGCTCGACGGGACAGTACGGATGATGTGTTGACGAACGGAGGAGCGACAGAGACAGTGGGCTGCCTCTGCCGTATGGGTGCTATGGTGCGAACTTTTGTGCGCGCGCGCACGACACACAGAACTGCATCTGGGCTGCAATCTTACTTAGGGTGAAGTAATGAATTTTTAAGAAGTTTATACTCAAAATTAAAATTAAAATTTTGTTCTTATCTGAATCGGTTCTTGTTTTTTTTTTTTTTTTTGAAGATCAATAAAAGTTTCTGAGAATAAAAGAAAGAGAGTGATGCTGCTCTAAGTTTTTGCGATGTTAAGGGAATAAAGGCTTCCAGCATAAAGGAAAAGGACATGAAGACAAGTTATTGACATGCTTGCGACTCTACTCAGCCTAGAGATTCTTTTGAAATGGAAAAAAATACGTAATAATTGGTGGTGGGATCGGCAATGTGAGGCCAACTGTAAACCAAGATTAGCTAGCTGGGAGATCTGTTGTAATGCGATATCTATGTAATTATAAAAGGCTGTATTTTTCTCCTTTTCTAGTTGAATGTCAAAGTGATCATTTGGCAAGTTGAGATCTGATCGGGCTCTAAAGACAGGCCTAAATTTAGATTCTGACCACCCATCATCATAAAATTTTTGTACACAAATTTTTGGGTGGGGTTGGGATTTCTCACTAAATGTCATTGCCGAAACCGTCCAAAACATCTTGAAATTTTGTGCCTTAGGCCGGCCTGAGCTAGCTAATGGTCTGCTAGGCCCATGATCACGAAATTTGCTCGAACCATTTTCTTTTTGAACCGTTGGATTACAGAATTTGACATTAACCATCAAATGTGCAAGATGTCTTTGTTTGCTTTTTACTAATCAGAATGTCGGTTAGAGAAGGAAGAACATACTGTCCATTATAGAAAGTGTAAAAATAATAAAAGTACGTGTATTGACGTCTAAATTTTGGCTATCAATTTAAGCATTCCTAAAAAATTAGGGATTGATCCCGACTTCTAAACAAAAATATTAGGTAAATTGCACCTAGATATTACGAGCATTTGCATTAATAATTAATTAAATTGATATAGTTTGCATATTCATTAGGTCGGCGGCAAATGGATTTAAGCGAGTGGTCTTGAACTTTACCTAATAAAATGAACCAAGCGCATGAGCTAACAATATGGCCAAGCCCATTATTCCTTTAAATATCCGAAATTCATATATGGTGCCAAAATGGAAAATTGATTAATCTACTATACTATAAAGGAACATGCGGCATTATTCTCAAAGTGTTCCCACATCCAGAGGTATTAGAGGAAGTAAATATGAAGAAGATGGCCAGGTCAATTCTGGTGGGCATGGGTAATAAGGCCAAAAGAAGAAAAAGAAATAACAATCAAGAAAAATGCATGTGCATTCACAAAAGGGAAGTCCAGCTCTCACTTTTCTTCAAAGCTTCACTTTTTCGCCGGTGTGCTCAACAATCTCCGGAGCCGTTCCTCCACAGCGCAGCCTTGCCGAGCCTTGCCAAGCCACGAAGAAGCAGCTCCGCGCCTAAGTCTGCCGAGATCTCTGTCAACGAAGCTGCCGGTTCTTCGCTGCACTTGCCGTTTCTCGTCGTCTGCACCACCGCAAGCTCCAGCTTCGACGACGAAGCTGCTATCCAGACGTGTCCCGAGCTTGAAGTTCACCGTTAATTTCCAGCAATTTCAGGCTAAGTCCGACCACTGCTCGGTTGTCCAGCGAAGGCAGCAACTCCACTCAAATTCCAGCAGCGCGTGAAAGATTCCCTGCATGTTCAGTCCAGTATTGGTGCCAACGAATCTAACAACGTCCAATTTGTCGTCAGAGCTTCATCACACTTGATTCTTTGATCATACTTTTGTTTAGTGAAAAGTCCAGGAACATTGAAGTCCATCCTACCGTGTCCAACACTTCCCGAGGACAGTTCAGTGAGCCTCGTCGTGAGCACTTCCTTGACAATCCTTTAATGTCGCTGCCCTTCCTTCGGTGATCAAACAGCTTTTGTGAGCCCTCTCACCGGCGGCTATACCAAGAGCCGCACTAGCTTGATCTCGACCACTGGCCGCCACCATCCTAGCTGAACCGGTTGTTGGTTCAATTTGGGAACAATCTTCGAGTTAGGTAATTATTCAAATTAAATTTGATTTTTGATTTAATTATAATATCTAACATTGCATGTTTTGAGTAATAGACATATCCCAATTGTGATTATTTCCTAATTTGCAATGTGCACATAATCGGTAATTCAATTTTTAAGGCTTGAAAGATTTTATGGATTAATTAGTGGCAACTCAAAAGTAAAATTGATTTGCATGTTAAAAACTTAAACCAAGTTGCGAATTGATATGGGTTTAAGAGAGTTCGACTTAAGTTTAGGTTTAGTAATCCATTAGCCCCTATAAGAAGGTCGCAACAACATGCATTTGCTAAATCCTAAGAACGTTGGAATATCTATAAGCAAAATGAGTAGCAAAACGTTCGAACATGCTTAAAGAAAGTGAGTTTGGGCTCCAATTCATGTGGGCTTCTTTCAGTACTTCAGTGGGCTAAGAGGGCCCTGGATCTCTCGGCCCAGCCATGGGCTTATCTGATATTTTGCATAGGTACAATGCTAATTATTATTTCATTATAATACTATGCTTTTAACTATGCTTTTCTGTACCAATAAAAATTACTTCTAAGCGGTTATAGATAGATGCAAAGGATTTCAGAGTCATCTCTGGGGTGAACGTTCCATCTGACATATTCTTAAGTATATACAGTATACACTTCCTTTTTATTTTTGTTGGGAGTAAATCTTAACAGCTTGTAAAGTTAATGTTTCTGAACAAGAATGGAATCAATAACAGAAAGCAAATTCACATGTGAATTCAAACACGATTCGAAGTCGCATCCAATACCGAACAAGCTCTTGAATACGAAACGTGTCTCCAATGTCAAGAACTCCTTCAGAATTTCAGACCTTAAAGTCAATAATATAAAGCCTTATCAACTTGGAAAATGATCGATGAGCTTGCCCTGTACGTTATTGTGGAATGAGACGCTTCTGTCCCCATTGGAAAAAAAGTATACGGCGAAGAAAGAAAAAGAGAATTCAACAAAAGTCAGGTCTTGGAAACTTATATTGAGATTCTCCGTCATTGGCCGCTGCCTGATCTTCTCCATCTCATATTCCTAGTTGTAATCAGCTGGATTTATATATCACTTAATGTCAAAATTATAAATGGAAAACACTTGCTTTGCTCAATTCTCTTTTGTGGAATGTTGAGCTAAATTGGCTGCTCTGTACTGAACCTACTTTCCTTGGATCTCATCTCTTTTCTTAAGTTTTAGTCGCTTTCTTTTAGCAGACGCAACAATGGTTTCTTTTCCTAGACTTATAATTTTTTTCTTGATTGGGTTAATACAAAACTTCCAAACTGGTACCATATGATACATTTACTTGAGAATAAATTTCGTCTCACAAAAAATCTTAAACTGATACCCAGTGACACATTTACCAAGAACTAATTTTTGTCTCACATAAAAAACTAAATCAATACCTCAAAAGCAAATATACCCAGCATATCTAATGTAAAATTGTTGATAGAGAGTAGATTTGGGTCAAGGGTTTCATTTTGAAAGTTTTTGACAGACGAAAATTAAGTTGCATAAATGTGTCATGAGATACAATTTGAGATTTGTTGTAAGAAAAAAATTAGTTTAGAGTAAATGTGTCATAACAAGATCAATTTGAAATTTTTAGTGGTATTAATCCTTACTAATTTAATGTAGTTTGAATTCCCCCATAGCAAAAAGGAAAGAGAAGTGAGTTTGACATGAAATGATATTAAAATCTTTTATTTTTTATTAGTAAATTATATTTTGATAATTATAATTATATTTGCAAAGGATTGCAAATGGGTTAAAATGACTAATAAAATGGGCTCTGGTACTAAATCCACCTACTTTTCACCAAAAAGAGAAAATCGTCTTATCATTCAACTGCAATTTAAAGTGGTGTCACAAAATTTATTTATTTTCCCTTTTTAAAAGTTATTATATTTTTATGTAGAATCTAGTTACCCTAATTAATAATTTCACATATTTTGTTATCGTTTAGAATGGACATCCAATGTATGTTAAAGGCACTATCTTCTCATTTTCAATGTTAGATTTTACTGTCCTGGAAATTGGTTCTCTCGAAAAGAAAAAAAATTCATGAAATGTAATTCTTTTGTATGTTACCGAACAAAGTTATGGATTAATCGGTAGGTAGAATCTAGAGATAGAATTTTTAATAACACAATCACTTGTTTATATCCTTTCACTTTTGTTGTACATATCATTGTGAAATCCTTTTTTATCAGTTGTCTTTATATACAAATACATGTAATGGGATGATTGAATGCTTTTTTTTTTTTTTAAGAAAAAATCTCTCTAAATATTTTCCCAAATCAAATCACAAGTTCAATCTCCAATGTGAAAATTTAAAAGATGAAATTTAATTAATCAAAACATTGTCTAAAATAATACTTTTTTTTAACAATACCTGTAAAATCTCATCAATTTGGATAAACGAAAATTAATATCTTCCATGAAGTTTATATGGAAAAAAATCAAGATAAGAAATAGTATAATGATAAAATATCAAGATAAGAAAGGGTTTGATTGTGTTGAAAAGCTGTCGATCTTATTATTATTTTTTTTAATGGATTCTATAGACAATTGATCCATAAATTGCTCGACTATGTAGATAAGAATTGGGTTTCTCGGAGATTATATCCATGACCGAGAATTACCCAAAAAAAGTATAAAACATTAGCTTGATCAATGATGCCCACAAGTCTTGGGCTTGCCCCCTAAGATGTAAAAATGGAATGAAATTTTGTGTCGTATTTGAATAAAGTCTGTAACTAAAAGCTAAAATAAGAATATTCTTAGTCTTAGGCTTCTATCTGATCCTTTCCCACCTCATATTCCAAGTCATGGTCAGGTATATGAATTCACAGTTATAATTGACTTGATGACAATACAAATTAATTGCAAAAAAGACTTGCCCCGCTTAATTTGATGTAACAATTAGGCTGAGTTTTGCGCATTCAAGGACATGACCACTACATATGGGCTTCCTTGTATATTCTAATGAAAATTAATTATATTATAACTTTCGTATGACGCTTACTTTAATGGCAGAATTTCTCGCCAGATCACTTAATTGTCATATTGGAAGAAAAATGACCACTTGAGTACTTCGAGTGATAAATTGCGACAAAAGGTCTTATGGAACATTTTTAATAGAATTTTATCCCTAGGTGACATTATATGTAGTAAACAAGTCCAACATGGGTAATGAAGTGGCTCTGCATGGCAAAACAAAGATGTATATTTTAAATATTATCTCTCTCTATAAAAATAGACACATCTCTCTCCGTGTATTACCTAAACTCTCTCTCTCTTTCTCGTTGTTTGCACTCGCTCATTGTCTCGATCACTCTTTCACTTAATCAATTAATTGTCGTCATCCTCTAAAGTGATCACTTTTCACCGAACTTTCTCATGTCGATTGGAAAAAAATATTAAAATATTTTCATGTCATATTTCGGGTAATTATTTATCGAAGTTGCATTGAAGTGATCTGTACAATAAGCATTGTACAAAGGTTATAATTTTTTAATGTACTATAGTCTTCGTTGACCTTATCTCTTTTGGAAAGGTTTAGCACTAATACAAATTGAAAACTAGCTAAAGCATATCATTATATAATAGGACAGCGACAATCCTAGGACTTTTCGGAAGTTGTTATGATTGGACGGTGACGTGTAACCAGAAAAAGGGCTGGGATGCTCAGACGGAGTTTCCCGTGTTCCTATCTAATCGAATTGGGAGTCCAACATGGATTGCACATATATTTAAAAAAGAAAAGTTAAACAATTTGCATAAGCAAGCTGCAAGGATTAGACGTCAATGGTGCCATAAATAACTATTTCTTAATCAGGACCCCAAAATCCCTGATTTTTTCCCCAAGAAATCAGTTCTTTAGTCAACAATTTTTTCTAAGCATACAACTAATCATCCTCTCTCTCTCTCTCTCTCTCTCTCTCTCTCTCTCGCTCTCTGAGATTGTCAAGTCACTGAGCAACACTCGAGAGAGAGAAGCAGAAGAATGGGGTTCGAGAAGAAAGATCTCGATGTGGTGTTGGTTCCGAGTGGCTTGCTGATTATGTTCGGGTACCATCTGTTCCTCCTCTACAGATACCTCAATCAGCCTCACACCACTGTCCTGGGCTTTGAGAACTACAACAAGCGCCTCTGGGTTCAGGCCATCATGCAGGTCTAATCTCTCTCCATCCAGTTCTATTTTGATCCACCATACGTTCTTTGATCAATTAAAGATTGCCCGAGAGCGCAGCCGAATTCGCACTCCCCCAATTCCCACACATCAGACCAGCAAAAACTCCAAACTGTGATCTGTGCCGTTCCCTTGTCGATCACCCTTATCGAATTAATGGTCGCTCGCTCAGCTTGTGTGAAATTCACGAAAAGGGTCATGGTGAAAAGAGCTAAAACTCGATCGATTCGGGTGCTTGTGCTGTTTCTGTGCCATTTCTGATCAATCAAAGCTCAAATTATCTACACAATGTGATCTTGCAGGGTGAGAGGAGGGACCTCGGCTCGTGCGTCTCGGTGATCTCTTCGAACATAACTGCGGCGACGTACCTGTCCTCTGTCTCGCTTACCCTCTGCTCCCTGATCGGGGCTTGGATCAGCAACAACACCAATAACTTCTTCGAGAGCGGCCTTGTCTATGGTGACACCGACTCCACCACTATCTCCATCAAGTACGTCAGCCTCCTAATCTTCTTCCTCCTCGCCTTCTCATGCTTCGTCCAGTCGGCTCGCCACTTCGTCCACGCCAACTACCTGATCAGCACGCCGAGCCTGAGCGTCCCTCTGGAGAGGGTCGAGGTTGCTGTTATCCGAGGCGGCGATTTCTGGTCTGCTGGCCTTAGGGCACTGCACTTTGCTCTGAACTTGCTCTTCTGGTTCTTCGGACCAATACCCATGTTCGTTTCCTCCATTTTCATGGTCCTGTTCTTGCACTATCTCGACTCGAACTCCACTCCGTTGATTGAGGAGTTTGATGGGAGGCAAGTGGTGAAGAAGGTGGAGCAGAGACTGTCTGAGATGGCAACGGCCATTCACATGCCTTCACATCAGAACTAGACCAGGCCTGATTTGTTTGTGTACATCTGGGAAGAAAAAAACACGGTCAGAATTTTTCTTGAGGTAGATAGGCTGCATGAATTGTGCTAAAATACAGGAAAAGTACTTTACAGTTTATACAATCAGCTCTTATATTCTCGATTGGCCCTGTTTTCCAAAAGTTTAAGGTGGAATGACCTCAATTTTGGTTGAATTCTAAAAAAATCTCGATGTAAACACTGGTGCTTCAACGATCTCTTAAGAGATCATTCATAGATTGCTTTGGCTATTGATCACTAAGTAAAAGATCTCAGCCGTTAAATCGATTCTTATAGGAAATGAGACTTTATACGAAGACTACCATAAGATGCACCTACTTTCAGCAGGATCCGATAAAAATTCGAATGAGCATAGAAGCATCTATATAAAAAAATCCCTGCACTTTTGTCCCTGCCGAAAGTGCTTTGTTACTGCACATGTAATGAAAAGCTTATCATGTAAATTCCAAATATAAATCAAAGTCACATACGCACCAAATAAGCTCATGAGTGTGAAACGCTCCTCAACCTCGAGCACCATTTAGAATTAGGCCTTAAAAGTGGGTGATATAAAAGATGGTTCGATCGTTGCCGAAGTCTTCAACTTGCCCAATATATAATACTGGAATGAGATGTTTTACATGAGATTCTCCATCTTTGGCTGGTGTCTGATCTTCTGTGTCTCATATATGAACTGGTGGTTAGCTAGACATATCTAGTTCACTTGAGGACAAAACTAAACAAAAGCCGTTTCAAATTCTCACGTCTCTCTCTCTCTCTCTCTCTAGATCGAAAGTCTGGTTTAGTTTGCATCCACTTCAACTACTCCATCTCCTTAGACGTATCAAGAAAAGTCAATCCCCGCTTTATCTAGGGATTTCACTAAAAGGGGTTAACCCCATTCTTGTTGCTTGTTCCAAGGTGTAACTTAACCAAAACTTATATCTTTGTCCTTCTAATCGACTCTTGCACTATTTGCTTTACCATATAAGCAATGTAGCAAATGCACAAAGATACTCAAAATGCCTTTCGAAACTGACTTGACGGGTTTTAACTCAATCTGAAACACATTTAGTCCTTTTTGTCAAGTTCGCTCCCCCACTTAGAAAAAAATGGCACCTTAAGTTGATTAAGCTCCCGCATGACCTTATTAGCCTCACTAGTGAGATTTCATATCTAACCCAAGGTTGGTTGTAGCATGGATTAATTTCTCCAAATGTGCGGAAAGAAAAAGGAATTTTTAACATAATGAATCTCACCTTTGAAAAAGCTCTCTTTCGGAGAACTATCCTCTACCCTCATGGCGGCAGCTTTCATGAACACCCGGAGCCCCTTCTTTCTTCTCCTGTTATGCACGTGCTCCACCTTTTCAAAGGATTTTGCCTTTTCCTCGCCGGATTTCTCTCTCTGAAAGATTCGAATGGAGGAAGACGTGGGCTCTGATATCCGTCTGGTCTCTCCCTGCAAAAGTCAGGCAAGCTTTAGTCAGAAAACGAAATTGCAATTATGATGGTGTAGTTTCAAATGAACAAAAGGAAAATGTTGCCTTACTCTTTTTGGTAAACTCCACTTAAATCCCAGCATGAATTTCCAAGCCTTCTAGAATACAGTCAAGAAAGGTTGGAGGATTATTTGCCTTTATTTTCAGATCAGAAGGGGAAGAAAATTGGGTACTCTAGAGTAGCCCCTGCTCTTTTGCAAACCGAACAATCAACGCCACACCCCCTCGTCTACCTCCGTTTGTCATGAACTGCCAAAATTGGCAGATTTTGCAACATTAGAGTTGATGTTAAAGGAGATGCAACACATACAATCGGCAGCGCCAAAATCGAGATCAAACTGGAGATACCTTTGAAGTCCGGAAGGAAGGAAACTCTGGCTGGACTTTAAATATGAAAGACCGCCCCATGACTGTTATTTGTGGGGTAGGATGGGTTATTATGCAATGTTTTGTGAAGAAATACCCTTTGATGAAGCTAAGCTAGCGTCAGAGGATGAAATTTGTTTTGGCCAATTGTCAAGAGCTGAAGATCATGAGGCCAGCCCTTTTTGGAAAGCTTTCTATTGAAAATATAATGATACAGCTGAAGATGATAAAACAATTGCTAAGATCCCAGTAAACACCACTCAGACAGTGCAAATTGTTGGAAGAACTACCAGCCTGTCTAGAATGATTGTGGAGGAAATTGAGGAAGAATTAGCAGAAATAGTAAATGGAAATGGCAGCAACCAATGGAGCAGGGGATGGAGGATTCAAGGTCAGCAAAATGGGCTTTGGTGGCTAGTTTTAATAAGCCATCAGGTCACAAATATATATATTTTTGGAGGCCACACCTTGATAATCCTTGCATTATGAGCCATTATGGATCGGAAAGGCCAGGTGCGGTGTTCTCGATGGAGACAAAATATCAAAAGGATGTCTTTTAGAGAATGAAAAGGAGACTAAAGTTTTAGATTTGCTATTTGTTATACTATGCTTTTATACTCTGCTAATGTCTATCAAAAAAATATTACCATCATCCTAAATAAGCGCCTAAAATAAAAAAGTCACTAGTCTCAGCTTGTGGCCAATGCTTTCAAAAGATTTCAGAATTCTGTATAAAATTATGAAAAATCAATCCAGTACCCAAGGACATGGTGTAAAATTATGTAATTTAATCTCTAAATTTTCAATCTATTCAATTTACTCCGACTTTTCATTATTCTTTCGATACTATTTATGAGATTTTGTAACTACACTATCTTCCATATTTTAGACTTTAAGGTGGATATTATTAAAGCTTATCATCCTGGAAAAGGAAAAGGTAAAAAAAAGTAATAGTTTGATCGATGATATCGGAAGTCTTGAGCTTGGCCAATACGTTACAGTGGAGTGAAATATTCTCGGCTTATTTGAATAGTCGATGGCGGAAAATTTGGAAAAAAGAAAAAGAAAAAGAGAATTGAACAAAAAGTCAGGAATTGGAAACTTGTATGAGATTTCCTCCGTCTTCGGCTGCTGCGTGATCTTCTCCGTCTCGTTTTCCAACTCGTGGGTCCCCAGAATCGTAAATTTTCTTATAAATCGGTTGAAAACTCTACATGTTCTAGGTTTCGTTGACATACGGTGAAGTCGGTCAATCGAGATTCAGATCTCCAAATTTTAAACGGCAGTGCAATCGTCTTCTAGATTGTACCACATTTTGTTCAAAAAGCTATTGACTTTCCTTTCCGTAATTGATCTTATGGTCAGATTGTGTTTGGCCTAGTTCACACGCACCTCAATTACTAGAGTTGGTCCACAGTTGGATCAGTTCCGAGCCTACAATCGGAGATCGATCTTGCGACTCTTAATTCCAAAAGATTTGGAACCGATCTTAGGGGTCCAATTTTTGTTTGTCCAAAAAAATTCAAATTTTTATAAAAAATACTAAGATTCTATGATTTCACTACAAAAATATACATTGGTAAAATGGTATTATTTATGTTTCTTCATCATGAAGACCATGTTTTGATTCCAATGTGTGCCAAAGAGCTTTTTTCAAAAGAATAGTTTGACTCAAGAATCGAATTGGTTCTTTGGTAGAATCGACAGTTCTGGTCTTGGAACCGGGAACCAATTCTCCCTAGTTTTTGTCGTTTCAGTCTTGTCTCTAGATTGAATCGAACCTAATGCTCGCCACTATCAATTACTCCATCTATTTAGATGAGTCAAAAATAGGGCAGTCCCGCTCTATCAAAGGGATTTTACAAAAGGGGAAAACCCCTTCCTTGTTGCATGTCCCAAGGAGTGACCTATTATCTTCATCATCCTAGTCAATTCTTGCATCATTTGTTTTACCGTATAAACAGTGTAGCAAAAACCCAAAGATATTCGAATTGCTGATGTTTAAAATGACTCGATGAGTTCTAACTCGATTTGCAACACGCATAGTCCTTTCTGTCAAGTTTGCTTCCTCACTAGAGAAAATGGCACCTTGTTATTTAAGCTCTAGCATAACTTTATTAGCCTCACTAGTAAGATCTCATTTCTAGCCCAAGGTTAGTTGCAGCATAGATTAGTCGCTCCAATACGTGGAACGGAAAAAGGAATACATAACATTACTTGTCTAAAATTTTGCAACAGTAAGAAGGCTTCTTCAGAACAATCCATATGATGAAGACAAGATTGATTATTCAGTCATATTTTGGACGCTATCCGTATAGATATGAATCAAAATTAAAAAGATCAGGCCTCCGTATAAGAAGGCTTCTTCTGAACAAAACACATAATGGAGATAAGTATTGAAATAGCAAATCAAAAGGGAACAGATCAGAATGTTTACAGTGCAGAATTTTCTACAAATCAATATAAAAATAACAAATCAAGTAAAATATCAACAGTTCATCATTTGGAGATCATGCAAAATCTTCTACAAATTAGTATGAAGATAATAAATCAAGCAAAGTATCAATGAGTTGATCATTTGAAAATCTTTTCTGATTTGTTTTTTATTCAACTTCCTTGTAGATAAAAATGTTATATTTTATCTTTAATTTTCACTTGATAATATCTCTATATATTGCATAATATATCAATGAAAAGTAACGCTTCATCGACTTGAGTTTCTTCGATAAGACGTTAGAATGGGATGGAATTCTTCGTCTTTGGCTTCTGTCTGGTCCCCTCTTACTTCATATTCCAAGTCATGATCAGCTAGACATATGAATTCACATTCATAATTTACTTGATGACAAAGAAAATTAATTGAAGAAAAAGACTCGCTCTGCTTAATGTGATATAATAATTAAGCTGAATTTTGCGCATGAGCATGTGACCGATCTTGATGGGCTGCTGAGCCTACTTTTCTTGATCTCACCACCTTCCGGAAGGTTTAGTAATGTTACGAATTAAAAACTAGCTAAAACATTTCATTATAAAGTAAAAGATCGACGGGCTAGGGCTATATTAAGTGAAGAAAAAATCACATTTATGTTTAAAACGCAAGTAACATTGATTTCAATGTTATGACTGAAATTGTGACGTATTGCCTTATAAATCACCATATTTTAGGTCCAATTCTGCAACCAGAACATGCGTATATGCAAAGACCGTTATGATGTAAGTTTAACCTCGTCCTCCAATATTATCGATAACCGTAAAAACTTTTCAGAAAACACGTTGCCAAGCCCCTTCTCTCCAAGGCAAGCGACAAACTAGGTTGTGCATCTTGGAAAGAATCTTGAATCTTGAACTTCACGTGGTCTTCCCGCGTGTCTACCATAGTCAAATTGGAATTCCAACATGAATTTCAAACAAATGCTTTAAAAAATTGGCATTTGCATAAACAAGCCGCCTAGGAATAGAAGTCAATGGTGCCATTAACAGCTATTTTAAACAACCCACTAATCTCTCATCTATTCCCAAGAATTCGGTTCTTTAATCACCAATATTTTCTAAGCAAAGACCTTATCAACCACTCTCTCTCTCTCTCTCTCACAGAGACACAGAAGCCGAAAAATGGGCTTTGTGAAGAAAGATCTGGATGTGTTGCTGGTTCCGAGTGGCTTGCTCATCATGTTCGTGTACCATCTCCAACTCCTCCACAGATACCTTCATCAGCCTCACACAACTTGCATGGGGTTTGAGAACTTCAACAAGCGATTCTGGGTTCGGGCTATCATGCAGGTCAAATCTCTATCCTTTCAGTTTAATTTTAGTCCCTCCACTTTCCCTGATCAATTAGTGATTGGCTGAGAGCGCAATCGAATTCCAACTCCCTTAATTCCCACACATCCGACTGTCAAAAACTATAGACGGTCATCTGCGCCATCCTCTGACTGGTCGACCTTATTGAGTAAATGGTCGCACTCAGCTTCGTCCGAAATTCACGAAAAGGGTCATTGCCAAAAGAGCCGAAACTTGATCAATTCGGTTGCTTCTGCTGTTTCTGTGCTACTTCTGATCAATCAAAGCTCAAATTATTAACACAGTGTGATCTTGCAGGCTGAGAGGAGGGACATTGGCACATGCCTCTCGGTGATCTCCTCCAACATATCGGCGGCGACGTTTCTGGCAAGTGTCTCGCTCACCCTCTGCTCCCTGATTGGTGCCTGGATCAGCAACACCAACAACAACTTCTTTGTGAGCGACCTTGTCTATGGCGACACCCGGCCCACCACACTGTCCATCAAGTACATCAGCCTCCTCATTTGCTTCCTCCTCGCCTTCTCATGCTTCATCCAGTCAGCCCGGCATTTTGTCCACGCCAATTACCTGATCAGCACGCCGAGCCCGAGCATCCCACCGAAGAGCGTTGAGTTGGCCGTCATCCGAGGTGGCGATTTCTGGTCCGTGGGGCTCAGGGCACTGTACTTTGCTCTTAACTTGCTTCTCTGGTTCTTCGGACCAATACCCATGTTTGCTTGCTCCATTTTCATGGTCCTGTTCTTGCACTACCTCGACTCCAACACGTCTCCATTGATTGAGCACGAGTTTGATGGAAGGCAAGTGATCAAGAAGGTGGATCAAAGAGTCTCTGAGATGGCAATGGCCATTCACATGCCTTCACATCAGAATTGACCAGGCCTGATTTGTTTGAGTACATCTAGGAAGAAAAACACAGGGTTTGATTTTTCTCGACGTAGATAGGCAATTGCAAAGTGTATCGATTTTAATTAAATACAGGAAATAAGCTTGGAAAGGGACTCTATAGTTTATATTATCATATGCCATTTTCTGAATCGGCCCTCGTGTCAAGGAGTATATGGTGGAACGTCCTCAATATCGGTAGAATTACTAAAACCTCCCGATATAACACGGGTGCTCCTACAATCTCTATAGAAACCATTCATAGATTGATTAGTCAGCGATTGTTCACAAAACAAAAGATCTAGGCTTTACCTTTGGAAACCAATTTGTACCTTCATATTTTCCTAATTTATGAAATGTATTCTTTCCAAAATTGACCATTATTAGTCTCTTAATTCTTACGTTCGCCCAAAATACTCAAAACCGACTACTAGCCAAACAATCCAAACCTTAAACAAGATCTTAAAATGAATTTACAAGGAGGGACAATTTGGTTATTTCAATATGGAGCTTTGCCCAGATATATATGAATGGTTTTCCAAAAATAAAGGTATGAAAGTGGTTATTGGGTCTAAAGTGAGGGGTACATTTTCTATATTTTCCGGGAACAAATCTAATCTTTCACCGTTGACTGCGGTTGGGGTCGGGAGTGGGTGGGGGATTACAACCACATTTAGTACAGTTTCTATCATAACGATTAAGCATAATGACATTCCATCTACTGATAATTAAAATTAACCATGCATATTAGAAAACTAATCTGTTGTTTTTCTATTCTAAATTTGTTTAATTAGTTTGTCGGGACTTCTAGTTAAGAAGCCTCTAGCATACTTATGTGATATGGTCAACATACTCTTGATGCGGTGGTCTCATGCGAATTAAATACACGAGCTAATCTGTCAAAGTCTGACTCTTCTCCAAGTTAGTGAGGCAAAAAATTCTTCTCAGGAGTCTCCCCAATAGCCAGTCCATTGTATAAAACCTATCTATCTAACTTTTCAAATTCAACCAGAGCAATTATATAATATACGCATCTCTGTCTATTATATCTCCGCCCTTCGTTTGCTATGTGCAAGAGATAGTGAACTCCACGCACTTTTGACCTAGTTAGGTGCTGTGTACAACGTCGAAGAAAGTGATGTCATAGCGACGTTTCATTTTGCAAATTCATCCTCGATTTCTCCCACCTAATAAAACCCTTTTTTTTTAAAGCAATAATTTTTTTCAATGCGAATGTTGGTTTAGTGAGGACGTTTCACCGCTGATGGGATATTTATTTCAAAGGCCAGGTCTGAGCAACTATAGAACAAACCGTTTTCTCACAAAAGTTTATGTTGCTAGAAATGTGCCAACCATGTATGCAAAACATATTATTTAACAAATATATTCGCATTTTTCGTTTCTAGTGATTTCATTTATTCAATAGGTCATTTTTTTTACAAGCTTGGATATGTGTAAGAGAACTCTATTAGATCAATTATTCATTCTAATGACTCTATTTGGTGGTTAGGTTTGTGAAGCAAGGTTGAATTCGGACCAACCAAACCAACGGGCCGAGTAATTTTTCTAAATTCTAGCGTGATTTGCCCCCTCAAACTTTTGTAGAGGCTTTATAGGCAAAAAGTAGATATAGTGATGTTCAACAATAATTTGATAAAGACTTATTAGGTTGTCCTGTTTTGTTGTGATCTCTTCCCTCTGTTGTGTTCTTATTACCTTTTGGTTTTCCCTGGAACCACGGCACCCTTACACTCTCTTTGACTTGACTGTCTTTTTGAGTGTCTGTCCCTTGTAGGTGCCGGCCCTCCTTCCATGTATATATTCTGCAAAATCTATTCATTTCTTAACTTTACCAACAACAAAAAAAAAAAAAACAATAATTTGATAAAACTTTTGGCCATTCTTCCCTTCTCGGGTTACTGTTCATTCTCCTCTCTCCAGCTGGGCGTTTTTGCTCCTGTTCACCTGGCGCCTGATCTGTTGAGCCCGAGTGACTCGGTAGCCCGTTGGCTTTGATTTTCGATGGGTGGGCTCGTCTGAAGTCTTTCTCCATCTCCACCGAAGAGATTAGTCTGGTACGCTTTCCTTTGGCGCAAGTGCTTAACTTCTTTTAGGGTTTCGTGGGTCTCCATGGATACTCCTGCAAAAGAAGTGGCCTCCGCATCTACTGTCCCTAAAGGCTAGAAGTGTGATGGCCCAGGCGGTGGTGTGCAGGGAGGAGGGATGGTGGTGCGTCCGCGCCTCGGTCCCCAGACGTGCGCAGGGAGGGGGCGTGTCTCCTGTCCCACATCGCTTAGGGGAAAGGAGTCCTGAGCTAGTTTATAAGACTTGGGTTCTCTAATTTGTGTAACGCGTTTTAAAGTCGTGAGGGCCGAAAGCCCAAAGTGGACAATATTACACATTGGGAGGCCTGGGTCCTTACAAATGGTATTAGAGCTGACTCTCGACCGCGTGTGGGGCCACAGCGAGGACGCTGTGCTCCCAAGGAGGGGAGACTATGACGGCCCAGGCGGCAGTGCACAGGGAGGAGGGATGGCGGTGCGTTCGCACCTCAGTCCCTGGACGTGCACAGGAAGGGGGCGCGTCTCCTGTCCCATATTGCTTAGGGGGGAGTCCTGGGCTAGTTTATAAAGCTTGGGTTCTCTAACTTGTATAACGCATTTTAAAGTCATGAGGGCCAAAGGCTCAAAGCGGACAATACTACATAGTGGGAGGCCTGGGTCCTTACAAATGGTATCAGAGCCGATTCCCGACCGCGTGTGGGGCCATAGTGAGGATGCTATGCTCCTAGGGGGGGGGGAGAGTGTGACGGCCTAGGCGGCGGTGCGTGGGGAGGAGAGATGGCGGTGCGTCTGCGCCTTGGTTAGGGAGGGGGTGCGTCTCTTGTCCCACATCGCTTAAGGGGGGGGAGTCCTGGGCTAGTTTATAAGATTTGGGTTCTCTAACTTGTGTAATACGTTTTAAAGCCATGACGGCTGAAGGCCCAAAGTGGACAATATTACATAGTGAGAGGCCCGGGTCCTTATAGGAAGTGGCCGCTGAGAGGCTTGCAATTAATAGACTTCCTAAGGTTAACAGTTGGCAAGAAAATTGTTCCTTATTTTTACTATCCCTGTTTTTGGTGATTGACTGGGTGTTGTATTTAATTTGTTTATGCATGTGCTTAATTAAAAGAAAAAAAAAAAAGATTGGGTCGGTGACGCATTCTGAGAACGTCGCATTTTAATCGACCGCCAAGGGATGCGCGCGTGCCCGGGGTTCAAGGCATGACATAATTAGTGTGCTTTGCTACCTAATGTATCCATGCATTTTCTTTTACATTTTCGTGCATCCATAACACGAAAGTGATTACTCATGGTTGGTTCGTTCCATTCTACTCTAATTTGACTAGAGTAAGAAAAGAAACAATCAAGTAATTGAAAAGACAGTCTAGGAATTAAACACCCGAAACTATTTAACAATGATATAAGGAAACACGTCTAAAAAGGCAAGAAATGAAAGACCCACAACTCGTTGGACATTTATACAAGCCAAAAAGGAACTTGAGAGATATAATTTGAAAAGGTCAGATTGGAACTTGACCATTCGCCATCTTCAAGTCTTCTTGACCACCTCCTCCAAGGACCGCCTTTTGGACCCATAATTTTCTAGGCTAATGCTAAGTAAAGCATAGAATTACACACACACACACAGATCAAATATATGCAAGCAACACAAGGCATCAAACAAGTGCACGAAACTTATCAAGAACGGACTCAGGGTCAGCCTTTGATTTGCATGCACCAAACCTTTCCACAACACTTATTTGATTGACTTGTGACCTGTAGATATTAACCATCACTTGTGTTCGCAAGCGGTATTAAATTTTATTAGGTCCCTAGGTTATGTTCTAGGTGTTATTCCAAGGTAACCCACGTGATCATGCATCGTACCAAAATTATCCATCTAGAAATTACATGCATTTAGGATAAGCATGCACTTAGGCTATGAAACCTTGATTCTCAATCAATCAATCAATCAAGATGAGTGATTTAAGAATGGATCACTTATGTATTCAAGAAAATAATCGTAACTCTAGTGAAGTAATCAAGCAAGGGAAATACAACTCATGTGATGCAAAAATCAAGTTTGGGAAATTTGTAAAGGACACAAATTTGAGAAATTGTAAAGGATATAAACTTTGCATATGTACAAACAAGTCCTCAAGAAAAGCAATTTGCAAGTTTCAGCCATTTGATAAAGTAAAGATAACAATTT
Source organism: Eucalyptus guilfoylei (assembly GCA_016097605.1). Taxonomy (NCBI): domain Eukaryota; kingdom Viridiplantae; phylum Streptophyta; class Magnoliopsida; order Myrtales; family Myrtaceae; genus Eucalyptus; species Eucalyptus guilfoylei. The sequence continues at coordinate 32,302,364 of CM027864.1, forward strand.
TATAGGAATTTGAGTAAGTTCAATGTCCTTGGGAAATGAATTTGAGAACCCGTGTGCGGATAATTTTGGCACATTGATCGGGCTCCTTAGACCACCAAACGCATGTCAAATTCCGCAAAATTGATATCAACATGAAATTTAGGAAATGCTGAACAACTTTCAGGAAGAAACCTTTCCAAAATACACATCACATGAATTTTTAAAAATTACGAAACATGGGAAGGTCGGATCAGTAAATTAAAATTCCAAAATGCTCTGGAACTTTAAGAGAATTGGTAAAAATACCAAATAAGTTTTTATTTTCTGAAAATTTGTGACAATAAAATTCAATATGTGACAAAAAATTCTTAGGAAGACATCAAAGTCCAATTCAGCATGTACGAATTTCCAAAAATCAAATCATTCGAGCACATCATTTTGGTAATAGGGCATCACAAAAACATACATGTATAGCTCATGGCTATCTATATCATCTAAAAATGGTCCATTCAATCTGAAATTTCTACACAACATAGATCAAACAATTTCCTATCACTTTCATGAAGACATATAAAGCCAATTCAATTCACATGAATTTATAAATATCATTGAACAAGCGTTCATCAATCAGGAAAGACAAGTCTCTACAGTAAATAAGTTTGGTTTAAGCGTGCTCAACCTATACTAATGATGTTCAATCCTCATGAAAATTTTCTATGATGTTCACATGGATGTGACAAGCAATTTTCCATGAGGAAACTATTTTCAGATTTGCAACACATGATTTTGTAAAAATCGTGGAATCAATGTAGGTCAATAAGTGACACAAAATGGTAGTAGGGAACACGAACGTTCTAGAGGCAATCGACCTATCCAAATGATAGTCAAATATTTTCAAATTTTTATATATTGCAAACTTACATATTGTGAAAAAATTTCAAGAAGACACTGACTTAAAACTTGATACACAAAAAAAAAAAAAAAAATTGTATGAAAAAGGCAAACAGAAAAGGTCACCGGAACAGGATAAGAAAATAGAACAGAAAAAATTTCAGATTCCAGTTCGATTTTGAGAAAAATAGTAAACTTAGTAAATGATCTTCAAATCACGCAAATAATACGTCAAAAGAAAGCTTAATATGTTTCCTACCAATCTCTAGAAGGCCTCAAATGCAATTGATATCATTTTCCAGCTCAAATGAAGATAACTAGCAAATAGGACAAATCTAAAACAGAGTTTACAAATTGAAGCATGAATAGCGTGATTTTAATCGGACAAAAAAATTTGAAGATCCAATGAAATTTGTACATGGCTTAGACATAAATGCCAGGATCAAACTTCATGAAGACACTCAGTCCAAAATTGAAGTGAAAAAAATCTACAAAATCAACAAGTAGAGTAGGTCAATTATCCTCAACAACAGCAGCAGAACATAGTAAATTCTAGAACAGATCAGTGAATTTCGAATTGGTTTTGACATAGCAAAAGATGTCGAAATCATGCATGCAATACATTGTTGGAAAGCTCATAAAGTCATCTACGAATCTTGTAAGGCACTCAAAGTCCAAAAACGACCCTATCTAGCTCAATCGAAGACATTTATCAATTCAATCCAATCAACTTACGATCAATCAAGCCACTAAATCACCATCAATCAACATAAGATCATTCTTAAACCATACATGTCATCTACATAAGCATGATGGATCATCCTAGAGTCAAGCTCTAGCCCCAATTGCGTAGGGCAATCTTGCTTCATCGAGCTCAAGTTCAAGAGTGCACTACCTTGTGTATTTCTGCGAAATAAGCTCGATCAAGCTTGAATTAATCTATACTGAAACTGATGACACGTCTAGGGAGGTCTAGCAAGGGCTGAGAACATTTGAGAACGTCGGAGATGTCGGAATGGACGTCGGATTAGCTCGGATCACGGATTGGTAGCCGAGCTTGCCTAGTGACATCTCGGGAAAGATCGCTGGTTTGAGGATCACCGACGGCCATTTAGTCGAGGTTCAACCACCACTAGGTCAATAACTCACCAAGGAATGTCATCACAAACTTCGAGAAGGCCAAGGGCTCATTGGACTGCCAAAAAACGATTGCCAAGCCGCCGAGTAGAATCACCGATGATGAAGCCGATCTTTAGTTCGGTCGGATAAGGCAGTTAGATGGGAGACTACAGTTGTGCTATGGGTAGCAGACAGCTACGACTAGCTTCGGAAGAAAGTGGAGATCACTGGATGGGATGGCGCGCTACCAGAAATGGTCCAGCAAGCGGCTGCTCAGCGCAGTGCATGGAGGAGGCAGAGAGAGAGAGATTTCTAGCTTAGAGAGAAAATTTAGATCTAAAAATGAAGCCCCCCTCCATTTTGAATGGAGGGAAAATTTGTTATATACCCTTGAAAAAGATCAAACTTAGCCCTTGGATTGATCCAAAGGCAAGGACTTGATCTGCCTAGCCTAGCTAACTTACTTAGGCATTAAGCTTACTTAAGATTGGACAATAAGGTGCACATGTCAATTTGAATGACTAAGATGAAATTTTAATGAATGGTCATGATTAAATTTGGGATTAAAGGCTAAAAGGGGATCTTTTTATAATTTCATAAATGTGAGGGCAATTTTGTAATTTCACTTGGGATAAATTTGTAATTTCATGCAAGAGGGACATGGGGAGGTCGGCTGGGCCATGGGGTTACCGATGGTGGCGATCGACTTTTGGTTGTCCACCGAAAAATGGTTGAACCAGCCATTTCCGTCGGAGACCGGTCAAATCGGCCCAAATCAATTTTGACCAGTTTGGTCAATTCTGATTTGACCTTGCTAGTTTTCTCAAAATTTTATGCATTAGGTCACTAATTATAAGGAATTTCTATCTAATCGAAATGAAAATGGGCTAAATTGAAAAGGAGCGGTTCAAAATCGCTGAAATTAAACCAATTAAAATTTTCAAAAATATCTCAATTGACTTTAATTAATTTAATACACCCAAGAATATTAAAATTATGTGCAAACTCAATGGGTGCACGAACTTAGCATTTCTGATCAATTAGTGAAATTTGCGCAATCCCTACCTTTAAAAGCCAAATTAACCAAAATTGATCCAAATTGATATGACGATATATCAATTGGTTCAATTACCCATGTTTATAATGACTTAATCTATCCAAATTGACACTAAAATGATGATACGAACTTTATTCGAAAAAGAGATCAAGGGCCAATGATGAAATTGAACCTTAACCCATCAAATTAAACCTTAGTCTAGAATGGGTCAACTTGAATTATAGTAATTAAAGCTCATTAACCAACTTTCCAAAATTCAAGTGGGCTAAATCCATCAAATTGAAGCATTCCGAAATGAATTTGCCAAAATTGATTTCAGATTTGGATTAAATTTGAGAAAATGAATTAATTTTGAAGTGTAAACTCACAAGTCATGAAAAATCAACTTAGACCTCTGATTAGTGGTAAAAATGGCAGTTTTCATCCCGACATGTCAAATCACTAAAATGGTCAAATGGGTGATTTCGGAATAGCCTATCAATCAAATGTTGTAAAAGAAACCAATTCAAAATACAACTAAAAAGGAATTAAATTTCTTTTTTTGGCCAATTCTAAACCTAAATCCGAAAAATTTGGAAAATAGGATTCTATATCGATTTTTGCAAAATTTTTGGTGCCAAATCAAATTAAAGCTAAAGCGAGATGATTTGGGTGTTTTTATTTTTTATCTTTTTCAATTTTTTTGGTGAAATAGCTGATCAAAAGTCAATTTTATAGTTGACTTTTCACTTAAAGGTTAATTTTATGATCAAAACTTTGAATATCTTTTAAAAAAATTTGTGGCCAAAGTGATATTAAGACTAATTGGGATCATTTGGTGCAAAAAACTAAATTTTGATTCAGGATTGATTTTTAGTTAAAGGGTTGACCATAAAGTAAACTAAAAAGTCAACTTTTTTACTTTTTGGTCTTTTTTTAAAAAGGGTAGGAAATTACCTACAAATGATAACCCAAAGAAAACAAAACAAAAAATGGCACATTTGGGTCAAAAAAGGGGATTCATTGTGATTAGTAGCCTTAATATCGAGTTTTTACCTTTAACGACATATTCACTAAAAATTAAGTGTCAACACTAACTGGCCTCAACACTAGTTTTTTTTTTTTTTTTTTTTGTTTTTTTTCTGGGTTTACTTGCTGACCTAAAGCACTCTTTTCATCCTTAGACATCCAAAAACAAAGCTCCCTAAGGAGCAAGCCGTCTCAAACTAGAAGATACCTAGTTTAATCCCAAACAAGTGGTTTGGTTTTCTCATTTTTCTCATAATCTCTCTCTCTCTTCCTCATTCAGGACCAACTTAGATCTACTATTACGCCTCGAACCTCAAGCGTACACACATCCCTCGGTGGTTGACTAAATTGCGACGTTTTCAGGACGCGTCGCCGACCCAATCGATTCGTGCACAAGCGAAAGCGAAATAAATAATCCCCAGACAAGAAACATGGGAAAGAAAAGCAGGACAACAATTTCACAAAAGCCACACTTTCATAACCACATTGAGTTTATACACAAAACTAGTCTATAAACAAAAGCCTAATTCCAAAAAGAAGAGTCACTAAGCCATCTAGGCATAAGACTCCTTAACTAAGACCTTTAGGGATTTCGGGTCTACCACGATACCGTCACGTGGGTCAGCTACCCCCTCGCTTGCAATGGCGTTGACCGCAATGGCAGGGATATCGAAACCCTACAGGGGACATTCTCGGACCCCATTAGACCTATGACGGAATCACGCCTTGAACCGATGAGGTACCAACTGTGGTCAGCCCTCATCGACCAAGATAGTGGTTACGATGAGCTCATGGAGCTAGGGACTCTCGGGGACAAGGACGTCAGTACTCTGCTCTGTATACCCCCGCGGCTGTCCAAAACAAACCGGAGGAGCCTCCATCTACGAACCTGAAAAGTTTAAGCTTACGATAGGGTCAGACAACGTTTCAGCGAGTCTACTCCCAAAACCCCGATTAGAAAGGAAATATGCCTAAAGGCAGTTTAATCACACATCACAGAAGACTCACATTGTCTCAGTTCCTTATTGCATGTCAGTACAATTCATAAAACAGACATGTGCAGTAATAACACTTAATCAATTGAAAAGCCTTGACTTATAACTCAACTAATCACAGGATCCCGATTATAAGGTCAAATCGTTATGACACGTCTCATTCCGTGCCACACAATTTTCTCCCATAACCAAGCGTGGTTATCTCAATCATGCATGCGTTCCAATTGATTACGGCCCCACGAGCACGACTTACTCGACGTTCGGCAGTCTTCTGGTGTAGCCAGGCATTGTCTCACCCTATTGAGCACGGCAATGTCTATCCATCGACGGCATTTCCAAAGGAGCATCGGTCCAGCCTCTACCGCGATCCGACATCCGTTGTCAAGGGCATCCCATATAGGGGCATCGTCCACCCGACGCACATCAGGGACGGGTTCTTATAACCATCATACAACCATCCAATCCCGGCCAATGACATTATGCTTTACACTCAAATGCCTCAATTAAGATAATGTGCTTGGCATATTTTCTTCATATTAAAAACACTCGGTAAAATAATCGTGTGTGGGTACACGGTCAGATCGAACCAGAAAAAGTGATATCCTTCCTTTTAAAAATCTCACTATTTGATACAGTACTTCAAAACATTTTCGGTGTCGAAACCCGACACTCGGTATTCTCTAATTAAATACCAAAATTTCATAATTTTTAAATAATAACTAAAAATTAACAATCATCACTCAATAGCATAAACTGATTACATCACGACAATTAGCACGAAATTCGACGACCGGCTATCCCGGTATAATTTCCAGAAAATAATAAATTATTTAAAAAAATTACAAAATTAATTAAATAAATGCAATTTAATTACATAAATGACTAATTAAGCTAAATATGCTAATCTAACCACCTAATTGGACCTAGAAAAATAATGCACCTATCTACATAAATCTAGCAATCTAATTAACCCTTAACTAATCTAATCTAACCACCTAATTGGCCTAATTAATCAACTAAATAACTAATTAAGCTAAAATAACCACCTAATTCAAGCTTAGCCTAATCTAATCCTACCTTAAGCATAATTAACCTCCTAATTAAGGTTATCAAGTAAATTCACTGGATTAGAGAGCCAGTGAGTTCACGGCGAAGGCGAATGAGACTCAAGCTCACGGCGACACCAAAAGAGGTTCAGAAGGGGTCGAAAACAAGCCACGAAGTTCACAGCTGGGCTGTGAGGTTTAGTTCTCTCTAAGGGCTGAAAGGAGCTAGTTGAGCGGCTCGGTTGGCGTGGAAACGGCAAGGGGGGACGATGGCGGCTACAGTGGGACCAAGCGGAGGTGACGGTGGCTTGGATGGGCGGCGGAGGAGCTCAGGCGGGCTGGACGGGGGCTCGAGACGACAGACTGGGCTCGCGGGGATGGCGTGTGAGTGAGGGACGGCAAGGACGCGCGGACGTGTGCGGGACGGTGCGACGCAACAGTTCCGGTGGTTCAGGCAGGCGGTCGACTGCTGCTGTGGTCTCTCTGGTTCTCTACTGGCTTTCTCTGGTTTTTTGGGCTCTCAACATAGCAACAATGGAGAAAGAACAACAAGGAAGAAGAAGAATGGGGGGCTACAGCTGGAGGGGGACCACAAATGGCCTCAAAGTCTTCCAAAATATCACAAAACCATCATCACTCATCCCCCAAAGTCCACAGCCAAGCTCAGTAGCTCTATCCTCTCCAAAGCTTCCCAAACAAGCCTCCTAAGAGGTCCAAAACGTTGCTGCCCCATGTACCTACGAATTTGCAACATTCCCTCTTCAATTGTGCTCAATTCTCCTTCAATTTAATCCAAATGGTGCCCAAAAATTTCAGCTAAGGCATCCACCTCAAATCCATGATTTTCCTCGCCAATGGATCCATCTTGAACGCCAAAAGTTCACACAAAAACGACCCTCTTAATATCCCGGTCCGAAAATGCCCAAACTTGAATTTTTGCCGAAAATTCTTCAAAGGATGAGTCGACGTTCTTAAAATAAATTGTGACACACCAGAACTTTCGATTTCTGAAACCAAGTTCAATTTCGTGATTAATTTCAATCGGGCGCGATTTTAGCATGATCTAACCTACCGGGTAGCTTTTGGAAATTTTTAGTTCATTTGATTCGTGGTCGATTATTTTGGAGCCACATTGTACATCTTCGACTCATTGGCGACTCTTGATTGTCGTGAAAATCTCGAGGTTTCAAATACGGACGTATGATATAGAAATGACAGAAAAATCAGTTTAGTGCCGTTTGACAGAAATTTTGCAAATAGGTGAAATCACCAACACTTTAATTATATGCCTCTGTTAAATCGACTTATCTCCGGTCTCTAATCGATTTTAATGGTGCCGTATTGACCCTTGCAGATTAGTATAGTTGAGCAGTCGATTTTTGATAGAATTCTTAAGTCAGTCGCGTTTAGATTCCTTAACAGCTTCACCTGATAGACTAGTTATCTTGTGAGTGGCCAACTCAGAGAAAAAGGACATAGGCGCGTCGATGAAAAGCCCATTTCATTTAGTTGAAAGCAGGGTTGAAAATCAAGATGTCACACCTACACTTGCCTTGTCTGACATGTTCTTTTGGGCTCTTTTAGGTTGACTTGCTGACCTTCGTTTAGGTTGGAGTTCGCGTTTACTCTCACGTTTAAGGCTTTGATTCATTTTGACTCTATAGTTGTTAAGGGCTTACTTAATAACTTGCCAAACTATGCCTATTTCTATTTTTTTGTTCCTTGGAACAAAAAAAGAATAAAAATCCATTTGGTAAATTTGTTGTTCCTAGGAATAGATTTGGAATAGAATCAAGAAATAGAAAAAAAATTGCTTCTTGTTATTGAAAAAAAAAAAAAACAGAAGATAAACAAAATAAAAAGATCATGTCCCATTTCACAAGCCCGTGCTCTCACCATCTCAATTGATGAAACCCATTCTCTCTGGTGCTCGTTCACGACAACTAAAAGTCACCTGCAAATTCGAACACAGTTTAAAGCTGCATCCGTACCCCAATATGCTCATGAATATGGAAAGTGTCTCAAATGTCAAGAACGCCATTTAGAATTGTAGACCTTATAGTGGGTAGTATAAAGATTTGCATCCTGGAGAAAACGAGGAGGAGAAAAATAATAGTTTGATTGATGATGCTAGAAGTCTTGAGCTTGACCTACGTTGAGGAAGCAAGCGATAAAATAATAAAATACACAGAACCAAAAAAATAAATCAAACATCAAATTTACGTGATTTGGCCAATGAGAGTAGTAAAGAATTTCACTATAGATCTTTGTGATATAAAGAAAATTACAATTACACTTAAGTCACTTAAACACTTTCAATGTTCTAAATCCTTAATTACCCCCAATAATTTATAAAGTATTTGGTTTCAAGATTCCTCATGAAATAATTTTTGAATCTCACGATGGAATATATAGGCTTCAACGCATTAATCCTGGTGCAATTCCTAGAACTTTCACTAGACATGAACGGTATGGAGACCACTCTGTAACACGCACCATCTGTCGCAAGAGGAATTTCTACATGTGAAACATGCAAAAGGCCTTGGTCAAATTCAAACCTGACTTTGCTATCTTGAGTTTTCTTCTTTCGTAGAGAAGTCCACCGCCAATTTAGGAAACTCAACCAAGATAGCATATATAAACATATCCCACCGCCATAAGATCTTCAACCGAGTGAAATATCCAATGTGATTTATATCCCGTTGACTCCAACACTAAACCAATTTCCGAATCTTACGTATTCGATTTTCAACTCTCATGCTTTTATACAATTCAATTTCAAGTGGAATACTTTGAATGGGCTTAAATTCAAGATAGAATTTCTTCAATCTATGTGTTAGAATACCATGAAATGTGAGAAAATTACCAAAACAAATCCTAAATCTATTGCAATTTTTCCAAATCAGTTATAAACTTTTTTTTTGCCCATTTAGTCCTAAATCTTTTGCAATTATGTCAATTTAGTCCATCCATCCAATTTTGGCTAGCCAGCATTGATGTGGTCGTTGCCCAGCTGGCGATGCTGATGTAACAATTTATTAATAATAATTTTTTCGAATCTTTAATTATTTTTTCTTTTTTCTTTTCTTTATCTTTTTATTTTTTCCCCTTCTCTTCCTACTTTTCTTCTTCTCTTCCCCCACATTGGCCAACGTCGCTCTACTAAGGCTTGCCGATCCTTGTCGGCCACTAGGCGAGGGCCACGAAGCCTTCGCTAGCCACTAATGGCCCTTGCTCGGCTTTGCCCAAATTTGGGTGAGGCCTGCAGGCTGTAAGGGCTACGGGTGAGGCGGCTTCGCTTAGATCTGGGCGAGACCACCTCGCCATGGCCTTGCCGCAGGTAAAGGGGGCCTCATCGTCAATTGCCAAGGCGATGGCCACTGTCGTTAGGACCTAAGTGAAGGTGATCATGGCCTCGCCAGACACGGGTGAGGCTGCCTTTGCCCACGGCAAGGCTGGCCTCACCCAGATCTGGTGAAGCCACGTGGGTAAGGTCGGGTGAGGGCCATAGGTTGCTAGTGAGGGCTTTGTGGCCTTCACCTAGTGGCTGGTTAGCCTTGCCGACAACCGTGGGGGACAAGAAGAAAAAGAAAAAAAAAAAGAAAACAGAAAAAAGAAATAATAAATAGATTCTAAAAAAATTATTTTAAAATTGCCATGTCAACTTTGGCTAGTGCCCATGTTAGCACCGATAGACCAAAATTGATTGGATGGATTGTGTTGACACAATTGTAAAATGTTTATAATTAAATTGGCAAAAATAGTTTATAACTGATTTGAAAAAATTGCAATAGATTTAAAAGTATTTTGGTCATTTTTCCATGAAATGTTGTTGTCCTAATTTAATAAAGTTTATGGCCGAAAGATGAAAAGAATTGGACAAATGTCAAGAATTGGAAAGCTATAAGATCCTGTGTTCGGCTGTTTTCCTTCTCATATTCCAACCTGTGGTCTCCGTAGTAATATGGCACAAATAAGTGATTAACTTTTGAATATTATTGACAAATGGTGCATTCACTTGATGAGAGCAAGATTTGATCAAAACAGAAATTGTCAATGAACAAAGCAGTCAACAAATTGAAGCGAATTGATAACTTATCAATAAAATCATCGAAAGCAGACATTACAAAAATTATCGATGAGAGCCTTCACCAATCAAAGAGGGTCATCAATAGCGAGCTATTGCAATATTTGGTAAGTTTCGGAGCTCAAACACAAACATGATGGACTGACACAAGCACATGACTGCCAGTTGGCTATTCCTATAATCTTGGAATTTGTTACTCCTTATGCATAACCACTGTTACATAATAAGGGATCATGCTTAGGATCTTGAAAAGAATGATGATGGTCAATAATTGTAAATAGTATTAAGAATTTATTATAAATTCAAAATTCTTAATTGTTTGTAAATAACTGCAGGTGGTGGAGTATAAATACCCACATTGTAATCTTTGTAATGATTGTTCAATCAATCACAAAACACCCATTCCTGCAAATTTGCTTATCCCGTTAGTTTTTCTGCAAATTTACCATTTCAGTACCTGTAAAATCTTTAATTTAGTACTCGCAATTTCATTTTCTTTACATTTCAACCATTTACTTTCTTATCCAAAAACAACAGAGAACAAATTTTGCCTAAAAATCCGTCAATTTCATTCCTGAAATTAGAATTTCTCTTTTCAGTCACACACAAACGTTACATATCAATGTATATTCATAGTTTCGACCATTTCGACCAAAAAAAGAAAAAAATAGTTTCGACGAGTAAAATGTATATTCATAGTTCATATTGATGATAAAATAATAATTGAAAAGGAAATACACTTGCTCTGCTCAACTCTCTTTTGCAGAATATTAAGCTAGATCGGCTGCCTCGTATGCTCCCAAACCTACTATTCAGGAATCTCATCTCCTTTCGGAAGGCTCAGTCGCTTTTCTTTTAGCGGACGCAACAAGGATTTCTTAATTAATCTGATGTCGTTCGAATTCCCGGATAGCTAGAAGGAAAGAAAAGTGAATCTGACGTCAAATTTGCAACAGTAAGAAGGCTTCTTCAGAACGGGACATATAATGGAAATAAGATCGATTATTTGGTCGTATTTTGGAAGCTATCCGTACTGAGATGAACCAAACACAATTAAATCATGTCACACTGTATCGGAATTAACCCTAAAAAGAAGAAGAAAATGCTGGGAGATACGCCAAAAATCAGGCCTACGTGTAAGAAGGCTTCTTCTGAACAAACCGCATAATGGAAATAAGTTTCATCATCTTGAGCTTGATCAAGGACGGCCACAAGTCCTGAGCTTGCCCCACAAGATGTTAAAATGGGATGAGATTATTCTGTGTTATTTGAGTGAAGTCAATAATTGGAAGCTGAAATAAGAATATTCTTCGTCTTTGGCTTCCGTCTGATTGTATCCCACCTCGTTATCCCGGTCATAGTCAGCTAAATATATGAGTTCAAATTCAAAATGTACATGATGACGAAAAATATTAAGTGAAGAAAAGTCTTGATCTGCTTAATTTCATATGGTAATTAAGCTGAGTTTTGCGCATATGAGGATACGACCACTGTACATGGGCTGCTTTATATGCTTCTCAGAAAACTTTTCATTGTATAGTAAAACAACTTCAATCCTAAGAGTATCTTGAGTAAAATGAGATTCTCATATGCACACGATCCACTATCAATAAGTAGCATTATTAATTTTTTATTTTTTTAAACATAGATAGAGTATTCTTGCTTCCGGACTCAATCTTACATAATGTTGTCAGAGTACAATTAACCTCTGATTTGCTTTGCATAATAACTTATATATAAGTTATAATAAACAATCATAATAGTTATATTAGGCAATATACTAATTAATCCGTATAGGGATCATATATATATATATAGACACACACAATATTCAAGATTCCTAGTTGCATTACCTATAACTTCCTAGTTCATGGCTACTTTACATGGCAGAATTTAGTTTTCCATGGGCCGTCTTCTACTTCTAATAGGACATGAACAAGACATTTACATTTGGAAATGCGATAAAATTAATTTTGATGTACAATTGAGTTATGATGTTGGTGCCAAAAAAAGGAATGGAGTTCCAAATTGCAATTTTCTTAAAATAAATTGGATTCTGAATCCTGATATTTCAGGTCCAACCTACCACGGGTAATATGCTTGTGTCCGTAGACCGTTATTACACATCTTCAAACTCGTCCACCAATATTATCCTTCACCATGAAAAGGTTTCACAAAGCAAGTTGCAAGACCACATTCCTTTAAGGCAACCGACCAACTAGGATGTGCAACTTTGAAAGAATCTTGAATCGTGATGCTCATATGGAAAATGTGTCTGTCCTAATTGAATTGGAAGTCCAACATGAATTTCACATATAAAACAAGAAAAACTTGCAATTTGCATAGGCAAAGCCGACTAGCAATAGAAGTCAACGGTGCCAAAACAACTATTTAAACAACTCCCAAATCTCTCATTTATTCCCCAATAACTTAATTCTTTAATCAACAGTATTTTCCAAGAAAATACCTATTCTCTCTCAGAGAGAACTCAGGTCACTTCACGAGATTTCACAGAGAAGCAACAGAATGGGGTTTGAGAAGAAAGATCTGGATGTGGTGCTGATTCCAGTTGGCTTGCTTATCATGTTCTTGTACCATCTCCAACTTCTCTACAGATACCTTAATCAGCCTCATTCCACTGTCATGGGGTTTGAGAACTTCAACAAGCTATTCTGGGTTCGGGCCATCATGCAGGTCAAATTTTCTTTTTAGTTTAATTTTAGTCCACTGTACTTTCCTTGATCAATTAAAGATCGCCCGAGAGCGCCATCGAATTCAAACTTCCCCTATTCCCACACGTCGGACTGTTAAAAGCTGTAAACTGTCATTCGAGCAACCCTCTGATTGGTTGGCCTCACTGAGTAAATGGTCGCATTCAGCTTTGTCCGATATTCGCGAAAAGGGTCAATGCCGAAAGTGCTGAAACTTGATCAATTCGGGTGCTTGTGCTGTTTCTGTGCTACTTCTGATCAATCACAGCTTAAATTATTAACACAATGTGGTCTTGCAGAGTGAGAAGAGGGAAATTGGCACGTGCCTCGGGGTGATCTCCTCCAACATATCAGCGGCGACGTTCCTGGCCTCCGTCTCACTCACCCTCTGCTCCCTGATCGGCGCCTGGATCAGCAACACCAACAACAATTTCTTTGAGAGCGAACTCATCTATGGGGACACCCGGTCCACCACCCTCTCCATCAAGTACATCAGCCTCCTCATCTGCTTCCTCCTCGCCTTCACATGCTTCATCCAGTCAGCCCGGCACTTCGTCCACGCCAATTACCTCATCAGCACGCCGAGCCCATGCGTCCCACCCAAGAGTGTCGAGGTGGCTGTTATCCGAGGCGGTGATTTCTGGTCTGTTGGGCTCAGGGCACTGTACTTCGCTCTGAAATTGCTTCTCTGGTTCTTCGGACCAATACCCATGTTTGCTGGTTCCATTTTCATGGTCTTGTTCTTGCACTACCTCGACTCGAACACGATGCCATTGATTGAGCACGAGTTTGAGTTTGATGGGGGGCAAGTGGTGAGGAAGGTGGAGCAGAGAGTGTCCGATATAGCAATGGCTATTCACATGCCTTCACATCAGAATTGACCAGGCCTGGTTTGTTCGCGTATATCTAGGAATCGAAGGACAGGGTTTGATTTTTCTTGACGTAGATAGGCAGTTATAAATTGCATGAATAGTTATACAATGGAGAATGTAAGTGTGGAAAGGTACTCTATAGTTTATACTACTCGAAAAGTTCATGGTGGAATGATCTCAATGTTTGGTAGAATTAACTAAAAAATCTCGATATAAACACGGGTGCTCCCAAAATCTCTATAAAAACCATTCATACATTGTTTAGTCAGTAATTGTCACAAATTAAGAGTTCTACATATAAGAGTTTTTGTAACGTGATTATATTAATTGATATTATAATTTACTATTTTATGAGATTGATCTAATAAAGTGAGATAAAAAGTTTCTTAATTAGTCTAATATGGGGCTAGCTAGTATGGGTTGAGTTAAGCCCGGCTTATAATGAGATGACATAATTGGAAATTTTATAAATAGTGTTCAAATCTTTCATCTAACCTTAACACATATAATTATCCTCATTAAGAATGATGCTAAGAGTGACGGGCTGTCTCATTGAGCTAGTGATACAAAGGACAATAGAGGAAAATCATTTGTGCTTGAATCGTCACTTTTCCGCATTAAGAACGATGGATTCCAAAATAAGTGTGTTAATCTTTCCACTCGATTATATGTGTTCTTCTTCTAACTATGAAGATTGTGGGATTGCATTTTCGCGACTAACATGTAGTATCAAAGCCTCCATAGACTAGAAGAGGAACATATAGTTTTTGCCCTTTTCGTGATTTTTTGTGCAACAAAAATTGATTTTAAATATGTAAACAGAAAGAGCTCGTCGAGACAAGAAAAATTGTAGGTGGTGCACCACCAGGGGAGGCTATATGCACCCCACGCATAGCCAGGCGTTGCTATATAGCGATGTGCATTGGGCACGCACCCCTAAGCACTCTCACATGCCCTCATGCACGGGCAAAGCTAGCATGTACATTGCATGTGCTAGGGTTGACATCATCGTGACGTCAACAATCCGGCAACCTAAGTAACCTGACCTGACTCAACCTAACCCGATGAATCAACTTGGTTGACTTGTGACCCAACTCAAGATCCTACTTGTTGACTTGCTCGAACCGGTTTACCATTGACCAGACTGTATGGACGAACTGGGACCTGTTCAAATCGTTGCCGATCGAACCAAAAAACAACCTCGGGAGCGCCTGGGCATGTGCTTCACGTGCCTCACACTCAGTTGGTGCATGTAGGCGCGTGGAGCCTCCGATCAGCACTTGGTCGAAGGCTACGTGCTCGTATGGTGGTTATCTACATTATGGTATATTTATTTTACATGTTTAATATTTTATTGATATGAAAATACATATAGAACCCTAAATATGTGTATTTTTAGGGTATTTTCACGTATTTTCCTATATTTTTCTATAATTTTGGAAATACATATATTGGTTCATAGGTACATCATTACATAAATAATGTTTAGAGTGTGATTCATTGATAATATGTATAAATTATAATGTGTATTAATTATAAATCAATATAATTAGTATGATAGGTGATTTTAGTGACAAATTGCCCCTGTCATTAAGTTTAAAATCACATGTATGTCATGTATGTGAGAAATAAAGTTTATATCATCGATATGAGAGAGTTTCGAGGATTTAATTGAGTTGTAACTACCAAAGTGACACACTTGATTAGGTTTGAGAAATATCGGTCTCGTACAATGATAAGATGTCTCATGTTCTAATCTATGGTCATACTTTCAAAGGAGTTGATTATATATTAGATCATGAAGGGATATATGAACACCATATGATTGAGAAGTGACTAATACTAATGGATCAGACACTCAAAGGCGATGCATTCATGAAGATTGGAATATATTCTCATGGCTACTATCATGTGAAGGTGTACAATTATGTGTGATATATTCTTCCCAAAAAGTAATTATATGATGATGTATGTAACTTTTTAGATGTGTACTTATACATTTTTAAGTTACACAATACTCACATGATGCTAATTATATACATTATTTGTTTTTCAGTCACATTTTCTATAAATGGTAACTAAGTCATTATTGAGATTCTTAGTAGTTCAAACTTTAAGAGATAGAGAGGGGATTTTCTATTTGGCATGGAGATGGCAAATGTTCATATTACTTTTACTGCCAATAAGTCGGCAGATCTTGTAACAGCATGGTTTTCGAATCTGTTTTTGATTGAATGAATTAGGCTTTTATCAACACGCCTATGGCCTTTTTCTCTGAGTTGGCCATTCATGAGATAACTAGTTTATCAGGTGAAGCCGTTAATGAATCTAAACGCGACAGACTTGAGAATTCGATCATAAATCGACTGCTCAACCATGCTAATATGCAAGGGTCAATATGGCACCATCAAAATTGACCAGAGACCGGAGATAGGTCCATTCGATAGAGACATGTAATAAAAGTGTGGGTAATTCCACCTAATTGCAAAATTCTTGTAGAACAGTATTAAACCGATTTTTCTGTCATTCTTGTATCATGTGTCCGTATTTGAAACCTCGAGATTTCTACGAAAACTAAGAGTCGCCAATGAGTCGAAGATGTACAATGTGGCTCGAAAATAATCGACAACGGGTCAAATGCGCTAAAAAATTCCTAAAAACTACCTGGTAGGTTAGGTCACGCTAAAATCGCGTCTGATTAAAATTAACGACGAAATTGAACCTGATTTCTAAAGTTCTATCATGTCACAATTTATTTTAGGAATGTCGACTCATCCTTCGATGATTTTTCGACAAGTCCGAATTTTTGGCAAAAAATCAAAGTTGGGCTATTTTGGATCGGGAAATTCGGAGGACCATTTTTGGGTACGTTTTTGGCCGTCAAGATGGATCTTTGGACAAGGGAAATTGGGGAATAGATGTGGATACCTTGGCTTGTATTTTTGGGCACCAATTGTGATTAAATTGAAGGAGAATTGAGTTCAATTGAAAGGGAAATGTTCAAAATTTGTAGTCATGGGTGGTGTGCAACATTTGTACCATCTTTGGTGGCTTCTTGGGGAAGTTTGATGAAGGAAAATGGGTAAGGGATAAGGTTGAAGGTGGTGGGGCAGCCACTTGAGTTCTTGGGATATTTGTGAAGACTTTTAAGGCTTTGTGGTCCCCCTCCAGCTACAGCAACTCTTCTTCTTCCTCCTTGCCTTCCTTGATCTCCATTGTTGTTGTTTTAGAAGCCAAGAACCAGAGAACCAGCTAGCCAAGCCTCCTGTTGCCGTTGATCGCCCCTCCTTCCCATCCGAGCACTGCCGAGCGCTGCCTGAGCCTGCTGAAGTTGCTCGACCGCGTCCTGCTCGCATGCTGTTGCATGCGAGCCCAGCCCGTCGCCTGGTCGCCGTCCTGAAGCCCCTGGTCGTCGGTGCAACTCCGCCTGAGCTCCTTCGTTGCCTATCCAAGCCGCCATCTACCCCTGGTGGCGCTGCCGTTCCGCCTTGCCCTTCCTGCGACCGCGGGACCGCTTGACCAGCCCCTTCCAACCTTGGACAGAAGCCGAACTCTCAGCCGTGGGCTGAGACTTCATGGCCCATTTTCGGTCCCTTCCGGACCTCATCAGGTGTCACCGTAGGCTTGAGTCTTTCTCACCTCCGCGTCGCTGTCACCGTGAACTCATCGGCCCGCAAAACCGGTGAGTTTACTTGCTAAACCTTGCTTATGGGGTTAATTATGCTTAATGGGTAATTAGATTAGCTTAAGATTGGTTTAGGTGGTTAGTTTAGATTGATTAGTGGTTTAGTTGCTTAATTATACTTATTAGGTGGTTAAATTAGATTAGTTAAGAGTTAATTAGATTGTAATATTTAATTAGCATGGTACATTATTTTTCTAGGTCCAATTATGTGGTTAGATTAGCATATTTAGCTTAATTAGGCATTTATGTAATTAAATTTTATTTATTTAATTAGTTTTACAATTTATTTAATTATTTAAATTTTTTCGAAAATTATACCGGGATAGCCAAATCGTCGAATTTTGTGCTGATTGTCGTGGTATAATCAGTTTATGCAATTGACTGCTAATTTGTGCAATTGAGTGATGGTTGTTGATTTTCAATTATTATTCAAAAACTTGGATTTTTGGTATTTAATTAGAAAATACCAGGTGTCGGTTTTTTACGCCAAAAATGTTTTCAAGTATTATATAAAATAGTTGGATTTTTAAAAGGAATGATATCACTTTTCTGGTTTGATCCGACCGTGTACCCACACACGATTATTTTACTAGATGTTTTTAATATGAAGAAAATAGACCAAGTTTATTATCTTAATTGAGACATTTGAGTACAAAGCATAGTGTTCTTGGCCGGGATTGGATGGTCGTGTGATGATTATGAGAAACCGTCACGATGCTTTTGAGCCGAACGATGCTTCTTCGGGAATGCCCCAAGTCAACGGATGCCGGTCGCAATGGAGGTTGGACCGCTGCTCCTATGTGGAATGCCGTATAGATGTAGACGTTGCCGTACTCGATGGTGCGAGATGACGCCCAGCTATGCCAGAAGACTGCTGACTGTTGAGTCGGCCGTGACCGTTGGGTTGTAATCAATTGAGACGCATGAATGGTTAAAATTGATGCGACGTATTATAGGACAAAATTGTGTGGCACGGTATGGGACGTGTCATAACAATTTGGCCTTATAATTGAGACCCTTGTGTTTGTTTGAGATATAAGTTGAGATGTTCCTATTGATTGAGATTTATTACTATTTATGTTTTTGATATGAACTGTACTGACATGTAGGAAGGAACTGAGACGAGGTGAGTCTTTTGTGGTGTGTGGTTAGACTGCCTCTAATCGTATTTCATTCCTAATCACAGTTTAGGGCATAGACTTGCTGAGATATTATCTCACCCTGTCGTGGGCTCAATCTTTTCAGGTCCTTAGATGGAGGAATGGCAGGTACGATACGGGGTTCCACAAATGATGGATTTTGAGCATACCTTCATCCTTATTCCCGGGACCACCTTGACTCGAGAGGTAGTCGAGTCCATGGTATGGGTCGATGAGGGCTCAGTTAGTGCCTCCCTGATTTATAGCATGATTCATTGGCTTTCGACAAGGGGGTCGGGAGGGTCCCTTGCTGGGTTTTGACGAGCCTCCCGTCGGGACTGAGCAGTGGGAGGCAGCTCACCCAATGGATCTCGACACTCTTGATGGTGTCATGATAGACTCGGAGCCCCCGGAGCCTATGGATGAGGAGTCTAATGCCTAGATGGCTTAGCAGCTCCCACTTTTGAGTTGGACCCTATTGATAGACTAGCTTGTATATAAATTTGGTTTGTTATAGAAGTGTGTTTGGTTTGAAATTTGGTTGTCCTGCTTTTCTATCCCATGTTGAGTGTTGTCTGGGGATTGTTCGATTTCACTTTCGCATGTGTATTAAAATGAATGGGTCGGCAACGCGTCCTAGGACGTCACAATTTTATCGACCACTGAGGGATGTGCGTGCCCTCGAGGTTCGAGGCGTGTCATCCCCGCCCGAAGTTGTATCAGAGCTGGTCAGTGTTTGGAGTGATAAGGTGCGATGGGTTATGGGATAGTTAGTAGGAAAAACCTTTTTATTATGCTGATGCATGCGATTGATAGCTGATTGGTAACTTGTTTTGTGTGGGTCACTCAATTTTTAATTCTGTATGGAATTGGAAAATAGGTTCAGTAGAGAGTCTGCAAGATGAGTGATCAAGAGCAGAGGACGCCTAGAAAGAGGACTATAGGATCTGTGACTCAAGGTAGGATGTCGACAAGGGTCGATACCCGAGGTGGTCAAGGTAGAGAGTATGCTCAGGCCAACGCAAGTGGGATAGTGCCGCCGCCAGTCGGTGCTGGCGTAGCAGCCCCTACCGATCCTAGAATCGAGGGGATTGTACAGCTGCTAGAGACGCTTGGGAATGTGGTAGGGTAGCAGGCCCAGAATCAACTGCTACAACCGCCGCTATCATCGCTACCATTGTTGCCGCTAATGTCGCTGCCAATGCCACCACTGTTGTTGCAGTCATTGCTGCACTTGCCGAAGTTCCACCTGGGAACGTAGTTGTTGAGAGGCTGATACACAAACTCGTCATACAATTTCTAAAGCCGAACCCGCCAAGATTCATAGGTGCAGGAGACCCCGAGGCTGCAACACTCTAGGTCCAAGAATTAGAGAAGGCCTTTGCACTACTGAGGCGCACTGAGGAAGAGAAGGTTGTCCTTGCAGTGTATCGGTTGCAGGGCAATGCGAGTACTTGGTGGAGGGCCACTAGAGGGAGAGTGATTCCAAAAGGCACGGTTCTGGTGTGGAACGCCTTCCTTGGAGCCTTTAATGGCAAGTACTTTTCTGTTTGCCAGGGAGCAGAAGATGGAGGAGTTTCAATGCCTTCGTCAAGGTCTGATGACTATAGACTGGTACGAGGCCAAGTTTGCAAAGTTGTCTCAGTACGCCCCGAGGTTGATAGAGGATCCGACTAACAGAGCTAGGAGGTTCAGGAATGGCCTCCGACCGAAGCTAAAGAACCTGCTGGTACCACTCAATCTAAAGGATTATGACGACTTGTACGAGCGAGCCCAGCTAATAGAGAGGAATCTAAGTGAGCAAGCTGCCTCGTTCGGGTCGAGGTTCGGCTCGAATAGGGATGGAAATCGGTTTAGAACGAAACCAATGACTGGAGGAATGTACCCTGTTCCACCCAACGGGAAAGGTGGGATAGGAAAGTCAGTGCCGAGCCAAGGTGGAGTGTGTCGCTTCTGTGGAATGTGACATGGATCAGCCTTGTGCCGTTCTACGATGGGTGCTTGTTATGGGTGTCGCCAGTAGGGCCACCAAGTCAGAGATTGTCCCCGTAGACTAATAGGACCATAGCAACTACCTCCACCACCGCCTTTGGGTCAGAACAGAGAATTCGCGCCGTAGAACGCACTGCAGGATGGTTTGAACCGACCTCCAGCTCAAGGAAGAGTGTATGTCGTTACGAGACGACAAGCAGAGGACTCGCCTAATGTGGTCACAGGTATGGTTTTGTTAAACGATCATGCTACTTATACTTTATTTGATCCCAGCGCTACCTATTCATTTATAGCTGAGCTGTTTGTTAAGCTGGTAGGGTTGAGTCCTGAATTGTTGGAGTCGGTGGTTTGTATCTCTACACCGTTAAAGGATAAGGTGTTAGCATCAATATGCTGTCTTAGCTGTAAATTGGTTATTGGTGAGCGAGAGGTAATGATAGATTTGATAGTCCTAGCCATGTATGATTTTGATGTGATAATTGGCATGGACTGGCTCACTAAGCAAAGAGCTAAGATGGACTGCTATCGTAAAGCGATTCAGTTTAACCCGTTAGCGAGTGAAAGTTTCGAGTTTATTAGGAGTCGATGAGGACCCTCGATCACCTTGATCTCGTCACTTGAGGCAACCCGTTTGTTAGACGGGGGTTACCAAGGTTACCTGATGACTGTCGTGGATACGACAATTGAGGAGCAGAAGATCGAGGACATAGCAGTGGTTCAAGAGTTTCTAGACGTGTTTCCGAAGGAATTGCCGAGTTTGCCACCAGAGAGAGAGATTGAGTTCGTGATTGAGTTAGCTCCCGGGACGGAGTCAATCTCTAAGGCTCCTTACTGGATGGCGTTGTCAGAGCTAAAAGAACTAAAGGTGTAGATGCAGGAGTTGTTGAATAAGGGATTTATACGTCCCAGTACATCACCTTGGGGAGCACCAGTTCTGTTCGTGAAGAAGAAAGATGGTTCGTTGCGCCTTTGCATCAACTATTGACAACTTAATCAGGTGACGATCCCGCTGCCGAGGATCGATGACTTGTTTGACCAGTTGTAGGGAGCGTCAATATTTTCTAAGATCGACCTGAGGATAGAGTATCATTAGCTGAGGATCAGAAAGGAGGACATACCGAAGACGGCATTTCGTACGTGATACAACCATTATGAGTTCACTGTGATGCCGTTTGGTTTGACAAACAACTCAGCTGCTTTCATGGATTTGATGAACTGGGTGTTCAAGGAGTATCTGGATCAGTTTGTGATTGTTTTCATTGACGATATCCTGGTGTACTCGAGAAGTCTAGAGGAGCACGAAAGACAATTAAGGATAGTGTCTCAGACCTTGAGAAATCATGAACTGTACGCCAAGTTCAGTAAGTGTGAGTTTTGGTTAACTTGTGTCGCTTTCCTAGGTCACGTGATTTTAGGTGAAGGAATCTCCGTGGACCCGACCAAGATCGAAGCAATTATCAACTGGCCAAGACCGACGACAGTGACAAAGATCAGAAGCTTCTTGGGTTTAGCAGGTTATTACAGAAGGTTCGTGGAAGGATTTTCAGCTTTAGCCTCGCCTTTGACTCGACTGTTGAAGAAGGAAGAGAAGTTTGTGTGGACAAATAAGTGCGAGTGTAGTTTTCAAGAGCTTAAGTAGAAGCTAACTACCGCACCAGTGTTGACAATTCCGTCTAGTCTTGGAGGATACAAGATCTATAGTGATGCGTCATTCAGAGGACTAAGTTGCGTGTTAATATAGCATGGCAGAGCCATTGCATACGCGTCCCGTCAGTTGAGATCTCATGAGCTGAATTACCTGACGCATGACCTAGAATTCGCAGCGATTATCTTCGCTCTGAAGATTTGACGACATTATTTGTGTGGAGAAAGGTTCCAGATCTTTACTGATTATCAAAGTCTCAAGTATTTATTCTCTCAAAATGAGTTGAATATGAGATAGCGTCGCTAGATGGAACTCCTTAAGGATTATGATTGTGATATCTAGTACCATTCGAGTAAGGCTAACAAGGTCGCAAATGCGCTGAGTCGGAAGTCGTTAATTGCGCAAATGGTGATCAGGGAGTAGATCTTACTCGAAGGAGCTCGGGATTCGGTTTTCAAATTTGAGGTAGGCCACCTTTCAAATCTTATGGTCACCCTCAGAATTGAGCCGGAAGTGCAGATCAAGATCAGAACGTTACAGTTGACAGACCCAGAGATCTAGAAGATCCTGCAATAAGATACAGATAAGAGAAAGCCTGATTTTCAAATTTCTGATGACGGAACACTGAAGTTTCATGGACGATTGTGTGTACCTGACAATGCAGAGCTTAAAGAAGAGATCTTATCAAGAGCTCATCGTAGCAGTTACAGCATTCATCCTAGTAGTACGAAGATGTATCAGAATCTGCGTCAACACTTTTGGTGGACCGGTATGAAGGCGGATATCACCAAGCATGTCGCCAAGTGTTTGACATGTCAGCAAGTGAAGGCATAACGTTGTAAGCCGGGAGGGCTTCTGCAACCTCTCAAAATTCCCAAGTGGAAAAGGGAACACATCACGATGGACTTTGTGATGGGCTTACCAATGAGTCAGAGGGGTAATGATTCCATTTGGGTTGTGGTTGATAGACTGACGAAGTCGGCTCACTTCATCACCATACGAAAGGACTATGCACTGGACAGATATGCTGAGTTATACGTGCATCAGATCATTCGATTGTATGGAGTGCCAGTGATGATTACATCTGACAGAGACCCGAAGTTCATAGCAGCCTTCTGGAAAAGTTTACAAACTACCTTGGGAACGAAGCTGGAGTTCAGTCTAAGAGGACGATTCAAAACCTAGAAGACATGTCGCGAGCTTGTGTGTTGGATTTCAAGGGAAGCTGGGAAGAACAGCTTCATCTTATCGAGTTTGCCTACAACAACAGCTACCAGCAGAGTATTCAAATGGCACCTTTTGAAGCGTTATATGGCAGAGCGTGCAAAACTCCAGTTTGTTGGGATGAAGTCGAAGAACGAAATATCACAGGTCCAGAGTTAGTTTAGCAGTCAGTGGATGCAGTTGCAGTTATCAGAGATAGACTAAAGACCGCTTAGAGCCGCCAGAAAAGCTATGCAGATAAGCGTCGAAAGTCTTTGGAATTCCAAGTTGGTGAGCACGTCTTTCTCAAGGTGTCACCAATGAGGGGTACTTCATGCTTTGGCAAGAAAGGAAAATTGAGTCTGAGGTACGTAGGTCCCTTTGAAATTTTGGAGAAAATAAGGATTTTGGCATATCGTCTTGCGCTACTACCAAGACTGGCGTAAGTGCATGATGTCTTCCACGTGTTAATGTTGAGAAAGTATGAACCTGACCTGACCCACGTGCTGAATTTTGAAGAGTTAGATGTGGACGACCAAGTGTCGTACGTGAAAAGACCAGTTCAGATTGTAGAATAATATATATCCAATGTAATTCTACTATGTGGGTTGATATACAAGGTTTCACGAAGTGGGTTCTTTTTTGGTTAATTACCTAATATCATAATCTTGACGGTGAGTTAATAGGTTTGTTGAGGGATTTCAACCTTAACAATGGAGATGTAGTAAAGGGAGAAGTTATTGATCTGCGACTTTAGTTTGAACATTTATATAAGCAAACTTTTAAAAGTATAGTATAGTATCCCTTATCCAAACTATTGTATTTTGCTTGAAATAGAGTAGAGTGGTAAACTTGAAATGTGGATAAATAAAGAAGTTTAAGTACATTATCTATACTTGTGCGATTTTCTTTGTAAAGATATTTTTAGAAAAGTTTGATTACACTTCCGTATGTTAAAAGAGAATAATGTTATATTAAACACATGTCACAAGTGACACTCTGAGACATCACACCACATATACCAGTATATTTCTTCTTGCCTCCATAAACCTTCAATGTGCTCAACAATGTTTCTATGCTCCTCATTGTTTGACCTACTTTCTACGTTGTAAGCCAACTCCGTAATTCTTTTTTGAAATGGCTCAATCTGTCAAAATGCATTATGGAATCTCTTTCTACTCCATTTTCCCAGTTTGGCTACCACCTTCCTTATCTTTCTTACAATATTCAGTTGGTTGATACTCTCAACACCCCAGGCTCTTCGAACCACTTCTCTATACTTGATTTCCTCAAACTAGTATGCTTCAAACTTGAACGCCTTCTTCCTTTCCACCCCATTTGAGTCCAAGGAGAGGAGAATCGAGCTATGACCCGATCTTATTTCGGGTAATGCAACTCCACATTTGGAAAAAGGTACTCTCCATTCTAGATTACAAAGAGCCCTATCCAGTCCATTTTCAACTAGCTCATCACCTTCCCCATTGGTCCAAGTGTAGGCACACCCCTTACTCTTGATATTCATCAATGAACATGAATTCAAAAGCTCCTAAAAGGCCACAACCCTATATCGATCTACCTCACATTTTCTAACCTTTTCGCATTGATATAGTACTTCATTGAAATCTCCCATACATATCCAAGGAAGATTGTTAGAAGAATTAACAGAGCACAAGGTTTGCTACAGTCAACCTCTCCTAATAATTGGTAGAGGCGTGAAGGAATGATATCCCCATTAGGCTTCCGTTGTTAAGGTCCTTACAAATAACATTAATAAGCTCCCCAGAACTAAATTTCACTTCCACCTTTACCTCCTTATCCCACATGAGTGCTACCCCACTAGCAATTCCATCCATTGAATTCAGTTTGCAACTTAGTATATTTGACTATTTTGGCTACTAAGAGAAAGTGAAAATTAATCAAAAGGAGTTAGTTTTAAGCTTCATCACATCGATGACCTTGTCTTCATGGCAGGAATTTCTACTTTCAGGGGACATTGCATTATACCATTAAAATTAGGATTAATACCATAAAAAAATCCCGATCGATGTATTTGTGACAAATTTACCCCAAATTAATTTTTTGATCACTAAAAATTTCAGACTGGTATATTTGTGATAAATTTACCATCTGTTAGATTCTAGTTAAATTGGATTAATATTAAAAAAAAAATCACAAATCAGTACACTTGTCATAAACAGAGTGTAAAACCTTAACTTGGTACATCCGTCAACTATGACGTATCATCTAATTTAGTAATTTGACAGTAAAATTTAACAAAAAATAAATGAGGGTAAATTTATTATGATTGTACTAATTTAGAATTTTTGATAGTCAAGAAATTATTTTGGGGTAAATTTTTTATAGGTATACTAATTTGGGATTTTTCTAATATTTAACCATTAAAATTATATGGGATGATTATACAAAAAATTCAAGGGAAAGGATACTAAATTTCAAGAAATAGTATGTCTTCTAAATTTAATTCTGCACCATTGAAAATGGTGAGTCTAACACAAGTCTCATTAGATATCCATATTCAATTAAGTGCTTTCTCAAATCAAAGTACATAAATTCTGAAAAGTCGAGAAACGTCCTTTAGAAAATAAGTAAATAAATTAGAGCTTCAATTCATCAATTAAGCAGCCAATATAAATAAATTGGACATAATGACCGTGAAATCAAAACATATTGTGAAAACAGAAAACATCACAAAATCATACATACGATGCTAACATAGTTATAAATTTACTTTGCACAATTTTCATAGCTCAATTTTAGAATATGGACCGAATTTTAAAAAAGAAAAGAAAAGAAAAAAAAAAAGTAACACTAATGCTTCATGGTGAAGACCCGCATGAGTGTTCCAAGGTTCACCTTTACCAATTCGTATCATCACTCAAAACCATTTGTTGTCGTGTCCAATGGCCTTACGTAAACAGCAGATTGAGCGTTAAACTAGGTTTCATGCATTTTTCAAATTTTCTACATAATCAGTGGTAATGTTAATTGTGCCAATATTATATGAGAAGTAGGATGATTAATTAATAGTCTCTTTTTAATTATCCTTTTAGAAAAACTATGTATGTACTTGTAGGCATCAGCTTTAATTGATAGGGGGTCGGATTTTAAATTTGATTGGGTGCATCAAAAGCTTAAGGAATTTGATTTTGCTTTCAAAGCTTTAGAAATTGAACTTTGCTTCCCTTAGTTTTGTTTAGACTTTCAGAAGCGATTTTGCTTATAATTAAAAGAAGTGGAGAAGGGTGATCAACTCTAACAATCTGCTCTAGGCATTCCCATAAAGGTCCCGCACTTGCGACAAAATTTTTGGTTAAGACCATAGATATTCCATTTTATATGCGATCCAAAGATTTGAAATTGGTGAGCCCATTATCGCCACGCCATGAAGTCTCTTTGGATAAAGCATGCTGTAGCTAAGCAGCACAAGCCATCTAGAGGTTCTTACAACATGAATCAAACTCGTGACCTCGTGAAAGACGGGTGATACCTCTATCACTAAATCAATCACCATGATAGTATTTTTGAGATTGAGGTACTTCGCCAGAATTGATTCTCTGGATTTGTTGAGGTGCCCTTAAGTATATTTGGATCCTCAACTTCTGTCGAGCTAGCCCCCAAGCTTTTCCTTTTTTATAACCCTATCACCTTCGAGTTTGTAAAACAGGCTATTTGGATTCCCCCAACACATATTTGACAAAATAAACCATCTTTACAGGCGTGGTGCAGCTATCTTGCTTTGACTTGAGTGAGTGATGCTCTCTCTTTGCATCGTTAGAAGATTGCTGGGGGATAGCTAGGGAAAGAATTTCATCAGCACACTGCCATAGTACTTTGGCACATACGGAAGCAGAGGAACGGCTTTGTCTTTCGTTCAGTAAGCCCAGATCCACAGACGACAGTTGACGCAACGCCTTTCCTTCCGGCAGACCTTCATCAACACGAATTTAGTTCTGTAATTTCAGAAGAGAAGACATCACCATGGCATATCCTGATGAGAAAACCCCAACCTCAGGGTACTGCAGAAGTTAATTTTCATGGTTTTGAACTCGCCGGAGCAATTTCTGTTATGTGTAGACGACCGAGGATTCGTCATCACGGAGGCACTTGGACACTGTTCGTGTTTGATGGAGCAGAATCATCAAACACGAACTTTGGAGCCGGAAACCCTAGCCTTAGATATGCGATCGATGCTATTGAGGAGAACAACTAAACGAGAGTTGAGTTTAGACCGATGGAGCAGAACCACCTTGGTACTTGGGAGGTCAGCAAGATGGTACTTCAGCACAGTCGCTTTCGGATGAATTTGGGGACATTCACATTCAGTCCGGGAGAAACGAACCGGGCCGCAGATTGATCTGCCCAAGCCCAGCGCCCAAGTAGACTCACTACGGACTGGGCCATCTTTGCAGCTCATTAAGTATTACTTGAAGTCTTGAGCAAAACGAAACAAACTCTCTTTCTGACGGAAAAGGGAGGGTGACATTGAGAAAGAAAATGTTCGAGTATTACGTAGGGAAATAGACACAACTTGAGAGGTTAGATAAACAACTCTCTTTCATTCGCTAGGGTACCCTATTCCTTGTATATTTGACTTCTTTGACCTTGGATTTGAGGTGACGATCGTCTTCGATCTTGGATTTGGGTCAATCACAATTGTCGACCTTACAATATCGAGATCAATACAAAGAGACCACCGCTTTTCAAAACGAAAAGAGAAAGGAAGAGGGGAGAGGAGATGAAATTGTTGCCCAATGCGATGACGATGGTGATAGTCAACCAATAGGGCTAGGACGACCATAGCTTCTCCTATGAGAGAGAGAGAGAGAGAGAGAGAGAGAGAGAGAGAGATTGGAATTAGGGTTCTTAAAGTCTTTTGCTAGGAAGAAATGCCAATTTCGGTGAATTTGGTCTAATTTGCAGTCTAATAACAAATTCCAAGATATAAAAATAAGAATTTTGGAAGAGATGATGCAAAATGAAAATCTAAGTGAAAGGCGATGATGGTTTTCAATACGTTTTGCTAAATAAAAGTTTCTGTGTCGAGTCTCGAGTTCCTCTTATATATTTCATAGCGTCATTGCTGGTTAAAAGTTGGTTTGCCTCGGTTGCTCCCCGCTAACACCTATAGTCGCGAGTCAAGTCCTTATGACCCATTAAGTTAGTTGGTTCATGTGACACTCACCAAACATCTAACTCTAAAATGCAGCAATGCCAGCAAGAACACATTTACTTAATCCATCTAAGTAAACCCAAAAAATAAAAATAAAAAATTGCTGCAAGATGTTTCCAACACGTGATATAATGTAAGGTCCACGCATTCTTTCAATTTCAACCAATTACTTGAACTTCACATCTGACTTCATCCGTTGCGGGTGCAAACTCTTTCAAGTCAATATCTTTTCTGAGAAACAAGCTCAATGCTATACGCATTATGAAGCTTGATCTTCAAGCCAAAACTCACATGGGGATCGGATAAGAAGTTGCCTCTTCCTCCTCCATTAAAACCCACGAATTTCTTCCATTGGGGGTCAGCTTTTTTTAGCAGAGAGACGAAGAGGGATCGATGGCTTTTCCTCAGGAAGACCTCGATCTGGTTCTTGTGCCGGTTGGGTTGCTCCTCATGTTCGCTTACAATCTCTTCTTCCTATACAGATACCTTCACTTCCCTAGAACGACAGTGATGGGCGTCGAAAACGACGATAAAAGGGCTTGGGTTGAGGCGATTTTGCAGGTAATATATACAGCTTTACTTTCAAAAAGTTCTAGGTTTTATGATACTTTTTCACTGTAGTTCTTGTTAATTTGTGTGGACAGGGAAATGTGGACGTACAATCGGTCGGGGTGATCGTCGTCACATCGAACGTGTCAGCCGCGACCTTCTTCGCCTCGGTGTGCCTGACCCTCTGCTCCCTTCTCGGCGCGTGGATTGCCAACTCGCCCTCCTCCTCAAACATCTTCAACGCCGTCCTCCTCTTCGGCGACCCGAAGCCGTCCACGGCAGCGGTCAAGCACCTCTGCCTCCTCCTCTGCTTCCTCGTGTCCTTCGCTTGCTTCCTCCAGTCGGCAAGGCACCACGTCCACGCGAGCTACCTGATCACCACTCCGGGATCCCTCGTCGACCCCGAGGATGTCAAGGAAGTGGTCATACGAGGGGGCGAGTTCTGGTCGCTCGGGCACCGGTCGCTCTACTTCGCCCTGAGCTTGCTGCTCTGGTTTTTCGGGCCCGTCCCGATGTTCATCACGTCGGTGGTTCTAGTGATGATTCTGCATCACCACGACTCGTATTCAATTCCTATAAAGAGACGTCCGCTTGGAAAGAAAACTCAGATTGAGAGTAGAGTGTAAGAGCAACAACTTGGGTGAAGTCAAAATCGATGCACGAAATGAATTTTCAGATTTTTAATTAGGTATATGAAATACATTGTATTCATTTGAATATTTGTTGAAAAACTCGGTACATGTCAAATTGAGATGGAAAATCTCTTGCCAACACTCAATCCATTGTAATCATACGAATCCATAAGAAAATTACCAAAAAAATCCTAAATGTATTACAATTATATCGATTTAATTATAAACTTTTTTTTACCAATTAAATTCTAAATCATTTGCATTTGTACCAATTCAGTCTATCCAACTAGTTTTGGCACGGAATCGTTGACATGAATATCAGGCATTCTACATTATACGGTCGGTGTTAACGTGGATAATTTTTAAATATATTTAAATATTTTTTATGAATTTTTTATTTATTATTTAAACTTTTTTTTCTTTTTTTTTCTTCTTCCTTCCTTTTTCCTCTAGCAAGTGCGAAATCTCGGCGACGGCTAGAGGCAAGGGCCAGCAAGGTTGACCTCGCCGGCCTCTGGCAAAGCTCACCCCCACCAACCACTGGTGAGGGCGACCCTCAACAGCCAACTAGCGAGGGCAAATCTCGCCCAGAGACAGTGAGGGAGAGGGGAGATCCGTCTAAGATGGGTGTTGAGCAAGGGAAAGCAAGGGAAAAGAAAAATTAAAAAAAAAAAAAGCAAAACGCAAGAGAGTTTTCTAGGTTTTAGAGGATTATCTCTCGCGGCCATTCGGAGTCCTCTCTAGGCCATGTTCGAACAGTTTCGCTTGACCTTGGTTCTCAGCAACACCCCCCCAGCCAAAAGTCTGAACGGACGAAAGAAGTTACCGGCAAAACAATCTCCTTCGATTTAGTCATCTTTAGTTCCTCAGACCTCTACTCACCATGTCTATTCGTCATCTTCATCTCAGCTCATCAATTATCGGAAAAGATGGATTCACGCACTTTTGGAAGGGCGAGGTTTGACTCTCACCACCTAGGACTCTTGACGTCTATATTAACAATTTCCAGCTAAAATTAGCCGGATTGACTAAATTAACACAAATTTAAAAAGTTTAAAACTCAATTAGAGAAAAAAAAAAGTATAAGACTAAAAATTGATATAATTATAATAAGTTTAAAATTTTTATTTTTATTTTGATAATTTCCCTACAATCCATCGTGGACTCGGCGGAAGGCTTACATGAGATTGAGGCATGAGGGAAAGAATGATTTGGGCTGAGGGAAAGATTAAACCGATTTCCAAGATTGGGCAAAATGCACCTAAAACAGTTGGGGGAATCTTAATGTATTAAGCATGGCATAATGGGTTTACCTGTACGATGGTGGATTCCTTAAAAACATCAATTCCACTATCGCCGAGATATCGGACATCAGGGGACAATGGACTAATTTTTGTTGGGTTTTTTATGATGTCATGTAATTACAGGGTCATGGTCGCATCGGTCCAGGATTGACGGCGGGCCTTAAAAAGCTGGTGACGGCAGCGAAGCTCGTTTCCTGAGGCGGAACATAAAAAAAAGATAGAGAATAGAATCGATGAAGCGTTACCTTTCTATTGATATATTGTATTGTATAAATAGGTATATCATCATCTATAATTATGATAAAAATAAAGATAAAATATAACAATCTGATGCACGTGGAAATTGAAAAAAAAGAATCATAAAAGATCTCCAAATGATCAACTCATAGATACTTTACTCAGTGTCTTATCTTCATATGATTTGTAAAAATTCAGTGCTGTAACCATTGTGATTTTTTACTTTTTGAATTGATACTTCAATACTCCCCTATGGGGAGGACTAGAGACCGAGTTTGATTCGTAAAACAACAAACCTATCTTGAGTCAATGGTTTGATTAGCAACTTGTGATAAAGACGGGACATAAAGAGTTACAATAGAACCAAATGCAAATTTTTCTCAAACAAAATGATAATCGATCTCGATGTGCTTTGTTCAAGCATGAAAAAATGAATTAGTTGTGAAATGCAATGCTAAAACGTTGTCGAGAAAAGTAATGAAGATTAACATTGGTAGATCCCAATGCGACGCAGTATGTATGAGATCCAAGCAAGTTCTTCACGAGTCAGTATTTAGCTTCAGCTATGGCGTAGGCCACAGTGGCTTGTTTCTTGGCATATCATGAAATACAATTTGAGCCAAAAAAAAAAAGTACAATAGCCAATGGTTGAACATGAGGTGAGTTTGCACCAACCCAATTTGCATCACCAAAGCCAAACAAATGGAGAGAACTACAAAACAAATTGCAAAACCCATGGTGTAAAGTATTGTGAGCATATCGCATACGTTTTAAAATCTAATAGTGAGCAATAGTTACGGGTATCCATATGTTGGCAAACTATATTGACTAAAAGTGAAAAAATCTGAACGAGAGAGGGTAAGGTATTGAAGAACGCCTACAATGCTTCGAAAATGGGAAGGATCAACACAAGGCTTATCACCGTGCTTGAGGGGTAGTTGCTTGGTAGCTATTGAAATAGCAATTGGCTTTCATTCCACCATTCATGCTTGTCTCTAAAGATCTAATGCATATTTTTGTTGTGAGAGAAAGAGCCCATTGGAGAAGCGATTGACTTTTATGCCCAAGAAATGATGAATTGCACTAAGGTCTTTCATAAAAAAATACTTGACCAATCACTAGTAATTTCAAGGAATCACTAATAAGGACTATGAGCAATAGAATAATAGTATGACCATGGTGACGATTGAATAAATAGTGATAGATTAGCAATGTTGCAAAAGAATCCATATACTAAAAGAAAGTTCCTAAACTTGTCAAACCTGTTGACATCTAAATTTTGGCGGTCCGTTTAGTCATTTATCGCATTAAAAATTAGGGGGTAATTTTATGCCTAAAAAAATATTAATTGCATAGCATATAAATTTAGGTGCATTTATTTTTAATTTGCATTTTTTGCATTTATTAATTAGACCGGTGACGGATGGGTTCGGATTAGTGGTTCTAAGCTTTAATTTGGCAAGCCGGAAAGTTCACGAAGTGAGCAAATTGGTCTAAGTCCGTTTTTTTATGATCGAAAATTATCTCGTGAAAAATAAGAATTGGAAGTTTTTCGGGATATGATGAAATTCTTTTTTGGATAAGGCAAATGGAAAAGCAAATATTGTGTTCGGCAAAACGAATATTGCGTTTAGAAAAAGAACCTTCGTGGATATTAATTTGAAAAAATTGAAACCCTAATCGATAGCCTATAAATAGGTTATTTGCGTAGGGTTTTGGGGCTACATACATTGAATATATGGTCGCATGAGAGGGGGTTCTATTCTTCGAGGCTTTGCCTTCGTTTATTTTTTATTTTTTTGAGAGTTCAAAGAAAAGACAAAAGTGAGGCTTCTGCAGAAGGGAAAAATAATAAACGAAGAGGAAGGGAAAATTCTTGAGAGAAGCGAAGGTCAGCCGAAGAAGACAGCAGCAACATAGACAGAGAGAGAGAGGACGTGAAAGGGACGTTCGGCCAGCAAGCAGGAAAAGAAGAAAAAAAGAGAAAAAAAAAAAGGAAATCCCAAAAGTCACTGTTCATCTTCCTCGCAAGTCCATTTGCTGCCGTGACCGATCCCCCACCTTCCGCCTCCGACCAGCGCTGCCGCCGCGCCACCGCGGCCCTGCGCCGTTGCTGCTGCCGGCCACCGACGTCCCGGGTCCTTTCAAGCGGGTCTCTGCCGTTTCTACAGCCAGCCCCGACGCCAGCAGCCACGACCCAGCGCCGGCGCTCGCTGCTCCGCCTGATCTCCTCCGGTCTCTGCTGTAGTCGAGTAGCCCTCCCCCGTGAAGCCGCCGTTGCCCGACGCCGCTGCGCTCCGCCCAGCACTGGAAGCCGCGTCACTGACCACCGCCGTTCCGCTAGCCTCGCCGACGCCAGAAGCCATCTGCAGCAGGTCCCAAGCTCCACCGCGCCTCACCTGCAACCCGCGAGACCGGCGAAGCCGCGGCTGCCCCTGCTCTGTTTCGGGTTCCTCTTTTTCGTTGCTGGTCCACCTCCGCCCGAGATCCGTCTCCAACGCTCCTGCAGCTTCTCCATCCGCGACGCCACGGCTCGCTGCGCCCTACCTCGCCTGCAGCCGTCCGAAGCTCCACCTCGCCGGTCTCTGCCGCTGCTTCGTCTCACCAGAAGCCGCCACTGCCGCGCGACCCGACGTGCTGCTGTTTGCCGCCCCATCTCCCTCTGCCGGACCACCGCCGCAGCAGCCACCTCCGCGCCGCACCACCGCGACCTCCCTGCCGTCGTCTGCCCGCTGCCGCCCCCTCACCGGAACGCCGGCGATCAGTCCCCTTGGCAACACCACGTTGCTGCCAAGCCCTATTTGACAAAAAAAAGGAATTAAATTAGGTAGTTTTTCTTTCCATTTATTTTATTTATTTTTTTATTTTACTTTTTTTAGTAGAATTATTCTTTAATGTATGATTGAGATTCTGACATGAAATAGCTTCTCGAATTTAGGATTTTTTTTTTTGTACGAGAACGGAGAAATAGTATTAACTGGCAAGAGGATTACAACAATTTAAAGCATCAGTACATAAAAGAGAAAAAAGGAAGGGAGGGGGAGTTTCAGGCCAATTGGGAGAGAGGATATGAAGCCCATGGGCTCGGGCGGCCCAATCAGCGACCGTATTCTCTTCCCTTCAACAGTGGCGCACCTCTAGGGTTTGGAAAAGACGAAGCAAAGCTGCTGCTTCCACGAACAGAGCACGAGAGTCCCAAGGAAAGCGATTCTGATTGTGAACCGAGTCAACCAGCTGAAGGCAATCCGATTCGAGGATAAGGTGAGTTGTAGATCGTCCCGTTTGTAGCAGATATTAGAGCGCAGATGTGAAAGCTTGGATTTCCATTTGAAGGGCAGAGGCGGCGTTGATGGTAAGGGAGAAGCCGTCGATCAACCTTCCTGTAGAGTCTCGACAAACACCCGCCACGGAGCCTTGAGAAGAACCCGGGTGAAAGGAGCCGTCAATATTAACTTTCAGTACACCCAGATCAGGAGGACGCCAGCCAAAGGATACAGAGGGCATATGAGAAGGGCACCTCCGGGTCGAAGAAAAGGGCGGATAAGCAGATCTGGCAGCGGCTATGAGATCTAGCAAAGGCTGAGTCTGATTTGAGCTCCGATTAGGAGTGGACTGATCAGGCTGCTTGTGTTGATACAGGGGCTTGGAGTTACAGGTTTTGTAAGAGCGATCGTAGGCAATGGCATTGAAGACCCACTAGATCAGGATTAGGGAGTCGTTGACGAAAGATGTAATCATTCTTGGCCTTCCAAATATGCCACAAAACTTCTGCTACAATAGCCAAATCAGGTAATAAATCCTTCCTATACATGAGTTGTTGAAACCAGGCATCAAATCTGTTAGTTTCAAACTGTTGCATGTTTATGTGAAACTGTGAATGAGACCACACTACTTTGGTCCACGGACAGTGAAAGAAAAGATGTTCCGTTGATTCAGGGATAGGATGACTACCGCAATTTTGACATAGGCTGCAAGTTGGATCCGATAAAATATGCCGGTTATACAGGTTTTCACCTGTTGCAAGAGCATTATGGCACAGAGACCATAGGAAGATTCGTAATTTAGGGCTCGTCAACACCTGCCAGATAGTATTCCAAAAACGCCTGGGTAGCGTAAAAGAAGAAGATGCCTGGTTATGATCTAAGTTGGATTCGCCTGATCGTAGACAATTATAACCACTTTTGACAGTATAAATGTCATTTTGTCTTCCTGTCCAGATTAAAGAATCAATTGTGAACTGAGGGCGTACCTGTATTTGGAGAATGTCAGTTATAATTTGATCAGTGAAACTGTTTTTGAGCAAATAGATGTTCCAAGATTGCTGTTCAGGGTTAATGAAATCAGCAACCATAATAGGTTCATTGCGCGGTGCAGGTCCCCCAATAATACCCATAGATAGCCATTTGTCCTCTCTAATACGGATATTCTGGCCATTACCCACTGACCACTGTAGATGATTAGACATAGAATCGCGGCCATGTAAAATACTTTGCCAACCCAAAGAGGGCCTGGCGCCTCTTTCTGCATGCCAGAAATCTTTTGAAGGGAAATAAAGCCCTTGAAAGATACGACTCCATAGTGAATCAAGGTTTTGAAACCAACGCCAAGCTTGTTTTGCTAATAGTGCCTTATTGAAAGCCACTAGATCTTAAAAACCAAGACCCCCTGCATCTTTACGTCTCTTCAATGATTCCCAATTTTTCCAATGCATTCCTGATTTTTCGCTCTGAGTTTGCCACCAGAATTTAGAAATTTTCTGCTCAATAGCTTTGCAAAGAGAAATGGGAATTTTAAAGATAGACATAGCGTATTGAGGCACTGCTTGAACTA
This sequence comes from Eucalyptus guilfoylei, assembly GCA_016097605.1. NCBI lineage: Eukaryota > Viridiplantae > Streptophyta > Magnoliopsida > Myrtales > Myrtaceae > Eucalyptus > Eucalyptus guilfoylei. The sequence continues at coordinate 32,338,536 of CM027864.1, forward strand.
CGGCTTTAATCAACACTTCCTTGCCACATTTCAAAAATAGTTTTTCTTTCCAGCCATCCATTTTTGAATTCACCTTAGCTAATAACCAAGAAAACATCTCTGTTTTGGACCTACCCCGGTCCGAAGGTATGCCAAGATATTTCCCTGTCTTATGCATCACCGGAACACGAAATTCGCCGGCGATATTCCCGAAGAGGTGCTGGACAGCCACGACTAAAATATATACCGACGATTTCGATTTATTGCCTGTCCCGATGCTTGACAGTATTGGTTTAAAATGTTTGACAGGCTTTGGCATTCAAGCAGCTTTCCTTTAATAAAGAAAATGGCATCATCGGCGAAAAATAAGTGTGAAAGATTAGGACAGCTCTGGGTAAGTTGAATACCTTTAATGTTTCCCATAGCGACAGCTTGATGTATGAGAGTTGAAAGAGCATTTGCTACTAGAATAAATAAATAGGGGGAAAGGGGATCACCCTGTCGAAGACCCCTCGACATAGGAAAAGGCTGAAGAGGCTGACCATTAAACTTAATACAAAGAGAAGCAGTTGTGACACACTGCATAACCCTGTAAATCCAATCTGCATGAAAGCCAATCTATTTTAGATAATCCCGGAGAAAATCCCACTCAACACGATCATACGCCTTTTGCATATCGAGTTTGAGGACCCCCTGAAATTTTCTTTTTCTTTTTCAGATTCTGAGTTGATGTAGAACTTCCTGCACTACTAGGATGTTATCCTGGATTTGACGGCCACTAACAAAAGCACTTTGCTCTATAGATATGAGTGCAGGTAGGAGAGCCTTTAATCTGTTGGCTAAAATCTTGGAAATGATTTTGTACTGAAAATTACAAAGACTAATTAGTCTGAATTGGTCCAGCCTTTCAGGTTGCGAGATCTTCGGGATCAGAGTAAGGAAAGTTCTGTTGATGACAGGATCCAACACACCAGAGTCAAAGAAAGCTTTCACCGAGGTAATGACCTCTGCCTTTAAGATATCCTAGTGAGATTGATAAAATTGACCATTTAAACCATCTGGGCCAGGTGCTTTGGATGCCCCAAGTTGAAAAACTGCTTGCTGAATTTCTTCAGGGGTAACTTCAGCAATAAGTTTACTATTCATTTCCTCAGTGACAACGGCCGGGCATTGACTTAAAAATTGGCCATAATTGCGTTGCCCAACAGAGGTGTAAAGGTTTTGGAAGAAAAGCTGAGTCATTTCTTGTAAAGTTGTTTCATTTCTGATCCATTGATTTTCTTGATCTAATAACAGGCTAATTCTATTTCATTGATGTCTCTGGATGGTGGTAGCATGGAAAAATTTTGAGTTTTTGTCCCCCCATTTTAGCCACTGTACTCTAGAACGCATGGCCCAATACTGTTCTTCTTGAGTCCATAAAGTGTGGATCTGAAGTTTTAAAGCATCCATTCGAGGCTTGTCAGATTGACTGTTTCTTTTGTTGGTCAGGACTTGGAGCTGCTGTTGAAGCTCGGAGATTCTTTGATGGGCATTAGAGAATTTGGCTTTGCTCCATCGGGAAAAAGCCGCTGAAATAAGGCGTAATTTCTGAGCTAAGGTAATATGCTGAGACCGAGATTGAGTTAACGCATCTGAAATAACCAAACGACATTCCGGGTCTTGCAGCCAAAAGGATTCAAACGTAAAAAGCCTTGGGCGTCGAGGATGGGCTGGAAAGGAATGTAAAACCAGGGAACTGTGATCCGAACCGATGGCCGGAAGAGCAAACACCTCAGCAGCTGGAAAGGTGAGACGCCAAGAGATATTGTAGAGAGCTCTGTCAAGACACTCTTTAACTAAATCATCCCCTGTTCTATTGTTACACCAGGTATAGGAGCATCCCTTACTGTCTAGGTCCAGGAGAGAAGAGTCACTCACCAGATCTCGAAAGGTATGCATCCGTTGAAAATTTACTAGTCGTTTACCTTGTTTTTCCCAAAGATACATTACCTCATTAAAATCTCCAATGCACAGCCAAGGTAAAGTATTATGGGTATTAATGAGTTTCAGTTTATCCCAGAACAGGAGCCGAAGAGAGACAAGAGCCAGCGCCCGGAGACACGTGAGCCACATAGAAATTCCACACTCCCTGATATGGCAGAGAAGATCAAAGAAGTCAGAGGACTGATGCTCCAAAGTCAGGTGAACAGAATCCTGCCAGAAAATAGCTAGGCCGCCAGCAAGGCCAGAAGGTTCTTCCAAAAAACTATTTGGAAACTGAAGACGTTTTTGTAATCTGTTTAGCACCAAATATCTATTATTAGTTTCCATCAAAAAAAAGATGTCAGGCTTTTCTCGGGCCACCAACACCCGAAGGGCTTGAACTGTCAGGGGATTACCCAACCCCTAACAATTCCAACTTATTAACCTCATTTGTCCGATGGTGGCTTTTTAGGGCCAGCCACCATAGCCCAAGTGTCGGATTCAACGGCATCAAAGATTGGAGTATCCAACAGGAGTGATTCGTCAAGCCCCTCTCGCAGCAGGTTTGGACGCTTTAAGTTTTTAATTGGCCCTGCCTTGGTGCTCAGCTTATGACTCTTAGATTTCTTTGGCGTGGAAGAGCTGAAAGATCCTTCTCCCATTACTGGGTAAGGAGTAGGTACAAGGTGAGGGAGAAGTCCCTCTGTAGGAACTAGCTACCTCTTAGCCTGAGCTTGCACAGCGAAGGGTTTTGGCAGAATAAAAGGAGGGATGTCAGGGATCGGCACAATCTCTTTTCCTTTGCTGCTGGGTGAAGGGACTAAAGGCAAGTCAGTTGAGGGATTGACCTGTGTCTCGGGAACAAACTCCTCAGCTTCAGGAGATGGGCTGGGTGAGGCATAAAAAGCGAGCCAGAAAGGGCTAAATTCCCAAACATCGGCCCTGAGCCACTGACCGAAATATAAGTTGTCTCTGTTATCGAACTTTTGCTCATCATACTCATAATCTTTGCAGGTTGAGGCATAATGGCAAAGCTTACCACAGGAATAACAAAAGTGACACAGGCACTCATAACAAAAGTCTAACCAAATGTTTTTGCTATCAACTCTAAGAAATTGGCCTGGCTGAAGAGGATCTTGAAGATTGAGTTCAATTCGGGCCCTACCAGCACGAAGAGAGGTACCCGCTCCACTGTCTATTTTTATTTCTAGAACTTTGCCAACCCTTCGAACAGCTCTACAAATCATTTCCTTCGTGCTGCACTCCAAAGGGAGACCGACAATTTGGACCCAAAAAGCACATGACGAGAAGTCATAACAGTGCAACGGCGTGTTATATAGCCAAGGACGTAGAATGACCAGAATACCTCCAAACCGCTAAGGACCAGTGGTAAGAACTCGATTTTTCTTGGTTTCATTTTTGAATTTGATTACAAATAAACCCCCATCGTGTTGCGTAATATCAACATGATTTGTCCTCCAAGCACACTTCATGGTAGTCTGAAAAGCTGGGAATTAACTGATGAATTTGACAGGAGCTTACCCACAAGAATGAGCCGACACTTAGCCAAAGCTTCAGGCGAAGGCGCATCCTCCCAAACTTCGATATGCTGTTCAGACCAAAGACGACCCATGCGTTTGCTCAAAGCGGCCATGCGAGCATCCTCGTACAGGTTAGTACACGAGGTATCTGGGCTCCCAGGCATACTGTTGGGAGCTGGAGAAGCCATAAGAAGAACCGAGAAACAAAGCACTCCTATATTCCGTAGGCAGGGGATGGAGAGGGAGCTTCAAATGATTCCAAAACTCAACATGCAGACATGTCAAGAAGGTGGAAAACCAACAAACAGAGGCAGGAATGAGGAAAAGAACAGGAGCTAGTAAATGCAGAACGCCAATGGAACCAAGACGCAGAGAAAGCGAAACATCGGGGTCACTATCGGAGGCGAAAGCGAAGAAAAACAAGGAGGAAGAGGAACTGGGAAGAAACCCCGCTGATCGGAACGGGGACTTGAGACAAGCGAATCCAAATTGAACCAGAGAAATGTGAAGAAAGGGGCAATTAGGGTTTGAGGAAAGAAAAAACTACCATTACGGTAGGGAAGAGCTCGATAAACGAGAGAGACATAAGCATCTAATTTTCACACCTGATTTTCGCGCCCGAAATCTAACTCACAATCGCTTGCAAAATCTTCAATCCGATCTCACGCCTGAGATTCAATTCGCGATTTATTTAAAAATTGGCCAACCCGATCTCACGTGCGAGATATCAATTTATGGATATCAATCTACCATCGTGTTAGTTGGATCAATTTTATTTTCATAAAGAAAAAATCCAAAATATTTGAGTTAGGATTAGATTTGTTTTAGAATATTTCTTGTTTTAGGGTAATCTAGAATATGAATTTTATTTCTAATTTTTAGAAAAAAATAAAAAAAAGATGCATTCATTTAGGATGTCAGTTTTTTTTTTAAATTTGAATTGCACGTTTAATTATTTGGCACTTTTAATTTCGAATTTCATAAAAGAAAATGAAAAAAAAATTAGAATTAGGGCATTCTTGAAATTCTCTGTATGGCTTTCTAAACTCATCTTCTTTTTCAACCTAGTAGGATCCTTTGAGAAATGCGGCTCGGATAGGCTCTGAACTTAAAGGGAGGGCAGAGTGGTTTTCTACTAAAAGGCAATCCCTGAAGAGCTTGAACTGGAGTTGTTCGCCCACTGTGGAAAGGCATAAAAAAAAAAATCATGTGCACGTCATATAACATTAGGTTCATGAAATGCACGTCATTTAGTGGTTGTTGAGGTACATTTAATTAGAAATTACCCGTCATTAGGATTAGGTCATTTAGGTTAATTTAGATTGCACATTTAATTATTGCATTTTTTTAAGAAATTACTTTACTTATGTCATATAGTTTAGGTCATATTGCCATGCCATATCATTTCATGTTAGATTAGTAGCATGCATTGCATAAAGCATGATTCTCATTAAGTAAGTGAAAACAAAAAAGAGAAATAATGATGTGAATTCTGATTTAACATTGCAGATGCTTTCGTTGCTATGAGGTAAGTTTTGCAATTTTTTTATTCGCTTTCTTGAGTGCTAAATTGGTGGTTTGCGCACCCGCATGATCACCTCACATGTTAAGGACGTGAATTAAAATTAATTCAAGTTGCCTGCAAAACATTTTCTTAAAATAAAAGGAAAAGTACCGAAATGGCATTAGAAAAATCTAATGTAACAAATTCCCCGTACCCAAAGTCTCTGGTTCGTAAAAGTAAGATAATTCTCCCATTATTTTACTTAGGTATCTAATCGAACCGTAAACTGATTAGTGGCAACTCCCTTTTGCATGTTAAATATTTGAACCTAAGTTGCGAATTGGTATGGGCTTGGGAGAACCGAGCTAAGTTAGACTTAGTAGTCCATTAGCCTAATTTTAGGTGCACCCGAAATTTTGGTCACAACAAAACCATACCCTAGGAGCTTGTTTGAGGCCATATAGCGCATGCCTAAGTAAACATACGTGGTCAAGATAAGAGAAATCACGAAAGCTCCATTGTTGTTCCATATAGATGGAAAATTGAGATCACCATGTAGTAAGGTGTTCTTGACATCTAATTGGTGAATTTCCCAATTCTGAACAGTAGTAACAGATAGGACAGTGTGAACTATGGCTTGTTTATCTACTGGACTAATTCTAGGAAGTCAATGCTCTCCTCTTGATGAAAGCCTCTTGCAACAAGCCAGACTTTCAATTGATCAAGCGAACAATTTGCATGTAGCTTTGTCTTGTACACCCATTTACGTCCAACATTCATCGAGGGACAATGAGGAACAAGTTCCCATGTTTTATTGATTGCAAAAGCATCCAACTCCTCAAGCATAGTGGTTGTCTAACCAAGGTGTTTTAATGCTAAATGGACAGTGCGTGGCTTAAAAGGAATAAGATGATATTGCTATATTGGCACACCTGGGGTTTGCCTTCGAGATCCCAACCTTTGAATGTGTAAGCATGGGATGCGCTAAGCATGTAAGGCTTCAGATGAAGATTGAAGTAAATAATTGTTATCCATTGGTTGTCACATATGATTAGAGAGAGTAGCAAATGAAGCATTTGAATCTGGTTCTATTTTACCAAATAGACATGCACATTCGCTTGCAGATTCAAGATCTGTTGGTGAACCAACATTTTGACCAACTTTTGGACTAGGATGTGACCTAGTCCAATGATTATCAAAAGCTTTTATTTGTGATGGACTTAAAGTTGAGTTCCATTGCAATAGCTCTCCCTCAGTCACAACATAAATTTGAGAAGAAGAGGCAAAAGGAAAATAATGCTCATAAAAAATGTGTCAAGATACATAAACACAACTGGTAGATTTATGAAGACAATGATATCCTGTGCTTCTTACTATATCCCAAAAATACGATAGCAAAGAGCGCTTGTCAATTTTTTTCATTTCTTAGTTGCATAAATATGGATAACAACGAGATTCAAACACTCAAAATTAGTATGGCCTTTGGTTGCCCAAAGCAGTTGAAGGAAGCCAATTTATCACATAATTTGTTGTTGTAAATGCTTCCACCAATAGTTGAGTGGGATAGATGCCTCAAATAGTGTAACAAGCCCAAGTTCAACGTATCAATATTTCCTCTCAACAACACCATTTTGCTCTGATACCATCAAGAAACTAGAGAAATAAGTCAATGAAGCGTTGCATTTTCATTGATATATTGTACAGTATAAATAGATATATCACCGTATATAATTATGGTGGAAAATAAAAATAAAAGATAACAATCTGATGTACATGGAAATTGAATAAAAACAAACCGTAAAAGATCTCCAAATGATGATATACCCTGTTTCATGTGTTATTTTCATGCTGATTTATAAAAGATTCTGCACTGCACAACCTTGTGATCTTTTACTTTTTGATTTGATACTTCAATAAAACACGCCAAGGGTCTCAAGGGATGCGCCAATCCACTTAGGCATCATCAATCTCGCTTTATCATCTTCTCCCATTTCCATCTTCTGCCCATTCTCGGCTCAGTTCTCGGCTCCATTCAAGGGCAACCGATAGAAGTCCAAATGAGGGATGGTTTTTGGCATTTAGAGGCGGTGCAACTAGTTGGAGATCTAAGAAACAAGTTTTGAAGATTTCACTTTTGAGCGATAAAACGGAAATTCTATCTCAGCCTTCGCGGGAGCCATCACCATAGATATTCCAGAAACAATTACGGAAGTTATCACAAAAGGCCCTAATTTTGCTCTTGAATCAGACCTTAATTCAAACACTAACTCAATTGCACTTCAATTTCTCCGATCAGTCAAGCTAGGACAAAAGCCCCATATTGATGAGAACAGTTCCAATACCAGTTTGTTGCGGAAAGAGGATTGTACAATCAATCACAATAGCAAGATTAACGCATAATTAAGCAAAAAAACAGAGAAAACAACGCATTAAGATTGATATGATTTGGTCCGAGTATCCACATCTACTCCAAGAGAGAGTGACGGTGATGAACTAATGTAAACAATAGACCTTACAAGCAAAAAGTATCAAACCCAAGCCCATATTGCACCTAATCAATCACTACCCGGTGTTCCACTCAATTCCTCAATTGTTTTTCCTCACACGACTTTCAAAGAGAAACCCAAAAAACACTCTCAACATGCTATCTTGTATCAGAAAATTATTTAAAAAGTCATATATATATTGTATTTGTACCAATTCAGTTTCAAACATTTCAATTGAACCAAGTTAGTACTAAACATTACCAATAAATCAATCTATCTAGCCAGTTTTGGCTGGATATCGTTGACCGTCTGCATACACCTATGTCTTATGTGGCATTGTCACTACTAATGTGACCATTTTCTAGAACATTTTAATAATTTTCAATTGTTTTCCTTTTTATTTATTTTTATGTTTTCTTTTGCTCCTCTTTCCATCGATGGCCAGCATGCCCATGCTCAACGAAGGTCACCCTCACCAAGCCTCTCCTGGGTGAGGGTGTGCGCCGGTGAGGCCAGCCATCGCCTTGGTTTAATCAAACCAAGAGAGAGAAAGAGAGAGGTTTCTCTTTTCTTTAGTCGATGACTTGGGTAAAGAGAGCTCTTTTGATGTGTCTTGTTTGCCGTTCGCATTTTGCAGGGTTCAAAGACAACAATCACTCCCTTTTTTCTTCTTACCCCTTCAAGGCTTCAACCCTTTTTTCCCATTCTGTTTCTTTGTTTGGGTTTCGATCACATTTGGGTCATTGAAGCTCCGACGCTTCACGATTTTGAGTTCTTGTGTTACTTGACTGCGGAACTCTAGTGTCAATTCGTTTTATGAATTTGATAATATGAATGCATAGAGTCTGGCAATTTGAATGGTCAGCGGGGCCAATCCTCGCTCAGGCAACACCCGGCGAGGCCATGCTCGCCCAAACAACACCTAGCCTTGCTAGTGGTCATCCTCGCCTGTGGCGACAAGGGCGATCCTCACTCTAGTGAGGCCAGCCCTCATCAACCACCAGCAGAAAGGGGAGGCAAAGGTAATCAAAAAAAGAGAAAAAATTATAAATTATTAAAATATTATTAAAAAATGTCAAAGTTAACATCGTGTCACGTAATATATCCAATATCCATATTAATAATATCCGGTTAAAATGGACCGAATGGATTGAATTTGTACCGATGTAAAAATGTTTATAACTAAATTAGTTCAATTTAAAATGTTTTAAACTAAATTTGTATTAATACAATAAGTCTAAGATATTTTTTTTTTTTTAACTTTTCCCATAATCTGTCTAAGATAAGGTTAAAGCTTGCCCGGATTGAGTTTGCATCAGAGGAGGGTGTCCGGTGAAAACAGGCCCATGTATACTCGTCCACAGCATTGAAAAGCGCTTTTGGTTTTAGAAAAGCACCTCGTTCGGGGTGGCCGTCTAGTTGCCTGTTTTGTCCAAGCGCTAGGTGGGCCATCTTTTCATGTCCCCTGGTCAGTCATCATCTCCATCTCCAACCTTCAATTTTCACTCGACACCTTTGTCAAAATTGGAAACATACCCCCAATAATGCATGTAGGTCTCTTCCAAATGCGTGTTGTTCTCATGGTTGGTACAATGTGCATATGCTGAGACGAAGGAAGCTTCAAGAATTGGCTGGCAAAGGTTCAGTATCTTTAGGGGTCGGGGATTGACTTTCCTCGTGTGAACATCCCAATTTCACGAAATCGTCCAAATCGGTGGGCCTAACACGGTCAGCCTCGGTCAATTCCCATCGATGTTTTCTAGGGATTCACATCCTATGGACACTCAAGACTATCTCCGCCCACTTGATGGGCCCAATAAGGAGTACACAACACGGCTAAAGAGAAATCAGAGGTTGTTCAATGAAGTTCCATGGAATTTTAGAAAGAAAGAGAACATAATTACACAAAGTGACTCCAGAATGTCAACTTTTCACAAATCGAATCTGACTTCTTCTTTTTTTCACATTCACAACAATTTTATACTTCATTTGTTTAGATATAGATTAAGTCTTCGGGTATTATTTCTTTTGTATGTATTCGAATTCTTTTTACATTTTTTCGAGACTGCTTGATACAGTCTTTTCGCAGTAGTTTCAACTGTGAAAATATGTGATGCAGCTTTATTCAAGTTAAAAACCTGTGCTCTTGCTGTAAGAAAAATGTCTTAATAAGAAAATCAACTGTTTAACTCTTTGTGATTGATGTTTGATTATGGAAATCATCATGATATGTGCCATGTCAAATAGACAATTTTAGCACAATGGTGAAATTCTCTTTCAATCATCTCAATCATGAAGGTTGAGTAACAGTAACAAGGAATTTAGATATGTAAAATGGTTTAAGATTGCACGACTTGACACACACACACACACACGTATATATATATATATAATATAAATCTTTTCCAGTGATGTTTCGAAAGTGATGTGGTGGTTTGGCTATAGCCAAATTTCATCTTGAGTGATTCCTACGCAAAACTATGCATTCAAAATTATTGCGGACCACGTTTTCTTGCATCAATGATTCAAGAAAAAAATCCAATCAGTCTTTTGATTGGAGGATTATAAATATGCATGTATTTATAATGAATAAATCAGAGATATGATTGGAGGAAACTTCCTCCAATCAAAACACATTGGATTTGTTTAGTCTTTACATGTAAATCGCTAGAAGAAGGTCCGCTAGGCCCAACCTACTGACCTATTTCATTGCAGCCATTTTGACGAATCTGCATCTCAAATGTAAAAATATTCATAATTTTTGTGAAAAAGAAAAAGAAAAAGAAATGGTCCCCAAAATGCATGTTCCGAAATCCATATTATATGGGGCCGTGGAAGTTGCAAGTTGTTAAAAATGAAGTCTACACTCTACATCAAAAACTGTTCTCTTAAAGTGACCGCTAGTGAGAACACGTGTTTGTACGGGACCAGAAAGAAGAAAATGAAACAAGGAAAGATACATAGGAGAGCACGGACATTAAACAAATTAAAATGAGTTATATTTGATGAGCTCAGTAGTTTTACGAGTTACTTATATTCAATAAAAGAACCCTAAATTGATTTAAAATAATAAAATTCAAAATAATATGAATATTAAATTAATTCACAACTTACTTAAATGCAACCTATCTCTATAACTCTCTCTCTCGCCCTCACTCGATCGCACATTCGCTTGCTCCGCTATTTAACCTCAATTTGGATATCAGCTTTTCTAGATTTGATTAAATATGAAATCAAAGGTAGATTGAGTCACAAGATTTATATTGTAAGGAAATTATTCAAAATGGATTAAATTGATTTATTTGGATTTGACGTTTTATGACCACAAACAAAAAAGTCTCCGAGCCTTTTGCCTTTGGGGACCCTTTGGTACGCTTTTTTCAATTAACTCGGTAGGTATTTATAAGGGAAGACCAGGATGTAAGACATACTCAGTAGTCGTCAGAGAGAATAGAAACATGTCTCGATCAGACTTCATATTGGAATACTTAAATGCCTCGCGAGGAGCTGTCTATTTGTCTATCACATGTCTCAGGTGGGCCCATTAGGCCTGCTTTAAATTAAAGGGTCTGTTTATTCTTTTTCATGTGTTTTAAGTACTTGCGTTCAACTTTCTTTCAGAAATTTTATCATGCGCACCTCAACTCTATTGATCTGATTTCAGATTTCAGATTGCAAAATTGATTCACTTTCAATTCAAACATCTCTAGGTATAATATGCACGCTGAGATGAAGGAAGCTTCGAGAATTGGCTTGCGATGATTCAGGATCCTAGGCGGCGGTGGTTGACTTCGTTGTGCGTTGTGCGAACCTCGCACTTTGACATAGCCAAATCGATGGGCCCATACGGTCAGCCTCAGTCAATTGCCATCAATTTTTCTAGGGTTTCACATCCTATTGACATCTAGACCATCTAGCCCACCTGTTGAGGACGGGAATAGGCTGAGCCGCAGTTTCTCCGGTGTGATTGATTGAAAATGAGGGAGACAGAACATGGGTGAAGAGAAATCGGAGGTTGTTAAATGAAGTTCTATGGATTTTAAAAAGTAACAGAACATAGTTACGCAAAGTGACTCTTGAATGTCAACTGTCACAAATCGAATTGACGTTTTAATTTTCCAGATTCACGACAATTTTTTACTTCATTCATTTAGATGTGGATTAAATCTTCAGGTATTATTTCTTTTTCATGTATTCAAATTCTTAACTTTTTTTTTTTTTTTTTTACTATTTGATACAATCTTTCTGTGATAGTTTTAACCATAAAAATAAATGATGCAACTTTATTCACATGAAAAGCTTGTGCTCAAAAGTGTCTTAATGAGAGAATCAACTATCTAGTTCTTTTTAATCGATGTGGGATTATGGAAATCAGCATATTCAGTGTCATGTCAATTAGGGGTGTCAAAAACCAAATCAAAAATCAAAACCGAACCGAACCAAAAAGTTTGGTTTTTTCGATTCGATCGGTTTTCATTAAAAACATAAAATTTTTAACCAATTTGGTTTTTATCACCTATAAAATCTATATAAAAAAAATTCATTTTCTTTTTTAAAAAATCATTTTTTTTATTCTTTCCTTTTCTTTCTTTTTCTTATTCTTCTTCATTGGCCGGTCACCGCTAGAGGCGAGCTGGAGCCTCGCCATAGGCCGATGAGGCTTCACCTAGCTTGATCAGGCGAGGCCAAGCTCGCCCTACACTAGCAAGCTCGAGCCCTGCTAGATCCAACCACTTGGGCAGGGCTTGAGCTTTGCCAAATGTCACCAAACGTCGACAAGGCTTTGGCGACCTCTAGCAAGGCTCAAGCCTCGCCTAACTCGCCAAATCTAGTGGGCTCAAGCTCATTGAAGTCGAGTGAGCTCGGCCTCGCCATAGGCCAGCAAGGCACGACCTCATCTAAATCTAGTGAGCTTGAGCCTCACCAACCTGTGGCGAGGTTCTAGCTTGCCTTTGGCAAGTCGCCGGCTACCACCATGGTTGGCGACTGAACAATGAAGAAGAAGAAGAAAAAGAATAAAAATAATTTCAAATTTTGATTTTAAAAAAAAAATTATTGAAAGGAATGCATGTAGGGAGAAAAAAAAAAAAAGAGTAAAAACCAAGCAGAACCGAACCATGATTTCAGTTCAAATCGAATTTCAGTTCGATTCAATAAACTTTCTTATCGGTTCGATTTGGTTCGGTTTTTTTTTTTAAAATCAAACCAAACCGAACCATTTACATCTGTAATGTCAAATAGGCAATTTTATTTGACAAAAAAATAAAGTAATTTTAGGCTAATTGTGAAATTCTTTTTCAACCATCTCGATCATGAAAGTTGAGTATCTAGGAAATTAAATATGTAAAATGGTTTAAGATTGTGCCACTTAGCGGGTGTGTATATTATACAAATCTTTTTCAATGATGCTTTTGAAAGTGATGTAGTGATGTGGCTGTACCCAGCTTTCGTCTTGTGACATGTCTTCGCAAAACTATGTGTTCAAAATTATTGTGGATCACCATTTCCTGCATCAATCATTTGAGAAAAATCCAATTGATTTTTTTATCAGAGGGTCACAAATATGCATCTATTTGAGATATGATTGAAGGCAGTTTTCTCCTATCAAAACACGGAGGGTTTCCTCAGTCCTGAAATGTAAATCGCTAGAAAAAGGTCTTCTCCTGAAATGTAAATCGCTAGAAAAAGGTCTTCTAGGCCCAATCACTTGGGAGTTGCAACTTGCAAGTCGTGCAACAACGAAGTCTCGTACCAAAAAAAAAAAAAAACAAAACAACGAAGTCTACATCAACAACTGTTCTCTTAAAGGGACCGCTAGTGAGAACACGTGTTTGTAATTGTAGGGGACCAGAAAAAGAAGAAAAAGAAACAAGGAAAGATACATGGGAGAGAACAGAAGAAAATTTGCAGCGTCGTGACACTAGAAAACTCGGTTTGTATTGTGAAAAAATACATTATGTAAACAATCGCATAAATCACTTATAAAAATAAATGAATGAAAAATATTTTCACCGTCGACAATAATGTTCAGACATAAATTATTGTCAATAATGAAAAAATTTTCTATTAACTAATTATTTTGTACAATATAAGCAATCTTTTTCAAAAATATTTTTTAATTCATTCATTTTCCACAAAATAAACAGAATATTATTCTTGCTTGTTGATGTACGGAATTCTGTAATGCGACAACATGCACAATCTATAATTTATTGACACGCAAATCCATTAATCAAATCACAATCCGGCAACACACCCGTTTTGACTTTTTCAAATATAAAGTTCCTAAAATTTTCACAGAACTCAACTATCAACACATAAATTCAAATATAATTTTCTGAAACTTGAATAATATTTCACACTTTGGCGCGAAATAACGCTTGGCTTATTTCATATTTTCTTTCTTTCTCCAACTTTAGCATAATAAGGTTCTGAATTTTTAGACAAGTTGGAAGAACCCCCCATTGTCCTTATGCAGGGCCGAGAAATATCAGTAAAGTAAAGATTCCCACATGCACGGTTTCCCAAACTAGTCGAATCTTTTTCTTAAAGTAAACAACTTTTCTAGAAGCCAAAGGGATCGGCGCGTGGTCTTACGAGGTCGTCTAACCACCAAAGTCGCCCGGGTCAATTCATACGCCCCGACTTCTAGGGAGTGAAGGAGGCCCGTGTGTAGTTCTTCCGCTCTTTCTTGTATTGGCAAAGGAACGAAATGAAACCAAAGACAAAAGGCATCAAAGCATGTGGTCCGACCTAATCGACAATGACAATGACAATGATTTTTGGACGTGTGTGGAGATAGCTGCGCACCGCGCAGGGAAGTCGGCGAGAGATCGAGGAAGCATCATCCCGCGGTTGATCCTTGACCGCGTGTGTGGTGCGTTAGATAATCAAATGCCCAAAAATCAAGGAGATCGCCCACTTCTCATAGAAAAAGTATTTCATGTGGTGACAAAGTATATGAGACTGATAACATTATGTAATAGATCAAATTTCAAGTTGACTGTCCAAAATTTTAGATACAGCGACCGAATCGATTTTAAACATTTTGATTTTGTCAATTTAATCATTAACATTTTTTTTTTACTAATTTAATCTTAAACATTTTTAATTTGGTCAATTTAGTCCTAAATTTTTTAATGATTTGCTAATTTAATCTTTGTTGGTCACAGGCGAGGACATCGAGTCCTCACCCGAATACAGGTAAGTGCCGCAACTTGATTTGCTCTTCAAGCGACATTTGAGATCTGAAGTCCATTTTGGATATTTATAAACAAAATCCACTTTGTGGGCTTGAGATTTTGGTATCGGGGGTAATTTGCAACAAAACCTACTTCGAGGGCATTTGTAAGTTTTACATCCATTTCAGACGCATTTTGGGGGGAAAAAACAAGTCAGCAAAAAAAAAAAAAAAATCAAATTGAGACTAAACTTAGGCCATCTGGTTGGACGTCTCGCCAAAGAGGGGGCAAAACAGAAGAAGAAATGGCAACAAGATGTCAAAACCATCTCTAAGTAATATTTGAATTCTTGGCCAACATAGTTAGGTAATAATTAAATATAGAGAAAAATATGCAAAAGTTAGGGATGATGTAGAATTTTTTCTCCACTTTTAATATGCGGTGAAAAATTCTGTCTTTACCTACCAAATTATTATATTAAGACTTTGATCATCATAGATAGACTTTTGCATATATGAGGGAAAACGTTAGAATTATAAATAAATAAAAAAAAATCCTAGTTTCCCTCTTCAATTCTCACCTCAGCTTCATAGGACAAGCCCACATTTCTAAAGTGAGTAAATTAGAAACAGCTCAAAAAACATATGTAAAAAAAGAAAAAAAAGAAATTGACCCTAATCACAAATTAAACCATTGACCCTAAGCGGAAAGATATAGACGCCCCAATCCTCTCGTGATCCACCAATGCTGCCATTGCCTAGGAAGTCCCAACACTCTTCGGGAATTCTCATGTCGTATTGGATATTCCAACATGTATCTAACACTTGCCGACACTCTCACACACTCTCTACTATTAGATCAACACATGTCGAAAAATCTGATACTTGGTCAACTTTCTCGACACTCTGTGACACTCGAGTTGGAATTCGGCGAGAACCCGATCGCGATTCCAACACGTATGGTCAATTTTAAAAATTTTCAATAAATGATGAGTTAAAATATATATATGTGAAATAATAAAAATAATAAATGGGGAAAGAATTAAAAAACCTAGTCTTTTCTTCTTTTCTAACTCACTTCCAATAATACACAATTCACTCCTAAGTTTTTTTCTTTTCTCTTCTAACACATCTAACCCACGAGTCCAGAATGTGAATTACTTGTTTTTTTTTCCTCTAAGATTTATGGATTATTGAAATAAAGTTAAATTTGTCAAATTGAAGTGATGAATTATATTAAACTGTGGATTAATATAATTTGACCCTAAGCAGAAAGATTTATGGATTATTGAAATAAAGCATCTTCGTTCTGACCTTCCTTCCGCGGCGTCTACTGACGTCACCGACCTCGTACCCCCGTGGGGACCTTCCAACAGTAAGATCTGACAGAACGCAGCACTCCGATACGATTTACACTTTGACTCCCTCAAACTCCGCGGACTCTCCATAAACAAACGAATAAACAAAACACGACCGAAACGCGCGTTGCCTCGTTCCTTGATACCCTCTCTCGGTTTCCCCATACATAGTCGCGCTCTGTAGTCAGCAAGCAGGAACCCCTCTTTCGCTTCTCTCCAACCATCTCTGCCGTGCCTGCGTTAGACAGAGAGAGATAGAGAGAGATGTCGGAAACAAGCGCCGAGAGCGGCGAGGAAATAACGCTCGAGTCGACCCCGACATGGGCCGTGGCAACGGTTTGCTTCGTCCTGATATTGGTCTCCGTCTTCCTCGAGCATCTGATCCATCTTCTAGCTCAGGTATACAGTCGCCTGCTTTGCCTTTCGCGCTCGGCGTTGAGCTAGTCTTCTTCAAATGGGTTTTGATTGGAGATTACATGCAGTACTTGCAGAACAAGAGGAAAAGGGCTCTAATTCAGGCGCTTGACAAGATCAAATCTGGTGTGCTCATCTTTCTTCTGTTCTTCTCTTACTTGGGCTACTGTCTTTTTCCCTTTCTTTTTCTCCCTTTTGCTGGTTTGTTGATGAAATATGTGTTTGCAGAGCTGATGCTGTTGGGGTTTATATCACTGCTCCTGACCGTGACGGAGAGGCATATCGCGAATATCTGCATCCCGAAGAGCGTGGCCCAGACGTTCTTGCCTTGCAGCACCTGGGAATCTAGTGAGGAAGAGGAAGAAACTAAATGCCTTGAGCAGGTACATACACGTGTGCAGAAATGCTTCATATAGATTATACGATACATTCCGCGCCGCTCTAGAGTAAGTTAAAATTTCATATCAATTGACCATGAAATTTATTATTCCGTACCACGACGGTAGATGATTAATCAGTATCAAATCAGGACGGGAGCATTGCCTGTTTCGTTCCTCAATCTCAGGGAATTTGATCATCTATGAAGGAAAATTTTTAAATACACGGCTGAAGTACTCTCTTTCCGTTTTAGCTCTCTTACTTAATACTATCGAAACGCACCCACTTTCCTCTACATCAATCTGATTTAATATTGAAGTGAAACAAGGGATCTAAAGAAAGGAGCATAAGCTAGACCATGTTAGTAATGAGTAAATCCTTTGTGTCTAATACAAAAAGTTTCAAGATAATTTGAGAGTAAAGTTCAATCGCAAGATCGAGACAGCTTAAAAATATGCATTGCAAGCTATCAATCTTCTTGCATACTTCACATTTTTTTTCCTTATTTCTTCATATTGAGTTTTTTTTTCCTTTGTCCTTTAAGCGGGTTCATGTGATTATTGTTTGCATGTCGGTTCAAAATTGTTATAAACTTAGGTTTTATTTAGTTGTTTTTAGTAAATTTTGTCGAATTGCCTTGAACAGGGGAAGGTGTCCCTTTTGTCGAGGGAAGGTGTGCGGCAATTGCAGTACTTGATCTTCGTGCTCGCCTTCTTCCATTCTCTTTCCTGCATGCTTACTTTCGCACTCGGGATGGCCAAGGTAAAATCATCATTCATTGATCGATCTCAAATTATTTATTCTCCCTTTTAATGTGTCATTTTCCTTTTGAATCCCATAATTTCCCAAATTCAACGTGACATGAAGACTCCGTCAGCTTTAAATAATGCCAAAAAGGATGTAAACATCGTCGACGTATCGTCTTCTACTAAACAACGTGCAAAGAAATCGTATTACTTACTAGGCTATTGACCAAGTGGGCCGTCGAAATCCTACGTATAGCTCAGATGTCATTCGTCATTGATTGCGGAAAATCTCGGGTTCTCTAGAGGGCGATTTGATTAAACGGTGCTGGACCAATGAGAAATGCGTTCACTATTCTTGTGAGTGGAACTTGAAGCAAAAGCAAAACGAAAAGCAAACGTCTAATTTTTCCTTTTAGACTTTTGCTTTTCTTCTTTTTTGACTTGCATGCGAACAAAGCAAAATCCGGTGACGAGGAACTTTCCCTTGGGGACATTTTTTTCTCTCCCTCTTTCGTTTTCATTTGTGCGGCTTTTACCAAACCTTTTTTTTTCCGGTCCTCTAGATAATGCGTGTTAGTGGGAAACGTAGACCTGGGTTTGACCAATAATTGCAACTTCTTTGTTTTTTATGGTTAACTTTATTTATTTACTAATTTATTTTATTTTTATTTTATTTTCAGATGAGGAAGTGGGAATCTTGGGAGGCAGAGACGAGGACTTTGGATTACCAATTCTCAAACGGTACGTCGTTTTGGTGTCCTTCTATTCCGAGTCCGTGTCGGCACCCACAAATTTTTTGGCCCACTTTCTATAACTTTAATCACCGAATTTGAGAATTTGACATCTCAGTCGTAAACCACCGAACTTCGCTCGTAGCCGTCATTTCTTTCTCTCTCTTTTTTCTGTATTTTTCTGACGATCGAAATTTCGTTATTACATGCACTTTGTAATTGATTTTGGAGTAGTCCGTAGAGATAATCTTCAATATCGACCATAATAAAACTCGAGTCTCCCCGCTAGATGTGCCGATCTTTGGTTTACAGAGATAGCTAGGTTTAAAATGAATTTCAGTCATTCCATCCACTTCACTTTGAAAAATTAGAACTTTGACTTGTGGTTCACTGGACGCTATGTCATTCCATTTATTTGGAAAACCTCACTAGTTAGTCACGCCACACCAGAGATTGACTGGGATGGTCCCCTCCAATAGATTTGTACCACATTAGATCAAAGTCGTTAATCTCTCCCCCATCTCACAATTTCTGAGTATTATCCACGCCGTTCACATGGGAAGTCCACATCAATTGATTAGTGTCATAGACCAAAAGTTATTTCTCCTTGTGATGGATAAGAATCGGTGGAATTTGATATTTTTCTCAAAGGGGAAACAAACAAAAACGTTTAGGGTTTCATCCAAATCTCAAGATTCTCTAGATGTAAGATAAAAAGAGGGTATCATCAAATATAGAGCAAGAAAAATATAGCGTGCCCACACAGGACATTGACACGTTAAAATAAGAAACATATCCGTGTTATGAAACCCACTATCACTGTATTACAAACGGACGGGCCAAAAAACTGACTTATTATATATTGAATTTTTCAAAAAGAAAGATTGAAGGGCTGCTTTTAATTGCCGACTCTGTTCATTTTATTGACTTGTTGTTATGTTGGCACAGACCCAAGAAGGTTCAAGCTCGTCCATCAGACATCATTCGCAAGGCGACACTTGACTTGTTGGAGCGATCAGCGTATTCTCCGTTGGCCGGTCAGTAACCAAATAAATAACTAAAAATATTCACATTTTATCCTTTAATATTAATTTGTCACAAAAAAAAACCCCTAAATCTCCTTATTTTTTTGGTCCTGGGCAGGCATGTTTTCTTCGGCAGTTTTACAATTCAGTCTCGAAAGTAGATTACATGACGCTGCGTCATGGATTTATTATGGTACATTAATGTTGAATTAAATTAATAGTCACTTTAAGTTGCGGAAATTGTGTTAGAAAATCCCTATTCTTAATATTTGTCGTCCATCTTGATTGCAGGCCCATTTGTCCGAAGGAAGCACGTTTGACTTCCAGAAGTATATCAAAAGGGCGTTGGAAAAAGATTTTGGTGTTGTTGTAGGGATAAGGTAATTATTTTTTTATAATTAGAAATTATTATAATACTAATTTTACTTCCTTTTTTTTATTTATAAAATACAAATTTCTCACTTTCCTTTCCCGTGCAGCTTCTGGATTTGGATCTTCCTAGTCATTTTCATATTCTTCCACGCACATGGTAAGATGGGTAACAAAATAACTTAATAATAAAGAATAGCTCATTTTTTCACAAATCCGCTTTTGTAATTTTGGCAGTGATGCTAATGTTAGTTTAATTTTCTTCAGGGTTCTATAATTATCTATGGCTTCCCTTTATTCCACTGGTGGTAAGTAAATTTTATAATTTGATATATTTGGGCTATAATAAAATGAATATGGGCTTTAATTTTTCGTCTAAATTAATTTGCAGATGCTGTTGCTGGTGGGGACAAAGCTACAAGGAATAATAACAAAGATGTGCATCGATAGCAATGATAAGTCCAACGTTGTGAGGGGGACTTTGCTGGTCAGACCGAGCGACCATTTCTTCTGGTTTGGGAGACCCAAATTGCTACTTCACCTCATGCACTTCATACTTTTTCAGGTAAGTCATTACATGTTTTCGAATTTTCAATGAATTATGATAAAAAATCTAATCTAAATCAAATGTGGCATATAGACGGGTACTTGTGACAATGTTAAATTTGAAAAAATCCATCAGGTGCATCATATAATTTGTATAAAGTTTGATGTATTTAGGGTTCCCTAGTCGAATTTGGCTCGACTACATGGCACATTCCAAACATCATGTGTATGCCAAGCTTTACATGGATAGTGTACATAACGTACCATGTTTGGTGTATATATGACCAACCCAATTCTTGCATATAACTAATAAGTAAATAATAAACAAAAGCATAACCTACTGAACAATTTCTTCCATATATTGGCAATGCTTCTAAAAATAGAATTCGTTTTGATCATAGAAGTTCCTTTAGCTCACACTAAAACTCTCTCCTCTTGATTTTTTAGAACTCCTTCCAAGTGGCATTCTTCACATGGACTTGGGTAAGCATATAAGCAACTTATCGATTATATATATGTAATTATATGGAATTTTTCACTTACTGATTTATTTAATGTTTCTTTGGAAAAACGCAGTACAAGTTTGGGTTCCGGTCTTGCTTCCACGAAAGAACAGAGGATATTATCATCGAGTTCACGATGGGAGCGTTAGTGCAATTCCTCTGTGGATATGTCACTTTGCCTCTCTATGCTTTGGTCACCCAGGTATCAACTAACCCTCAATTCATGTTATAATTGTACAAAATTAGCAAAACAAGACACGAGAATATGCACTTCAATTTGAAATATATACATTTATCGGAAAATTCACATTTAAATTGTTCACATACCATGCATGGTATGAAATTTATAATAAACATCAATTGTCTTACTTATGAATCCACGCGTTACCTTGAGTTTAGAAGTAAAAGAACTTTTGCATGTGTTACTGCAAACAGATGGGCACGTCCATGAGAGAAGCCGTTTTCACGGAAAACGTACGCAAGGGACTAAAGAGATGGCGAGCCACTGCTCGGAAAAACCTCGCCCTCCGTGACCCTTACGCTGCATGCCTTTCACTCGATGCTTCCGTCACATCGCTGGACGCTTCGGTCACGTCGCTTGATGCTTCCGTCACGTCGCTCGATGCTTATTCTCCTTCTTTCGGTCACGACGCTGCCTTCTCCATCGATCTTGACCATCCCGACCTTGAGTCATCAATTGCTCTCGATACAGTGGACGGAGAAAATAATTCCCATCTGAAAACTGTGGAAGATCGCCGGAAGAAGGGATCTTTTGATGGTTTTGTAATCAGCTCGACGACGACGTGATTGAAAGTCAGATTGGAAGAGGTTATTGAGCTTAAAATCAGTTCTAGTCATCGGAGGAGAGATTAGTACAATGGTTGTCTTGCTCTACTCATGAAATACTAGATAAGGGAAGTCGATGCACAGCCATATCCCGGAGCTTGGACAGATTCCGGCACCGATGATTGATTTTGGAGAAGAGTGGAAGGATCGGGCATTGAATTTGCTATGCTCATTTTCTCTCTAGAATTGCCACTACTATACGTCAGTTTGGTGTAAATGCTTATTTGTGATAGAGCTAGTATAAGCACCTAGAGGGGGGTGAATAGGTGTAAAAACAATATTTTCGAGATAAGTGTGCAGCATTCAATAATAGATAAAGAGATGAGAGTTTTTCTCTTAACAAGATTCAATCAAGGTAAAAGAGAGTAGGGAAGAGAATATGAACACAGAGATTATAGTGGTTCGGCTTATTCCAAGCCCACGTCTACTCTTCCGCACTGACAGCCCACCGGCTGGATTTCACTATGAACAAAAGAGTTGTTACAGAAATGCTCTTCCTTGATTCCACAGAGTAAAGACTCTACTACACTTCCTCAAGGTCTCTCAAAGATATAGACTCTCTTTTGTGTATAAGATATCGCTCAACAATTTATTTGACTAAGAACAGAGAGCTTCAGACGTTGGAATTCTTCTCTCGTACCATTCTTGAACAACTAGAACGTCTTCCTTATATACTCCTTTATGCGATCATACCCGTTGGCACTTACCAAAGGAATTCTTCCAATCTACCCGTTGTACAGAATCAATTAGGAAGATCTTCGAGCTATTTAAGGAACATGACGATAGCCCATCAATCCTGCTCGCCCATACAATCAGGATCTTGGTTTCCATAAGTAGAACCTTCCAAGTATACTTCGTCAATCATCGGATCCAATCATCCCCGAATCAATCTTGATTTGAATAAAAGATTCCGACATGCTATATCCAGCCAAGAGATTTTCTCCAACGATAAGGTCAAATCCTTAATGAAACATCCAGCTTCGGATAAGTCTTCATCGACGGTCTAGAGACCGTCAATGAGATAGACTTTGAGTCTTGAGTCCGCGAAAGACTCGAGTCTTGAGTCCGGTGATAGACTCGAGTCTTGAGTCCGTCGATAGACTCTAAGTCTTGAGTCCGCGATAGACTCGAGTCTTGAGTCTCGCGATCCGGATGTCTTCGACTTTGATGGAAGAGTCTACAAGTCTTCGAGACTAGACGATGGAAACGTTTTGTCGGCTTTAAAATACTTCAAGGACGATTTCTCCAACAATCTCCCCTTTTTTATGGTGACAAAACTTTCCCGCAGATTTGGATATCTTTGACTGCAAAACATTACTTAGACAAATATGGATATCTCACAAAAATAAGAGGCTTAGTAATAACACTAAAATCTGCATCCACAGAAGATAGGTTAGTCTTGTAAATGAACAAAGCCATGAGATAACAATATTATTTAAGACAAATAAATGTTCAAGCAAGTCAAATCCAAAACCAGTCCAAAACCTCCAAAACCAAACAAACCAAACACAAAAGACAAGTTAAACAACGAATCGAATCTGCACCACATCTCTCCTCCTTTTTGTCATCATTAAAAAAGGTAGAGATGAAAAGAGAATAAAAAAATTAAGATTGCTTGGGAACACGAACAAGCTGGAAATCTCCCATTGACTGGACAATCCCTTCCAGCTTTTTCAAATCCTCCTTCAGTTGCACCACATCTTCTCCCTTAGCATTTAATTGGACTTGACGAGCAAGGGCTTGAATTTGATCATGCAAAGAAACTGAAGAGGTTTGTCCTGCATTTTTTAAGTTCTGTACTTCGCATCCCAGAGCATATATTTGACCTCGCATCTCCAGGAGAACATCAAGAATTTTGCAAAAGTCTGCCGAATTATCAGTCTGAGTACTAGCTTCTGCATGATCAAATTGAGTATGTGCAGATGAAGGCAGATCAGCATGGTCACGCAGATTGGGCGATGAAATATCATGTTCCTCCTCAGGAAATTGAGAAGCATAGATGTCCTCTGGATTGGCTGGAGAACAACTTATTCCTTCACTGGTGACAGGCAATGAGGACGTTCCTCTTTTCTCAGGATCTCCCCCTGTTTCCATGCCTTCAGTTGGAGAAAAGTATTCATCCTGCTCTGTTTCCTCTCTCTCTCTTTCTTCTTCTTCCCCGAATTCTCTCCTCCTCTCGCATCTCTCTCCTCCGCCTCTTTCTCCTCTCGCTTCCAATTCTTCTCTTTCTTCGTATCTCTCGCTCTGTCTCAACAGAGTCTTTTTCTTGTTGCTCGCTTAAATTTGGAACAGGACGACTCAAATTCTTCAAAGCATATGCAGAAATAGTGATATCATCCTCATCCTCTTCATCCTCAATGATGAGAGCTCTTCTTTTCCTTGAAGGAGCAACCATGGGCTCCTTCCCTTTCCTCTTTGCAGCCGAAGATAAAAGATGAGTCTTGACAGGAGTTTTCTCCTTGAATTTCTCCAATGCCTTGTTGAGTTCCTTCAGACGCATTTTAGTGACCATTCTCGGTCCCACCACCATGTGATCGCACGTTCGAACACGAAAAATCCGGGGGGCTGAACATTCAAATGTCTGAATAATATAGTCACAAGAGCTGCATACGGAAGTTGACCCTTGTCTTTCACCACGCTTCCGTACATGTGGAACATGATAGTGTGTGGAAGAGAGAACTTTTTGTCCATATTGATGGAATACATCAATTTTGCCTCCGAGTTTGAAACATCTGTCTTTGAAGTTGACTTTGGTCTAAGACAGTTAATCACAATCTTGTGAAGCAGAATGTTGGACGCATTCATTCTTGAATAAGAAATTTTTTCTTCCGTCTTTCTATCCTTAACAAGCTCCAACATTGCACGAGCAATAGACACTTTGATGGGTTGATATCTTCCTCTTTCCACTCCAATCATATCAGCCAGTGTATTCATGTCAACCACATAGTCCTGATCTCGAACACTAAAAGTGAATCTATCCGCATTCAAAAAACTGAGATTCGAATAGAAATAAGCAGTAAGTTCAGCATGACCTTCTATAGTATCAGAACAAAACTGTTCGAGTTGAAGAAGATTGAATTTTTCCCGCAGATTGATATTCACAGGGTCAAGAAAATCAAAATCCACACTCCTAGGGTTTATCACCCCACGCTTCAGCAACTTAGAGTACAGTTGCTTGTGATCATCCGTTCGAAACAAATCCGTCCTTTTACCTCGGATTTTTGCTGCAATGCCCATTCTCGGTTTAAACTTACTGTACATCCTGTCATCGTCATTTCCATCTGGTTGACTCAACCCTCCAACACGTGGATCAATTGGGATGTTTGCAATTGCCTCATCCGCCGAACCAACAGGGGCAATTCCCAATCGTTCCATTGTGCGTAAAAAGAATGTTTCATTTCTAAACCCTTTATCCTTCAGAAATTCATTAATGTAGTTCAATGGAGTACCACTCCCCTTTAAAGCACGATAAAGCTTGTAGGTAAAAGCGAGGCTTAAGAGTTCTTACGGGATCTCGTCTTCGATGATTTCTTCCTCTTCTTGATGTACAGCATTCTGAGGACTAGATGGAGGAGATGGACGCTGCTGAGAATGTTGTGGGCTCTGCTGCTGTCTAAGAGAATCTTCTTCCTCGATGAGATCAAAGTGTGTAGGCCCCTCTTGCATTTGTTGTGGTCCCCTGTTCGCGATTCTAGAGGACTTTCTTTGGGATGACATATCTCACAGTCTTTGAGAGATTCCAAGCTTGTTTTCCAAGAAAGATGACAACTTTTCGAGGAATAAACAAGAAAAGAAGATAGAAGTGGAAGAACGATGCTATCTTAGGGTTTTTGTGAGAAGAAAAAATCGAAGAGGAACCACCAGTATATAAAGCAGTCGAAACAAGGCATACGAATCGCCGTAATATAAAGATGCCCTTTTTTAAAAATAACTGCCTTTTCAAAATATTAGACAACTGTCTTTTTTATTAAAACAAACTTCTTTTTCGAAAGGAGAGATTCAAATAATCACAGAATTAGAAATAATCAAGTTCGGATAGATGATTGTACCTTTTCAAGATTTAATCTGAGAGATAATAAAAACTTACAGTCATGAGTCTTGATCATCTGAGTCTGAGAGTCTTTCGTACTTTTAGACCCGAGTCGAACCTCTTCAGACTTTAAGATATTGAGTCTAGAACGAATAACTTCAAATTGATTTTTCTCCAAAGGCTTTGTAAAAATATCTGCCAGTTGATTCTTTGAATTGATAAACTGAATAGTAACTTCTCCATTTTGAACATGATCTCTAATGAAGTGATGTCAAATCTCTATATGTTTTGCTCTTGAGTGAAGAATCGGATTCTTGGTGAGATTAATTGCGCTGGTGTTGTCACATTTGATTTCGCACAAGAATCTTCAAATCCAAAGTCTCTTAACCGTTGTTTCATCCACAAAATTTGTGAGCAACAACTTCCAAGAGCTACATACTCGCCTGCTGTAGAAAGAGCTACTGTACTTTGCTTCCTTGAAAACCAAGACACTGTCCTGCTTCCAAGTAGTTGACAGGTGCCCGAGGTACTCTTTCTATCAATTCTGCATCCGGCTAGGTCTGCGTCAGAGTATCCAAGAAGAGTAAAGTCTCCTTCTTTAGGATACCAGAGACCTATTTTTAAAGTTGAGGCAATGTATTTGATAATACGCTTTGCAGCACTTAGATGAGATTCTTTAGGGTCTGATTGAAATCTAGCACAAATGCAAACGCTGAACAAAATGTCAGGTCTAGAAGCAGTAAGATAAAGAAGTGAGCCAATGATACTCCTGTATAGCTTTTGATCAACTTTCTTCCCTTCTTCATCTTTGTCTATCTTCAAGGAACTTGACATTGGTATGTCAGTCTTTTTGCAATTCTCCTGCCCAAACTTTTTTACAAGTTCTTTGGCATATTTTTCTTGATGAATAAAAGTTCCTTTCTTCAGTTGTTTCACTTGAAGCCCGAGAAAGAAGGTTAGTTCACCCATCATGCTCATTTCAAACTCATCCTGCATAGATTAGTCTGACATACCAAGCTCGAGGAGCTTGCTTTAATCCATATAAAGCCTTTTTCGGTCGAATACGTAGTCTGGTTTTCTTGGGTTCTCAAAACCGGGTGGTTGTTCCACATAGACTTCCTCTTGGATAAATCCATTTAGGAAAGCACTTTTGACGTCCATTTGGAATAACCTGAAATTCTTATAACAAGCATAAGCAAGTAATAATCTAATTGCTTCTAACCTTGCTACTGGAGCATAAGTCTCATCATAGTCTATCCCTTCTTCTTGCGTATATCCCTTGGCTACGAGTCTTGCTTTGTTTCTTACGACCTTTCCTTCTTCGTTCATCTTGTTCCTGAAAACCCATTTAGCCCCAATGATAGATTTACCTTTTGGTTTAGGAGTCAATTCCTAGACATCATTAATGTTGAATTGCCTGAGTTCTTCTTGCATAACTTCAATCCAACTTTCATCGGTTAAAGCTTCTTCTATGCTCTTGGGTTCTATTTCAGAAATAAGAGCCACAGCACTAGACTCTTCATGCCTTTTGGATCTTGTGCGAATTCCTTCATTAATATCGCCAATAATGAGATCTTTGGGATGACTATATTTATGCTTCCAGTTGCTGTTTGAATTGTCAGACTGTTGATCTTTTTCCTCATTTGAATCTTCGACAATCATTTGTTGCTGGTTTTTTGAAGTTTGAGTTGCTTCTGGAGATTTAGACTTTGTAGAGTCTGGAGCAGGTTCAGTATCTTCAAGTTGAGTTTGAATTGAATCAATTTGCATAGAGTCTTGAAATTTGACATTCATTGATTCCTCTACAGATTGAGTCTTTTTGTTGTATACTCTGTAAGCTTTGCTTGTGATAGAATATCCAAGGAAAACTCCTTCATCTGATTTTTCTTCAAACTTACCAACTCGATCATTTGCATTTTTCAATATAAAACATTTACATCCAAACACATGAAAATATGAAACAATGGGCTTTTTTTCTTTGAATAACTCATAGGGAGTTTTCTCCAGAATAGGTCTTAGAAAAACTCTATTAATAATATAACATGCTGTAGAAACATTCAGCCCAAAAGCATGAAGATATGTTACTTTCAATTAAAAGAGTTCTAGCCATTTCCCGAAGCGACCTATTCTTTCTTTCCACGACTCCATTTTGCTCGGAGTGTATGGAGAGGAAAATACATGCTGAAAACCAGATTCATCACGAATTTTGTAAAGTCTTGATTTTCAAATTCACCTCCATGATCTGTCCGAATACTTGAAATAACATATCCTTTTTCATTTTGAACCTTTTTGGCAAACTTTTGGAAATGAGAAAAGGTTTCAGATTTACTTGCCAGGAAATAAACCCAAGTGAATCGTGAATAATCATCCACAATTACTAAACAATACTTCTTACCTCCAATGCTCTGTGTTCTGGTAGGTCCAAAGAGATCCATATGCAAAAGCCGCAGAACACGATTAGTGGAAACTTGATTTATTGGTTTGAATGAGTTTCTTACCTGTTTTCCCAACACACATGGTGTGCATAGATCAGACTTTTTATATGACAGATTGGGTAGACCACGGACAAGCTTCTTTGCTGAAATTTTGGCTATTTGCTTCATGTTAATGTGCCCAAGCTTTCGTGCCACAAATTTGCTTCTTCTTGAATAGAGATTAGACATTGGGTTTCATCTGGTTTGACATCCGAAGATAGATATTTCCATGTCTTCGACCCAAGAAAGACCGAGATAAGTCTTTACCGGTTCCCCGAACAAATTCCTTCTTGAAAATTGATTTTAAAACCAGTGTCGCACAGCTGACTGATACTTAGCAAATTATAGTTGAGTCCTTCTACTAAGGAAACATTACTAATCATGAGGCTTCCAATCTTTAGGGTTCCGTATCCTACAATTCTTCCCTTGCTGTTTCCTCCAAATGAAACTTTTCCACCACTAACTTGAACAAGCTTTAAGAAGCAGCTTGAATCTCCTGTCATATGCCTCGAGCATCCACTATCCAAGTACCATTTAATCTTTTTCTTGATAGTGACCTGCATTTAGAAAAGAAACTCAAACTTTCTTTGGTACCCATACTTTCTTGGGTCCACTGGTGTTAGTACTATATATAGTCTTTGCCCATACCTTCTTAACAGGTTTCCAAACCATTTGACATTCTTTCTCAAAATGATCTGAGCTATTGCACTTAGAACATCTAAGAGCACTGCGACCTACTGAATTTACAAAAACTTTTTGGAAATGATTTTTGTAAGCATCTCTTGTAGGTCTTTGCTTGATTCTTTCCTTTACTTTAGGAAAATCAATTAGATGAATTGTTTTAGCAGACATTCCTAAACCTGATTTGTTGAAATAAGGTCTTTGAACAGAAAGAATTTTTTCAAGTTTCTCAGATCCTATAGAAAATTTTTTAGAAATATTTGAGATGTCATTTTTCAAGAATGCATTTTCTTTTGAAAGGTTGTCTTTATTTTCTTTCAAAGCAAGAACATTTTTGTCTAAACTTTTGATCTTTTCTTTCCAAACATTTTCCTGTTGTTTTAGTGCAGAATTTTCTCTCTTAAGTTCAGAAATTCTTTTAAGAGAGGTTTTGAGACTTAGACACAATTCATTAATGTATCTAGAAACTTTAATAGGGATTTTCAAGTTTCTTACCTTGATTTCACCGTCTGAATCGAGTCCGTTTCGAGTCCGAATCGAAAGTCTGATTGTGCCATGAGACAAATGTTGGCATAATCATCATCACTTTCTTCACATTCTGTTTCACTCCAAGTTTCTGCTTTGAATGCCTTTCGAGATTTCTCAGCTTTTCCTTTCTTCTTCTTCAGAAGGGGACAGTTGGGTCTGATATGTCCCTTTTTCTTACATTCAAAACAGACTACATCTCTATTGGATTCTTCATCCTCAACAGAGTTACTCTGTTGCTTTTGGAAGCTCTGTTTCTTTGGATTGAATCTTCTTCCTTTTCGTTTAGCTTTCTGAATCTTCTTATCATGAGAGCAAGCTCTTCATCATCCATATCGTTTTCGTAATCTGTGACATCGAATCATCATTAGACTTTAATGCAATGGATTTCTTACCTTTAGGATCTTCATCTTCATTGATTCGCTCCACTTCATAAGACTCAAGAGTCCCAACCAATTCATCGACGGAAAGTGGCATAATTCTTTGTGTCTCTCTTATTGAGGTTTTTATGTGATTCCAATCCTTGGAGAGTCCACGCAAGAGCTTGTTTACTTTCATGGGATCTGAAATTGGTTGACCTTGATTTTCAAGACCATTCACGATATCTCGTAAAACGACTAAACATGTCAGTGATAGATTCTCCTGATTTCATTTTGAATGCTTCGTATTGACCGAGCAGAATGTTGATTCTGGTTTCTTTCACTAGATCAGTTCCTTCATAAGTGATGTGTAATCTATCCCAGACTTCTTTAGCTGTAACACAAGAAGATATTCTGTTATATTCAGTAGGTGATAATGCACAATATAAAGAATATATAGCTTTTGCATCAAGAGCTTGTCTTTTGGTCATCTCTTCTTGAGTCATTTCGCTAGACTCAACAGCTTCTTTTCCTCTTTCTAAGACGGGTGCAGCTTTAGGAATAATTCCTTTGTCTACTACATCCCATTCCAGAGGATCCTTTGATCTTAAGAAAGCCTTCATCTTGTTTTTCCATATGTTGTAATCCTTCCCATCAAAATAAGGTGGTCTGGTATTGCTTTGCCCTTCAACCAATCCTGGAGCCAACATACTAGCCATGGATCTTTAACTCGAAGTAAAACACTTCAATTTAAATGAGTACACGAGCTCGATACCAATTGATAGAGCTAGTATAAGCACCTAGAGGGGGGTGAATAGGTGTAAAAATAATATTTTCGAGATAAGTGTGCAGCATTCAATAATAGATAAAGAGATGAGAGTTTTTCTCTTAACAAGATTCAATCAAGGTAAAAGAGAGTAGGGAAGAGAATATGAACACAGAGATTATAGTGGTTCGGCTTATTCCAAGCCTACGTCCACTCTTCCGCACCGATGCCCCCACCACTGGATTTCACTATGAACAAAAGACTTGTTACAGAAATGCTCTTCCTTGATTCCACAGAGTAGAGACTCTACTACACTTCCTCAAGGTCTCTCAAAGATATAGACTATCTTTTGTGTATAAGATATCGCTCAACAATTTATTTGACTAAGAACAGAGAGCTTCAGACTTTGGAATTCTTCTCTCATACCATTCTTGAACAACTAGAACGTCTTCCTTATATACTCCTTTATGCCATCATACCCGTTGGCACTTACCAAAGGAATTCTTCCAATCTACCCGTTGGACAGAATCAATTAGGAAGATCTTCGAGCTATTTAAGGAAATGACGATAGCCCATCAATCCTGCTCGCCCATACAATCAGGATCTTGGTTTCCATAAGTAGAACCTTCCAAGTATACTTCGTCAATCATCGGATCCAATCATCCCTGAATCAATCTTGATTTGAATAAAAGATTCCGACATGTTATATCCAGCCAAGAGATTTTCTCCAGTCGATAAGGTCAAATCCTTAATGAAACATCCAGTTCTGGATAAGCCTTCATCGACGGTCTAGAGACTGTCAATGAGATAGACTCTGAGTCTTGAGTCTGTCGATAGACTCTGAGTCTTGAGTCTGTCGATAGACTCTGAGTCTTGAGTCTGGCGATAGACTCTGAGTCTTGAGTCTGGCGATCCGGATGTCTTCAGACTTTGATGGAAGAGTCTACAAGTCTTCAAACTAGACTGATGGAAACGTTTTGTCAGCTTCAAAATACTTCAAGGACGATTTCTCCAACAATTTGTTGATATATGAATATATTAATAGTGACATAGTTGATAATTCATTTCTCTTCCTTTTCTTTTTGAATTTGGTCCAAGAATGCACAAAAAGAACTATTGAGAAAGCATTCTCTAAGTAATTTTGAATATTGACAAAGCTTATCCTGAGTAAAACTTTGATTCTGATGATAAATATTATTTAAGTATAAAGTCTTCTAGGAAATAATCAGACGATATCAATCACAATTAGAGTTGTAGCTTAATTATTTCCTTCGTTATTTGTTTTGACAAACGGCTAGGAAGGAGGCCATATACTCGTGCAATGGCTAATGGCAATCAATTGGATTTCCTACCTTATTCATAAAGAGTTCCAAAATGAAAGTCTTATGAATATCTCTTGAAGATTTGACTTTCCTGAAATAGTAAACTTGAGACGAAACATTCTTTCCAAGTTGAAGTACTTGGCTTATGGAAATCCGAACTTTTATATGGGTGGTATAATCTATAGGAAGCATCATCCTTGACAATTTTGAAGCAATCAAACCTTCTAAGCAAGATCCAGGCCAATGGAAATCCAAACTTCTAAATGTGCACCCAAAACTCACAATGAGTAAAGACATACGAATGATCAGGGGTGTCAGGGTTACATTGCTTTAAAATGAGCAAATTATTGGAAAAAGACCATGGGCCTAATGTCAATACTCTCTCCTTTTCAATCATCGAGCTAAATGTAAACGAAAACAACCTTGGTCCTATTGAATCACATATTACTGAGTCTGATTTCCATGCCCTTTTCATTGTGCTAAATAATGCCTGTGAATCCACATTTGGTTTGGAATAAAGCTTTCCAATAAGAGTTAACTCACACTTTGGTTTCTTCTCCATAGGTACATCACCCTTTATCATTACCATATCCTCCTTCGACCATAGATCTCCAAGACTTCTACAAAGGGCAGCCAGTCTTCTATCGTTTTCTTCCCCTTCATCCACATTGCCGTTAAGTGTAGGACCAGAGAATACCTGTATGGGTTGGATTTGATGAAGAAGCTATGGGTTTTGAAGATCGCTCAACTAAACAGATTCTCCTCTTCCACCTATCGCCTGAAGAGATCTATCTAGCCAATTGAATGGTTTGAAGGGAGTTCTAATCAAGCCAAAAGTGGATAGCCACCCATTTCCTCTCCATGGTTGCGTCAAATCAAGACCCAGCTAGGCGAGATGTGTGACATCCTAATTTTCAGGTCCTATTTTCGATTAGATGAGTTGGGCTTTTCATCTACGCGACTATAGTGCTTTTCTCTAAGATGGCCACTCACGAGATAACTAGTTTATCGGGTGAAGCCATTAAGGAATATAAATGCAATAGACTTGAGAATTCGACCAGGAATCGACTGCTCGACCGTACTAGTCAGCAAGGGTCATTACGGCACAATTTAAAATCGATCAGAGATCAGAGATAGGCCGGTTCGATTGAGATGTATGGCTAAACGTGGGTGATTCCACTAATTTGCAAAATTCTTGTCGATTGGCACTAGACCAATTTTTCTGTCGTTTTGGCGCCCTGTGTCTGTATTTGAAACCTTGAGATTTTTACGATAACCAAGAGCCACCAATGTGTCGAAGAGGTACGTGTGGCTCAAAGAAAATCGACCACGGGTCAATTGCACCAAAAATTTCTAAAAACTACCCGGTAGGTTAGGTCATGTTAAAATCGCGTCAGATTGAAATTAACCACGAATTTGAACCCGATTTCAGAAATTGAAAGTTCTGTCATGTCACGAGTTATTTTAGGAACGTCAACTCATCTTTCAAGGAATTTTTGGCGAGTTCGGAATTTTTATAGAAAATCGATTCGAACTATTCGAAAAAGAACGGAAATTCGGATGGGCCAATTTGAAGGGATTTTTGGCCTCTTGTGTGAGCTACTTGGTGAAAGGAAATTGTGTGGGCTTTTTCTTCAACAAAATTGGACATCAATCGGAGAGATTTGTTAAGAAATCGGATTTCGGGAAAAATGAAATAGAATTCGGAATTGAGGGAAGTGACCAATTTTGCTGTCCAAAGTTGGTTATTTGGGGGAATTCGCATGCAAGAAAGTAAGTGGGGACCGAGTATATTAACCTGGAGATTTTTAGGGACCAAATTGGATGAAATTAAAGTTCAATTGAGGGAAATTCGTAGGTTTGAGGGACTGTCTTATTTTGGTCTTCAATTGGACTTCAAATTATGCAAGTTGGTGTTGAAATTGGTCTTGGATAACCAATTGGTATTGTTGGTTGAAGGTGAGCTGAAATTGAGGATGATTAAACACATATTCAAATTATTTTGTTGACCTCAAAACCCCCCATTCGCAACCCCTCACGCACGTCTCTCTTTCTCTCCATCTCTCTCGCATGTTCCCATCAACCGACCAAACCCTGCCTTGGTCTTCTTTTGCTTTATTTCCTTTGAATTTTGAGTCCATCCTTATCTCTCTCTCTTTCCTTTATTTTTCTTCACATTTCTTTTTCTCCCGTGGCCGACACTTCTTGCTTTCTTATCCATCTTTCCCCCTTGGGTCTCTCCTCCCTTTTTTCTTCTTCGTGCAGGCTTCTCTCTCACCAAAGCCTACTGCTTCGATGGTCCCATCTCCTTGCTGCTCCACGACATCCGCAGTTCAACCCACGCGTCAGCCCATCTTCCCCCACCAGTCAACCAGCGAAGCCTCTCCTTCTGGTGTTGACTCCAACTCCACTGAAGCTGCTCCACCATCCGCCCACGTCAACCACGTTCTCCTCCACCATCGTTTGCTTCCTTCCCTGAGCGGCTACACGCCCGCGCACCGCCCATCCTTCAACACTTCTCACCCACCAGCAGTAACATCACTGCTTGTCCAGCGCCTGTAGCCTCACCGTTCCAGAGTCCCGCTCCACTAAAACCAGCTTGCCAAGCCGAGCCAAGCCGCGACCGGCAGCCCCCTTCAAGGCCACAGCAACCATGAGACTTGTGTGGCCGATTTCGGCCCGGTCTAAGCTCCCGTTGGTGCTGCCACTTCGGAGTTTATCAGCCGCCCTCGCGTCGCCGTCGCCATGAACCGGTTTTCACGTTAATCTAGTGAGTTTACTCACTAATCTTTGCTTAGGAAGTTAATTATGATTAAGGGTTGATTAGTTTAAGTTAAGCTAAGATTAGGTGGTTAGTTAGAACGGATTAGTGATTTAATTAATCGTTATTGCATGTTAGGTAGTTAGAGTAGTGTAATTAGCAAGTAGATAAACCGTAGTATTTATTTAGACAGGTTCGGAAATTTTCCAAGCCCGTCTCAGCTTTTAATTAGGCTTTTTCGGCCTAAGTGTGCATTTTTGCTATTTATTGGTATTTATTAATTAATTTTCGTAATTATTTAATTAATTATTATTTTCCAGAAATTAGACCGGGATAGTCGGTGACCGAAATTTTATGCTGATCGTAGTGGTGTGATTTTTTTAATTAATTGAGTGCTATTTTGTGCAATTTGAGTGTGATTTGAAATTTTGGATATTTATCCCAAAATTTAATAATTTCGATAATTAATTAAAAAATACCAGGCGTCGGTTTACAACGCCAACAATGTATTTGTGGATTGTGGAAATTAGTGGGATTTTCAAAAGTGTAAATACTGTATTTTAACTAAGGTCGACCGTGTACCCACACACAATTATTTTTATCAGGTATGATAAAAATGGTGAAATTGTTAGATGATCAGGATGGTATACTATATCAGCCTGCGGGCTTGATATGTCAGCTTAAGGTGAGCAGTATACCGATATACTATATCAGCCTGCGGGCATTAATATATCAGCTTTGGGTGAGCAGTATACCTTAGCAACTTCATATGAGCATTGTGAATATACTATATCAACCTGCGGGCTTTGATATATTAGTTTTGGGTGAGCAGTATACTCTATTAGCAGCTTCTTGCGAGCTATATTTATTATCAGCCTTGGATGAACTATACTATCTATCTTCAGCTTAGGGTAAACAGATCTTGGTATGATCGAACTGGATAGATAGTATTGAATGAGTGGACCAAGAGGTGGTCTTGATGGCATGGAATCGACTGAGTCGATTGATCGATGACTCGATCTGATTTGATGCCTTGATGTGCTGAAGTGATTCGTTGAATTTATAAATTATACTGACTTGCAGGAAGGAATGGAGGCAAAAGTAAGACCTCTGACTTGTGCTTGTGCTTAGGCAGCCCTTGGAGCGTATTTTCTTCCTAGTCAAGGCTTAAGGGGTGAACTTGCTGAGACGTCATCTCACTCCGTTGTGAGATAACATTTTCAGGTTCTTAGAAGGCAGTTGAGGAGGACCCGAAGCTCCGGAGTGTGATGAGGAGGAGACCGAAGAAGCAGTGAACGTGTCTGACTGGTGGGTCATAGGACAGTTCCCATTTTGTTGAACCAATCTTTTGTAAACAGCTTAGTATTGTGTATAAACCTAAAGTGTTTATAAAAGGCTTGCTTTAGTAGGAATTGTCGCCTGCTTTTCTATCACATCTTTTTGTTGTCTGGGGGATCTATTATTCACTTCCCCATGCACATTAAAATGAATGGGTTGGTGACGCATCCTTGAACGTCGTTATTTAATCAATCGTTGAGGAATGGGCACGTGCTCAGAGGGTCGGGGCGTGACAGGATGGCGATCAACCCACCTAATGTTTGCTGGAACAGGGGCGGATAGCATTCGTCAATGGAACAGTGGAATCATCTTCTAGACTTTAGGGTTTTGTAATATGGAAATGGATTTTAGGTTGTATTGTCCATTGTAAAGGAAAGGGATTTTGAATCTGAAACTGTGGGATGAAAGTGGAAAAGGAAACAATGGAGATTTTGATCTAGGGTTTAAAGAAAGGGTTTTCTCGGGGAGACTATCACGAGGATAGAGAGAAGCTCACATGGGTGAGAGAAGAGCCACAAACCCCTCCGGATGACGACTTGCAGAGAAGTCCAAATTTGAACAATCTTCATTGGGTCGACGTTTCAACCAAGTCACAATTGCTCATTGGAAGCTTAAATATATTGCCACTTTCCCACAACCCCTCATAGGCTTAAGCGCCACAAATATCTTCTAAATTGAAGCCTCACTTAACTATGGACCTCATCAGAATAGTAAGTCCACCCGTGCTTTTGACTAATCCACAAGAATTTTCGAACACAACCTCCTCAGTTGTAGATAAAACAAAACCATGTATCATATACGTTGCTAAACTCAGTAGTTACAGCGACTATTGGCTTTTCAAGCCATATCTCGCTACAAGCACAAACCATGCAGATAACTCTACTAATACCCACTACTTCTAGAGTTTATAGTTATAACTCCATCTCAAGCTGAACACCATTTAAATCAATATAAATATTGTCATAAACACTCTTACCCAAAAGTATTAGACACTCATCAAACGTAACTTCTCCAATGATAATAGGTGAATTTAATTTTAGGCACCTCAATCAATAGCCCTACTCACTTTGTGCACAATCTAAGAACATGCATTGTCTTGCCATTCCATCGAGTTTATCATCACTCACTCGAACATAACATAAGCAATCAAATATTCTAACAATAAAATAATTAGCAACGTTACATGACGACACTTCTTCAGGAGTTTGACTTCCAATCACAGTTGATGGGGATCTATTCACCATGTAGCTTATCATACTAAGCGCATCCACCAAGAACCTTCTAGTATGGATCGTCTCTAGGAATGTTTAACTCATTAACCTTGCAACATGTTGTGGTTCAATAACACTAGTGCGATTTCTCACTTTATCTTCATTCATGCATAATTCATTTAATAACCCGAGCAGAATTCCATGTTACTGTCAATTCACACATGCTTGATCATTAATCTCATTTTCAATCAAAGCTCTCAATTGTCTTATTTTGACATTAGCATCAAATTTACGCCTCAGCACATATACTTAAGTCTTCCTCAAGTAATTATTCACGATTTTTAGCATAAATCCAACACTTTTCCTTGACAAAAATCACAACAGCCTAGAAACATCCAAGTGAATTAACTTTGAAATCTCTGTGGTTTCTCTAACAGTCTCACTAAATTGCACTTTCGAAGTCAT
Source organism: Eucalyptus guilfoylei (assembly GCA_016097605.1). NCBI lineage: Eukaryota > Viridiplantae > Streptophyta > Magnoliopsida > Myrtales > Myrtaceae > Eucalyptus > Eucalyptus guilfoylei. Next base: position 32,376,039 of record CM027864.1, read on the forward strand.
TAATCTAAGTCACAATGCCTACATATATTCAATTTGTTAGCAACATAATTACGTAGTAGATTCCTTTCACTTAGAACTTTCAGGTTTCTCTCGTTAATGTGTCCCAAGAGCATCTGTTACAATTCAATATCTCGAACAGATGCATCCGATAGCTCCGTGGCGAAATTCATCACTATCTCACTTTGAAGCTCATATAGGCCACTATGTTTGATACATTTCATTATCACCAAGACACCTCGAATAACTTTTAGAACTTCACTTTCTGAAGTATATCAACACTTAGCTGAATCTAAGGCACTCAAGAAAATTAAGTTCTTATTCAACTTTAGAACATGCCTTACTCCAATCAATGTCCTCATTATACCATTATGCATTATGATTCTAACATCAACAATACCCACAACATCATACTCAACATTATTTCCCAATTGCACTTTACTACTATCTTTGCACTAGTAAGTAGTAAATCAATTTCTATTTGGTTTATGGCAAAACAAATATTCCAAATCCATAAACCATCCATCAAAAAACAAATTCTCATTGGTAGACAAGCCAAAATCAACACTATTGAAATTACAGTTAACTACAGCAACAACATCATTAGCAGACTCAACTCTGATTTCCTTACCATTCTCATTCTTTAGCTTAAGGCTTGCCATAGCTCCAATAAATAGCATCACCTGCTCTAGCATGACTATGTCTATTTAAGTTTATACTAATTCTATTAATATGAGTACTAGTTCTTCCTCCACAAACATAGGTTTACTAGATTCTCTCCTACGGGTGACCTTACTCAAATTCAAATCATGAACCCTATCAAACATTAAGCCTGTTGACCCAAAGAAATTACAACAATGGTAACAATAGTATTTACTATCAAGCAATGAGAAGGAATCAAAGCATGTGACTCATCTTCAAAATCAAGATCTCAACTAATCTCAATTGGCTAACCACCACATTGAATTCAATGATATAATCAGCAATAGACACACATTTGCTCATTTTCAAGTTAAATAGAAGTCACATCAAGTAGACCTTACTGATTTTAGAGGGTTTCTTGAACATGTTTGATAAGACTTTCATCAAACTCACAGTGGTTTTTCTCTTTCACGCTATTAAACGCAACGCTATGAGCCAACGTCAGCTGAATAATATCCAACACTTTTCTTCCAACAATTCCCATTCAACTTGCTTCATCGACTATGATTTCTCCCTAGACAGGGCAAGTGTAGGTTTCTTTGGTACGAATAATCCTCAATTTGTATCCTTCAAAAAGCAAAATCTATTGATTCTCACTTTTCCTTCTTCTACCACCATTGATTTGCTTCAACTCAAACAAGCCTAGCTCTAATACAAATTGTTGCAAAAGTAAGCGATCAAATAATAAAATAGATAGAACTTGAAAATAAATCAAATACTAGATTTATGTTATCCGATTGGGGTAACCTACTTTTCTACAATGAGGATAACAAAAAATTTCAATATAAATCAAGCGATACAACAAAAATTATAACCACACTTGAGTCATTCAAACACTCTCAATGTTTCCCAACCCTTAATTAAACCCAATAACTCACACAATATTTAGGCTCATAATCCCTCACAAACTGATCTCTCAATTTCATTAAGGATTTCACAAAATCCTAACACAAGATTTATTTGCTTCAAACACTTTAGGAAGTAATTCACAAGCAGCTCCTCTTTGATAATCTTCACAAAGAACATCCACTTCTTATATAAAGGCAAGAATTGGATCCAAAATAGGAAACATTTTCCAACTAGGAAGCCATACAACTAAGAAACTTACTTGAATTAAGAAACTTTCATTTTCATGCTCAAACTCGAGATATATTTTTAATAGAGAACAAACAATGCATAAGTAATGTGGGTCCTAAAATTTGAAATGCCAATTTGAAAATCTCATGTATTTAGCTTAGTGAACAAAAAAAGGACTTTTACGTGTGACTTTGGTGGATGAAAATGTTCAACTCCCAATAGCGTATAGTGCAAACAATCTAATACTTGAACCCCCAACGGCAACACTATGTCATACCATGTACTATTACCAAATAGCCAACATCGTATCGTACATAGATGGTATAGGTCCTGAAAGTTAATGTTGGACCATAAATATAGTTGTAATGACCCGATCTATTCCACATAGGTCATACTACCAAAAGTACTCTCGATGACATTATAATTAGGTGACAATTTGGTGTTAGATCTTTACTTAGGACTAAAATAATGGGCCTCACCTAACCTATGTGGGATAGAAGTCCATGATGCTCTGACGCCTCATGAAATGTGATATATATGCTCTTGTGAGGACATACCACCTATTCACATAAACGTTAGTAAAAACACCCCCACACTTGAGGATTGTCACAAAGTCGCAGACCCAATACTAATTTGCATGCAAATGCGCGTATGACCAAATCTGCATGATGGTGGCTTGCGCTCGAGGGTCATTGACCTCAAGCAATGAGTCATTGGAGAGAGATCCAATAAAATTTCACAATTTTTACCACTTTTAGTCTAAGCTAAGCCTACTTACAGCTTAAACTTTTAGATTACTCAATCGCAGTTTCACAAAATTTACTGGGCATATATTTTCACGTACTAGTAATAATTGTTGTCAATTTTTGATAGAAACATCAACGTCTTAGGAGTGAAGATGTTGTCTGAAAGGAAAATAGGGAAATTGGTTTCTTTTGACAGCATGAACATACCTATATTTTGACGGGGTGACCTAAGTTATCTTCTTTGACGATGTGAACATGTATATGCATATACTCCTAATTTTTTATTTTGATAAGCCGTCTCTTGAATTGCCAAATATTACTATTTTCCACTATTCTAGTCAAATCTGGAATACTGAAAAAGGCGACATAATTTGGATTGGATATTTGGAGGAATTGAAATGCAAGGAATGGTGACGTGTCACGTCATTTCCCTTTTAACGATGCTTGTGTTAAAGGGGAACCGACCAGAAGAAAACAAAGCACAAAACAGGATCTAGCATGTATGGTTGATGATCTCCTCAAGATACAGTAGTTATGTTCTTTGATTAAGAAACTATCTCCTTATAAATTTATATCGAAATAGAGTACCATTCACACTGAGACAACATGGAAGGATCAATGCATCATAATGCTTTCAATCCTCTCTTAGCACCAGGCTTCAGGTTCTATCCAACAGACCATGAACTTATCCTCCATTACCTCAAAGAGAAGGTGTCTTCCTCCTCAAACCCTTTTCTCTCTGTAATTGCTGATGTTGACATATACAAGTACAATCCATGGGAGCTTCTTGGTACAACTTGATCTCTTTCTTCAAACGTGTAGTAAAACAAAGTGGGCGCATGCAGTGAGACAATTAAACAACCTGGTTTTCTTTCATAGCAACTTCAAGGGCACTGGATTTTGATCATGGTTGTGTACATAAAACCTCTTTTCCTTAATTTAAATGGGTTTGATCATACTGGCAAACCCTACTCATCTTCAGCAACCACACAGTTCTAAGAAATATATATAATCAAGTTTTTGTCCTTACATTCATATAGTGGGGAGCATGGATATGGATCTACCTATTTGTAATGGAGATAGTTTGCTGGCGATTGAGCCGCAGACATGGCTTTCTCAGTTTGTCACTAAAAAATACAGAATTGTTGATAGGCCATACCCATAACTTGTTACCCCTTAATCAAAGGCATGATTTAAGGAAAGGTTTCTCCAACCAGGATGGAGAAAATAGCACTTGATTGATTCTATCAAAATGTACTAAAGCCAACATGGTCCCTAATTGCAGTTTCTTCTTAAATAACGTCATGTTGAGATGAGGAAACTTCATAAACATGATTTTGTTTGTAGAAAAGGCCGTGTTTGCGGAGGAAGAGTGGTTCTTCTTCAGCCCAAGAAACCGGAAGTACCTGAATGGCACTCGCCTAAACAGGATCGCAGCATTAGGCTATTGAAAAGCTACTGGGGGCGATAAGCCAATCCTCAGTTCGAGTGGTTCACGGGGTCTTGGGGTTAAGAAGGTCCTGACCTCTTACAGAGGAAGGCCTCCAAAAGAAGTGAAAACTAACTGGACGATGCATGAGGACAGGCTTCTTGATCACAACCGTCATTATTCTCACCGGCTTGGAGGACCCCTGCTTGTAAGTTTCCTTTTTTCTAGCTCGGAAAGTGAGATAGGATCCATTAACCATGGGAACTACGAGTCTCGTTTTTGTCATTCAATATGGATAAGAGCATGCATATTATACAATTTGCCCTCATCTTAACGTGTCAAATGCTCTCTTGAGAACAGGTCCTCCTTGACCTAAGTCAATTACGACAATTTGTATGAATGAGTTCCGTGGACGAGATCCAGTAAATGTGAAATTCTGTATCCATACACACGATTCACACTAGACTCTCATCTCATATATCAGAAATTTTTTATCATCAGGCAAGACAAATATTTTTTTTCAATATATGGCCACCATCGCACGAGGGCACTTGCCCTCACCCACATCCAGGTGAGAGAAAGAATGACCTTGTTGTCGACTGCATAAGGCCTGCAATAGCACTCACCGACACCGCAGCTCAGGCTGCCGAGTCTCATCTCTGTCTGCCTCATCTCACTTTGGTATTTAGACCTTCTAACTAATGTAACATCTACTTAGAGTACATTTCATAACATTTCTATTCCGGAAAATAATTTCTTTTCAAAAATAGTATTTTTATGGTTTTATTCCCTAGAACAATTTCTGAGTAAAAAAAAGCATTTGGTAACAACTCAAAATTTTTGTTTTCAAAATAGAAAAAGAATAAAAATGCGTTTGGTATAATCTACAAATTTTTTTGTAACGTAGAATTTTTTTTAATCTTTTAATAATTTTTATAGATTTTTCTTTTTCTTCCTCTCTTCTTCTTGCTCCTCCACTAGCCACCGGCCACGATGGCCAGCGACCGCCCATATTGAAGCTGCACTTTTCCCTCTCCTTGACCGCCGACTGGTGGCCAGCGTCAAAGGCACAACTGGACACAAGTTCAACGAGAGCGATGGAAGCAATTCCGATTAAATGACTGATAATGGGGTCTTACGTGGTCAAGAGTGCATAAAGAACTCGCCCATATTGGACTCCAATGAGGGCTAAACTGGCGTTTAGGCAATAGGAGGACAAAGAAGAGCGAGTCTTGACGAATTCCAAGAAACGTTACCTGAATTCACTACTAATGAAGCCTACTCGTGCAGCTTTGGAATGCCTAGGGTCGTTTCTTCCTTCAAAGAAGCCCTTGAGTCCATTAAGAAGACGCTTTCAATTGAAGATTTTGATGAGCTAGCACTATCAAAAACTTCTCCTTCATCTCCGGCCATTATTTGGTCATTACCTCACATTATAAGTTGACGCTCATAAAAGAAAAACTACCAAAGCTATTGATTCGTAAGTTGATTGAACTTTGGGAAAGCATGGTCCGAGTATTGAGGAATAAAGTTGTGGTTATAACCATCTTACCACAGTAAGTAATAATCGATGTTCTGCATCTGTGCGTATTTGTTTTGCGCATTACAGAAGTATTGGAATCTCAACGAGAGCAATGAAGGGTTGCGACTTATGAGCATTCATACTGTAAGTTTATTATGTGTGCTTCTTGTTTCATGAAGTTTGTCATATGTGCTTCTTGTTTCATGAACCATCAATTTTTTCTTCTGAGAATTTTGAGATCACTACCAACTATTCTAAAACCTTAAACTATTAGACGAATACGTGGTTTAATATTTAATTACTCTTAACACTCCCCATCACGCTTAGTTTGCACTTTTGCCCAATACTAAACATGGAATTTTAATTGGAAAGGCAAATGGGATTTAGAATTTAAACTCAGGACCTCCAGCCCTGATGCTATGTGAAAATTTATGAAACTATTGCCAATTATTCTAAAAGGTAAAGCTATTAGACAAAGGCGTGGTTTAATATTTAATTATTCTAATATTTTTTATGATCCAAGGGCGTGAGCACAAAACCCCATGAACCAATCAAATTCACACATTTGACTTATGCAAATGGTCTCGACCTAGATAATCTGCACACACAGTTAATGGGATTTGAACAAATACTTTAATTTTTAGAATTTAAATATCTCCTAACGCTCAAACCAATTGCGTCAACCTTGTACTTCAATCATCAAATGACTTTACTTTTTTTCTTATAGCATAGGATATGAGATCCTTGACTTGATTAATTGCTAAAAATACATATAAATTGCCTCGTCTATTGGAATTAAATGATGGTCCACGATATAGCCCTAAAGTTGTTTGGTGTTGAATATGAAGATAGATGTGCCAAATTCAAATCAAGCATTCAACCAACATTTTTCTATCAAAAGAAATGAAATTCATTGCTCAAAAGGATACTTAAGAAGTACATGGACTTTATGATAAAACAAATCTAAACAAGATAGATTCAACAATACTGTAAAACAAAACCAAATCCAGAAAATGGGGAGAATCAACAAAGCACTAGCAAGGTTAAGCATGCACACATTCCACAATAATAGATCTATCAAGCAAAATAATATATAGCCAATTACTGGATCTCATATCTTCGTTAGTGATTAACAAACGTCAAAAATTCCTTCTGCAATAACTAAGGCAGTTGTTAATTGGCAGTGCAAATCTAAGTTCAGCTTCCTCTACACAACATAGATCTAACATGTTAAAAAGCAAATCTTCATAAATTAACAAGACATCAAAACTCCTATGATTACCATTGACGCTGGAAACGGAGAATCTATACACAGAGAGAGCAGAGGGGTATCAAATCCTAAAAAGTATATTAATTAAACTCCTAGATCTAGATCAAGATAGAATAACTCCTAAATTTAGAACTAATCGGAAGAGTTCAAACTCTCAAATCTAGAACCAGGCCGAGAGAAGAGAGCTCCTGAATATAAATTGGGAGAAAAAAAAAGGACAATAAAACATGGATAAAAAATCAACAAGAGAGTGAGAGGGATTAGATTAAATCAAACCCTCTCCCATGACCAAAGGTTGAAGAAGATGATGGAGAGAGAAGAGAGAGAGGGATAGAATAGGACTTTTCAGCTGTCGATCAACTTATTTAAATATTCCATTTTTAAGAGGTTGGTGCAAAATATTGCATAAGTTATTTGAGGACTCATGAGTCTCTTTAATAATACTAGAGGATATGGGCAACATATAAGAGAACTTCCAACTAATTTCAACTTTAATATATTAGCGATGGCCCAACTCTATATGGAGCGTTTGCACAATAGACAGAGAACAAAATGGTTCCTCTAAATAAACTCTCATTGATCTCATTGCTGCGGGAGAGACTCCCTTTTTAGTAATATATACAAGGTTCAACACAATAAAGTTGACTTTGGTACAAAGTTTAACACAATAATATTGACTTTGGTAAAAGGATTTATTCAATGATATTGACTTTGGTTAAAACCCAATACTGAGCTGCGTCTCAAGAAAAATGGTTATGGCTTTGATGTAAGAGTTTTCCTAATGTGGACTACATTAATTGATATTATAATTTACCGTTTTACGGTTACGGTAAAACGGGGTTTGGTCTAAGGTGAGATAGAAGGTTTCTTAATTAGTCTAATATGGGGCTGGCTAGTGTGGGCCGAGTTAAGCCTGGCCCGTAATGAGGGGGCCTGGTTGGAAACTCTATAAATAATGCTCAAGTCTCTCCTCTAACCCTAATTCTCACATGTATCCTCACATAAAGAACGTTAACCTAACACTAAAGGTGAAGAGGCCGCCTCATTGAGCCAGTGATACGGAGGGCAATACAAGAGAAGACTTGATGCATGGATAATCCCCTTGATGAGTGGGTAATCCTTTTTTCTACTTCCGCTTTAAGTACGATGGATCCCAAAACAGGTGCGTTAATCTTTCTACTCAATTATGTATGTTCTTGTTCTAGTTATGGAGATCTTGGGATTGCGCAATTTGCATCCATCCAACATGTGGTATCAGAGCTTCCATAACCCTAGAATTCGAACGCATAAAATTTTTGCCCTAATTTGTGATTTTCGAGATTTTTTGTTAAATAAAAATAAAATTAAATCACAAATTCAGACTGGGCTTGACGAGTCAAGGAGATCTGTGGGCGGCGCATCGCCGGGGGAGGCCGCACACGCCCCCATGCGTGGCCATGCGCTATTGGGGCATCGGAGATGTGCCCCACGCGTGGGGCGTGGCTTGTGCGTGCGACGCACGCGGGTGATGACGTCACAATGACGTCAGCGACTCGAACCCGACCCGTTGACCCGACCCGACCCGGTCAACCGGTTGGACCGAGGCGAATGAACCGGACAGTCGGATCGCGAACCGGTCGAACCGCCATCGATCGGACCAGTTTTTTATTGAACCCTTCACCTGCGAGTGAGCCCCACGCGCCGCGCACTTAGGCGGCGCGTGTGGGCGCGTGGGAGCTCCAATGGGCGCGTGGGAGCTCCAATGGGCGCGTGGTTGGTGGCGTTGGATTCTTATGATCCTCCTCTATCTTGTGGTATATTTATTTTATATGTTTGATGGTTTTATAGATGTGAAAATACATACAAAACCCTAAATACGCGTATTTTTAGCATATTTTTAGTATATTTTGCGTATTTTTCTTGTATTTTTCTGTGATTTTGGAAATACAAGTGTTAGGTTACTGGTATGTTATCACATGAACATTATAAAGGTGTGATTCATTAATAAAAATTAAACTTTATTGTGAATTGAAGCTGGCTTAATGAGATACAACCATTATGGGATAGTAATTGACTATGTATTGAGGTGATGAGAAACAATAAAGGTTATGAAAATTTTGTTGCTCAAGCATACTCCTTTACACGCTGGTAATCTTTGAATGATAGACATCTTAAAAACTCGTGACCAAACTGATTGTACTGATTAACACATCTGTTGAATGTGGGTAATGCATGTCAATTAAGTTATTGCATATTGTACTTAAACTCATCTGGTCACTGGTTAATGTCCATCAAGTTGAATATTTTTTATGGTTAAGGAGTATGACAACATTTACGCAGAGTAATAGTATATACTATTATAGTTTAGATATTTGATTCTGTGGTTTGACTCAATTAATAGGTCACTAGTTGATGCAATGATAATTTGTTATTTAAAATTGGCTAATAAATTAGTTGTTGACCTTGGAGACATTGTTTATCTTATGAAACTCATAAGCAATAGTTGATCAGATATCAGGCTTGTCGATCTGGTGTACCATGTATTACTATTGATGTTAACTTATGATAGATCATCTAGATTAGCATTCTTTTTATGTTGTTCTGGTAATCTGTAATCGGAATACATAAGATATACTTTCTTCTCTGTTATGAGAAGTTTCTTGTGTTTTTATGATCGGTGATCTCATTGGAGTCTGTCTTTCAAATTCTTTATATATATATATACAGATGATTGATTTTTATTAATGAATAAAACAATGTAATTAGCATGATATGTAAATTTAGTGATTTATTGTCCCTATCACTAAAGTTAAAATCACATGAATATGGTGTATGTGAGAAGTAAGGTTTATATCACTGGTATGAGAGAGTTTCAAGGATTCAATTGACTAGTGATCGCCAAAATGGCACCCTTGATTGGGTTTGAGAAATTTCGGTCTCTTATGCTGATTGGGATTTCTCCTGGTCTAATGCGTGGTCATACTCCCAAAGGAGGTGATTGTGTATTAGTTCATGGAGGGATACATGATGGTGTGGTGGAGGAGTGACTGATTCTAGTGGTTCATACGCCCAAAGGTGATGAATTCACAAAGATTGGAATATATTATCATAACCGTTATCATGTGGGGAGTGTACAATTGCATGTCATGTATTCTACCCAAAGGTGATTATATGATTATGCGTGTAACTCTCTGGATGTGTACTTGTACGTCAAGTTACACGGTGCTCACATGATGCTAATTATATACATTACTTGTTTTTCAGTCACCTTTTCTATAATTAATAACTCAACTATTATTGAGAGTTTTACTGCTTCAAATTTTAAGTTGTGAACATATGATTTGTTGCTTGAGAAAGGAGCAATAGAATTTGTTTACTGTCCATAAAGCGTTCTATTCTAGAACACTTGAAAAGAGGTTTGCCTGCGAACTACACTGCTATAAGATGATGGAAGCCTTAGTTGCTTGAAATTATATCTTGTCTAATATTGAAATTAGGACACATCTGCAAAGATTATGTTTAAGTCCTAAGACATATACATCTCGTATATGGTTAAAAAATTGTTTCCAAAAGTTTTCTATTTAAGGAAAATGACCGAGATAACGAATAAAACAATTACAATTAGTCTTAAAAGGTTGTCAGGGTTGATAATGGCCGTGAGTATTTTGGCAAGTATGACAATGTGAAATAGCTTAAATGGTCATTTGTCAAATACTTGGTAGATTCTAGGGTGGTAACTTAATTATTATGCTTGAAAATCCTGACAAAAAGATTTGGCCGAAAGGCATAAATGCACCATAATAAACATGGTGATGATTATGATTAGTAAGACTAATTTATCCGCTCTTTTGTGGGCTGATATTTTGAAAGCAACTTTTCACATACAAAACGTGTTTCTTATCAAAGTTGTTTCATAAACTTTTTTTGAGTTTTGAACTGGACGTAAATTACTTGAATCTTATTAAATTTAGAGGTGGTTATCTAATCCAATATTAAGTGCGTTGCAATTCAGATTCACTCGGAATTATTTTGTATCTTACCTAGATTGTTCAAAAAGGTATTGATTTTAAGACCCTAAAGAAGGTATAAGAATTATGGAATCACATACTGTAAAGTTTCTACAATTCGACGTAATTATAGAGGATAGCTACTCTCAGACTATTAGGGATAATAGTACGATGGAAAATCACTATATCTTTGTCTCTGCCTATACAGATAATTGTGGTACAGACAATTATAGAATCTCGTGTACCATAGACTAAACTTGTTGAGGTTTAAGGTATTATTTTTGATATAATTTATGATGGAATTTTTTCAAACCTCTCAAGTATATAATGAAGTGGTTGTAGCTTTACTTAGGAGATTTGTTAGGGAAAGACGATCAGTTATTCCATTAGACTATTGAGTCTTTTTGTGAGAGCATGACTACAATATCCACTACATGGTTGATTTAGCGACATAAATAAATGTTGTTTCTTATCCTCAATCAAGTATGTGATTAAATGGCATAAAAGATGATATACAATCTATGAAACATCATAGTGTTTGGAAACTTACTGACTTGCCTAAAGATCACAAGTTCATTAGTTGCAAATTGGCGTACAAAACTAAAAGGATTTCAAAGAAAGATTGTGGAATTTAAAACCAAATTGATAGCTAAAGTTTTCACTCTAAAAGAGGGATGGATAGTTAGTGAAGAAATAATTATTTCTTTATAGTATTTTTTAAAGATTCTTTCAGAGTGAACGTGATATTGATAGTTTATTTTTTATATGGAGTTACGTCAAAGAGATACAAAATCTATATAAGTGCAATTGGAAGATTTTGCAGCACATGTTTTAAGTAAACTTATGTGTAGGCTGAAAAGTCTTATTCATGGTCTTAAGCAAGTTTCCAGACAATATTATTAAAGTTTTATAGTGTTGTTATTTTGTTCAATTGGGAACAAGAAAAATTTAATATACTACAAGGTCAGTGGGAGGAAATTTATTTTTCTCATATTCTATGTACATTATATTTTGCTTACGAGCTAGGTAGCACCGACACGTTCAAATGGCCTCCGTGTCGTGTCGGACACCCCGACTCGTGTCCGACACGCTCGAACACGCTCGGACACGCCCGGACACGCGGTCAACACGTGTCGGAGTTTCCGACACGTGGTCAACTCTTTCCGACACGCGCGTCGGAGCGTGTCCGGAGGTTTGTGGGCGGATCTGCAGGTGCGAAGGGAAGAAGGTGATGGAGGGTGGAGGCAAGGCTGAGAGAGCCAAGGCGACGCTGCGAGCGACAGTGAGGGAGGGTTGCGACCGCCGACTGCAACGCCGACTACAACGTGGAGAAGGCTGCGACCGCCGACTGCGCCGAGAAGCCTTCTTGATCGTCTTGGTCGGCTGCGACCGCCAACTGCAATGCCGAGATGGAAAACCGCAACGCCGCGATGGAGGGCTGGACGAGAGGCTACGACGGCAAATGGGAGAACGGAGGCGAGGCAGCGGCGAGAGAGGTGGAGACCGAGCAAAGGGAGAGGAGAAAGAAGGTGATTGCTAGGGTTTTTTTACCTTGGGCTGTTTTTAGGAAGAAGAGAAAGTGGAGAGACGAGGCGTCGACGGCTTCGGGAAAGCAAGCTTTGTGCGGGGAAGTGACAGGCGCGGGGTGGGTGGGGGTGGGGGAAGAAAACGCGTGCTGAAATAAATGGGTGGGACCCATTTAACCCTAAAAATAAATATCGAACATTAAATAATTTTCTGTCCAAAAAAAAAAAGAACATTAAATAATTTTATTAATACATGATAAGGCTAAAAAATAAATAAATAGACTGGTTAAAAAGTTACTTCGAAAAATAAAAGCACTAGATATTAAATAATGATAAATTTGGATCATCGTAGAAAAATGTAAATTTATTTTGACTCTAATCTTTCATTAATTATTTATTTCATCGATAACTTTTGTTAAAGTAAAAAAATGTCTTTCCAATTTTTTATGAATAAATTTATTAATGTTATTAGTATAGATTTATTATAGGCTCTTTTTTATTGTTTATTTATTTATGAATTTGAATAAATTAATTTAAATATAATAATTAATCATGTATATATAAAAATATTTATTTAATATTTAACGTGTCGGAACATGTCGGAATTCTCTACTTTTTGAGAAATGGCGTGTCGCGTGTCGTGTCGTGTCGCGTGTCGCGTGTCGCATGTCGGTGCTACCTAGCTTACGAGTAGTGACCTTGAGATATCTTTAATCCTTTATACTAAGGTCCGTAAGGATTGTTTTTGCCATATTATATTAGATTTTCTCAGAGGACATTTGCTGATCGTATTTTGGAATTATTCAATATACATCATTGCAAGCCAAAAATTGCTCCTCTTGTTAAGGGTGATGGACTGAATCTATCACATTGTCCTTATTTAGATATTGAGAAAATCTAATTAAATGGTGTACCTTGTGTCAGTGCACTTAAAAGTATAATGTATGCTTAAATTTGCACTAGATTAAATATCGTCTTTGTAACGGGACTTCTAGGCAGATATCAGTCAAATCCAGAACGTGATCACTGGGTTGCTGCCAAGAAGGTTTCGAGATACTTAAAGAGGACAATAGATTATATGGTAATTTACAGACATGTTCAATTCTTGCAGTTAGTAGGGTATTTAGATGTAAACTTTGCTCGCTGTTATGATGACATGAGATCAATAACAGAATATATAACTATGATTAGCAGGAAATGCAGTAAATAAAGTTCTATGTTATCTTCTACTATATAAGCAGCGTTAGTAACATTCTTTTATGTTGTTACTTGAGCTATTAGGCTCCGAAACCTCATGAAGGAGTTGATCGTTTTAACTTTATGGATAGACCCATACGATTGTATTGAGACAATAAATTTGTAATATTATTTATTAACAACAGAGGTCTCAAGGGGTCTAAATATATGGCGGTCAAAATTTTTGACCATAAAGAAACGGTACAGAAATGTGACGTTTTAATATAACATATTTTCACAGATGATGTGGTTGCAGATCCACTAACTAAAAGTCTATGCCCATATGTATTTAAGCGACATGTCATTAGCATAAGCCTAGGAGCATCATGAGTTGCTGTTGTTTAGTGGGAGCCATTTTGGCTTTACTCTGATAAAGGTTTCATCTATGTTCGTTACACTTTGTAACGGTTTGATATGTATCAACTTTTGCATTCAATAGAATATTTTTTGAATGTGTTGTTATTATGTTGAATACATATTGATAAAGTCTCATGGTACTGTATAAACCTTGAGTGAAGGCTAGGGGCATCCGGTTATTAGCCTTGTGCATATGTCTTGTCATACATAAAGAAATGTTAACCGTAAGGACAAGACATATGTGGGTTCATTGGAACCATAAAGACATTTGTTGGTGAAATCTTCCTTCGGTATTTTGAAGCTGACAAAACGTTTCCTAATCTAAAGACTTCCAGACTCATCTATCAAAGTCTGAAGACTTCCAAACTGAAGATCGCCAGACTCAAGATTTAAAGTCTGCCATTGTTGACAGTTTCTAGATCGACGAAGTAGTCTTATCCAGATACGAGGTTATCCTTAAGGATTTGATTCGATTGGTCAAAGATTATCTCACGGTTGGAGAAGGCATATAAAGATCTATTATTCTTGTGACAAGTAAATGGAGTAAGACAGATCTGTGGATTGGCGAAGTATACTTGGAAGGTTCTATTTATGGAAACCTAGATCCTGATTGTATGGACGAACAGGATTGGTGGGCTATCTTCATATTCCTTAAATAACGTGAGATCTTCCTAATTGATTCGGTCCAACGGGTAAATTGAACGAACTCATTTGGAAGGTGCCAACGATTATGTAGGCATGGGGAGTATAAAAGGAAGACGCTCTAGTTGTTCGAGGGAGTGCAAGATAGAAAAATTCCAAAGTCTGAAGCTCCTTACTCTTTGCTAATTCATTTGTTGAGCATACATCTGTACTCAAAAGAGAGAATTTTGTGAGACCTCAAGGAAGTGTAGTAGAGTCTCTGCATTGTGGAATCGAGGATGTGAAATTGTAACATCTCTTTTGATTCATAGTGAAATCCAACCGGTGGGCTATTAGCGTAGGAGAGTAGACGTAGGCTTGGTCTAAGCCGAACCACAATAATTTCTGTGTTTCAATTCTCTTTCCTTATCTCTTTACTTAATTCGTAACATTGTCTATTTGTTTATTCTATTTTGCATCTTTCTTCTGAATTAAGTCTTTAAGAAAAGAAGAATTTGTTTTTACACCTATTCACCCCCCTCTAGGTGTTTATACTAGCACTTTCAACATTCTCTAGTGACACAAGTATTTTGTGATGCTTAAGGTAAGAGAATGGTGACTGACAAATTGGATCTCTCTATGAGAGATGTTATCCATTTGCCACACTACCATATTGAATTCATATCAATAAAGTTGAAAGCACTTGTAATCAAGGAAGGCTCTGTGTGTATACATGCAGTTAACTAAAGGCCTAAGCCCATGTGTATTTGAGCGACATGTCATTAGCATTGAGCGTCATGTCATTAGCATGAGCCTAGGAGTATCATGAGACGTTATTGTTTAGTGGGAGCTATTTTGGCTTTACTCTAATAAAGGTTTGAAATGACATGTCATTTGAGTGACATGTCATTAGCTTAGACTTTGAAATGAGCATGATGGGTGAATTATCATTCTTTCTTGGTTTACAAGTAAAGCAATTGAAGGAAGGGATTTTCATTCACCAAGAAAAATATGCTAAAGAACTTGTTAAAAAGTTCGGTTTAAAGAATTGCAAAAAGGTTGAAATTCCAATGTCTAGTTCTTTGAAGCTGGATAAAGATGAAGGAGGAAAGAAAGTTGACCAGAAACTTTACAGAAGTATTATTGGTTTACTTCTTTATCTTATTGCTTCTAGACCTGACATTTTGTTTAGTGTTTGCATGTGTGCCAGATTTCAATCAGACCCAAAAGAATCTCATCTAAGTGCTGCTAAACGCATCTTCAAATACGTTGCAACATCTTCAAAGATAGGTCTATAGTATCCCAAAGAATGAGACTTTACTCTCCTTGGATATTCAAACGCAGATTTAGCAAGTTGCAGAGTTGAAAGGAAGAGTACTTCCGGTACTTGTCAATTGCTCGGTAATAGGACAGTATCTTGGTTTTCAAGGAAACAAAATACAGTTGCCCTTTCAACAGTAAAAGCAGAATATGTGGCTCTTGGAAGTTGCTGTTCACAAATCTTATGGATAAAACAACAACTGAGAAACTTTGGAGTCAAAGATTCTTGCACAGAGATCAAGTGTGACAACACCAACGCTATTAATCTTACCAAGAATCCTATTCTTCATTCAAGAGCAAAGTATATAGAGATTCGACATCATTTTATTAGAAATCACGTTCAGAATGGAGAAGTAATGATCCAGTTCATTGACTCTAAGAATCAATTGACAGACATATTTACAAAGCCTCTAGAGAAAAATCTATTTGAGTCTATTCGTACCAGACTTAATATTATATCTCTTACTCAGCAAAGTCTGGATACTTTCAAGACTCAAACTTAGAAGTCTTTAAATGCTCAGACTTAGATGATCTTAAGCCTCGACTTTAACAATTTTAAAGGAATTCAGTTAAATTCATAAAGGGAAGTTATTATTTTCTTGAAAAGACATCTTTTTTATTTCCTTTTATGACGTTTCGTTTACCCCGCTTCACTTACTTTATATACCACTGTGTATCGTCTTCTTCACTTTTACTCCGAAACCCTAGAATACAAAATTCCTATTTTCTTCACTTTCACTCTCGATTCGTTCGAAAGTTCTCATCTTTTCGAACAAGTTGGTTATTCTCTCTATTGGAGTGTCAATGTCTTCAAGAAAGTCTTCGAGGATTGCAAGCAAAGGACCACGTCGCATAACTGAGGGTCCTACCCACTTTGACTTAATCGAAGAAGAAGATTCTCCTATGTATCCAAGTCAGCATCAACCTTCTCAACAGCGTCAACCTTCCTCGAATCAACCAGGCGATGAAGTTTTAGAAGAGGTTGAACCTGTAAGAACTCTAACTCCAAAAAATGCTTTCAAACTCTACTCAAATTTGAAGAAATGAGGAACATCATTGTCTTTGATTAATGAGTTCTTAAAAGATAGAGGGTTCAAGAATGAAACGCTATTTTTGAGAGAGTTGGAGAGGCTAGGAGTTGTGGAGAAAGGATTGGCGGAGAAAGCGTTTAAGAATATTCCAAGTGACCCACAATCTGATACTGCAAATCAACCGCAATCTCTGGATGATGATGAGAGGTTGTTTTCTCACTTTCAACCTAGATCTAGGGTGGCTGCAAACATCACTGATGGTTCGAACCTTTTTAGATCCAAAAATCATAAAAAGGTTTATGCAAGTCTTTTGGAGAGAGGGGTGATGAACCCTAGAACTGTTGATTTCGATTTCCTGGATTCGATAAAAGTTCATTTGAGGCAAAAGTTTGCTTTATTGCAATTGGAACAATTCTGTTCTGAATCCTCTCGTGCATTCTCAGAGCTTACTACTTACTTTTATTCAAACCTATCTTTCATGGATGCACAAAGCTTTGTCTTCATTGTGAAGGACAGGGAATTTTTGGTGACTACAGACATTTTGGCTGACATAATCGGGGTGGAAAGAACGAGTTTCTAGCTGATTAGTGTGTCCATTGCTCATACTATTCTGTCTTTGGTGAGAGACAGAGATGTTGAAGGAAAACTTTCTTATACAAGGATGAGTGCCTCGAACATTCTGCTGCACAAAATTGTAATTAATTACATTCGTCCTAAATCGACATCCAAGACAGATGTTTCTCGATCTGAAGCCAAATTGATGTGTGCAATCAATAATGGTTTTAAGTTCTCTCTGCCTCACACCATTATGTTACATATGTATCGAACTGTGACGAAGGACAAGGGATAGCTTCCTTATTCTGCTCTTATCACTCGACTCTTTAGGCACTTCAAAATTCATATCTCTGCACTATTGAGTCTGAAAGCCATCACTCCGATGGTAATTGGGTTCAAAATGGTGACAAAGATGCGCTTAAAGGAGCTGAACAAGGTGCTGGAGCGGATGAAGGAGAAATCTCCTCTTAAGGCAAAGTAAGACTCTACTGCGACTAAAAGAAAAGGCAAGGAGCCCATGGTTGCTCCTATAAAGAAGAAAAGAGCTCTCATTCTGGAAGATGAAGAATATGAGGATGAGCTTACTATATCTACCTTGAAAAATCTAAAAACCTTTGTCAGCTTTCGTGAGAGAAGAGAAGAGTCAGAGGAAGGAAGAGAGAGAGAAGAATCGGAGAAAGAGGAAGAACAGAGGGAAACAAAGGAAAGAAGGGAAGAAGAAGCAGAAGAAGAAGAAGAAGAAGAAGAAGAAGAAGAAGAAGAAGAAGAAGAAGAAGAAGAAGAAAAAGAAGATGAGGAAGCAGAAGAAGCTGAAGAAGAAGTGGAAGAAAGGGAAGAAGAAACAGAGAAAGAGGGAGATTAGGGTGCAGCAGACTCCTTCGAGCCAATCTTGGCTATCTCTCTGTCTAGTCATTCTGAGATAAGAGGAGAAGAATTTGATGGAGCGCATCACTCTGAGGCTGAGGAAGCTTTACCTTCTCCACCTAATGGCATCAAAACAGGGGGAGCTGATGGACAAAAAGGTACTTCTTCACCCCTTCGTGCTAGTGATGTGAGTCGTTCTGCAGCAGATCCAGAAGAAGTGTATGCCTCACATTATCCAGAAAATTGACCTTCCACTGAGACTCCATCATTTCTAAATTTCCCTGAGTTTCATTCTGCTGATCCGAGTGATACAACTGCTCAAACAGCAGACTTTTCAAGACTGCCGGAAATTCTTTTGGATGTGCGGAATCAGCAATATGCGATGAGTTTTGAGATGCTGGATCTCAAGAATGCTGTTAAGGCCACTTCAGTGTCTCTTCATGAACAGATAAATTCCCTGAAGAATCAAGTTCAGTCTAACGTGCAGGGTGAAGAATTTCAGGCGCTAAAGCAAAGTTTTGACAAGCTTGAAAAGACAATGCACTCAATGGGAGAATACGAGCTTGTTCACTTACCCAAGCAGCCTTAACTCTTGATCTTTTCAATCTATATCTTTTTGATCGGTCTCCATTTTTTGCTGTTGACAAAAAGGGGGAGATGTTTTTGCAGATTTTTTTATGTTTGGACTTTATCTTGTTTGGTGTGTTTTTCTGTTTTGGACTAATTTGGATTACTAAGACTTGTTAAGTAACTTAAGCTATTAGTGATTATGCTAAAGATAGTTGTGATTGGAGGACTAACATGTTTTCTGTGGTTGCAGATTCGCTTCTATCTTTTTCTAGTCTTTAATAATATTTGTTCAAGAAAAATCTTGGTTTGCTTAAGTGTTGTAGGTCAGAATGTCTAAATCTGCAGGAAAGTTTTGTCACCATCAAAAATGGGAAGATTGTTGGTGAAATCTTCCTTCAGTATTTTGAAGCTGACAAAACGTTTCCTAGTCTAAAGACTTCCAGACTCATCTATCAAAGTCTGAAGACTTCTAAACTGAAGATCGCCAGACTCAAGATTTAAAGTCTGCCCTTGTTGACAGTTTCTAGATCGACGAAATAGTCTTATCCAGATACGAGGTTATCCTTAAGGATTTGATTCGATTGGTCAAAGATTATCTCACGGTTGGAGAAGGCATATAAAGATCTATTATTCTTGTGACAAGTAAATCGAGTAAGACAGATCTGTGGATTGGCGAAGTATACTTAGAAGGTTCTACTTATGGAAACTTAGATCCTGATTGTATGGGTGAACAGGATTGGTGGGCTATCTTCATATTCCTTAAATAACGCGAGATCTCCCTAATTGATTCGGTCCAATGGGTAGATTGGACAAACTCCTTTGGAAGGTGCCAACGGTTATGTAGGCATGGGGGAGAATAAAAGGAAGACGCTTTAGTTGTTCGAGGGAGTGCGAGATAGAAAAATTCCAAAGTCTGAAGCTCCTTACTCTTTGCTAATTCATTTGTTGAGCATACATCTCTACTCAAAAGAGAGAATTTTGTGAGACCTCGAGGAAGTGTTGTAGAGTCTCTGCACTGTGGAATCGAGGACGTGAGATTGTAACATCTCTTTTGATTCATAGTGAAATCCAGCCAGTGGGCTATTAGCGTGGGAGAGTGGACGTAGGCTTGGTCTAAGCCGAACCACTATAATCTCTGTGTTTCAATTCTCTTTCCTTATCTCTTTACATAATTCGTAGCATTGTCTATTTGTTTATTCTATTTTGCATCTTTGTTCTGAATTAAGTCTTTAAGAAAAGAAGAATTTGTTTTTACACCTATTCACCCCCTCTAGGTGTTTATACTAGCACTTTCAACATTCTCTAGTGACACAAGTATTTTGTGACGCTTAAGATAAGAGAATAGTGACTGACAAATGGGATCTCTCTATGAGAGATGTTATCCATTTGCCACACTACCATATTGAATTCATATCAATAAAGTTGAAAGCACTTGTAATCATGGAAGGCTCTATGTGTATACATGCAGTTAACTAAAGGCATACGCCCACGTGTATTTGAGCGACATGTCATTAGCATGAGCCTAGGAGCATCATGAGACGTTGTTGTTTAGTGGGAGCTATTTTGGCTTTACTCTAATAAAGGTTTCATCTATATTCGTTACACTTTGTAACGATTTGATATGTATCAACTTTTGTATTTAATAAAATATTTTTTGAATTTGTTGCTATTATGTTGAATACATATTGATAAAGTCTCAAGGTACTTATAAACCTTAAGTGAAGGCTAAGGGCATCCGGTTATTAGCCTTGTGCATATGTCTTGCTATACATAAAGAAAGGTTAACCGTAAGAACAAGACATATGTGGATTCATTGGAACTATAAAGATATTCTCTAATGGCACAAGTTTTTTGTGATGCTTAAGGTAAGAGAATGGTGACTGACAAATGGGATCTCTATGAGAGATGTTATCCATTTGTTACACTATCATATTGAATCCATATCAATAAAGTTGAAAGCACTTGTAATCATGGAATGCTCTGTGTGTATACATACAGTTACCGCCATGATTCGGTGCTTGAGATTTTATGGGATATGATTGACTATTAAGAATTATCTCTAGAACAAAGTGCGCACATATGGTACAATTTTAATTAATATAGTCCAAGTTGGAGAATGTAAGAGTTTTCCTAATGTAGACTACATTAATTGATATTGTAATTTATCGTTTTACGGTTAAGGTAAAATAGGGTTTGGTCTGAGGTGAGATAGAAGGTTTCTTAATTAGTCTAATATAGGGCTGGCAAGTGTGGGCCGAGTTGAGCCTGGCCCGTAATGAGGGGGCCTGGTTGGAAACTCTATAAATAGTGTTCAAGTCTCTCCTCTAACCCTAATTCTCACATGTATCCTCACATAAGGAGCGTTAACCAAACGCTAAAGGTGAGGGGGCCGCCTCATTGAGCCAGTGATACGGAGGGCAACATAAGAGATATTCTTGTTCTAGTTATGGAGATCTTGGGATTGCGCAATTTACATCCAACATTTGACTCTAAACAAGACTTTTTTGGGACCATTCTCAGAATACTCCGCCCAATAACTAGCTGACTGTCATATGACAGGAAGATTGTCGTGATTCAATAGAAATAGTCAACCGCTCCAAGATATTTATATACTTAACATTATTCGTAAAAATAAATCCTGAATTAATCTGGTCTTTTTTTGCCTAGTAATTATGTATGGAAATTTCATTGGGGAGATAAATAGAGTTTGGAAATATTTGAATTTAGGACCTCTAGTTCTGATATCATGTGAAATTTGTAAAACCACTGTCAATTGTTCTAAAAGCTTAATCTATTAAATAAATGCGTGATTCATTATTTAAATATTCTAACAAATCTAAGATGAAATGTCATGCTCTTCGCATGTATAATTTAACAATGGGCTCATTTCCATGATCTTATGCTCTTGTGGCAAAATTCCTTGTTCTAGTAAAATAGCACTTCCAATGAAAAGTTGACTGTAGTTTAAAAGATGTCGAGTAATATCATCTTATTACGTGGATTTTATGGTGGGTCTTCATAATTAGCAGCTCAGAGAGTTTGATCTCACTAATTTATAAACCATATAATATATTTTTCTAGATGGATATTTGCAAAGTCTAGGATCCAAGTGCCATGTTGATTGGCTCGACTATCGGCTTATGTATATTTATGTAGCCTATTATTTAAGATTAAGCAAAAGGCAAAAGCCGATTTTTGCTCTCTATTAATACTTAAAATATTATTCAATTTTAAGAAATTACGAAAAAAAAAAAAAGATATAAATTTACATGTCAACATTTTTGGACATTGTTAAAGTTTTTTTTTTTTTTTTTTGGTCGAAGACATTGTTAAAGTTAATATCAAGTGTTTTGAGTAAAAAGCTGAAAAGTATAAGGTAAAAGTGCATCCTATCACTTGTAAATTAATTAATGGCCTTGGAGTAAATTTTTTTTTTTTTCATCTTCTTTTTCAATGTTTTTCTATTTGTGCTTCTTCGTTTTCACTTATGTTTAACAATAGCTCTAGCATGTGAGGCCGTGTCGCTAAACTTACAACCAAGATAAAGACCACCGAACTCGGATCCGCTAAAGATAAACATTGATGGATCTCACCTCTCAGGGACCACAGAAGGGGTGATTGTGTGCATGTGCCACAATTCTAAAGGAAGATTGATGGAAGGCCTCGCGCAACCAGTCCGAGCGTCATCCACCCTTCAAGTCGAAACCCTTGCCTATCTTTATGCTCTCAACCACTTTGCCAATCAACCTCATCTAAAACTAATGCTAGGGTCTGACAGTTCAATTTAAGTTGTCTAAAAGAGTCGTCCCTCTGTCCTTAGGATGTTGAGCCACTATCACTGAATGTATTGGCCTATTGGCCCTATTTGAGAGTCTAGAATTGGTCCTTTACCCCCGTGACTCAAATAGATTGGTAGATTAGGTTGTAAAAGCATCTAGACGTAAGACTTTTCCCCTGAACTAGGTTTCTAACCCCCTCTCCAGTCCCCTTTTTGGGAAATCCCATGTTTTGATGCCCCTTATTCTTCTACATGGGCTTGCGTTTAACGAAATGATATCTTTGTTTCAACTTAAAAAACTAATAGCTCTAACAAAATGTAATTATAATCAAATAATTTCATTCTATTTTTGTTAAATTATGTATATGAAATAAAAAGTGAAAGGCATCATAAGTACTATAACTTTCACACAACACACACTTCAGTGTCAAAAATCTTCAAGCGGTCACTTCATTGCTACTTTGGAAAAAAAATGGGAAAAAGAACAGTTCAATACAGTTGGCGATTTGTGTGGATGGAAGATAAGATTTGACATGATGGGCCCATCAAGAGAGTTGGCAAAGTTAGTGTAAATGACGATCCTTGGCCATATGTATGCCCTAAATTAACAAATTGAGGCAAAATTTTATATAAACCCTAACCTTAATTCCTCATACTGAGGCAAATTACCCTGTAATTTTTGGGGCAATAGACAAGTGAAGAATGGAAAATATTAATTTTACTCTTGATTTCTTCTTTTTTTTCTCTTCGATTTTTTTAATGTTCTTTTTAAGAAACAAATGCCGATGTTATTGCAACTAGGCTTCTTCATAGTCAAATGGTCGTCATACATTGTTTATGACCCTCGCGAAATGAGGACCAAGAAATCATGGCGACCATAGAAGTCATCCACTAGACTCACTAGAGGTCCATTGTTCTCGATTATAGATTCACAAAGCATGAATCATAGCTTTAGTGGTAGAGAGAGAGAGAGAGATTTTGTGAAACTACTATCAATTTTTCTAAAAACTTAAGTTACTAGATAAAGGCGTGGTTTACCTCCTACTCTGATTCCATGCGAGATTTGATGAGACCACTGCCAACTACTCTAAAAGCTTAAACTATTAGATAAATGCATAATTTAATAAATATACAGTGGTCAAGAAAATGATTGGAAAAGAAAGAGAAGAAAAATGTGTGTGAAAGTTAAAACCGTTAGCTGAAGATGAAGATAAACCCAATTTATCCAAAAAGCTAAAATTGTTAGCTGAAAAATGAGTATGAGTATGGTAGTCTTTTAACGAGGATTTGACCAACGATTTATCCATGTTGGACTTAAAATTTTTTCAAAAATGCCATAGTAAAAAGGTCAATAAAAAAAGTCAATTATCAAGAATTGCTCCGATATGACAATTAATTGATTATACTAAAGTAAGCATCATTTGAGAATTACGACACTTATTATGTCAATTTCATCAAAATAAATGTACTCTAACCCATTCATTTCATGGAAAATGCATCGTTTTCATGGAAATATTTTCCAAGAAGCCATTTTTCATTAAAATAATCATTTTTTTACATTTAGCTGAAACTTGAAAAGGAATTAGAAAATATTTTCCGCCATGTAGTTTGGAAAATTTGATTCGATTTTCCTCCATGCACTCATTTTAATAATTTTTATTTTTTATTTTTTTATTTTTTTATTTTTTTATTTTTTCTAAAAAATAATTTTTTAAAATTTTCTTTACACTTTTTTTGCCCCTCCTTCTTCGTTGGCTTGTCTCGCTAGCAAGCTCGAGCTCGCCGCCAACCTCCCGCTTGCCATGAGAAAAAGAAAAAAGCAGGAAATAAAAAATTCGAATTAAAAAAGAAAAAAAAAAAGAGAAAGAAGTGGGGAATAGTAAGAGTGAGTAAGGAAAATGTTTTTTTCTTATTTAAAAAGCGGAAAACATTTTTCCCCATTTTAGAAGACTTTTTCATTTTCATGAAAAGTACTTTCTTAAGATTTATTTTCTATGAAACGAATATTGAAAAATCATAAAAACGTTTTCTCATAAAATATTTTTTGCGAAACGAACGGAGCCTCTAAAAAAACGTAATGAAAACTCTTCTTGCTTTCTAATGATTAAGGATTGTGATCTTTTGACATATAAAAATTAATGAGCACGATATAAAAAGGACCCGTAACCTGATCAGAACAAAACTCTTCTAACTTAAAAAACTCCAAAGAATTCGCATCCAACATTCTTTAGTTACGATAAATCATCCTCTTCCCCAGTAAAGAAGACATGACATCATCCAATATGGAAGCAACGCTTCCACCATCCGACTGACTAAAAAGAAAAGGCAGAGGACACAATTTTCTTCGTAGCCGCCGCCAGCACCTTCAAGCTCCGCCGACAGCGACTTGAGGCTCCTCGCATGGAATGAACAGAACCACGATGGTCACACCTGAGCAGATGTGGACGCCGCTATGCTCAGATCTGCGTCCACATCTGTTCAGATCTACCCGTTATCAATTTTGGTCGGGCGTGAGTCAAGGAGGGAGGGAGGGAGAGAGAGAGAGAGACGAGGGTTTCGGCAAGCGTATGGTTGCTAGCGGCGGCGCACGTAGGAAATGTTGGCAAAATGGCGGCTGGTAAATGACAGCTGGAAGGGAATCATGTGAAATTTGTGATACCACCTCCAATTATTTTAAAATTTTAAATTATGAAATAATTATGTAATTTATTATTTAAATATTTCGACAAATCCAAATAAATTGTCATGCTCTTCGCATGTATGATTTAACAATGGGCTCATTTCTATGATCTCATGCTCTTTTGGCATAATTCCTGGTTCTTGTAAAATGGCACACCCAATGAAAAGTTGACTACTTTTTGATAGATGTTGAGTAATATCATCTTATTACGTGAATTTTATGGTGGGTCTTCATAATCAACAATTCAGAGAGTTTGATCCCACTAATTTATAAACCATATATTATTTTTTTTAGATGGATATTCGCAAAGTCTAGGATGCAAGTGTCGTGTTGATCGGCTCTTGTCTATCGGCTTATGTATATTTATTTAGCCTATTGTTTAAGATTTAGCAATAGGCAAAAATGCAAAAGACGATTTTTGCTTTCTATCAATACTGAAAATATTATTCAATTTTAAGAAATTATGAAAAAATATATATAAATTTACATATCAATATTTGGATATTGTTAAAGTTAATATCAAGTGTTCAGAGTAAAAAGCTAAAAAGTAACAGTATAAAGGTAAAAGTGCATCCTATCACTTCTAAATTAATTAATGCCTTCGGAGTAATTAATTTTGTTTATCTTCTTTTTCAATGTTTTTCTATTTGTGTTTCTTCATTTCCACTTATGTTTAACAATAGCTCTAGCGCGCGAGGCCGTGTCGCTAAACTTAAAAGCAAGATAAAGACCATTGGACCCGGATTTGCCGAAGATAAACATCAATGGATCTCACCTCTCAGGGACCACGGAAGGGCCGATTGCATGCTTGTGCTGCAATTCGAAAGGAAGATTGATGGAAGGCCTCGCGCAACCAATCCGTGTGCCTTCTGCCCTTTAAGTCGAAACATTTGCTTGTCTTTACGCTCTCAACCATTTTGCCGATCGACCTCATCTTAAACTAATGCTGGAGTCTGTTTGTTCAACTTAAGTCGTTTGAAATCGTCCCTCTGTCCTTGAGATGTTGAGCCACTGATCACTGAATGTATTGGCCTATTGGCCCTATTTGAGATGTTCCCCTAAACTAGGTTTCTAAACACCCCTCCCCAAAGTCCTTTTTTTGGGAAATCTCACATTTTGATGCCCCTTACTCTTGTACATGGGCTCGGGTTTAATGAAACGATATCTCTCTTTTTATTTAAAAATAATAATAGCTCTAACAAAATGTAATTATAACCAAATGATTTCATTCTATTTATATTAAATTATGTATATGAAAATAAAAGGCAAAAGATATTATAAATGCTATAACTTTCGCACAACACACACTTCAATGCAAAAATCTTGATGCAATCACTCCATTGCTACTTTGGGGGAAAAACAGCATTTCAATACAATTGGCAATTTGGGTGGCTAGAAAAGCTGACATGACTGCCGACCAAGTGAGTTGGCAAAGTTAGTGTAAATGACGGCCTCAACGATATGTATGCCCTAAATTAACAAATTGAGGCAAAAATTTATATGAACCCTAACCTTAATTCCTCATACTGAGGCAAATTACCTTGTAATTTTTAGGGCAATTGACAAATGAATAATGGAAAATATTGATTTTGCTCTTGATTTCTTCTTTCCTCTTCAATTTTTCGCTTGTTCTTTTTAAGAAACGAATTCCAATGTTGTTGCAACTAGGCTTCTTCATAGTCAAATGTTCATCATGGATTGTTTATGACACTTGCAGAATGAGGACCAAGAAATCATGGTGACCATAAAAATCATCCACTACACTCGTTAGAGGTCTATTGTTCCCGATTGTAGATTCACAAAGTATGAATCATAGCTTCACTAGTAGAGAGAGAGAGAGAGAGAGGGGGGGACCACTACCGACTATTCTAAAAGTTTGAGCTGTTAAATGAAGACGTGGTTTATCTTTTACTATGATTCCATGTGATATTTAAAGATATCACTATCGACTATTTAAAAAACTTAAGTTGTTAGATAAATGCGCTATTTAATAAATATATATTCGTCAAGAAAATGATTGGAAAAGAAAGAGAAGAAAAATGTGTCTAAAAGTTAAAATTATTAGCTGAAGATGAAGATAAACCTGTTTTATCCAAAAAGTTAAGATTGTTAGGTGAAGAATGAGTATGAGCATGGTAGTTTTTTAATGAGGATCTGACCAACAATTTATCCATGTTGGACTTAAATTTTTTTTTAAATGCCATGTCATTGTAAAATGGTCAATAAAAAAAAGGTCATGTATCAAGAATTGCTCCGATATGGCAATTGATTGACTATCTAAAAAGTTTTGATATTGAAATAAGCGTCGTTCAAAAAACACAACACCCATTATGCCATTTCCTCAAAATAAATATATTTTGCAAAACGTAATGAAAACTCTTTCTGCTTTCCACTCTAATGATTGAGGATTGTGATTTTTTGACATATAAAAATTAATGAGCACAATATAAAAAGGACCCATGACCTGATCAGAACAACACTCTTCTAACTTAAAAAAGTCCAAAGAATTCGCATCCAACATTCTTTAGTTACGATGAATCATCCTCTTCCCCAAGAAAAACGACGTGACATTACCTAATACAGAAGCAACGCTTCCCTCATCCGTCTAACCAAAAAATAAAAGCAGAGGATACAATTTTCTTTTTAGCCGCCGCCAGCACCTTCGAGGTCCGCCGACGGCGACTTGAGGTTCCTCGCATGGAATGAACCGAACCACGATGGTCACACCTGAGCAGTTCCGGACGCCGCTACGCCCAGATCTGTTCAGATCTACCCGTTATCAATTTTGGGCCTTTGATTTCGGCCAGGGTCATCACAGATCGACGGCAAGGGAGGGCGTGAGTCGAGGAGAGAGAGAGAGAGAGAGAGACGACGAGGGTTTCGGCAAGCGTACGGTTGCTAGCGGCGGCGCACGTAGGAAATGTTGGCAAAACGGCGGCTGGGAAATGACAGCGACTGGAAGGGAATCGAGCCTTTTTTCATTCGAGCCTCTCAATTTTTCAGCGGGATTACGAATCTATGTTAATGTTTGGGTCCCTCTCTTATTTTGTTTTTTTATAGAAATTATTTTTTTATTAAAAGTATAGAGAATCTCTGCCTTTATGGGTTAGCTAAATGATCAAAATATCTTTAATTTAAAATAAATTTATAATCTAGACCCAAACCTATCTCCAAACTCTCCGAATAATTATTAAAAAAGTTCTAAACCTATCACATGATACTCAATTTAGTCATCAATTTTTTAATTTGATCAATTTAATTTTAAATTTTTTATCATTTTTTTTTCAATATAGCCATTCTGACCAAATTTGGTCAAAAATAACTCACGTAGATGGTGGTCATTTTTATGTGGCACAACTGCAATAATCTAGACAATTTTTGCCTTTTTTTTTCTTTTTTTTCTTTTTCTTTTTTTTCTTTGTTTCATATTTCTTTTTGCCAATCTAAGGCTTCGATGGAGATTGCAGGCTACAAGCAAGGGCTAGGACTCCCTAGCCTCGCCTAGAGTTGGCAAGTCTAGGCCCTTGCTTTTGTGGCCCACATCGCCAGCCATCACCAAGCCCTAAATGGGTGGGAGGAAATAGAAAAAATAATGGAAAAAATAATTTTTTAAAAAAATTGCACAAATTATCCATGTTGGTGATTTTCACGCATGTTTAGTAGGAAGGTCAATATTAGTAAATCATCAAAATATTTACAACTAAATCACCCAAGTTAAAATGTTTAAAACTGAATTTGTTGCCATATAATAAAATTTAAAACTTCTTGAACAATTCTTCACCACACTCCATGTTCCTCACCATCCCCTCTACCTCCGCCAGCCCTAGCACCACGCCCATGCCACCAGACATCACCGAGGCCGTGAATTGGTAGAAGGAAATTTAAAATATCATCAAAAAAAAATTAAAATTGTACAAATCATCCATGTTAGCGATTTCTAAACATCTTTAATCATAAAGTTTATATAGTAAATCATCAAAAATATTTAGAATTAAATTGGCCAAGTTAAATAGTTTAGAACCGAATAAATTTAAAACTTTTTGGGCAATTTCTCGCCACAATCCCTATTCCTCAACATCCTCCCTGAGTCGTGACCAACCATGTCAGCTTCAAGCGACCCCAAGCAGGGATCCACCAAGGCTGGGGACCTCGGATCCTAGGGTTTTAAGCTCAAACTTGAGGTAGCCGCCGTTGGGAAAGAGGGAGAAGAGAGAGTGGACAAAGAAAACTCAAGCCATTTAATATCTTTTTATGGTGATATGTCAATCTCTCGAACGATAATTTGCTTTCGAACTTTGAATTTCGCCAATTCTCATCAAAAAGGTTTCTGGTCAAGCCAAATCTCATGTAGATTGCACAAGCTAGTTTTTCGGCTTCATGAGGCAATATTGCATCATCATCTGTGTTTAAGAGCTTCTTTATATTTCACAAATTCCAGCCAATATGATCATCTCTTTTATTTGTTTATAAATGCTTCGTCCAGCAATGATATTTTGATGAACGAAATGATAATCAGTGACATCACTTTTTATATCAATTTAATCGATTAATATAAAATAAACAGCATAAACACAAACTCAAAACAGTATGATTTAATTCAATGTCATGACCTTTCTACAAGATTCTCATCGGGGTCTCCATAAATGGAGCATTCCCATGGAACCAAGTCTCTCATCAATTGTGTGTTCCTATCAAATGCGTGTGAAAGTTTCAAAACAATAAAATAGATAAGGACCCAACAGAAGTGAAAATTTTCACGTCCAACTTACTATCTTGATCCAGAAAAAACTTCCCCAGATTTTCGGCAGCCTGAAAAGCAGCAATTTCCTCTTGTTCCCACTTAGCTTCCCTTGTCAATATCACCCAAAAAAATATATTAAAAATCAAGAAAGCATATACATAACTTATTGTTGGTGTTACGCAACAATAATGATATTTCTTGAGCTGACCAATCAACCACCACCTCCATCTCTGTTTCTTACAAGCTTCCCCTTGCTTGCATCCGCTGTGAACTGGATGAACGAAGACCCGTCACCTTGTACCACCAAATTCGGAATCAACTGTGGTGGGCTTTCTCTATTTGGGTTCACTTGGTCGTAATTAGAAATGAAATTAGGATTGCTGTAGTTGTAGTAATCGACCACGCTTGTACCGTGCAACACTTGATGTTCCTTCGTGTATCTCTTGTCTAGCGATGGATCTCGAACGCTCGACCCACATTGCCTAGGCTGCGTTTGGTAGAAAACCTTGGACATCACCAGCTCACCGTCTTTCTCCTCCTCATTGTCACCGAGGTGGTACTGATGCATCACCCAGTTCGTCTTCTCGGGCTTCCTTTGTCTTCCGTAATTCGTGTAGAGTACCAAGATTTTCTTGAACCCTCTCACTGCCCCGCTGATGAGGACAGGGCGGGTCTTCCCCGTCTTGTGCCATCTTGTCTCACCCCCGTCCGTGTCGCCATGCACTTTTCTCCGTTTCCTGGTCCCAGTCGTGTACGCCTTCGAAGGTCGGTGAAAGAAGTGGCGAACTTGCCCATCTTTGCTCACTCCTACATTAGATTTAAGGTGATAGTATAAGCGGAATGGCATTACTACGAGTTTAATCCCTACATATGTGGACTTCTGAATAATGTAAAACCAACATTCCGAACTGATTTGCAAATTGTCTATTCTTAGTTGTCCGATTTTCTTAGGCTGAAGAAATAGACACTGTATATAATATAGAATAAAAGAGGCATTGTGTCGACTGTTGCGCCAAAATGAAAGTTCAAAGCACAAACTACACTAATCAGCTGAATTTAGAAGATTCATGGCTAAACGATGGATTCGCAAAGATACGAAAGCCCTAATCCCTTGATAAATCTATCAAAGCATTATGAAATCAGCTCGATAACACTTTTCGTACTCATCTCGTAGCGCAGCCAACAATCGATCTTGGCCTCTAGTCGTTAACCAGGATATGGTGGAAAGTGTTGGCTTGAGTTTTCACAGATGAAACCATAATTTTCACACACTAATGTAGTTATAACGTCTTACGTCAAAGAAAACAGTTTTTTTGGGTTAAAAATTAGCAAGTGAAGCAGTTACTTCCGAAAGATTATTTTAGGTGAAGGGGATGCTTACATCCGGCATTCATCTGAACCGTTGAATTTGATGGTTTCCATGTATAAAGTAGGTACATCCCACCAGAATTTTTTTTTTTTTTG
Organism: Eucalyptus guilfoylei; assembly: GCA_016097605.1. NCBI lineage: Eukaryota > Viridiplantae > Streptophyta > Magnoliopsida > Myrtales > Myrtaceae > Eucalyptus > Eucalyptus guilfoylei. The sequence continues at coordinate 32,407,511 of CM027864.1, forward strand.
GTCGAAACATCGCGCCAAATTGAATGGCTTATATTTCAATATATATGGGTACATGCACCTAAGGCATGCAATAATTTCTCCCTTGAAAGTGGTAAAACCTTCCTACTCGAGTTTTAGGGAAGTAATATATAACAAGATCCACAAAGAATAATATGGATGGATAGGTATAAAAGCTTTTCAAAATCGTAGCTGGGGATATTTAATTAGTCAATAACTTATCCGCGTCTCATATCACATTCCTCTACAACCCTAGTTTTCATTCAATGTTTCCAACCCGCAAGTTCCTGAATTTTAGGAGATGAATTACTTGTAGGACACTTCTATCACGTTAAGACTTCATTCGAGATCGTCCTTCATAGAGCTATTCCAGCTAAGCAAAGATTACACATTCAGGTTGCTAAGTTTACTCACTTTCTGCAGCTTATTTGCACAAAATGCACGCTTTTCGCATATAGTTTATACGATAGCATTGACGTCCGTCCATTCACATGATGTGCTTTAGTATGTATATCCCCGTATTAAAGCGTACGTACCTGGTAGCTTCTCTGGGTGGGTATAGCAGATCCCATTCTCTCCCTCTAATGTTGGTATAAATTCATCGATTAGCGGATGTATTTTATGAGCATCCGCCGCTGCTTTCGCCTCCAAATGTTCGAGAATTTCTTGGTCGTTTGGATCAAACTTCACCCCAGACGGTAAGCCCGGCAGATCATGTATCATGCCCTAATCAAATTTGGAAAAAAAGAAAGAATTTCAAGTAAACTATTCAATGAAGAGGATCTTCCCATATTAAGGACTTTAAATTCTAAGGATTTTTATATTTAATGGACTTTCAATGCGATATTGAATGAGATTAGGCACATTATTTCGGCGTGGTCCTCTTATGCTTCTGTTGAAATTTTTATCCTGTGTAATTGCAATTTCTTCTTTCTGGTGTTAAAAAAAAAAAAAGAAGAAGAAGAAGAAGAAGCTCACTACAAGCAGTAACAATCCATTAGCAGGAAAAAAACAGTTTTTTTTTTTTTTAATATATATTTCCATGATGAATGCGTCCTAAGCGAAATACTATTCCTTAAAACATGTTGATCTAATTGATCTATTCAGGAATACAAGAAACTAATGGTCTTCTTGATTCAAGTACAAAGTTAGTCGATCAAACAGTGCGATCGAAGATAAAAAGGACATGCCAAATCCAGAAACAATCCATATCAAATGCAAAAAAGAAGAATAAAAAAAAATGAAAAAAAAAAGATCAAAAGATCAAAATCAAGACCGAAAAAATAATGCAAATTTGTACCTGATCTAGCAATTCAATATTGTGGCCGCATGAAGGGCACGTCACCGTCCGGACAGCACCACCTTGGGGATCGATTATGCAGTTGCCTCTAGAAGCATCGCCGGCGACAATCTGAATTGCTTTCCCCTCCGGATCGGAGTTATTGCACCATGTCATGATCTCTTTCTCTTCGCTTCGAGTCTCTCATCCAAAGCAACAGTATTTAGCCGCTCCTGCTTTCCCCAACTCTGATGAAACATGCGCCGAGTTTAGCACAGAAGAGAAAAGATATTCTATGTAAAGCCCGTTTCAGATAATTTTGAGTACTCTCTTCAGCTATATCGTATTCATCTCCCCGATTGAGTTGTAATCTGCTTTTCTAGCTTGTTCAATTCAGCATCTTTATTTCTAGAGAGACAGAAACAGAGAGAGAGCTATAAAAGAAGAGAGAGAGAGAGAGAGAGAGAGAGAGAGAGAGAGAATGTGTTCCCACCTAGAAATGGAACAGGTTGCTTGGACGTCAAGTCTAGTTTTGATTAGGTATATACGATGGAATAGATGCCACGTTAAATAGAATGGACTCGGTGATATTATGCATGAGAAAAAAAAAAAAAAAGTTTAACTTAGGAAGAAGAAGAGAGTTTGACGACAACATGAAAAAGAAGTCAAATTGATTTTTATTGCGAAAGGAGGCGTAGAGTGGAGATGGGGCAATCTTCCCTTGGTTCTTTCTGGGACATTTCACCTCTTTTGAGAGAGAGAGATTGAGGTTGTAGCTGCAGTGTCGATCTAGAGTACGGTTAAAGACATGTATGCTAATGTAACATACAAACCAACGTAGATAGAAATAGTATATTTTTCCTTAGCATATAAAAGACATATAAATTGGTTAGAGTATCTCTCAGAGTTGAGAACGTATTTTAAGTATCAAAGGGTGGTGTGCTAAAGCAATTCCGATCATTCAATCACATATTATTTTCTGTTATAATTTTTCAAAGTTTATTAACAAGGATGAAACCTGATTAGATGGATGATCTGTATCGGCTCCGATCTAAATTTCAAAGTGTATGCATGAGGATTAATGTCTGTAGCTCACTAATAGTTTAACGGTCTTCTTGTAAATGGAAATTAGATCTAGTTAGGAATGTCTATGATATTTCTACATCTTTTCGAATACAAGAAATTTCGGCGAAAAGCTTTGCAAGTTTGCGGTCTTTGGATTTGACTTCAAACTTCTAGTTGGTGCAGACTCCCAACACGCGTTTACATCATTAGCACAAGAGAAAATATTATGTAGATTCAATCTATCAATGATGCGGTGGATAGAATCAATCATATTACATAAATTGCATAGAAATTAAGGTTTTTTAGTGAGATTGATCCCAAAATTTTAAATGCGATTGACTCAATTTGGTCTATCCAATACTCATCCTAAACAGCAGTAAACACGCGTACTCTCAATTTTTTAGTCAGAATATTCTCTCTCTCTCTCTCTCTCTCTCTCTCTCTCTCTCTCTCTCTCTCTCTCTCCTATTTCTGACATAGACTTCTCAAGCCAAGCAAAGAATCTCTCCTTCTCAATCTCTGCGTCTGTGTGTGTTAGGGTTTCAGAGGATACAGCTCTGGAAGGAGCTTCTTCAGGTCAAGATGGCGTGAAAGAACATATCTATAAAACCAGTCACGACTCTGAGTTTGAGGGCATCCTTTTTCGCCTAAAACGCAACGCTGTGGAGGTTCGATCCTCCTCTTTCGAGTGGTTTTAGCTACGCCTGGAAAACCTTTCATCTATGGAGTTCGGAGGTTGCCTTACGAGCAGAAATGATCATGTGGAGAAGAAGATGAACTCATAGTTGTTTTTCCCCGTTATTCTGGCCACCTATGAATAAATGAAAGACTACCAAACTTTTCTTTTCTCCTGAATTAATAGGTCGAATTGAGCCGACACTAATTCCGGAAAGCAATCTATTTCTTTAATCCATCAGGAACGATGCTCAAAGAAAGAATTACTTATAAGCATTCCTAGTTTAAGGAGAAATCGAAAATAAAGTACATATCAGAAGGGAAATCCAAAATATGTGCATTTAGCTTAATTCACACGAAATGCAGACCTTATCAACATAAGGTCGCTTTCACCTTCCCGAATATCTTCCAAAACACAATTGCAAGCATGTCGCTATCAGATCATACGAAAGTCAGAGAAAATTTAATGAAAATAATGTGAAAAGAAACCCTTACCGGAGGACTTCCCCAGCGGAAACTGCTCAATGTCTTTTTGCGCTAAGCTGACAAGCTTGGTGCGAAACGATGTTAATGTTTTCCGAAAGAAAGATGCTCGTACCCGATTGGACTTTATATATAGACAATTTTCATCAGCCGACATATGCGGTCTTTAGCTTCTCCAGGAAGCTAAGGCAACAGAAGCTTCCTGAAGAAGCTTTTGGAAATAAATAATCGGCTTTGCCGTGTGGTTTAGGGTTTTTGCTTGGACAGGGGACTTTATAGTATCGTTTTTTTTTCTTTCTGGCCCCCTTATGGAGACGATGGCTTGTGCTTGTACGGTAAGGAGAGTCCTAAAAGTGTTGACAGGGACATTTAGAAGGGAAAAAGGATCGTTTTTTTTTTATCAGTCAGAATAAGCGTTATGACGTGCATACCGTGTTTAAGAAGGTAATCGCGTATGATAAAATTAACAACATAAGCATTTTTTTTCTTTTACGATCCAAACTCCCGCACTAACTGCACTACAAAGGTCTGATTGGTCAGCATAAGTTGTTCTTATTTAGACACTTTCCGGAAGTGAGTAGCATGCTCAATAAAGGTCTTGGACTAAGCAAGGGTGTGCTAAGATTGTCGAACGAATCTTGTCTTTCACCGGTCCTAACCGGAAGAAACTCTCCTCCTTCAAAATTAGTGGGCTTTTTGAAAAGTTTTTACACTAAATGACTTCAGCCCATATTGAAATCCTAACCTGAAATAATGCCCCGTCTCTCTACGTAGTCATCTCTTCCCTACATTACCACTCTCGCCAATCGGCAATCATCGTCATAGGTGAAATCGATGAAGATGTGGGGAATTGATGCATGGGAACTTTCCTTTTCTAGATAAGTGCAGCAACATCATTAACGAGAGTTCAAATCCAAGCCTATTAACATATCCAATTAAAAACTAACAATTGCTCGTCATCGTGTCAACACCATGACGTGAAACTATTACTTACTCTCATATATACACCTCAACAATAACATATTATATAGATCGCATGCTATGCTCTACCATGGTGGAATAAACTTCACGTTTCTTCTTCGATGATAACTCAAGACTAGTTCGAGTAACCCCATTCCACGATCCGCTGATCGGCGTCGGCAACCAAAGCAAGTACGAATGAGAACTCCTCCAAGAACATTGCCAAGTCCAATGCAGTATGAACTCTCATTAAATTCAAGGACCACCTAGGTAGGTGTTCTTAAATGTGCATATGTAGCATAGGCCTTTAGTAGATGCAGAGACGTGCAAAATCGAAATACCTTAGGGGGCGCGCGCCGGGTCCACTGCACCAGAGAACCGACCTAGTCGGTCCGGTTCTAAGCCGAAGCAGGGAAGAACGCGTCGGATTTTTAGTTTTGAAACACTAGAACCGGCAATTATGAGGTTCGGCTCCTGGCTCGGGAGTTTGTACCTTATTTAGAAAATTAAAATAAAAAAGTTGAATATGAGGAGTGCGTGTAACGCCATTGGGCTGCCACGCACCTTTCCTAAAATCTATCAGTAATTGTAGTAGAACGGTCACCTCTGAAAAGAAGACTTATTTTTATGAGGTTTCATAGCAAAAATTGAAAGTTGAGTACTTACTCGAAAATGCAGCTAATGCAATTTTGCTATATAAAAATAAGTCTTCTTTTCTTTTGAATTCGTCAATTTCTTAACACCGGTGCAGCTGAAGCTATATCGCTACATATCTCATCATATATTCATTTGGAATTTCTTAACACCGGTGCAGCTGAAGCTGTATCGCTACATATCTCATTATATATTAATTTGGGATGTTTTGCTACTTTGTTCCAAAGATGAATAATACTAGTCGTCAAACACTGCTTCAACAAGGTAAAATGCCGAAATTGAGCCTATTGTTGTTTTAACTCAGGTCGATCCAATTCACTCCAATCCGCAGCCCCATCCAAAAGTGGAAAACTCCTTTTCTGTTCACGTGCTTTTCATAAAGATATCAAAAGCTTGAGCAGATTATGATAGATTCGTGTCATACGGAATTCTGATCGCATTAGCAGAAAAGTAGCGCACGGAATATTCAAATGGATTTACAAAATCTTATATTAATGATGTAAAAGAACGTTAGCAGTAATTGTTGACTTCGTTTCCTTACTCTTTAAACGTTTTTCTACGTTGTTTACGTTGCTTGTTTGACCAATTTCATATTAATCTTGTCGATAAAGTGCCCTATCATTAGAAATAGTAAGAGTTGCGTATGAACATACTTTGAAAATTGAAAAATAACATTTTTCAATCACCAGTAACAAGTGCCGTAAAAGTAACAACGAGATGTTGATTTAGATGGTAAAAGAATTTACTCTTTTACTTATAGTTCGATTCAAGTCTTGTTAGGAATACTTTAAGAGTAAAATTCTGAATGCACTAATCCGATATGAAAAATGCGCTTTTAAGATTGCCCACGAATTATGAACCAGTCAAGATGCACGAGAGCTAACCGGAGCACCACCTGACCATTAAACCGGAAAAAAAAAAAGTACTACATAACATTTTGCAGCAACTCTATATAAATTAGGCCTCATATTGTAAGCATTTTCTCTAGAGACTCAGATTATTACAGGCCAGCTTTAAAAATAGTTGTAGCTGAGGCCTCATCTTGCAAGGTCCAGGCCGATGTTTAGCTCCCATCGACAAGAAATTGACCTCTATAATACGCCCAATTCTCAAAAGTTCTCTGCTTCACGGGCCTAGCCCAGGTTTTTTCAAGGCCTTAAAGTTTGATAGGCCGGGCCCGAACAAATGGGCCTGTACCGATTCAAGGCAATCTAGAGAGGGCAGCCGGATAGGTTTGGGCCGGGTGATGTTGCCGCAGCCCGTCCCTACTGACATTTGAATATTTCCCAAACCCGTCTCACTTAAGTAATCAAGTACTCGTTACATGAAACTATGATGCTCATTATTTTCTTCAATATAATTTTTTTATCAAAATAACACAAAATAATTTATTATGAAGTTTTCCCCACGCACATATATATTTATTGGGATACTCAAGCTATTCGTGGAGGCTCAAAAACTGAATGATGTATAAAGACAGCCCGTCTTACCCTTGGATTAACTAAGATGTCAAATAAGCGTCCCGTCAATGTTTAGTAGTTAGACATGTTTCTAGCACATATTTGGCCGCCTAAGCCTATTTTTGGCTAGTGCTCGGCCCCCTCGACGCGGCCCCGATCCAGTCTTCTTAAGAATATATTTAGAGAGCTTATGTTAGATCAAAAACTTGTGAAGATGTAAAAAGTTTTGAGAGTATTCATTCAAAAGAGTTGAGAGCGCAACATTATTCATCTATAGTCATTCAAATTTTGCTAGTAACTTGGATGGGCGAGGTCCATGACAGGCTAGGTGTTCAATTTGTAGGTTGTATCATCAATTATAGCCAGTAGTCACCTTGTTGACCACTAAAATAAACCATATGGGTTAGAGATTTTGCTCTTGATAAGGAATTGTAGCAGGACAAAAAATTCTTGTTGATTGCATCCCAATGCAAAATATTTGGGCTAAAAATCAAATGTATCACAAGCGGATGGACACATTGGTGTTACGTAACATTTTACAAGTGATATTGTGTCACGGGACACGGGGTATCACATCCATTGACGAAGGATGCATAGCAAATAGTCCGATAGACATGTTAATGAAGCCAATCCCATTAATCAAGTTCCAGTACTCTTTGAACTTGGTCAGTGTCTAGAACGAGTTATCGATGAGGAAGAAGTTGGACTTCCCACCAAGGTGGACATTTGTTGATTATGCTCTAAATTTTCCCTGTGTGCATTGGAATCGGCACACGTGTTTGTTGGGACACTCTTTGAGTGTCTGTAGAGACTCAAAGATGAAACGATCGATTAAAAGGTGAGTGAGGACAGCTTGCCCAACGCCTAAATTACACAAGATGTCAATGGGCGCCCAGCCAAGGAGGGACCCGGCCAATGTCTAGAAGTAAGAAATGTTTCCAGCACATTCCCAGGCACTCGGGCTTAACTTTTGCCTACTCCCAACGCCCAGCACGGCCCTGATGCAGACTTATAAAAATTCTATTTTCTAGAGATTATACGAGATCGGAAACTTGTGAAAATCTAGAGAGTTTTTAAGAGTCGTCATTCAAAAGAGTTGAGAGCATGGCAAATTCTCCTCTTCTGTAATTAATTCTTGTGGGTTTTGAATGGATCCAGAATTGAGAAACACAAAAGAAAGTGTTCTGAGCAATTGGAAAATACTTACAAAGTGGTCCACTTCAAAGACATAGGAAAAACTAGAAATTGCGAAACATAATGAGACACCGACTCTCTCGCCAATCAGGTTGTGGTCTCATTGTCTGTGTGGGCACACATGAGTCTATGTCTATTTGGAGGAGGATTGGGGATGATGTCGCCAACGCTTGCTGTTGGATCTCTCTCTCCCTCGCGGGAGGCTAGATTTTTCCATGTGTGCTTTTGTGATGAATTGGAGGTGAACCGTTGTCTCTTGAGCTTGAAAAGATCCGACCACTCCGACCGATGGCCAAGCAACCGTGTAAGAGCTTGTGCAACATTTAACGGCTGCATCGACATTTTGATTGGATTTTTTTATAAGAATGACCCTTGAAAAGGCAAACAAGTATATTTTAAAGACTAGACTGCACACACACAAAAAACTCTAAGGAAGATATTGAATAGTTTCAACAAAAAAAAAAAAAATTGTACCTGCCATGTTTTTATACCCCTCTTTATTCTTCAACACAGTCACTAGGTGAGTGTGCAACCAGCATTAAATCCTACGGGAGGACTTCACAGCTGAAAGAGCTCAATATCTCTTTGCGCTAGCTGACAGATTGTGGGAACAGAGTTGATGTTTTGAGAAAGGAAGATGCTCGAACACGAGCGGATTTTTGTATAAAGACGACATTCATCAGCCGACATATGCGGTTAGCTTCTCGAGGAAGATAGGAAAACAGAAGCTTCGTTAAGAAGCTTTTGGAAATATTAGTAATCGGCTTTGACGTGTGGTTTGGGGCTTTTGCTTCGAGGGGGGCCTTGTCATAGTTGTTTCTTCTTCTTCTTCTTTTTTCCTAATGTGGACGGTAGCTTGTGCTTGTGGGGGAAGGAGAGTTCTGAAAGTATTAATAGGGAAATTTAGAATGGGGAAAAGAGTTTTTTTTTATATTTTTTAATGGGTCGGAGGAGGCGTCATGATGTGCCCAACGTGTTTAAGAGGCAATCGCATGTAGCGAAGTTAAACCCATAAGATTGTTCCTAATTAGACTTGTCCCGAAATTGAGTAAGAAGCTCGATAAGGGGTGCTTAGGACTAAGCAAGGGTGTGCTAAGGGTATGCTTTCATAAGATATCAAAAGCAAGGGCAGCTTATGATAGATTCTTGTCGTATGGAATTCTGATTATATTTGCAAGAAAAATAGTACTCGGAACATTCAAACAGATTTACAAGATGATAAATAAACGATGTAACAAAACATCAGCACTAGTTGTTAACTTCGTGTCCTTATTCTTTGAATGTTAACATTGCTTGTGACCAATTTCTATATGAACGAGATGTTGGATTACATTATAAAGGAGTTTGCTCTTCTACTTATTATTCGATTCAAGTTTTGATGGGAGCACTCTAAGAGTAAAATCCTAAATGCACCAACCCGATGTGAGGAAATTCACTTTTAAGATCACCTAAGAAAATGGACTAGCCGAGATACATGAGAGCTAACCGAAGCACCACCCGACAAAAAAGTACTTTGCAACATTTTGCAACAATTCTCTATAAATAAAAAAAAAAGAAGGAAAATCTCAAATAATGACCCAAAGTGAGCCTACTTTCTCAAATAAGGACCCGAAGTGACCATTGTTCCAAATAAGAACCCGAAGTGGCTAACAAGTCTCAAATGAGAACCTGAACTCGCTGGCCCGCCAAAATGTTCACCGGCCGGCGAGCGTGTGACATTTTTGGTGGCCGAAATATGGGCAATTTTGTCCCAAAAAATTATAGATAGAAATTAACAAACCCTAAAAACAAAACCCCAAACTCTTCATGTTCTTCTTCTTCCGCTCTTCATCTTTTACGTTATTTGTCCCCTCTCATTTGGAGAACCCAAATTCTCTATTAATGGAGCAAGATCCATGTCTCCCTGAGTTCCAAAGGTACATGCCCTCCCTCCCTCCCTCTCTCTCTCTCTCTCTCTCTCTATCTCTCTCAATTTGAATGAAACTGACCTCGGTTGAATGGGAGTGTGAATCAAAGTGTATGGCGAACCTAGGAAAATATAATGAAGAATCGAGGCCCTCGTATTACACACAAGTGTCTCAATAATGAAAATGTGGCTTTACTCGAGATTTGTCTTCTTCGTTGGAAAGAACCGAAGATAGAAAACAAAAGAAGAAGATGTGAAGAAACGAAGGTAGGGTTTCTTGTTGTGTTTCAATTCGTATTCCATTAACAGAAAATTTCCGTGCTCCAAGCAAGAGAGGACAAAGAATGGAGAAGATGAAGAGCAGAAGAAGAAAAATGTGAGAACATGAAGAATTTTTCTTTTTAGGTCAAAAGAACATGAAGAGTTTGGGGGGATGATTTTTAGGGTTCGTTAATTTCTATCTATTTTTTTTTTTTTGGAAAAAATTGCCCATATTCTCGGCTATCGGAAATGTCACACTCTTGCCAGCTGGTGAACATTTTGGCCGGCCGGCAAGTTCAAGTCCTTATTTAAGACTTGTTAGCTACTTGAGTCTTTATTTGAAAAAATAGGCTCACTTTGGGTCCTTATTTGAAATTTTCCCTAAAAAAAAATAATAATAAGTTTTATATTCCAAACATTTTTTTTCTTGAGATTCAGATGATTATGGGCCAGCTTATAAAATAGGTGTTAGCTGGGGCCTCATCTTGCAAGGTCCGGGCCGATGTTTAGCTCCATCGACAAGAAATTGGACTCTACAATACGCCCACTTCTCAAAAGTTCTCTGCTTCACTGGCCAAGCCCAGGCTTTCAAGGCCTTATAGTTTGAATGGCCCAGCCCGAACAAATGGGCCTGTACCAATATGGTCATTATTCTCTTCGATATAATTTTTTCTTAAAAGATTTTCCAACACAAAGTCATCGATTATGACTTGAAGTTTTCCCGACACAAACATATATGTTTATCAAGGGAGGAGGGGCGAATGACGCTGCCAACGTTATGGACCTCTCTCTCTCCCCCCTCATCGGAGGCTGGATTTTGCATGCCACAACCATGTAGGAGCTTGTGCGGCATTTAATGACTATGTCAACATTTTCAATCGGGTTCTTGAGGAGGATGACACCTTGAAAAGGCAAACACGTATATTTTAAAGGCTAGACTGCACACAAAAAACTCTAAAGACGATATTGAATAATTTTAAGAAATGAAATTTTATGGATCTACGATGTTTTTATTGCTTTCTTTATTCTTCACCAAAATCACTAGGTGAGTGTGCAACCAGCATTAAGTCTTGACATAACTAAACAATTATTAGAATAAGTGTTAGAGAAAATGAAAATGGGTTTATGAACATAGACAACCAACATTCCGTGTGTCCAAATGGATCACAGCTAGGTTTTTATCTTTTGTCCATTGATGGTGTACTAATCATCCACAAGCGAACTCATTTAACTATAGTTAGTATCTCTTGGTAAACTACTGTTTACAACTTTGATTTGGCATTACAAAGTCTAAAACTCTGTTCGTGTCCTAAAAATGAATGATTTGAAAAATATTTTCCTAAAATTAATAGCTTATATTGCCTACAAAAGTAAATAAGTGAAAAATATTTTCATCGCCATAAAAAGTTTAGAAATGAATTATTGTTGATAATGGAAACGTTTTTCATTAACTAATCATTTCAAGTGATATAATTTATCATTTTTAAGAAAATAAATTTTAAATTTCTCATCTTTTAAAGAAACATGCGGGTTTTAATCTGTCCGGAAGATGCCGATGACTTCATGTATCAAAGTCTTCATCTTCTCCTGTCAAATCCGACCAAGAAGAATATCAGAATTTTCAACACATCTATAGCGTCATCAAAGCAACATCCCTTTTCCTTCGCACTGAATCGCGTCTCAATCACGTAAGCGTGGACCGAAAGAGGTGGCTGGGACGGGCCGCCTAGCGTCTGGTCTTGGATGCAAATATATGTGTACATATTTAAATGTATGAAATTTCATGTTAAATTATTTTTATGTGTCCGCAAGTTTTTTGTAACTCCAGTAAGTGCCGTTAATAAATTCGGCTAATAAATTCGGCAATTAATAAAATTAAACAGGTTTGATCATCAAAACTAGGTTTGACTATGTTAAGGGTCGGTAACTTAACTCATTCAATGGCAGAGGCATCTAAAAGGAATCAAGGCCTTGCATATTACATCACTAAAAGCCCTAAGCTTACCCATAATCTCCATAAAATCATATATGGTAAGGAGATAATATCATTTAACACTTGATAGTCAGTTATTACCGAATGATATTTTACTTTTGTTTGCAGCACTTTAATGGGTCGATACTTAAATTTACAGTACTTTCCAAAGTTACAAGCAAGCAAAAATTTGGTCGTTTTCCCAAAGCTGGCAATTTCATATGTTCTTTATAGCCAGTCAATACAGAAATCCAACAGCGCACGTTCAAAAACTTCGCGCACACGGCAAAAAACGAGTAGAATTTGCGATCGACCAGCCAAGAAAATTCAATGGATGGCGTCCCTTTCACTCCCCTCAAGGGATGCCCTCCATTCCACACGAAAGCAAATTGCTCACCCCACCCACCCAACGCCACCGTCCTTTCGACCTTTCCACTTCACTTCACACCAAACCATTAAAAAAGTAATTTCCAGGGCAAAAACAAAAAAGAACTTCATGAGAATATACTATAACTCCGACGTCTTTTGAACGAACTCAATTCATGTGGATCCAATGCGTTTCGATCACCAGATCAAGTCAGCGATCTCATTTGAAATCAATAAGATGTCGTAAGCTTACATAATCTCGTACATCCAAACGCATTTTAATGTGTGGATGGATTTTGCTTGAAAGTCAAACGAGACTCCGTGACAAAGAGGTGAAGCCGTCAAAGTTTACCAGTTTCTTGCAGGCCTGTCCTGCTTGGGAGGCGGTAAGTTCTCGTTGTCCACCGGAAGAAGCAATTTCCCTGACCGGAGAAGGTTCGATGGAAACTACTGATCATTATCACGAGAATCAAACATATGTGCCGGATCGAAACCCTATCGGAGCCTCTTCCATCGGCAGCTTCTCTTTGTTCATGCTCGAAGTAAAACTGCCTTCCATCATTCGGGAGCGATTCACGATTCAAGACTCGTGTGAAGATTGTCCCGTGGTACGAAATCTCTCTCTTCGTTAATAGACGCGTAGAGACGATCAGGAGCAAATCTCCATCTCCAAATTGTTCAAAATCACCACAACCTGCGCGATGGAAGGCCTGTTCTTTCTTGAATTGCCTACACAAGCCAATGCAACTCTTGCCATCCTCACGAGAGGCTTCAAGTCGCTGGGAATGACAAGCCTAGGATCCAAGAGCTCGCCAAACCTCATGTCCTTGATCAAAGGCAATGCCCACTTGACAAGCAAGCCTTCCTCGCACCTCCTTCCGCTCAAAAGCTCCAGCAAAACCACCCCAAATCCATAGACATCAGTCTCTTTGCAGGCCAAGAAGGACCCTCCTCTCCCGCTCCAGTACTCTTCATCCACAAACCCGACAAGGCCCTTCCTCTCCCGTGGCGCCAAGAACGCCAAGCCGTAGTCGGCGACCCTGGCGCAGAAATTGGCGTCAATCAGGATGTTGGAGGCCTTGACGCACCCGTGGACTACAGCAGGCACCATGCCTTCGTGCAGGTACTCGAGTCCCCGAGCCGCCCCGGCCGCGATCCGCACCCGTCGGCTCCAATCCAGAAGAGACGCCCCGTCCGGGTTCTGATGTAGATAGAATTCCAAGCTTCCCAAGCTAACGAACTCGGTTACCACGATTCTCTCTCCCGGCCCTTGTGAAAGCCCGATGATCGGGACTATGTTCGGGTGCAGAGCCAGAGAGATTGTCTTGATCACTGACGAGAACCCAAAGCCCGCATGGCTCAAGACAAGGCCCGGATGGATCCTCTTCACGGCGACGAGTTCGCCTCCGGCTAGCGCGGCAGCATAAACCGTCCCGACCCGTCCCTGGCCGATGATTCTCGTGGGGTTGAAACCGTCCGTAGCAGAATCGATATCGGTTAAAGGGTATGCCCGTGCACAAACCTTGACCGGAAGTGCATCTTCAGACTCGACCGGCTTCTTCTTGCACGATATTGCCAGGAGGATCCCGAGAATGATCACGGAAGAAGACAATAGAGCCATCACCAGATCATAACCGATCTCCTTCGCGTCGCTCTCCATCATCTTGGTGATTATCTCAAGATTTCGATTTCTAAGGGGGAGAACTTATAAGTGAATTCCGAAGAACAAGAGCAGAAGGGCAGATGTGAGGTACATTGGAATAGATCAAAGACTGTTTATTTGGAGCCTATATATATGGATTGAAAGTAGGTGAAGACTTCCAAGAAAGAACTTGTAAAAATGAAGATTAAAAAAAATAAAAGGTACCAATCGCAATCTAATATGAGCGCTTTGAAAATTGGGGTAGATGGGTTAGAAAGTTGGTCCTCTCTTTTTGTTTATGTTGGTCCATGGTTTGGCCACCTCCTTTGCACAACAAAGAGGGGAAAATCAGATCATACAAAACCCAACAAAAGAAATTTATTTAAATCTTTCGATAATTTACCAAAATAAAGGTTTTTTTCAGTTACATATCTACTATTCAATGCTTGAAATAAGATCTTGTGTTGGCAGATTAATCATGAGATTTTGTCTCGATTGAAAAGAATTTTGTCTCTTTCACTTGGGCCAGTGTCGAGGAAACCACGCATGATTGGCCCTCCTGAAATTCTGAGACAGCAAATGTTGCTTTCCCAGGGTTTTGAGCAGATCAAGTACCTCATCTTTAAATTAATGTATAAGGGACTGCTAAGTTTCACCTTTTCTTTTGGGGCTTCTCACCAATTTATTATTGTATCGTCAAGAATCTGTTTTTCTTTTTCAAACAAAACTCATTTAAAAAGGTGAATAAACAGAAGCTGGGACAAGCTAAACGAAAAGTTAAATTAGTTGTGACAACTGAACCTAGATTGATGTACGAAAGTAAATCAAAGTCCGCTAGAAGTTCGGTGAACTTGGATGTCGAACTTGGTTGCTTTTTAACTAAACTGGAAGCTCCTTGGTTGCTTTTTTTTATTGTCAAAGTCTTCTTTGAATCATTTCCACAGTCACAGGATGATTCGTATAATTTCAAAAGAGTATAAGGGACTCGGACTATTTAGTAATTAAAGAAGATATAGTGTGGAACCACATATGGCGGCAACAATATAGAATTGAACCAAAATAAGAACTTATGTAGAATCATTACTTTTTTCAAAGAAATAAATGCATAGGAAGTCTCAAAACGTATCAAGAAAGTGCACTTAAGTCATAAAATTCTTTACAAAATGCAATTAAGTTCTAAAATTTTCAAAAAGTACAATCAAGTCTCAAAATTTATTAAATTGATCCAATTAAGTCATTTTATTGATTGCACTTTTGGAAAATTTTAGAACTCAATTATACTTTTGTAATAAATTTTAAGAATTAATTACACTTTTTGAAATTTTTAAGACTCGGTTATATTTTTATAACATTTGATTGTGCTTTCTGAAAATTGTAGGATTCAATCACATTTTCGTGATAAATTTTAAAATTTTCAATATACTCATTTCTTTTTACAAATATGGGGATAGATTGTTGATTACATGACCTAGGTCAATGTTACACGTGTTAATTATTCGGTCAAATATTGACTTTCTATCAGTTGTGGCTAAGAATCTGGTCTTGAGCCAATTGCCGTATGTACGAAATTCAATTTATTAGTTTGTCAATGAAGGGCAGCCTCCACTTCTTCTCTCTCCTCATCTCAATCAAAGAAATAATTATAGAATGCATGTGAAAGTGAAGAAAAACAATGAAAATTACGAAAATTCCAAGTGATTTTTCAAAGTTTATTTTAAAGAGTCACATGGAGACTGAGGTCAATAACTCACTATGAATGGAAAAGAATGTGACTAACCATTAGGAATCAAAGAAAAGTACTTACATTTGGATTAATGTCATGAAAAATCTCAAACTAATGTATTTGTAATAAATTTATCCAAAATTAATGTTTAGACTACAAAAAATCCCAAAACGATATATATGTGACAAATTTATCCTCCATTGAAGCTACGTTCATTTCGCAAAAAAAAAAAAAAAAACATTTCTAAAAAATATTTTTCAAGAAGCCATTTTTCAAGTAAATAACAATATATTCTAGTGTTACGTTAAAATCTTAAAAAGAATTAGAAAATATTTTCTATCATTTAGTAAAAAAAATATTTTTTTTTATGACCCGGAACCCCGTACAAAACTGGCAAATGGGCGAGGTAAACCCGGGGTGACGCTAGCGGAGAACCCGCCACTCCGACGTCACACTTAAGATCCCGTGCGGCCAGCTGGATTCGAACTCCTCTCCTCCTCGCAAAGAATCATGGAAGCCTTATCCAACAGAGAATGACCTCTTAGAAAGAACAAGTAAAGGCTGCGATGAACTGCTTGCCCTAAGTGAACTACTGGGCCACCGCAGGCAGTGGTGTAAGAAAAATATTTTCTTCCATGCACTTCTCAATAATTTTTACTATTTTATTTATTAAAATTAATTATTAATTATTTTTCTTTTTTATTATTTTAATTTTTAAAATCGATTTTTTTTTCTTTTTTTTTCTTCTTCCTCAGCTAGTCACTAGCCCCAAGCGAGCTCAAACTTCACCACAAGCCAACCAACCCGAGCTTACCTGACCAACCTCGAGTGATCTTAGGCCTCACCAAATTAGGCGAGTTAGACAAGACTCAAGCCTCCCACAAGGTCGCTAGACATCAGCAAAGCTTTGACAACCTCTGGCAAGGCTTGAGCCCCACCTAACTCGCCG
Organism: Eucalyptus guilfoylei; assembly: GCA_016097605.1. Taxonomy (NCBI): domain Eukaryota; kingdom Viridiplantae; phylum Streptophyta; class Magnoliopsida; order Myrtales; family Myrtaceae; genus Eucalyptus; species Eucalyptus guilfoylei. Next base: position 32,424,097 of record CM027864.1, read on the forward strand.
AATCTGGTGAGGTTCGAGCTCGCTCGAAGCCAATTAGGCAAGCTCGGGCCTTGCCAACCTCTTGGGAGGCTGGATTTCACTTGTGGCCAATTGCTAGAGAAGAAGAGGAAAAGGAAAAATAAAATAAAATAAAAAATAATCAAAAACTTTATTTTAAAAAAAAAAAATGAAAGGAAAAGGTGTTTGGTAAAAGCAAATGAGGAGAAAGAATGTATGAAAAATGTCTTCCCCTACGTGAAAAGCAAAACATATTTTCCTCTATTTTAGAGGGCTTTTTTCATTAATGGAAAAAGTTTTTCCCAAATAATTCATTTTCTGTTAACCAAATGCCGGAAAATCCAAAAAAACATTTTCTTGAAAGTTATTTTTCGCGAAATAAACGAAGCATAAATTCTATCAATTTTACCATTAAATTTGCTAGCGTAGATAACACATGGCAAATCCACATGGAATTCCATAGAGTTGATATAACGAAAAATTCCAAACTGGTACACTTATGTCAAAACCCAAACTAATTTTGGAGATCACCGAAAACCCCAAACTGATACATCAAACTGGTACACACTTGACGTATTTATCCTCCATCAATACTCTAAAATAGGGCCGTGTTGTAATGTGCAATTGAGTTTATTTTCTAGATTTCTCTAACATCGCCTATATATTATCAATACCTGAATTTTTTTCTTATTCACTACAAAATATTACTAACAAGAAAAAGGCTTTGTTATTAAAGTTAAATCAGTGTGACCATTCATCATAGGCAACATCCCAAGGAAAGTCAAGATGGTGGTCAGTGATTACCCGATGATTAGGCGAAGGGCAAGAATGGCCAGGGACAGAGTCTGGTCTGAATTTCTCGTCACGGCCAGGACTCGCCGGAGACAGAGTCTGCTCGGGTGGGGGCCCTGCTCGTTCGTGGCTGTCCCAGAAGAAGACGATGGTGAAGGAGAGAAAAGAAGATCTTGTGTTGAGCACTTCAATAAGAGCTTGTTTTGGCAGATTGGTCATTACATTTTGTCTAAATTGAAAAGAGTTTTGTCTCTTTCACTTGGGCTTCTATTGAGGAAGCCACACATCATTGGCCCTCCTGAAATTCCGAGGCAGCAAATGTTGCTTTCCCAGGGCTTCGAACAGATCAGGTACCTCATCTTTAAATTAATACATAAGTGACTGCAAGGTCTCACCTTTTCTTTTGGGGCTATCCGCCAAAATTATAATTGTATTATCGACAATTTGTTTTCCAAAACAAAACGCATTTAAAAAGTTGAATAAACAGAAGCTGGGACAAGCTAAACGAAAAGGTAGATTAGTTGCGACAACTGAACCTAGATTGACTTACGGGAGTAAATCAAAGTCCAAGTTTGGTGAACGCGGATGTCGAACTTGGTTGCTTTTTAACTAAACTGGAAGCTCCTTGGTTGCTTTTTGATTGTCTAAGTCTTCTTGAATCATTACCACAATCATAGGATGATTCGTACAAGTTCGAAAGAGTATAAGGGAGCTCGGACTGTTTAGTAATTATATAAGATATAGTGTATGGCAGCAACAATGTGGAATTGAACCAAAATAAGAACTTATGCAGAATCAAATCTATACTTAACTTAAAGGGAAGCTAAATTCTTCAAATGGATAAGTATATTAGAAATCCTAAAATTTATCGAGAAAGTGCAATTAAGTTCTAAAATTTTTAAAATGTGTAACTAAGTCATAAAATTTGTCACAAATTACAATTGAATTCTAAAACTTATGAAAAGTGCAATCAAGTTTTAAAACATATCAAAGTTCAATCAAGTCTTTTCGTTAATTGCACTTTTTGAAAAAAAAAAATTATTCGATTGCACTTTTAAGAAAATTTTTAGGACTCGATTGCATTCTTTAAAAATTTTAAGATATGATTGCAATTTGTTATAAGTTTCAAAATTTCATTGTATTTTTTGAAAAATTTACAATTCAATTATACTTTCGTGACTTATTTTAAGATTTTCAATATATTTATCCCTCTAAAAAATGGGGAGATGGGATTGTTGACTACATGACCCAAGTTGATGTTACACGTGTTAATTATTCTGTAACCAAATCAAACATTGACCTTTCTATCAGCTGTGGCAAAGAATCTGGTCTTGAGCCAATTGCCGTATGTACGAAATTCAACTTACTAGTTTGTCAATGAAGTACAGCCTCCACTTCTTTCTCCCCTGTTCACAATAAAATAAACAGATATAGAATGAATGTGAAAGTGAAGAAAAACGATGAAAATCCAGCAAAATTCCAAGTGGCTTTTTGCAAAAAAATAATTTTCAAGAGACGCATGGAGATTAGGGTCAATAACACACTTTTGAATGGAGTTTCATAGAGAGAATGCGCATACTAATTATAAGAGCAATCCAAAAGAATGTGACTGACCTTTAGGAATAAAAAAAAATTACTTAGAATTAATATCACAAAAAATCTTAAACTTATACACTTATAATAAATTTATCTCAAATTAATTTTTTGACCATCGAAACTCTAAAAACGATACACATGTGATAAATTTACCATCCTTAAGGCTATGTGCATTTCATGAAAAATGTGATGTTTCTAGAAAATATTTTCCAAAAAAAAATCATTTTTCAGAAAAATAACAATATTTTTTTTATATTCAACTAAAATCTAAAAATGAACTAGAATATAATTTCTACCATTTGGTAAGAAAAATATTTTCTACCATGCACTTTTCAATAATTTTTTAATTATTTTCCCTTTTTATTATTTTATTTTTAATAATAAAATTTTCTTTTCTTTTTTTTTTTCTTTTTCTCTTCTTCTTACTGAGCCGGTTGCCAACCATAGGCGAGCTTGAGCTTCACCACTGGTTGGTGAGCCCGAGCTCATCCAACCGACCTCGAGCGAGCTTAGATCTCACCACCTTACCGTAGGGCGGCGTAGGGCGGCGAGGCTTGATCTCACCTCTGTCCAATCACTAGGGAAGAAGAAAAAGAAAGAAAAGGGAAAAATAATAATAAGTAAAAACTCAATTTAAAAAATTTAAAAAATTAAAAAATAATAATAAAAGGAAAAGGTGTTCGATGAAAGAAAGTGAGATAAAAGAAGATATGACAAATGTTTTCTTCGACCAATTCATTTTACATTTTCCGTGAACTAAATGCCAAAAAATCTTGAAAATATTTTCCTATGAGTTATTTTTCGCGAAATGAACGAAACCTAAGTTTTATCAAATTTGCTATTGAATTTGTTGACGTGGATGATACATGACAACTGCATATGGAATTCCATACGGTTAATATCAAGAAAAACTCTAATTCATACATTTATAACAAATTTACCCCAAGCTTATTTTTTAGATCACTAAAAATCCTAAATAGATACACGCATAACACATTTACCCTCCATTGATATTCTAAAGTAGGGCCTAATTATTATGTGCAATCAAGTTTATTTTCCAAATTTCTCTAACATCACCTCTATATCATCAATACCTTGATTTTTTTAATTTTTTAATTCGCTACAAAATATTGCAACAACAAAAGGGCTTTGCTATTAAAGTAAAATCAGTTAGACCATCCATCATAGACAACATCCCGAGGTAAGTCAAGATGGTGGTCAGTGATTACCTGCGGCAAAGGACAAGAATGGCCAAGGACAGAGTCTGGCCTGGATTTCTCGTTCATGTCCATGGCCAAGACCGGCCAGAGACTGAGGGTGCGAATGTAATATTTATGTTCCAGAGAATAATTTATTTTTAAAATAGTCATTTTTTATTTCTTCTCTCCAAAACAATTTTTGAGTAAAACAACACGTTTGATAACCATATAAAATTTATATTCTCAAAATAAAAAAGAATAGTAATACGTTTGGTATGATCCACAAAAAGAATAGGAACGCGTTTGACTGCCACCGCCTGCCACTACTACCATTGACCACTCGCCGCCGTTGATCACCATAGTCCGCTGCCGCCGCCGCCGCCGCCGCCGCCGCCGGCCGACCGTCGCCGCCGCCGATCGTTGGCGATGGTGGCGGTGGTTGACGCCGATTGCGACGGTCGGTGGGCTGGCAACGATGCGTGGGCCGGTCGGCGAACGGCAACCCATGGGAGTGGCAAGGAAAAAAAGAAAAGAAAAATAGAAAAAAAAACTAGAAATTATTTTTAGAAACAAGATATTACTTTTTTTCTATTTCTTGTTTTTATTCTGAATTTATTCCTGGCTACTTTTCTATTTTGGGAAATAGAAAAATTAGTTAACGTTACCAAACAAATTTTTATTATTTTTTTTATTTCAATGAGTAAAAAAACAAAAAAAAAGTAGAAGAACAGAAACGTTACCATACACTACTTGAGTCTAGTCGGTGGGGGGTTGAAGTAGAATGGACTTTGGGCTCAATTAGTTTAATGAACCCACGGCTTTTGGTAGGTTTTATGAGCATGGCATAGTTTGGGTTTGTGTGGGCTTAAGGGGATTTGGACTGGCTGGGTCAAAGTTAGTCTGGGCTGGATTTGATTTTAGATGAAATTGGGCTTAATCAAATTCTGCTAGGTTTGCCCGATTTAGGTCCTAGCTCGATCCAGCTGCAGCTCGAGACACTAATTTTCGGAATAAAAATATGGAAAAAAAATCGCAAATAAATAAAAAAAATCAGAAAATGGTTAGGAACCTTGACCTATTTGTGTGAATTAGTTTATTTTTCTTATAATTTAGATATTTTAGTGACTTACCTTTGGTATAAGTTTGGTCTTACTTGATTTGAATTTGGCTTATGAGGATCCTATCCCGAGGCTTACAACATGACTATTTATATTCTTGGCCCGATTTATATCGAGTTTTCTTTTCCTTATATACTCTAAAGTCATTTCAATATTTGAGTGTTTCTTTATCGCACCACATTTTAATAAGGAGAAAAAGTCACAAAAAACCCTAGGCTTTGCCAAGTGCCACACATATACCCCAAACTTTTTTTAAAACACCAAAAAACTCAAAGTTGTACCCATTTGATATATTTACCCCATATTTTTTCTCTGTGACATCAAAAATCCAAAACTTGTGTAATACATCTACCCCAAGCTTTTTTCTCCGACACCGAATTTTTGCTATAAATGAATCACACAAATACAGGCTTTACATTTTTGCCGTCACATAAAAAAGTTTAGGATAAATGTGTCACATATGAACAAATTTGGAGTTTTTGATATCAAAAAAAAAAAAATAAAGAGTAAATGTGTCACAATGAGCATAGTTTATGGTTTTTTGTGACTTCTACCCTTAAATAAATTGTTTGTTAAATTCATTTCTAGAATGGTATAATAAGCCCCTTAAGAAAACAACGGAAATTTAGCAAAATTCCAAGTGATTTTTCAAAGTTTATTTTAAAGAGTCACATGGAGACTAAGGTCAATAACTCCCTATGAATGGAAAAGAATGTGACTAACTATTAGGAATCAAAGAAAATTACTTACATTTAAATTAATATCTCGAAAAACACAAACTAGTGCACTTGTAATAAATTTATCCCAAATTAACTTTTTGACCACAAAAAATCCCAAAATGGTATAAATGTGATAAATTTATTATCCATTGAGGCTACGTTCATTTCGCAAGAAATACAACATTTCTAGAAAACATTTTCCAAGAAGTCAATTTTCGGTAACAATATATTCTAGTGTTTCGTTAAAATTTGAAAAAGGAGTAGAATATATTTTCTATTGTTTAGCAAGAAAAATATTTTCCTCCATGCACTTTTCAATTTTTTTATTATTTTATTTATTAAAAAATTTTGACTTATTTTTCTTTTTCTATTATTTTAATTTTTAAAATCGATTTTTTTTTCTTGTTATTTTTTATTTTTTTATTTTTTTCTTCTTCTTCCTCGTTGATCGACGGCCCCAAGCGAGTTCAAGCTTTGCCACAAGCCCAAGCTTGCCCAACCAACCTCGAGTGATCTTAGGCCTCACTAGATTAGGCTAGTTGGGCGAGACTCAAGCCTCCCCAAAGGTCATCGGACATCAGCAAAGCTTTGACAACCTCAGGCGAGGCTTGAGCCCCACCCAACTCGTCGAATCTGGTGAGGCCCGACCTTGCTTGAGGTCAATTAGGCAAGCTCGGGCCTCGCTAGCCTCCCCATAGGCTGGCGAGGCTCGATTTCACTTGTGGCCAATCGCTAGAGAAGAAGAAGAAAAGGAAAATAAAATAAAATAAAAATAAGAAAATAATTGAAAACTTGATTTTTGAAAAAATTGAAAAAATAAAAATAAAAATAAAAGGAAAATGTGTTGGGTAAAAGCAAATGAGGTGAAAGAATATATGAAAAATGTTTTCTCCTACTCAAAAAGTAAAAAATATTTTCACCTATTTTAGAAGGCTTTTTTTTCTGTTAATGGAAAAAGTTTTCCCTAACCGATTTATTTTCCATTAACCGAATGCCGAAAATCCAAAAAAAAAAAAAAAATTCTTGAAAATTATTTTTCGTAAAATAAATGAAGTAAAAATTCTATCAATTTAACCACTAAATTTGCTAACGTAGAAAATAGGTGACAAGTCCACATTAAATTCTATAGGGTTTTTTTTTTTTTTTTTTCGGTCCTACTCTAATTCCACTCTAACACTTACTCTAAGACTTTTGCCATGCTTCCTTGCAGGGCATAGGAGTCGAAACCCACTCCTGAAATGATATCATCCCCACCCCAATACCTCCTGAGAAGGTGGGGATTTGAACCCCCCACCTCCCCCTTCCAAATTGGAAGGGTGGCCACTTGGCCGAACCCCAGTGGTTAATTCCATAGGGTTGATATTACAAAAAACTCCAAACTAGTATATTTATGTCAAATTTAACTCAAACTAATTTTTGAGATCACTGAAAACCCCAAACTGATACGTCAAACTAGTACACGCGACATATTTACCCTCCATCAATACTCTAAAATTGGGCCGTGTTGTGATGTGCAATCGAGTTTATTTTCTAGATTTCTCTAACATCGCCTATATATTATCAATACCTGAATTTTTTTCATATTCACTACAAAATATTACTAACAAGAAAAAGGCTTTGTTATTAAAGTTAAATCAGTGTGACCATTCATCATAGGCAACATCCCAAGGAAAGTCAAGATGGTGGTCAGGGATTACCCGGTGATTCGGCAAATGGCAAGAATGGCCAGGGACAGAGTCTGGTCTGAATTTCTCGTCACGGCCAGGACTCGCCGGAGACGGAGTCTGGTCAGGTGGGGGCCCTGCTCGTTCGTGGCTGTCCCAGGAGAAGACGATGGTGGAGGAGGGAAAAGAAGATCTTGTGTTGAACACTTCAATAAGAGCTTGTTTTGGCAGATTGATCATTATATTTTGTCTCGATTGAAAAGAGTTTTGTCTCTTTCACTTGGGCTTGTGTCGAGGAAGCCACACATGATTGGCCATTCCGAGGCAGCAAATGTTGCTTTCCCAGGGCTTTGAGCAGATCAGGTGCCTCATCTTTAAATTAATATATAAGTGACTGCTAAGTTTCACCTTTTCTTTTGGGGCTATCCCCCAATATTATAATTGTATTATCGAGAATTTTTTTTTCCAAAACAAAAAGAATTTAAAAAGCTGAATAAACAGAAGCTGGGACAAGCTAAACGAAAAGTTAGATTAGTTGCGACAACTGAAACTAGATTGACGTACGAGAGTAAATCAAAGTCCGCTTGAAGTTTGGTGAACGTGGATGTGGAACTTGGTTGCTTTTTTACTGGACTGGAAGCTCCTCGGTTGCTTTTTGATTGTCTAAGGCCTGTTTGATAACTTGCCAAATGGTAAAAATTCTATTCTTTTATTCCTGATAGTATATTTGGAATAGAAATGCCTTTGGTAAAAATTTTGTTTCCCGGAACAAATTTATATTTTTTTATTCCCGGAAGTAGATTTGGAACCGAATCAAGAAGTAAAAAAAAAATTAAAACTTTGTTCCTAGGAACAACTCTAGAATCAAGCACCTATTTTCTCTCTTTTCTTTTCTTTTTTCTTGTTCTTCTTCCCTCTTTCTTCTTCTTCAACTGCCGCCGTTACCGTCCACTGCCATCCGTCGTCCGCTGCCCACCACCACCAGTCGTCGGCGACCGGTCCGACGAGCTCGTCGGAGGCTTGCTAGGCCAGGGCGAGGTCCAACGAGCTCGCCGAAGGCTCCCCCAACTACCGACGAGGCTTGCCTGGCCGGACGAGGCCACTCACCCAGCCAAGGCTCGACCGAGCTTCACCTAGCTACCAGCAAGGCTTCGCCGACGAGGCACAGCCTCACCGAGGGCCAGCGACGCTCCGATGAGGTCGCTAGCCCTCGTTTGGCCTGTCACTAGTCATCTCAAGGCTGGCGACTGGCCACCCTGAAGAAGAAGAAGGGGAGAAAGAAAGAAAAAATAAAAAATAAAAAATAAAGATTTGAAGTAGAAATTTTGAGAACGATACCAAACGCAATTCTATTCCGGAAATTGAAATTTTGGACAGTTACCAAACGGCTTAAAATGCTTAGAAATTGTTCTTGGAAAGAGAATAAAAAAAAATCATTTCTGATCAAAAATTGTTCTCAGGAACAGAAGTATTACCAAACGCACCCTAAGTCTTCTTTGAATCATTACTACAATCATAGGATGATCCGTAGAAGTTCAAAAGAGTATAAGGGAGCTCTGATTGTTTAGTAATTATATAAGATAGAGTGTCGAACCACATATGGCAGCAACAATGTAGAATTGAACCAAAATAAGAACTTATGTAGCATCAAATCTATACTTCAACTTCAAGGGAAGCTACTTTCTTTAAAAGGATAAGTACATTAGAAGTCTTAAAACTTATTCAGAAAGTACAATTAAGTCCTAAAATTTTTAAAATGTGTAATTAAGTTATAAAACTTGTCACGAAATGTAATTGAATTCTAAAATTTTCAAAAAATATAATCAAATTCTAAAATATATCAAATTAGTTCAGTCAAGTCTTTTTGTTAATTGCACTTTCTAAAAGTTTTGCGATTCGATTGCACTTTTTAAAAATTTTAAGATATGATTGCAATTTGTTATAAGTTTTAAAATTTCATTATATTTTTTGAAAATTTTAGGATTCAATTATATTTTTGTGACTTATTCAAAGATTTTCAATATATTCCTTCTCAAAAATATGGAGATGAGATTGTTGACTACATGTCCCAAGTCGATGTTACACGGGTTAATTATTTTGTAACCAAATCAAACATTGACCTTTCTATTAGTTGTGGCAAAGAATCTGGTTTGGAGCCAATTGCCGTATGTACGAAATTCAACTTACTAGTTTGTCAATGAAGTACAGCCTCCACTTCTTTCTCCCCTGTTCACAATAAAAGTAACAGATACAGAATGAATGTGGAAGTAAAGAAAAACGATGAAAATCCAGCAAAATTCCAAGTGGTTTTTTTCAAAAAAGTAATTTTCAAGAGCCACATGGAGATCAGGGTCAATAACACACTTTGAATGGAGTTTCATAGAGAGAATGCGTGTACTGATTATAAGAGCAATGCAAAAGAATGTGACTGGCCTTTAGGAATCAAAGATAAATTACTTAGAATTAATATCACGAAAAATCTTAAACTGATACACTTATAACAAATTTATCCCAAATTAATTTTTTGACCGTCAGAAACTCACAAAACGGTACACCTATGATGAATTTACCTTCCGTAAAGCTATGTGCATTTCACGAAAAATGTGATGTTTCTAGAAAATGTTTTCCAAAAAATATTTTAGAAAAATAACAATATTTTTTATATTCAACTGAAATTTAAAAATGAACTAGAATATATTTTCTACCGTTTGGTAAAGATGAACATAAACGTTCCTATGCGCTACCTGAGTCTAGTCGGGTGGGGGGCTGAAAGTAGAATGGACTTTGGGCTCAATTAGTTTAATGAACCCAAGGCTTTGGTAGGTTTTATGAGCATGGCGTAGTTTGGGTTTGTGTGGGCTTTAGGGGATTTGGACTGGCTGGGCCAAAGTTAGTCTGGGCTGGATTTGATTTTAGATGAAATTGGGCTTAATTCAATTCTGCTAGGTTTGCCCAATTTAGGTCCTAGCTCGATTTAGCTGCAGCCCGAGTCACTAATTTTCTGAATAAAAATATGGAAAAATAATAAATATCGTAAATAAATAAATAAGAATCAGAAAATGGTTAGGAACCTTGACCTATTTATGTGAATTAGTTTATTTTTCTTATATTTTAGATATTTTAGTGAGTTACCTTTGGTATAAGTTTGGTCTTACTTAATTTGAATTTGGCTTATGAGGATCCTATCCTGAGACTTATAACATGGCCATTTATATTCTTTGCCCAATTTGTATCGAGTTTTCTTTTCTGCATTTACTCTGAAGTCATTTCAATATTTGAGTGTTTCTTTATCGCACCACATTTAAATAAAGAGAAAAGTCACAAAAAACCCTAGACTTTGCCAATTGCCACACATATACCCCAAACTTTTTTTAATACACCAAAAAACTCAAAGTTGTACCCATGTGACATATTTACCCCATATTTTTTTTTCTATCACATCAAAAATCTAAAATTTATACTTGTGTAATACATCTATCCCAAGCTTTTTTCTTTGACACCAATTTTTTGGGGTAAATGTGTTACACAAATACAGGTTTTAGGTTTTTGCCATCACATAAAAAAGTTTAGGATTGGACTTTTTGATATCAAAAAAATGTGCAGAGTAAATGTATCACAATAGGCATAGTTTATGGTTTTTTTGTGACTTCTACCCTTAAATAAATTGCTTGTTAAATTCATTTCTAGAATGGTATAATAAGCCCCTTAAGAAAATTTAATTGATAAATTTGCAGCTTTGATACCCTTTGGTCTCATAATTAGATTGTTAGGGTATGGGCTTATAATAGTCTGCGCCTAGTTGAGGGCCGCTAGCTCACCTACCCTTAAACTTGTATTTTCTACTTTCAGATAGAAAAGAGAGCTAGCAATGTTGCTTAGTTGATTGAATTGATAATGATGAAGCTGTTCATGCGAGGTATGCCCCTTCGTGTTCGAATGCAAGGACGCACTTCGATTCTTTCAACAAATTAATCCCAATGTGCAAACCCGCTGAATTTGCCATACAAACACTCAACTAGATCCAGAACCAAAGAGGGTTTTGTTGAAAGAATCGCGGCGCTTTCCTTGCATCCGGAAGCGAAGCTCATAGGGCATAGCTCGTATGAGCAGCTTCATCATTCCCAATTCAATCAGCTAGGGAATAACTTGTGCAGCCAAAGCTTCCCATCTCTACACATATGTTTTAAGAGACTCCATCAGCTCATTTTTTGTGCGGGGCAAATTATCACGAGACAACATAGTTTCAATGCTGGATGGGTATTGCTGGAGGAATGCATAAGATAACTCTCCCCAATTCTTCAGAAGATTTTTCTTCTTTTCGAAAAACCATTGTAACATAGTCCCAGTGAGACTCTCTTGAAAGGTTCGAATTATCAGTGTTGTTTAATCAGTAGATGATACCATCTTGATGTGCTAATATTGCATATGCCCCTTAGGGTAGGTCGTGTCATCATATTTGTAGAAGTTGGGCACCTCAAATCTTTGAGGAGATTTCACCGTGCTACGGTGAGACGACCCACCACCTTTTGGTAAGCTATTTTCCCTTTCAAATACACCATCAATATTTTCAGTGTAGCATCGAACTCCATTATTTCAGGTAAAGTAGACTGTTCAAAGGACATATGGTCTCTCCCTATCGGACCGGAGGTTCTCACTGAAGACAACGCATTTATATTGTCATGACACTTTCGCTTAATGAGATGAGCTATTGTAGCACGCAACTCGTCAACTTATTTTGGAGACTCGCAATTCACTTATTCATGTCATTGAAATCCATTTGTGATGCAACAATGTCACCTAAATCAGTTAAAAATTAAGCAATAAGCACAAAAATTTAATATAATCGAACCATAACAATGATTGGATCACCTATTTTATCATGAACGTTCATTTTGCGAAAACAAATTTCCAAGAATATTGAAATTATGAACTAAAAATAACCATTTTAAAACATTTTTCAAATAACACGACGATTGGTTCACTTGCTGTGGACCAACACTAAATTAAAAATTCGACCGAGTAAGTAAATTGCATAGCAAATAGTGTAAGAAACTTACTTGACTGACAATATGTAACAAAAACAAAGACGTGCACATAACAACATAAGGTTCAACACCAAAGGTGGGATACACTTGGCTTGAAACTATTTACAAAGAGGATATACCAACTAGCCTGACCTGCTCCCGGCTAAATCGGTCCTCTTGATATTGTCTCAGTCGAAATGTCGTCCTTATAGTCTAACCACTTAGTCTAACCACTTGTTAAGTTCGCAATTTTCATTCAACTATTTTTCTCGTGTTACGTGTAATTAATGATTTGAAAATTAAAATAATTCTTTATTTAAAAAAAAATGGTTGACAAGTGCTTCAATGGAACATTCGTTGATGAGACCTTTTACTATTTAGTGAATTTTTCTATTTAACATGTAAGCCAATTTTATCAATTGAGTAGAGCACTGCCCTGCAATGTTTGCCTCAAACTTCCAGTGGACAATCCCAAACTTTCAAATTTTGAAAGCATATGCAATTAATATTTGCATATGGTCCTTGGAGCTTGCCACTTCAATTCAGAAGGCAAATGCCCTACAAAACGAAATAAATGTGAGAGCAACAAGAAAAAACTTACTCAGTTTCAACTTGTGGCAGCTTTCATTTTCTTGAGAGAGAAAGAAATTTTGTGATTATTCTCGTGGACACTTTGGATATTGATTCCTAGATAGGAAAATCCGGTCGCACATAGATTTGAAGATACTAACACATGAGCTTAATTAAATCTGGATCATTGAACGGTGAATCCAAACATATTTGACACGTGATCTACCCAAATCAATGATTAAGATGGATTAGGAATGCAATCCACTGAGCCAATGCATTACCTTTTTTGCAGAAACTAGTCGATGGATCTTTTTCAATCCTACAGTTCTAGTAAACAAAAAGGTCTCGCTGGAGAAATACTTTTATGGATCGAATACATATAAACCGAGATCCAAAATTACTTAATATCATAAATAGAGTGGCCAATCGAAAAAATTCTGAGCGAGATTTACAACTCCCCTTTGTTAAGGCTCTTTACTTTGATGTTACACAACTATATGAGAAATGGAAAGTGAAATGAACCCTAAGGGTAGCTGGACAGTAAAACAAGCTCGACATAAGTCGTAATATCTTGAATCCAATTCATATACGCTGAGGTCACCTTACAAAAGAATGATTTCTTAGAAATACCCTTGTCCACCCACCATATGAACTGCCTAATTCTTCGATCGGATCGGGGAGGTGGATGTATGACAGTAGATAGAAGTTGGGTTAGGATAGTGAATACAATGATGTATAGAAAGAAATTTGTGTCATGACTATAACTTTTCAAATTGAGCGACACAAGGAAAAGGCCAGCTTATCAACCCACTTTCCAAGTGCTGGCGGGCCAAATGTTGAGCAATAATAATATTGTCTCCTTCAATGAAATTGATTGGTGGACTTGTGGACAATTCACAATCCGTACAGAACGTCCGGCCCGGCCGACAGCCCCAAGGACAGCTGAAGTATGATCCAAAGGCAACATGCCTGGTTTTAGAAATTGAATACCAGCTAACAAAGGTGGGAAAGTCCTTGTGATCATGCGGAGAGATAAGACTTCGATGGTTGGTTACATGGAGTTGATAGGACAATAAATTCCAATTCTAGGGTTCAATAATTAGTTGAAAACTTGCAAGAGTTCGTCAAAAGAGGAGAAAATCCTAATCTAATTTACCAATGAAATGTCGACCAAGAGTGAAGATTTTACCTTTATATGCTGACCTATACCCAAAAGGTCGGATATTTATTGCGATTTTATTGCTAGTTTGAAATTTCTTTGAGGGGTGTATGATTCCCAATGAAGAAAATTATAAGAAAGTGAATATTACTTTTTTATATCATTGAGTTGTATACGTCGCATTCATTATTGAAAACGTACATTATATAAAATTTAGGTGGGTCAATGTAAATAACACCAAGGTAATCTATTTTAAGGAATGAATTATTACTTAGTGTTATGTATGTATTAAACTCCATTTGGATCATCTAAAATGACAAACATAGCCGGGTCCAATGATCTAGATTCATCTTTTAAGTACATGCAAATTAGTTTTTTTTTTTTTTGGGATCCAGAATGGAGCAGGTTCTCTATCGTCCAAACAAAAAAAAAAAATTGTTCCTCAATGAAGATGGGTGTTTAAACTTTGATGAGATTGATTGTGACCAGCAGATGTCCATAGCAAAAGTCCCCCTCAATCGTTTCACATCAATTGGCCCTTTCGAAATAAATTTTTGAAAATTCAACCAACCAAAACCCACTGCGAAATTAAGTTCCAAACTTTCGAGATTGGCCAACCAAAGCCCATATTCAAGCAGCTCCTCCTCACTCCTCAGTCATCTTACAGAAAGACTGAATACTTACAGCTAAAATTGCTGGTGGAGTAGTAAAAGCAATAGCATAAAGATGGGGTCCCTGGGCTATTGAATGACCCAAAGTGGGGGGACCAACCAACCTACCAGGCCGGACAACCTTCACAACTCATTCATAGCTTTTAGCCACCCCCCACATTCTTGAGGGAACTGCTAACCAGACACCCCAGAAAATTTCAGAGATTGCTGTAATCAGAAATTCAGGATGAAGCCAAAATGCATGAAAGCCGAACAGCCAGCACAGATTCTCAGAATCCTGTGTCTTGTGATCCTCATCTTCTTTTTCTCTGTTCTTTTTTTACCCCTAATTCATTGAAACACTTGTTAAGTATACTTAGTAAGAGGTAACTCGAGTTCCAAAATATTTAATACACATAACACAAGAAAAATTGGTCCGTTTCAGAATAGGGTAAAGGCATTTTCTCTTTCCTTGGCTGTAAACTTCCCTAAGTTAACCATTTTTTCCTAGATTGGCTATTTCTGGGTTTCTGTAGTAAGTTTGATAGAGAGAATTAAATGCCATAAAAGCTGCAAGAAAGAGAGTTCTCTGGATAAAGGTTCAAAATAAGGCACCTGAACCTGCTCAAGAGAAACCCCTCGAATCCAAAATTGCTTAAAAGTGAAATAGTATGCAACCAGAGAACAGAGCCTGTTTCTATTTTGTCTTCTTCCATCTCCAGAACTTGCTTCCAGTTTTGTCCTCTTTGCATAGACACGAGCACCGAGTGATATTAAGTACCAAGTAGGAAAGATAAAAAAACATATTTTAAGAACTTGGGTTGCCAGATTCCTGATCCTGGCTCAAACTGCATTTTCAGGTAAATGGGAATTTTTCGGGATCAGTCATCAAAATTCACTGATAGTAATACCATAAAAGCAAGAAGACTAGCATAAAATTAGAATTTTGAATACAAAACAAGGAGATTTACACAAGAAATCCAAGATTTTCACCTCAGAATCATGGAAAGCCAAAAGTGATATATTTCACTATTGCGGGAATTGTAATTAAAAGCCACAGCTTCTCATTTTCAGAAACACCTTGACTATACCAGAGATTGCACCTTCAAATGAACCTTGAAGACAAAGGGCAGAGCACTCTCAGGAAGGTGTAAAACCAAGAACCTACTCACAAACTCAGTGGACTAGAAAATTCAAATGATGATATTAAACTTTACAGGTGTAAATATTCACTAAACTTCTTTCTTTTCTGGCCAACCCCTCTTCTTTCTTGGATATTTCCACCTTGAAAAAGAAAAAACTCTTCCTCTGGCTTTTGATTTCTTCATCGGTCGGTCGTCGAAGCAAAACATCAGGCAGGATGACTGAGTACACTGAGGGTACTCTGCAAAATTCAAAAGGAGAATAGTTTCTCCTTCCTGTGACAAAGAGGGGTAAAAACTTCTCAAGCCACGCTTCCTGGATCTGAGGCATCGTCATAGTAATAAGGCGTCAATTTGCCGTCTTTATTGGCTTTCTTCGACGCGTTTTCAGCGCTGATTTCTTGCAACATCTTGACAACCCTCCTCATGGATGGTCGGTTAATTGGGAGAGGGCTTGTGCACTGCAGCCCAATGTTGAGGACCTTGCATATATCTTCTTTGAAGCAGGAATCAAGTTTCCTGTCGATCACCTGGTCCACGCCTTTCTGATCCAAAGTGATGCATACCCACTTGACCAGGTCCTTCTCCCCAAACTCTGGATCCACGGGACGTCTCCCTGTGACCAACTCTAAAAGAACAACCCCGAAGCTGTAGGTGTCGCTTTTCTCATTCACTCTGAGCGTATATGCATATTCTGCAGGAAGTCAATTGACAGAGAAACTTGAGTTTTCTGCTAATCCAAATATAATATGAAGAAAAGAATTGATTAATTCACTGTAGCACACTTCAGTTTTCTGCTAATCCATATATAACATCAATTAGGAAAAACTGATTAATTTACAATAGCATGACGGAGACTGTCTTTACGCTACTGAGCCAATATTTTAGCTGGAACTTTGGATCAAAAGGCTGCAATTTGAACAACTTTTCCAGAACTAAGCTGCGTGTGCCCCAGCATCTCCGCTTTCACTTATGACCAAAAAACTATATCTCTAATGTTCCCCTCAGAAAAGTTAAGTTGCTAAAAGAATCCAAATGATAGCTTGAATTGCAAAGACAGATGCCCGACATGATGTCAACTAGAAACCTTTTATGCTTAAAATTTAGATGGACAAACTGCAAAGTTCATGCTTTTCCAAGATTTAACTTCCCCTGAGAAGAGTTCTAAGATGACTAAGCTAAGACCTCGATAAGCATGAATTTCGAAAGACAAGTTGGAGCAGCAAGTTATGGATCAGATAAGTTTAAGAACGGGCAATACAGTAATAAATGACTTATCACAAACCTGGGGCAATATAGCCACAAGAACCAGCAATCACGGACATCGACTCATGGCCCTTCCCAGTCCGTTCCACCACCTTAGCAACTCCGAAATCAGCCACCCGGGCTCCGAAATCCGCATCCAACAAGATGTTGTTCGACTTCACATCCCTGTGAACAATCGGAGGCACGCAATCGTGATGCAGATAAGAGAGCCCCTCCGCGGCGTCCACTGCGATCCGGTACCTCGTAGGCCAATCTAACAGCCCTCCTTTACTGCTATGCAGCAGATCCCCCAAGCTACCGTTAGGCATGTACTCGTAAACGAGAAGCTTACAGTCTCTCGTAGTGCAAGAGCACCAGAGCTTCACGATGTTCTTGTGCCGAATCTTCCCAAGAGTTTTAACTTCAGCATCAAAGCCATCGTCCTGCACACGACCCTTCTCGACATCATGGCTCTCACTTTCCTTCCTGGGTCCATCCCAAAGCTTCTTCACGGCGACCGCCTCCCCATTGCTCAACACAACCTTGTATACTTTCCCAGAGGCTCCGGTTCCGATAACGTTATCCTCGTCGAGACAATCCAAGATCTCGTCTTCGCTAAAGCCCAGCTTGTGAAATGACATCAGCGTCCACTTCGACTTGTCGATAGCTCTCTTGGCATTCTTGAAGCTCTTGTACTTCATGTAAAACCAACCGACGCCGACGATAAAAACCAACCCGGCAAGTATAAAGATCGATCTAAGCAGCCACACGTAGCCGGCGTTTCTTTCTTCGCCTCCGCCATTGCACAGACCCTTCATTTCGCCTCCACACAAGCCAGGGTTGCCCAAGAAGCTGTTTTTGTACATTTGCTTAGTAAACATTGGAGGCAGAGTACCAGATAGGCTATTGTAGGACAAATTGAGCTGATTGAGCTTCAGATTCTGCAACTCGGCCGGAACTTTTCCGGAGAACTGATTCCCCGAGAGATCGAGATAATTGAGCACCGATAAGCCCCCAATCTCAGCAGGAATACTCCCCGAGAGCTGATTATTCGCCAAATTCAGCTCATTCAGCTTCTTCCAGTGTTGAAGGCCGCTGGGCAACTCACCAGATAGATCGTTGCTGCGGAGATCAAGCCTCCCTAGCTGCCCAAGGTTCACAATACTCTCCGGCAGCGACCCAGTAAGATTATTCTCACTAGCGGAGAAGTCTAAAAGCTTCACTATAGTACCAATCCTTTTTGGAAGAGGCCCGGTAAACTCATTTCTTGATAAACTCAAAACAGAGAGATTGCTAGCTCTCGCTATTTCTTCTCCAATGGGGCCCGACAACTTGTTATCCGCAAGCTCGAGCAGAGAAACCCGAGGCAAGCCCCAGAAAGAAGAGGGAACTTCACCGGACAACCGGTTATTGCCCAAGCGGACTCGGGTCAACCTCCGGCAACGGCCGAGCGCCTCCGGGATCGGACCCGAGAACGAGTTCTCTATCATCAGGAGCTCCTCCAGCTCGCCATTAGCGCACAGACTGGCCGGAATTTCGCCGGAGAAGTTATTGGTCGACACGTCTATGTATTGCAGCGGCGCATTTTGCCCGAGATTTTTGGGCAACTCGCCGGTGAGGTGGTTGTTGAACAGCCTCAGCTCATTCAAGTTGGGCGAGTCGGCAATGCTCGCCGGCAGCTCCCCGGAGAACTGGTTCTCGTAGAGATTGAGCGACTCGAGAGGCAACCGAGTCAGCTCGTCCGGAATCGGGCCGGTGAGGCGGTTCATGGATGCGTCGAGCAGCCGCAATGCCGTCAGCTTAGACAAGCCCGCCGGCAGCTCCCCGGTCAGGGAGTTATTGTAGAGCTCAATCTGGACGACGCTCTCCAACTCGGTGAGCGAACTCGGTATGGGGCCCTCCAAGTAGTTGAAGGCGAGGTCCAAATCGGTGAGCCTCTTGAGCCTCCCGAGCCACTCCGGGATCTCCCCGGTCAGGCCGCACTCGGTCAGCCAGAGCACCTCGAGGTTCGTCAAGTTCCCGAGCTCCGGCGGGATCCGGCCGGGGGCGAACGGGTTGTACGAGATGTTCAGCATCTTGAGCGTGCTAATGTTGCCGAGGAAGCCCGGGATGGCGCCGTCCAGGAGGTTGTTCACGAGGGACAGCACCTCGAGCCTCGGGAACCGGCCGAAGCTCGCCGGGATGTCACCGGAGAAGTTGTTGCCCGCCAGGTCGAGGTAGGCGAGGCTGGGGAGGTCGGCAAGGGAGGCGGGGAGGTCGCCGGAGAGGAGGTTCTGGGCGAGGTCGAGGTAGACGAGGGAGCGGCAGGCGGAGACGCCGGCGGGGAGGGAGGTGATGGAGTTGTTGTTGAAGGAGAGGAAGGTGAGGTTGGGGAGGCGGCAGAGAAGGAGCGGGAAGGGGCCGGCGAGGTTGGCGCCGGAGAGGTCGACGGAGACGACGGAGCCGGAGGAGCGGTTGCAGCCGACGCCCGGCCACCCGCAGGGGGAGGCGTCGCGGTCGTCCCAGGCGGCGAGGGAGGAGTCCGGGTCGGAGAGGGAGAGCTTGGCGCCGTGGAGGTAGAGGCCTTCCTGGTTGAGGCACAGCGCCGGCGGAGCTGCGGCGGCGGCCAGCAGGAGGAGGAAGGAAAGGAAGGAGAGAAGCATGTTGTCAATGGTGTTTTGGCTTCTTCTTTTTCTTTTTTTCCCTCTTCCTTCTCTGCAAGCTACCCTCTCTCTCTCTCTCTCTCCTCCTCTCTTCTTTCTCTCTCTTCTCTTCTCTTCTCTGTCCTCTGTTTCTCTTTCTAAGTTCAGCTGAGGGTGATGGCTGGTTTTGGGGTGAATATATGGGGAGCTGAGGAGAGAGACAGAGAGAGGTTTTGGGAGCGTGGGGGAGTGGTGTGATGTTGTCGGGGGGGCAGTGAATTGTCTGGACAATCATAAAAACTTATCTCTTGATTTCACTACTCATGTCCAGCATTACCACAACACATTCACAAGAAATTTCATTTTTCCCATCTCCTTAACCTAATAGTAATAATAATGTTAATTTGCCTTCATGAGAACCTAAAAATCCACATCCCCTTCCTTTCTCTCTCCTCACACGAAGAAGCGGCATGGCACGACGAGGATCAAAAGTATGATACTCAAGTGAGTACTGTATGAAAATTATAACATTCATACTATTTATGTTCTCTTTTCTTGAGGCATTGGATTTTCATTTTCAAATCAACTAAACTACAATTGAGGTTATTTTAGATGGGTGGCTTCTTTCTTATTAAAAAAAGTATTTCCATTTAAGGAGTTTAAAAAAAAAATTCTAATGGAGTTTAAACATTAATATTTTTTTTGTTGGAATGATTTTGAGCGTGCTACGTATACAACCTTACGAATCTACTTTTTACATCTAAAGAGAACTAGAATATATTCCATTAATATAAAGATAATTATACACAGATGCTCTTGATTTGAGGATTATAACCAAGACTTTTATATGGTATGTCAGTAGTTACCATCCAAGTGATCACACCGTTTGATCTCAAGTCTACTTGTGCAAAGAAAATTTATGCTGCGGTGTTTTTCTTAAATAAATTCTTATAACTACCCACTTTCTTTGGTTGATAGTTTACCTATCTACTATTATTTCTCTAAATTTGAAAGTAATTAAAAACAGAAATGCCAATGGTCAAACCAAACCCCTGCATATGTTTTCAAGTGTTTGTAAAATATAATTTCATAGAATATTTCGAATTTTAATATTAGTTTCCTTTTATGTTTGTGCTTTTGCGCTTTCACGATGAAGCAATAGATTTTAGAATCTCACCTTTCTATTTCTTTCTTTTTGACACTCCCTCGCTCAATTCTATGCAACCTAATTATGTTTTGATCGTACCAAGTGCAACATCGAAATTAGCCAAGACATGGACCACACATTGTTCAATGTGATGAAGATAATGAGAGGAGGGTGGTGGGGGGGAGAACCTATGGACTATCTCAATGTCACTTGATTAGTTTATAATTCTCAACTTAGGAATCTGTAAATTATAATTTTCGACTGCCCACTTTCTTGAAAGCTTTTCTCTCATATTTACAACTTTTAAGGTACATTGTCAAAAATGTCAATGTTGGGATAATCGCTAGGGAACTGATTTCTTCACTTATGACCAAAAAAAAACTTATTTTTGCCCATTTATCTGATAAATGAATGGGAAAATATCACAAAATATTATTGAACTATGGCGCAACACGCAACGTGTGATCTATGAACTTTTAGTTTTTTAAATGTAATCCATACACTTTAACCTAATATATAATGTAGATCCCTAAACTTTTAATTAATTTAATATTGCCTCTGAACTTTTAGTATATGTTCAAGTTTGTCCATAAACTCTATGAAAATGTTCAATATTATCCATGATCTTGAATTAATGAAAAGGTTATATTGAACATTTTTATATAGTTCAGATACTATATAAAACATATACAAAAAGTCGATGAATCATATTAAGTAAATTGAAAGTTCAAGGATCATAATGTACA
The DNA here is from genome assembly GCA_016097605.1 of Eucalyptus guilfoylei. Taxonomy (NCBI): domain Eukaryota; kingdom Viridiplantae; phylum Streptophyta; class Magnoliopsida; order Myrtales; family Myrtaceae; genus Eucalyptus; species Eucalyptus guilfoylei. Next base: position 32,445,486 of record CM027864.1, read on the forward strand.
TTCGGTCAAATTTCAAGGATCATTTGTATCATTATCCCTAAAGAAATTGGTCACATTGCACCAAATTCTTGTAAGGTCTTGTGAATGAATGTAAAATCTCACGTGATCATAAGTCGATTAGCAACATTCGGCCTCGCCCAGAAAAAAGTTATCGCATGTTTGTTTGATTCGTCACAAAATTGGATTTTGCGAGGAGTGATGATCCTATATAGCGACGATTGCCATGTTTTCAAGATCCCGGCTTCGAGATAAAGATTTCCATCCCAACATGAAAAAATAAAAAGAAACCCCCCAATTTCAGGAATGAATCAAAGCAGATCTTCAGCTCCCCATAGGAATTCAATGTTCAATCGATTGCAACGTTCGTGCCTCATGTTGGGTGCTCGAGCAAATGAGTGTGTCGTCGTGGCATGTTGGAGAGCCTGCTTTTGTCTTCTCTCGCCTCCCATGATGCTGTTTTGATCATTCGAGTGTCGACAAGGAAAAATTGCAAGTCGTATCATGGTATTTTTATGCTGGGCCGTGGCTTGAGTGTGTTTTGGAACGTGAGATGACCGAAAAGGTAACTAAAATCGATTATGGTGTGAAGCCTTTTATTGATTTTGTTGGGGGGGAATACACAAAGCAAAAGGACCAAGTTCTACCTACTCTCATAAATTGGAAGAATAATAATGTTGATCCGAATAATAACTTTGATTATATGAATTCATTAAAATTTGTTACAAAGAGATGTGACGAGGGCATCACCTAAGTTCATTAAAAAAATAGGGAATGATCCCATCAAAAATCTTAAATTTTTCTTCGTGGGACACTAATACCTGAAATAATTTTTTCATCTCACCAATAATCCTAACTGGTATAGGAAACTCAAAAGTACTTTCCATTAGAATTGCATACATAAAAATCCGATGCGACAGCATTCGTAGACAACGCTAGGCGAAAGCGCACATTGCCATGTCATATTTTTAACGTGCATTATGAACAGAGGTGTAACTGAAAGTAGTTTTGGCTATTTGTCACGAGTATTGTGCTACTGGTGAGACTAAAAAGAGTAAAAGGTGTAGGATTGTTAGTGGGATCATCCCCAAAAGAAAGTGTTTTATGCGATTCTTTCTTATTTTCGTGCACCATATCAAATGCATGACATTGTATGTTTAAAATAAATCTTGAAATAAGGCATACATTTGCTTTGAAAAAACCTTAAGTGAACAAATGGGTTGAAATATGAAGGACGAAGGGTCTGAGTTACTCAAGAACAGTAAATAATAATTCAAAAAAGTTAAATTTATTTGGTGATATCTATGGAAGTATATTTAATCTTAAAGAAATAGTAACGGTAGATTAAAAAATTTGGGAAAATAACTCAATCGATTATAAACTTATTATATGAATATCAATTCAATTCTAAACTTTTCAATTTTGTCAATTTGATCCGGTTTATCATTGACCGTCCTACGTAGCACACCGCCACATTGGTAATTTCCAGCAATGTAAAACAAAATGGGCATATTAAAAATTTATAACTAAATTGACATATATACAATAAGTTTAGAACTGATTAGACAACTTCTCCCAAATATTTTTATCTTATCTATCGACTAAGTTGGCGTTAATACATGTCTCCAAAGTTAATCGTTCAAAAAATAATTGATGCTCCACACACAAAAGAAAAATATATAAATTCCTTTTCTGCATCTCTCAAGACATGAATCGAACTTGACACATGCGCTTGTCCAAATGTAATTCCTATGCTTCCTCACACCAATCTAAACGCATTCCACAATGAATGCATTTGCAAAATGAATCGAATGGCCATTCTCGATTCTAACCTACTATCATTTGGTCAAAATTCATGTCTTCCATGCGTACTCATTCCACATGTACTCTTGAATACGAATTTACAAATTATAGTGAACACAATAATTATATTTTAAGTAGTGTAAGTGCTAAAGTACTGACTAGTGATGGTGGAACAAATGCACATGAAGTGTATCCACTCCATGATTCATTACCATGGCCGCAAAATAGTTTTGGACTATCTTTTGACGAATCATGATAGTGAGAGGCAGTTGATAGCCAAAGATGAGTTGCATCTTGTGCATTATTCTCAATATTCCAATGTTTATGACATTATATTTCACATTAATTGCTACTTGAAACAAGTGATCAAACCATTTCAAATGAGAAAATATAATCAAATTGAACGCTAGATTTACGTGATTCAACCGGTTAGATCTCCCTGCAACACAAAATTCTTCCACGAGTCAAGTTATCTAACTTAGACGACAACCATACTGAGCCTTGGTAACTCACCAAAAATAGTATTAGTTATGAGGTTACATTATGTAGTAGTTATGAGGTTACATTATTGAGATATATAATTGACAAAAACCAAAATAAATTTGGGGCCTACTAATCGACCATTTGCTAAATATCATCGAGAGTAGTTATCTTGTATCAACTGAATAGAAGGAGTATAAGGGATAGAAAAAATGCAGAGCACGATTATAATGGTTTGGCTTTTCGACTTAACCTAGACCACCCTCCAAGATTTAACAGCTAAAATCGAGGCTACAATCCACTCCGTAATCCCCATATGTTGCAACATCTAAAGATGCTTCCTTCAATCTATAGATGTTGCTTCTACATATATAAGTAATCATTGCTACACTTAATACTCTTTTCTAATTCCACGCTCAACATTCTATGAAGAAATACAATTAGATTTATGCAGCTTTTACACACAAGAAAAGCAAGAAGATGAACTCGTAGAGCATAGACTAATTTGTGTCCATTTTCCCACACCTTACTATTACCTCTAGGTTAATTTATAGCCATTCATTAGTTTTTCCATCTACAATTACAAAATGTCGCTCTGCTACTCTATAGAGACAGTTCTCCAAAATAGTTGGTTTCACTTCCACAACAGTTTGTCATCCTTTATTGTCTATCAAAATATGAAGAATTGTTTTCATCCTTTTCGGTCCTTTTTTTTTGGTGGATTCTAACAACCGAAAATAGTTGCAAAACATAAATTCTAGTTCAATCAAATTGATAAAGAGTTTTGGTCTTCCCTCCGGAATTGGGGAGACTCGTAGTAGAACCACTACTCTATCTATAGAGAAAAGTCAAGTCTATCCACAATTCTTCTCCTTCTACATTTAGGTACCTTCAAGTTTAATAGATCCTAAATCCCTTACAAGTTCCATCTAAAATCTTCAATGATCACACGTCATCTAAGTTTGTTCATCATTTGCAATGTCTATTCAAACTTATTGATGTCTTCATATGATCTAAGTCCGTTCACCTTCTATTGGTCCATCCTTTATATGATCACATGTCCTCTAGTTTATTCACCATCCCTGATTTCCTATTGACACTAACATATTCTCCATCCAATACCTCGTTTTATCTAGTCATCAATATATTTCAGGTGCAATAGCATGATCACCTTTTGGAGAGAAAAAGTCCTTTTGCACTCTTAAACGTCCTATGTCTAATTCTACATTTGGACCTATGTATGTAGATGCAAAATCTTAGGCATGCTCAATTACACATATCAATATACATAGGTTATTTCGTTGTCCCCGTAACACCATAGAGTTTTTTTCCCAACACCTGCAAGTCCCATGAATTGGTTAAGTCAAATATTTAATCATACGATTGGTCTAAACCTAGAATAGTTCATACGCAGTTTGTGAGATTTGAACAGGCGATCTCTAATTTCTAAGTTGGAGATTTTTCAACTCTCCAATCAATCGAGCCAACCCCCTAAAAGTTAAATAAATGTAATTTATGTTGTTTCCAAGTTATCATCATTTTGTTATTCAATTGGCAAGTTAATGATTTCATCACAAACTCAAAAGTAAACGTTAGATCTTTTGTTGGTAAATTATCGCCATCGAATTTTCCTATCATATATAACGTTATATGATCACACACTAAAATCTTTTACGCATCTAACCCTTGATGAATGTGTAAAGATGTGCACTAACGTGTTTAGATTTTCTGAAATTTATACATGGAGTCCGACCAACAAGAAATCCCCGAATCTATTGAAAACGAAAAAAATATTCCTAATAATTGTAACTTCCGACGTTGTATTGTCAATACATTTACCAAGGGCCTGCATGTTTTTATTCCTTGTTTCTGTTTTTGAACACTTTTTTTGTTTTTTTGTTCCTGGGAACAAAAAGGAACAGAAACGCGTTTGGTTGCGTTTACTGTTCTTTTTTTTTTTTTGTTCCAAGAACACAAAAAGAACAGAAATGAAACGGTAACAAAAAAAAGCTGTTTCTTGTTAAAACGATTTTGAAGAACGCTTCTTCTTCTCTCTCTCTCTTTTCTTCTTCTTTTCTTCTTCTTTTTTTTTTTTTTTTTGGCCGGTCACCGGCCTCGGCCATGGCCGGCGACCGGCCGTCGAGGGCCGGCGCCGCCGTCGAGGGTCGGCGACCTCGCCGGAGCGTCGCCGCCCCGGAGAGGCCGAGCCTCGCCTTGGCCGGGCGAGCTCGAGCTCGCCCGCCATGGCGAGGCTCGGCCTCGCCGGCGGCGGCGAGCTCGCCCGGCCCCAGAGCGAGCTCGGCCTCGCCCAGATCCGGCGAGGCCGAGCGTCGCCGGCCCCCGCCGAGGCTCGGCCTCGCCGGATCTGGCGAGGCTGCCCGCCCGCCCGTCGCGCCGAGGGCGGTGACCGGCCGAAAGAAGAAAAAATAAAAAATAAAGAAAAAAATGAAAAATAAAATAAAAATATTAAAAAATTAAAAGAAACAAAAAAAGAATAAAATTCACCAAACGTGTTTCTATTCATTTTTTATTCCCGGAATAAATTTACCAAACGCATTTTTCTGATCAAAAATTGTTCCCCGGAACAGAAACACTTTTTTTTATTTCTGTTCCCTGGAACACAAAAAGAACAGAAATGTTACCATGCAGCCCCCAAGTAACCGAGAGAGAGATTTTTTATTGAGACCAACCAACCAACAATTCGAAGGATGAAGAACTTTTCACGTCCAGTTTTACATCCTTCTCCTTTTTGCATCAATATAGATAACATTATTTTTCCTCCACAAGCGGAAAAAGAGAGAGAAAACAGTAAAGATTATTCCCAACACAAATCTGCTGCAGTAAAAATTGCAATCCTCCCACCGGCGGCTGCGACGGAGGGTTCCAGTGAAAAAGGCAAAGGTCAATCGGGGGACGTGAACTCCAAAACGACGCCGTTTGAGGCAAAGCTTTGGGACTTTTAAAACCACCGCGCGCGCTTCCTCTTTTGTCTCGCTCGAGCTCAGCTCTTTGTTTTCCGGGCCTTTGACCGATTCTATGCATGAGTCCAAACATTCGGTCGTCCAACGTGGATTTTTGTTTTAATTGCTCTTTACTTCTTTCATTTGAAATTTTACTTTCGGTGAAAAAAATAATATCCCCATAAAATGTTCTTTTTTGTAGTATAAAATTTCTGTAAGAGTTTGTTAAAGTTCTTCGGAAAAACGGTTACTTACATTGTTTACAAAAATGAATTAACAAAAAATACTTCCATTAAAAAAAAATCCTCAATTAATTTTTCAAATTGTTATATGGGCTCCATAGTTCCTTTTGAAGATGAAAAAGAAAATGCCGAGTGTTTAGTATATGGTTGGGGGAATGCTTATTTCAAACCTGCCTTTTCGATTTTTCTTTGTGTGAATGTTATGGAAAGTTTCATCAACATCGTGCAAACTTGATTAATTATGATGATAAAAAATATGATTCAGAGATTTATTTGTCGATTTTTCCTTTCACGAGTAATGAAATTACAATTAACCATTCACAATTTCAACGGCTTTCGTGATCAACCAAACAATTTAAAACACATTTAACTTCAATTAAATAGTGCATTCACGTTACGCAATGTAATTTCTCATCTCAATCGTCTTTCTGAATCTTCATGCTAGCTTCGCACGCACCAATCCAATCATTTTTATTGCCGATCCTCTTCTTCTTCTTTTTGTTTTTGCTAGGAAATTGCTCGATCCGTCTTAATTGATCATATTTCCAAATTAATGTAACATTAAAGCCATTGTGATTGTCATCGGCATTATGTTTCTTGAGATAAAAAAAAAAAAAAAAAAGACACGGAAATAAAGATGCAATCAAAAGAGAAAATGAATATAAAGTACACTAAATTATCGTCAAGTAAATGAAGAAGCAAATGAAGCACAATCCGCCTTATAACAAGAGTCATTTTTTCTCCAGTCTCTCTCTCTCTCTCTCTCTCTCTCTCTCTCTCTCTCTCTCTCTCTCTCTCTCTCTCTCTGCACGAGAGCTGACAATGGCGGATTCTGAAAGGACGCCCTCGATTTATATGCAGTGCAGGAGCATTGCAGACGCAAAATACAGAAAGGGCACGGGTTAAAGAACTTGCAGGAGGAAGAAGACGAAGTAGAGAAGAGAGAGAGAGAGAGTCTGGGTGTTATGAGAAAATAGCAAATGGAGGAAAAGAAGAGGAGAGAGAGAGAGAGGCTCCTTCATGTGTCATATCTGCATTGGGAAGTACCCAAAAAGAAAGTCAAAAAAAGCAGCGATGGCGAGAGCTCAGATCCCATGATTCCCTTTTCTCGATAAATACAAAATCTCACGTCAAATCATTTTTTGTTTAGATTTCATTAATTTTCATGTTAGGCCTTATTAGTGTATTATAATAAAAATATTTTTATTGGAAGAATTAATAAGTGTCCCAATAACACGAATAGACCACTAATGAATATATGATACGAGTGAGATCAAATCTTACAATTTTTCTGTTATTTTTCTATATAGACAAAAAAAGCTTTAAATATATGACACCATTGTACATTCAAATGTTTTATTTTTAAATTCAGTAACATATATTCATAATAATGCTCCCGAGAAATTAGGGAATTAGGGAGGTACAAGCAGGAGCTTCCGCACCCTCAAGCTTTCATAATTTATTATAATAGATCAAGAAATCTAACTATTAAAAATGTTTTTGGATACGTGTTACTTAATTCAAATCTTACGACAAATATACTTTTACTTTTTTTAGGTGGTGGCACTTGAAATTTTAACAGTGTACAAATTTTAACATGTAAATTCAAATATAGTTTTTGAAATTTAGACTAATAGGAAATATTGTCATCACAAATTTGAACCTCGAAATGTAGGTTTCTTTTTTTTTTTGAAAATCTCGTGGAGGATCATGGGATCAACACTACAAGTGTCAATGCTTGCAAATGACAAATACCAAATATATGTTGCTCAACATAATCATTTCTAACTTACGCAATTGAAGACTCACATTCTCTGATAAATTCAATTTTTAACTCAAGTTGAAATACTATTGTTACAATTAACTTTAGTGTCCCTGAGAAAGATGAGACTTCACACAAAAAAAATTAAAATACTTCACTTATAGATAGTTGTTTAATCTACTATTATTAAATATTCTATCATATTACTTTATAAGAAGATATCTTATGCATTTAATCATAGTACATATAGACTGTCGCCCTCCTAGAATAAAAGATTCAAATTTTGTCATTTTCCTGAAATATATAACGATTATTCCTTGAGCATAGCTCATGGGCAGGGTTCAACCATGCTCAAGCCGCTCTATCACTACAATTAGGTGAGACTAACAATTTGAGTTGTATATAATATTAAATGTTTTACATTATTACCAAAACATGGCTTGATTGGACTATGCATCCTTTTTAAGAAAAATGAATGAAAATTTGATAATATCCGTTAATTTTGAGTTCATAAGTATTAGGTTCGAACTTTTGTTGATTTTAGTAGGGTTCAAGTTTATCTCAATAAATTCATGTCGGGCTTGAATTCCCTTTGATAAATTCATGTTACTTTTGAGCTGTGTCGAGCATGAGCAAGAGTTTCCTCATCGCTCTTCTCTTTTTCTTCCTTATGATGTCCATTATTTAGAACATGGTTATTCACCGGACAGGCCAACTTTTTATAATTCAAACGAGCTTGTTATTGAATCGCTGACTTACCAAACGGCAGGTCACTGGCCATCCCAACTCGAAAGTCTTTCCGCGCTGGCGCTGTTCTTCTAGAGATTTAGCCAAAAAAGAATGGGATAAAACAAAGAATGAGAAAAGGAGAAAAATTAGTCGGAAAAAGACAAAGTTGCATTTGACAATGGTCCCCGACAAACGCTACGGGAAGGTCCAAGGAAGAAGACTCCTGTCTTCACCGCCAGTTCCATGTTTACGCGTGGAAAAACGACAAGCACGTTGTTTTTTAGTTCGTTTTTTCTTCCCTTTTATGGCCAACAAGCGTGCATTTTGGTTGATTGTTTATTTACTTTTTACACTCAATTTTCCCCTTTTCCACACCCGGTAGTGATCGGACTCCGTCTTATGTTGCCCACGATTTTGACATATTTTTTAACATTTCCAGTCTCGCATTGAATGGAAAAGGGCATATTACTTTATAGACTAACACCTACTTTTTAATGGTAAAATTTTATGTGGTTATGTAAAGGGTTGCTTCTAGAAAATTGATCAGCATGAAATGGGTCGAGTCCTTTTGTACTTTGACTCCAACTTAGGTCTCTCTTTCTCTCCGTGTTCTTTCTAGAGGATTGATATGCATGAAATGGGTTGAGTTCTTTTGTACTCCGACTCCAATTTAGGTCTCTCTCTCTCTCTAGATCGAAGATCAATTGGAGACACAGCTAAAAAGGGTCGTTAGAAGGTTTCTATGAAGACACCAAGATCATGAACATCAAATCCTAAAAAAAGAAAAGGATTATTGAAATGTATTCTTATGTGATGTATATTTTGGTGAAGAATAACTGAGATAACTAATCTTCCATATTGAGGCAGGAAAAATATTAGATGATTATCGCCTTTTTGGATATTCCTTAATTTCCTGGCTATTCATGTAATATGAGAAGGAGATGTTATGTGACCTATTGCCAGTGGATTCTGGATTGCTTTATCGAAATCAAAAACGAACTGTGCAAATAATTCTAATTCTGCCAATTGTGTTAACCGCAACTTTAATTTTTCTAACTAATTTAATCACGACTTTTTTGAGCTACGCATCCTACATTTCAAGACTTTGATTGAACCTATGGATCTTACTTCTTTGAATCTTACTTCTTTGATTGAACTTATAAATCTTACTCTAAAGACAGAAGTACCCACATCAATAGTAGGTTTATTCCAGTATTAAATAGATTGATAGATAATAATTTTTGTCCATCTAGAATAGAAATTACATTAGTAGAGCGAAATCTTCAAATTTTCCCCTTCCTCTGTCCCTATTATGGTGCATGACTAGCTACAATTTGCTAGCCGTCATAGATGACTCGAGTTCGAAGAGTGTATGAGGATGTTACTAATTATTCTATCAACTAAGGGCATCCTAAATCACATACTCAAAGATAAAAAGAAATAGTGTAACTTTTTTAGGCAAATTGTCATTTTAACGAAACTTTCAAAGGGTAGGAAGCTGAAGGGAACCTTGGGTTTCAACTTTTCCATTAATTTTGCATATTGTACATAGCTGATAAAAGGGAAAATTCCAAATAAGAGCATGGGGTGCCCTCATTTTTTCAAATAAGGACGTAAAGTAGACATTATTTCAAATAAATGTACAAAATGCCATCATTTTCTCAAATAAAAGCATGTAGTAGATATTATTTCAAATAAAGGTTTAAAGTAGCCATATTAATCTTAAATAAGGGCTTGAACTTAATAGCTATGAAGGGTAATTTCGTCTTTTTAAAATTTTCCTTTTTTCTTCATTTTTTTAAATTTTTTTCATAAAAATCAAACTAAATAAAATTAAAACGAGAGAGAGAGAGAGAGAGAGAGGGGGGGGGGGAACACAGGCGAGATGGCTCACTCCTACCTGTGGCCGTCTCCTCTTCACTGGTATGGAGATGGCAACGGCTGGCAAGGTCATCGGCCCTTGCCCCCTCACTAGGGATGAGGGAGGGCGGCGACCCTCTCTTAAATCTAGGCAAGGGTCGCCAGCCCTCATGCCAACCTAGCAACCCTTGCCTAGGATCCTTGGAACTTGCTGCCCAGGTCTTGTGGGGCTAGGTGAGGGCTAGCAATTCTCACCTAAATAGGGGCAAAGGGCCATGACCCTCGCCTAGATCTAGAAGATGGTCATTATCCTCCCCCGTCCCTAGCAAGGGACAACAAGCCCTCGCCTCTAGTCGGCGAGGGTCATTGGCCCTCGCCCAGGTCGGTGACCACGTCGGCGACCACGTCGGCTATCATCACCGCCCCATCGGTGATGGGCCGATGGCCACAAGCAAGAAGAAGCCCTCATGCTAGTGTGTTCCCTTCTTTTTTTAATTTTTTAAGTTTAATATAATTAAATTTAATTTAAATTATGTTGGACAAAAGAATCCCAATCGATTGGAATTTTTTGCCTACCAACAAGCTGGTGAGGTTAGACCCTTATTTGAAATAGTCATAATCACTTCAAGTCCTTTTGAGACTGATATAATCATTTCATATTCTTATTTGAAACAAGTTTACTTCAGGCCCTTATTTGAAAAAATGAGAGCACTTCAGATCTTCATTTGGAATTTTCCTATGATAAAATGTTAATTCAATCTTATTTTAGGGAAAATAACATAAATTGTCTTTGAACTTTAACTCAATGTGTAATGTCATTTTTAAACCTTTAATTTGTTCGATATGAATTCTAAATTTTTGGTGCATATTTCATTTAGTCCCTAAATAATATAAAAATGTTCATGTTGTTCCTAAATTCGAATCAACAAAAGGAAAATACCGAATACTTTCAGAAAATTCAGGAATTATCTTGAATATATATCAAAAGTTTTGAGACCAATTCAACGGATTGAATGTTCATAAATCACATTACATATTAAGTCAAAATTAAAAGATCATTTATGTCATTTGCCATTTATTCTATTAGTAATATGTGCCATGCAAGTGTTAATGATTGTCCTTAGATACATGCTAAATCATATTTAATATACATGATTTAGTGATATATATATGGATTATGCACGTTAACACTTAAATTTTTTTATAACGATCAAAGGAAATGGAAAATCAAAATGGGACAATCAATCAATCTGGCGAGGCTGGTGGTTGTTGCCTTTTATAGGATCAATCAGTGGGCCCCAGCCAGCCCGTACAATTTTAGAATTTTGCACTGTGTTTTGAATTAGGGGGCAAAATAATTATAGTTGTTATGGTAGGTTGCCTCCTAAGATAACTTCAAATCAGATGGACGACTTTTGCCAGGAATAATTGGCGATTCCTAACATCGAGTTGAAGTAAAAAGTAAAAATCATATCAAAGGGACACCGTTTTAAGATTAGTTGACATCATGCACACGATTGAAATATGGAGAGCCACTAATAATTAAATTTATCAAAAATCCGACATGACAAGTTGCGTATGTACCAAGAGAATTCATAGCTCAAAATATGTTCACATCATATTTTTAAACTTCATTATAATGGAGGATATATTTGTATCACTTATACAAGTTTAGGGTTTTGAAAAAACAAAAATAGTTTGAGATAATGATATCCTACAGAGAAAGTTCAGAGTTTTTTATTACATAATTTCCAAAAATAACCGATTGCTCATGCATGCATGGAATTCGGTGGCACTCAGGGCTTCCCTTGGACGGGGCCTTCCTCTTTCTTACCTTTTGCTTTCGTTAGATGATCTTTTACGAGGCCACCAACAAGGCCAATCGAACACGCTTGTCTCTGCATGTCTATAAATGTTTCTTTTTTAGGTCACGTTGTTGTTGGGAAAGATGTCGATCTTTGCCTAAGTTAAAGTTCATCGCTGGAAAAGCAGATGTTTGCCATCAATTCTAAAGGAAAAAAGAGAGAAAGGAGTTTCATGATGAGCCATGTCTTTGGTCTGTTGGAAGCCTCACGTAAAGTCTAAAATAAATTTCTTGTCAGTAGAAACGCCGACCTTATAAATTCGATTTTACCAACTCTTCACGTTTTCATTTAATGGTGGAATGGATATGAAAAATTGAGTATAACCAATGTTTTGTCGAAGGACCCGACATTAATGATCGACTACACTTTTTGCCAATTTTCTTATTTATTGTCGACAGTTTTGTTGGGTTTAGTAATTTCACCTTTGATGAATGCAATAAGTACATGTTCTTCTTGGGTAGCTGCGCATTATGTGAGGAAGACTTCGAGATTACATATCACCAACTTACATAGAAGGTCTTGCTACAAAATTGACTCCACTGTTCTAGGTAAGGGTATGATTGAATAGAGTAGCACGCACATAGATGAATTAGAGTATTTTGAACTATATTAATGCAGTTGGACAATGAAAAAGGAGAAAAAAAAAGGATCATTTCTGTATTAGAATAGTTAAATAATAAATTACGCATTCATCTAACAGTTTAAACTTTTAAGACAGTTAGTAATAATCCAATCAAAACCTCATATAATATCAGAGTTGAAAGTCTCAAGTTAAAATCTATTCAAGCTCCATTTGCAACCTCAATTAAATATTTTCACGCCTTAGTATTAGGCAAAAAGACTAGAACAAGCCTAAGGGGAGTGTTAAAATATTTAAATAATAGTTTAAACTTTTAGAACAATCGGTAGGGGTCCTATCAAAATCTCATAATTCTCACATTTGGAACATGTATATATTATAATAGGATACATCATTATAGTTATTTTTATATGAATATGAATATCGTTTAGAAAAAATAATTATAGGCTCTTAATGGTTCTATTTTGTCCGAGATCAACATGTGAAGGCAAAAAAAGGGCGTTTTTATCATTTAAAGTATTTCACATTCTTGTTTATTGGGTTACATGCTTAAGAAGATAATGTGCTAGAATGTGATAGTTGATGGGATTTCAATGTGTCTTTTAACTCTCATGTTCAAGGAGAAGCTAGCAGCTAAATGGTGGTTGCTCTGTCAAAGCTTTTAACTCTCATTTTCCCCTTAAGCCGAAGGAGTGCCTTTTAAGCAAGCCGAGGCCATTACATCGGCGATCGTTAAAGCCTTGAATGATGCTTTGGAAGATGCGGCGCGATCTTCGGAGTCGAAAGTGGAAATGAAGAAATTAAACACCTTACTTATTTATAAAGGCTTTGCCTATTTTTCCCGACTGTTTGAATGTATTTCTAAGGATGAACACATGAAGAATAACTTTAGGGCGAGAGTGAAAATGAACAACGTGTAAATGCGTTAAATATGCAACCGTACGTCAAGGTCAAGAGCCATCATCGGATTAGCCCCTGTGTAATGTTAAAGATAATTAAGGATTTCTCTAAGATGATTTTATATGTTGGGGATATTTGATAGCCTAAAGTTTGACCTCGAACAGCCACCGGACGTCAATTCATGCGCCGCTAAGCGCTACAGATCCACCAAGCCTGACGCTGTTGATTGCTGATTTTATGAAGAAACAAGTTTATGTAACATCATTTGGCTTGATTTTAAACTCAACCTAACTTAGTATGTTAGAGATAATTAGAGATTTTTCTAAAATAACTTCTTAAGTTAGAGATATTTGATAATTCTGTTAATTCTTTGTATCTTTCAAGATTGCGCATATATCTTGATTGATATGTTATCTTAAATAATCATCTTGTGAAGTTTGTAAACAAGCTCATGTACTATCTATTATCATACATAGAGATATACAGAAAATTCCACAATTTTCTCTTCCGTTTCGTTATTCTCAACTTGACAAATGAGCTTTGGGTAGCGAGCAATCACCCGCTGGAAAAGAAAAATTAAATTAATTAAAAAAAGGAGCACGCTAATTAAAGGTTCATTCTGAGCCAAAAGCCTATGCTTATATCAAAGATTTGGCTACAATTGAAAAGTTGGCGTTTTATCACTTCTCCTCCGAAATTTAAAAGCTACGGAAAATACACACATTTTAAGTTCGAAAATAGATCATAAATCACTCAACATGCCTAACAATATTAGTATATTTTGAAAGAATTAAAAAGTTCGACAATACATTTGATATAGCCTTACGATTTGATAAATATAACACAAAAAATTAAAAATTAAAAATTAAAAATTAAAAATTAAAAATATTATATCAAATGGAACGTGTTCGGATTAGACATGCGTGCATGCGATTGAAATATGGAGAATCACTAATAATTATTTTACTAACGTTATAAAATTTCAACTTTCCATTATTGAGTCTATAAGTAGGGTCAACTTGAACGAATAACTTGTTTATAAGTAAAATGGATAATGACACAAATGATCCATGAACTTTAGTTCAATATGCAATGTGATCCTGAAAATTTTAATTTGTTTAATGTGGTCCATAAATTTTTAGTCAATTCAATGTGGTTTTTGAATTTTTATTACATGTTCAATATTGTGTCCGATCTATATAATGATGTTGAATATTGTCATTCCATTAATTCAAGTTTAAGGACAACGCTAAACATTTTTATATAGTCTAGGGACTAAATTGAACATGTACCAAAAATCTAATGACCAAATTGAATAGTTTAACAATTCAAGGACTATATTGCATATTAGGCTAAAATTCATATCATATTAAACAAATTAAAAATTCAAGAATCGCATTACACTTTGGGCCCAAATTTAGGGATCATGTGTATCATTTTTATAAAGTTAAAAATGATATCTTTTGATAATAGAGTACATTGATAACTCTATCTATACAATGGGGGACATTAATAAAATTCTAATTTTCTTATTTATGATCACCTATTGACTACATACTTCAACAGTATCCATACATCGATTGTTCATGTATGCATATAGACCAATGGCACTCATGACTGCCCATAGACGAACCCTCTTTTCCCCATTTCTATTTCCTTTTTATTATTATTATTATCATTATTATTATTATTATTATTATTTTGTGTTTCTGTTAGATGAGCTTGTAAGAGACCACCAACAAGAGAATTTATAACTCCTTTACGTAAAGTCTAAAATAATTATTTGTCAGTATAAATGCCAACTCTTATCAATACAATTTTACCAACCCTTGTAATGGTGGTATGAATACGAAACATTGAGTAATTTCCCCTTTTTATCAACTTTCTTATTTTCTTTTATTGAAAAAAACTTGTACTTATTACACAAGGACAATCCATGCAACATTTGCAAAGTTAACACATGAACCGATCTATCGAACAAAATCAATAGCCAATTATTGGGTTTCGTGTCTTTGTCAGTGATGAGCACACGCCATAATTTCCTTCTTCGATAATTACGACGTTATCAGTTGGTAGTGCTACTTAAGTTCGGCTTCCTCTCTACCATTGTCGTATGAAAACAATCATAATAGGTTAAACAAACACAAATTTAATATATGAAGGAGTAAATCTTCATAATTCAATGAGATGTCAAAACTCAATGGAGCTAGATAATATATACACGAACCAAGTAAAAGGGCATCGAATCCCCAAAAGCATATTTTTTAAACTCTTGGATCTAGATTGGGAGAGTCTAGCACCTAAATCTAGAACTAGATTGAGAAAGTTCAAATCCTCAAATTGAGAACTAGACCGGAAAAAGCTGAATCCCAAATCTAAATCAAGAGTAAGAAAAAAACAATAAAACGCAAACAAAATCAACAAAAGAGAGAGGAGAGGGTGAGACTAGCTCAAACCCTCCTCCACAACTGAAGGTTGAAGAAGACATTGGGAAAAGAGAGGACAGAAAAAAAGACTTTACCAATTTTCTTATTAATTGTCCAAAGTTTTGTTGGGTCTAGTAATTTCACCTTTGATGAAAGGAGTAAAAGTCAATGTTCTTCTTGGGTAGTGGCGCATTGAGTGGGGAAGACTTCGAGATCACATAACACCAACTTCTCTCAAACGTCTTATTAAAAATTGAAAATTTTTGTTGGATCGTTATCAATTATTCAAAAAATTAACTCATTTGACCAATGAAAAAGGGAAGAAAAAAGACTCAACATTGAAAACTATCTAAATTGAATGGGATACACCATAGTAATTATTTCTATAATAATATGATTGTCATTTGGAAGAAAAAAATCCTACGCTCTTGTAGACATGGAACACGCATTAGCGATGTATGAGATCTATATCTACCAATTGATTTCAGACAAACTAGACATGTTAAGAGATTGCATATGTAGTGCGATTTATCTATACCTCATGCCAATTTTCAATGTGGAAGAAAACATAGTGAATAGAGGCATTTTTTTATGTGTTAAAGTATTCCACGCTTATTCACCGGGTTTATACATGTTTTATGTATTTTTATGTGTTAAAGTATTACAATTAGGTTCTATCCAAGTTTATTTCTCATGTGCAGCCTCTCGTTTGTCAAATTCCACGTGTCATTTTTAATTCACTTGAACGTGAGGGAAGGTATTAATATATCTCATGTCGCTTGTTTATGATACTTATACACTATTTATATATACGTGGTCTCCCTCTACCATTTAATATAATATTTTGAATTAAATATTTCAACATTATGCACAACGACTTTAGATAAGATGGCACATCACATCTATGTTATTGTGGTACGACACCCACCTACAGCGGCATAGAAAAGGACCATCCACTACTATATAACTAACTCGAGAAATAGCTATTTGCACGTTAATTATGTAGCTATTTACCTTAGAGCCTTAGGTACGGTTAGTTAACCCCCAATATCTATGACAAAGCCTTTTCAAAAAGGTGCCAAGCTTGACAGGAAAAGCTAAAATCAAGTTTGAAAAAGGCTACTAATATAGATCAGGGTCATGCTACTTAAGGGGAGATAATACCACACGATGTTAATTGATTGCCTAGGGATCCAGGTTTGGCAAGTAAAATAAACGACAAAAATTAATACTTTCATCTTGTCCAATTCACAACTCTACATATTAAAAGGGTTAGCATCTGTCTTCATCTACTGTTTTATCCGTTATGTGATAATAATACATTAGAGTATTTGAAATTTAAACTACATGCTTGGCCCGACAATTTTTTTATACAGTTACAGAATACGGGTTTCTAAGTTAAAATAACATTCCTGATTTTTCACTCTAATTACATATTTTATAGTTTTGGCTTAAGCTAAAGTTCAGTCTCTATGCGAGCAAGTTTTTCTGAGTATTAGAAATATTAAAACTCGCCTCTCATAGTTTATATTTTTAGAACTGTTAGGGGTCTAACCAAGTTTTACGCAATTCGAAGAATATTTTAAATCCAATCTTTATTCTTGCCAAACATATCTAATCAAATGACAACCAGGACTACCGAATATCGATTATTGCAGCATTAAAAACAGATGACCCCAATCGAAGGTAATTGCCTCAATCAATGATAATGGGCCCCATGGGATTTTCTATGCGATCATATAAATTCTATATTCATGAGATTGTAAAAGATTCCCTTTCTATTTCTTTTTTTATATATAAAAGTTTTATCGCACATTATTTTCTGTGCATGTTTTTCCCCCAGGTAGGATGGTTATTATTCTTATAGCATATTTCTTCCATTTTCTACACCAATCTTTCTATTGATTTGCTCTGCAAAGTTCAATTTGACACACTGAACCCAAGTCTTCCCACTCAACCTCTTTTCGCATTTTACTTCTTTAGATTCCATTATAATCACATCTAATCGTGTCGGTTCACGATTATGAAGCTTTGAGTTTCAGGAAAAATTACCATAAAATTGTGATTTGACTAGACAAATCTTGTGAAGTAACCCATACTTTATAAGTAGTAAGCAATCACATCATTCGAAATTGATTTTTTTTTTTGCGAGATTATGGATCGGGCTAAACGCATTAGAATAACACCCTTCAATCTTTTCATATAATGACTAAATTATTCAAGTCTAGAATGCATTCAACCAATTTGTCAAAAAATTGTCATAGCGTCGTGATTTGACTAGACTAATCTTGTGAAGTAGCCCATACTTCATAAATAGTAACCAATCACGTCATTCAAAATTGATCTTTAGGAGATTATGGATTGGGCTAAACATGTTAGAACCTATTCATAAGTTCAGCTATAATAACCCTCCAGTCTTTTCATATAGTAACTAAATTATTCAAGGCTAGAATGGATTCGATCAATTTGTCAAAAAAGCATTCTTCGTGCCCATCAACTTCAAACGACCATGAGTCGATTTCTTCCTCGAAGACTCAGGGGACACCTTCTCTATACCTCAAAATCTCCAGTCTCTGGTAGGCATAGTGCAAGTGCAACTAGTGTGGTCCAATTAGATTGACCAGGTCGGTTGGGCAAGCCCCCACCTTAGCTTCAACGTCAATTATTTTATTTTTCCAATACCTTGGTCTAAAGGAATCTTCTGTGGTCTCTGCCCAACAAATGCCCAACTTAGCACATTCCATACTAATGATGGTCCAGCCTTTAGGATCACCTCAGAAAATTGACAACTTGGTGTAAGGTTGATCAACAAATAATTTTTCAATGCGCCATGTATATTTAGAAAGGTTTGATCTAGGAATTAAACATACTTGAGATTAGCAAAAAGGGAAAAAAGACGCATGCTTTAGTGGACTATCTCTCATTACTCATATGATCCAACACTTTATGCTGGGTGGTTTGTACTAGAATCGCCTACTATATGAGTCATGTTAGGGGGAGGTGCAATAAAACAAATGAGAGCATTTTCAAGGACCCCACGGAGTAAGATCTTCGGGACCAGAACACAAGCTTTTCATTTCTTTACGAACTTTGAGGCAAACCCACTTCATATTATCTCTTGTATATATGAATGTTCAATGAGTGAGCAGTAGAAAAAGTAGGAAAAGAGAAAGAGGGCTCCAACCCATTTGAGTCTGTTCCCATTCTCAATCATGATTGTCCTCTTACGCTTCGAAATCGCAGCTATTTTCCAAGCCACCATCTCCCCCCTTTTCTCACCTTTCCTCACCCCCCTTTTGGTGGGGAAAAAGAGACTTTGCGACTGTTGAATGGGAGATTTTTCTCAGAGCATGAGAGTATCTTTTGCTTTGTTTTGTTTTCTTTTGGGATCACACCCCACATTCCTACTCTCTTGAATGATTAGTTGTGGAGACTTCGGAATATCCTATTAAATTTGGTAAGCCTTTCTCTTTTTTATTTAATTTGATATTAGGACGGGACACATCAGGTGCAATACATTCTTTCCACATATATGAATTAAGAATTGCGTGCTTTTGCTTCTTGGTCACATTGATTCGAAAGAGATGATCTAGAAGTACGCTCCTGAAACTTGCCAGAAGAAATAATAATTGAGCCACAACAGTTTTTGCCATATTCTCCATGGGATCACTTTGAAATTTCGCGGCGAAGAGGGACATATCTTTTCAAAACAATTCAATCATTGAAAAATGATCTTGCAAGAAAAAACCAAAAAGATATTGACATTTCTCCATCGATATTGCTACAAATCCACTACGAATTATATTACCCCAAATTTCATAGTTCTATTAGCTGATATTAACAGGTATGTATATAAGTCTCAATATATGTTCACTAAGTCAAATTATGGCACTTTTTGATGAAATCTTGGCTTCTTGACATGTGACCATCTTGTCTGATTAACCATTATCTTGAAGATCCCATGGCTTAGATATTTGATCTTAGACACTTTAGGAAATAATTCCATCCACGCCTCACAAGATTTTGCTTGTCATTCCTAGACAATCATAGAGAGATCAAGTCTGCATGAGATCAGTCATGATTCTTGTTAGTTATGTAGGATATCTTTGGAGATTTCTCCAAATTGGGTTCACTCATTATAGTACGAGGGTGCTCCACAGCAAGTGACCATTGTTATATGTTGGCGAGAGAGAGGGGAAAAGAAAATGATCTACTTTATCTGTTGGCTGAGAAATGCATGCTTAGTTCAAAATTGATGCTTTCATGGCGATCACATGGCTTGAAGAGGGCGATGAATGTGGGAAAGGGGACCCCCAATTTTCACCTAATTCCAACATTAATAGCGATAGCGAGCTTTGTCTAATTTGGGGCCAGCTTGCTTTATCCTTTGTTTTAAATTTCTAATTAGTCTATGATTGTGATTTTCAAGCAACAGGGCTAAGGAAGAAAAACAGGAAAAGAGTAAAATACAATAACATCCAAAAGTTCACTGTGATCTAGAAAACTCCCACGTAAGTCCAAAATAACATATCATGTCGAGTATTTTCCTTGACTGATTGATTGATTGGATTTCCACTCGAAGACTGCTTAATTTTCTTAACAAATTAGAAGAGGCAATTCAGGGCTCTCGCTTTGATTGAAAGATCTAATTTTGGAAAGGATTAATACTATGAAATCTTAAATTAGCAAATTTATGATAAATTTACTCAAATTTAATTTTTTGACAAGAAAAAAAGCCCAACCTTATAAAAAAATTGTGACAAATTTATTTTCCGTTTATTTGTAATATTACAATAACCGTAAATTAATACATCTATAACAAATGAGAAGTATAAATTCTTAACTAATACACATGTCAACCGTGACGTGTCAGTCAACTTAACAATTTAATGATAAAATTTAATAAAAATCAACGAAATATAAATATATTATAGGTATAACACTTTATGAATTATGAAATTCGGACTTTTTGTGATACTAGTGTTTTTGAAAATGATGTAACGTGAGTCATTTTGGTGTTGAAAAGTGGGCCCATGCACAGGGTATCTCTTGCAACCTAAGCATGATATCTTTTTCAATTAAACTCACTGTTAATAAAAGAACCCACAAATGAAAAATTATTAAATTAAAAAAAACAATTTAGGCCCAGTAATAATTCACAATAATTGCTCGTGAATGATTTCTTTTACTATAAGGATGGTCCTAATTTATTAAATTGTAGCCACATCGTCGACTTAGATTCTCTTGACATATGTTCACAATGACATATTAGTCATTGTGCTGTCAAATCTTCTAGACACGTGTCTAAACGCCTTTTTTAACTTTTGAAAATTGTCTTATTTTTAAGTATAAGTAGCCGATGAAAATGACACTAGATGGCTCGACTACTGTCATTGGTGTGACTGATGGACGGCTTTTCTTTGTCTTTATTTTCCTCCGCTAAAGGCGTTTTCCAAGATAGAATAAAATGAATGTAAAGACTTTTGGGGCTAGCAGTGGACCTAGTGATGCAACAACACAATAGAAAGCAAAGCCAAAAAAGAGCGAAAAGACCTAGCGGTTCACCTTAGCGACCGTGTCCGGATCCTTTGAGGCCGGGCGCGGGAACCAGTGCTGAGTTCTCTACTTAGGCTGCGTAAACATATATATATCTTTCGCTAAATTTTTTTGGAAGTTACATTTGGTAAAAAAAAACTTATACTTATAAAATCATTTTAACGTAAAAAGTGTTTAGCAAATCTTTTTTTATAAAGGGATTTTAGATTTCATTTTTCTTTTCTATTAAAAAATATTAAACTACTAGAGTAAGAATAGTTTTGGAACAAGGAGAGGTAAAATCGAAAAAGTAAAAAAATTATGATAGTTGTTACAACATTTGACCAAATATTGAAAGTCTAAAAGTAGTCTTTATTAGCATTGAGCTTTCAGTTTTCTCAAGGCTGGCATTTGACTAAAAGCTCATTGGACAAGTTTGCTAAATACTCCGGTATTTCTCGGGGGACTTTGAAGGCTGAAAGTCCATTGTAAAAGCTGAACGAAACACACCCTTGTTCATGCTAAAGTCATCGGTGCTTGAATGATATATATTTATTTAGTAACATGAAATGAGATTTCCCTTGCCAATGGCGGTTCATTTTTAGACCTCATTCAAATATTGAAAAATATTATTATTTTTCAAAAAATGATTTCTCAAAAAGTATTTTTAAGAAATATTATGTTTTCAGCAGAACAAACGTAGCGCTGGTAATTTTTGATTTTCTAGTTGACCAAGCCTTGTACTATTCAATTCCAAAATAATTTCCCAAAAGGTTAATTGTGGTCTCTATTAATGTAGTAATATATTTTCTCGATTCTAGGGAAAATGCATACACGTTCGTCAAAAACAAATGGGCATGAGATTATGTATATTGTGAAAAATAATTGGATTTCATGATTTTTCAAAAACTAAATAATATTTTGTATTTTAAAATTTAGAAAAGAAGTTGTAGGCGAAAGTCAAAAGTAATTGATAAAGGCCTAGATGCAATTAAACTAAATATTCAAAAACAATAAAAAAAAACTTTGGAAAAAAGCCACAAAATATCTCAAATTACGCTGACATTACCTTTTTCTTATAACAATAAAAACCCAAAATTATACTCACCATGACATATTTATCCTATTTTTTTTTTTGTGATATAAAAATTTCAAACTTATACTTATATGACACATTTATTTTATGTCAATATTTCATTAGATGATTTTATAACAGAGATGTTTTCATGCCATGTCAACATTGACGGAATTTTGAATATGTTACGATATGTATAATTTAAGATATTTTATAGCTTTTGGTCGAAGACTTATAATAAAAAGGGTTAATATCACGAAAAATCTCAAACTAGTATTCTAGTGACAAATTTATTCTCCATTGATTTCCATTAATTTTTACCATCAAATTATTGAGTTGGATGACATGTGATAATTGGTGGATGTACGAATTTAGAATTTTACTCTCTATTTATCACAAATGTATAAGTTTGTGATTTTTATGATATTAATCTAATTAAAACATTTAACGAAGGGTAATTTTTTTTTTAAATATACTAATTTGGGGCTTTTGATGATCAAAAAATTAATTTATGATAAATTTATCACAAGTGTGTCAGTTTTTTTATGATATAAAAACGAGTTAGGTATACTAATTCGAGATTTTTTGTGATATTAATGTTAATAAAAATTAAATCATGTTCTCATAGGAACAGAGGAAGGAAAAAATTGGAAAACAATGACTATGAAGTGACAATATCTTGACATGATCGTAGACCGTAAAAAGCACTCGACTTCATCTATGAAATGGCCATTTCATTAACAAGAATGAGAATTGCGGAGACAACAATTCATCCCTTTTTAGTTAAAAGAGATCAATCCATCACATCATCACTCCCTCCCAAAATCCAGAATTCATCTGGAGATATGTGA
This sequence comes from Eucalyptus guilfoylei, assembly GCA_016097605.1. Taxonomy (NCBI): domain Eukaryota; kingdom Viridiplantae; phylum Streptophyta; class Magnoliopsida; order Myrtales; family Myrtaceae; genus Eucalyptus; species Eucalyptus guilfoylei. Next base: position 32,468,551 of record CM027864.1, read on the forward strand.
ATTGAGTGTAATAATATTTTTGAAAAATTGCACAAATAATTTTTAAAATTTTTTCTAACATACATTCAATGATTAGGCGTTTGATAAAGTGTAATTAACTCATAAAATTTTAAATCCAATGTAATTAAGTTATTTCGCCTATGATCTGGACAATTTTGCTGAGATATCGCACGGAGAATCAAATGTAACATTTTTTAAAACTTTTTTAGCATAAATGGCACTGATATGACCGCTTCAATGGTAGCCATCATCGCCTGAGGGTTGGCCGACCCTCTCGTTGCAGAAGTAGAGCCACCGTCGCCCGAGGGCTCAAACGCCCCCTCCCTAGACAGTTCATTCTATCTCTTCTTGGGTTGCTTTTTTTATCTAAAGAAATTTGGCTATTTTTTTTTTTGGCTTTCTAGTTTTTCTTCAAAAATCATATTTTTTTGATGCGACACTGCATCAACATCACTTATACCACAAAATCTAAAAATTTCACATTAGCATTATCTATGTTACATAATCAAATTTTTTTTTATATGACGCCACTCAATTTTGAGATGGTCGCTTGGAAGATTTGATTGCATTTTATTAAAAAAATTAGCTCTCATGTTGAGTTCATAATACATTATATTTTTCGAGAAGACAATCGATCTCTCAATATGCTTGTTAATATTGGCATAACGAAGCGATTAGATACTACATTTTACTTGTAACCTCTTAGAGAATTATCATATATTTTTCTTAGTAATAAAGTTGGGATTGTAGACTTTAGATGTTAATTTTTTCAGTTTTGTACCTTATGCTTACCAAAAAAAAATAAAAAAATAGCACTTGATTGCACATTTTCTAAACATTTAGGACTCAATTGTATATTGAGTGAAACCCAACAATGGGCAACTGCGGTGGTATTAGTTCTCTCCTTCAACGCTGAGGTCGAGAGTTCGAATCCTTGCGTTGCTAAAATGTCTTAAGTGGGGGGCCATGGTGTTGCGGTCCTGTGTTAACCTCCTTCCAGGTATAGTTGGTGGTCTCCGTTGGGCCTGTCGGGCTGGCGTTGACCATGAGCGCCCGTAAGGTATGCCAAGCCGGATTTCGGATATAAAAAAAAACATATATATTGGGTGAAACATTTGGAAGTGTTGATATAATCTTCCCTATCATTTTCTTTCTATGTTTTAGTCTTTGAAGTCTGTTTAGGGAGAGTATTACAACATTCAAACGAGAAATTATGTTTTTGTCCAATAATATAATTATTTAGATAAATTATAGTGTTCTCACTTCTCACAAAATTTATACATAATGGTAGTGAGATGACTTGTGTTCAAGTCTTTATATGCCCCCTTTGCCCCTCTAGTTGTCCATTTGTAGGGTTCGACCTTGGACAATTCATTTGAAATAGTGTCCCAATATTTAAATATTAAATCATGATTTCATGGATTTAAAAGTTTTTATCAATTGGCAATTATCCTACCAAATTTTACCATGACAATTACAATTGTTTAACTTGTGTTTTCTGGAATAAAAAAAATTCTTTGAATATCAAGTCATGTTTTCATTTATTAACTTGAAATTCTCTTTCATGAATCACGGAATGTGGTGGCCTAGTGACATGGGCTAATATTTCCACATGCAAGGTCATTGTTTCGAACTTGGTTAGGGGAATGGTGTGTTTCTCGCTAAGGTTGGCAATTTGTATTATGTCAGGTTAGTCATGGCTAAACGGATTAAACATTTAAACCATACAAGATTTTTGTCATGTCGGACAAACTTGAGCTTATTTAATTGTGATGGTCCGATAGAGAATTGCTGACTCTTTCCTCGCACCGGTAAATGGCTAGATCTCTAACCCCCCACGAATTCCGGTGGCGGCCATGTAGCGTAGAGTAATGAACTCTTCATGAGTTCAAACTCGACTAGTTCGTAGCAATTGCAAAACTTCCCCGATAGAGCTCATAAAGAGTAGCGATCCGGTTGATGTCCAAAAAGTTAAAAAAAGGAAAAAAAAATAAAAAAAAGCAGCAATTAATGGCGTGTCCTTGCGTTCCTAATCAATTTAGATAATGATGAAGAATGGCTTCATGATAAGGATTCGACACAAGAGAATGAGCAGCCATCACCGGCATTTATAATGGAAGCTGGTGGAGAGAAGCGATCATGTCACCTTTTGCATTATTTCCAACACTCCTCTTTCACTTCCTCCATCCTTAAATCGAGGGGCAATTTTTAGGTGAATAACCAGAGAATCATATAAAAGGTCAACAATATAAAGGAAAAGATAGAGAGAATCTATGGGACTCGATGGTCTCATGGGGCCATCCAAATTCAATCATGGAGGAAAAGGATATAAAAACAAACTACTCATCAGCTTGAAAGAAATCGCTCTCTATCAATAATGTTTGTGCAAAGGGGCCATCCATCGATGAGCTGTTCATAAATATTGGCTTGTCTTCAATGCCATAGAGACAATTCATGTAACACATCTCTCTCTCTCTCTCTCTCTCTCTCTCTCGGGCACAATCGCTCGTGCACACACTGACTCCTATCTCAATGTTCATCCACGGATTATCATGCGAAAGGATAGTCAAAATGGACCACGAACCATTTTAGCATGAAAAAAATAATTATTTTGACATGTTATTAGGCGGGAAAGGTACATACAAAATTATTCCATGAGCATGGGTTCAGAGTAAAATCAGGAACTGAACCAAACCTGCCATATGAATTGGTCCGGTTCCAAATTCCTGCAGTCATCGGAATGGTTCCCGATTTCCAAAAAACTGAAACCGATGCTATTCGATTAGGTTCTAGATTTCTGGATAAGAACTGAGCTGGAAACCGAAAAGTGAAAGTTGATTTATTATGCTGAAATGAAAAGTATTTCTTCTATACAAATGCGTTACAACCAAATCATGAAAGAATGAAAAGAGAGGAGAAGGATTGGGAAAGAAATGAATGTATATTTATATGGCTTTTTTTGTGAACAAAGTGTCAAAACCTTTTCTTACAAGTTACAATAAAGAGAGTCCAATTGAAACCATCTATAATCTTAGGCCGCATAATTAAAGGCAACACTTAGAGAAAACATCATTATAATATGTTCATATAGATTTTGATATGACAAATCGTGTTTTCATTTCCGCGCCATATGAACATTTTACAATATACTTTCCTCCTCACTTCTTCTTGTAATATCATAAAGTCTATGAACAACACGCTAAATGCGGACGGAGATCCTAAAAAATTAGTACTTTGTTATCTTGAAAAGACAAAAATGCCCTTGGATTTAGAGGGAACACCCCGACAAATCGAACTCGGAATCGAAATTGAAGCCCTAACCCTAAGCCCCCTCCTTCCTTTGTTGACGTCAGCAATTGTTCTCGCTCCCTATAGGTGAGGTCACGTGCAATTTTAAATGTGCTACTGCATAACCTGTCCCCGCAATATTATACGACACCGCAATTTGACTGATTTCAATATTCCTAGGCTAGCAATGTTTCTAAATCACATAAAGTAATTAATTAAACCATGCATGTTCACGATAACCTAAAATCCTCCTACACATTACATTTATACGTTTCAGGTAGAGAGACCTTGAATAAACAATTTCCCTAATTCACGTGGACCTTTTCTCAAATTTTCAATTTTTTTTTTTTTTAAAAGGGGTGTGTTGAACAATTACCAAACTCGTTGGACTGGATTCCAATATTCCAAGCTATGACTTTATTAAAATTTTTGTCCCAGAAATATTATAAAAATTATAGATTCAGCGCCCTCAATATTAACATTCATAAATAAGGTGGGCGTTGTGCCTACTTTCATCTAACTTAAAGATAGATTAAATTACCATGGTTTACCCTAGTCGTTAACTACAAAATCTCAGTGCCTTATTATATATAGCGACTAATTTAATATTCCTATCAATATATATATTCTACATCGTGTATGTGAACATGGGAAGTGCTGATGTATATTAATGCATCAACCCCTTTAATTGAAAATAAGGAAATTAGCAGATGGTTAAAACTTAAAAGATATTAAGAGGACCCTCGAATCTAATTGGCATCTAACCGTGGGAAAAATTGCACTGCAGATTTGAATCATTATTGTGTGGAATACAATTGAGTGATAAACATTTCTATTGGTACAATTGAGTCCTAAATCTTTACCAAAAAGTGCAATTAAACTTGATAGATTCAATTAAGTTCTTAGCCTTTTTCAAAAAGTACAATAAATTCTAAAATTATGTCGAAAAGTGCAATTTTAGGTATTATTTATTGAAAAAACTTATTTACACATTTTGAAGAAGGTTTAGGACTTAACTGAACTAGTTTGAAAGTTCAAGATTTGATTGCACTCCATATGCAAGATTTAGTACTTCCTAAACACTTTTCCTTATATCGTGTGTTATTAACAATGGTCAAGAAGGACTACGGCGTGTTCACTTTTTTTTTGATAAATATTTGCAATCACTTTGTAGTGCTCCAAAGACTTTTATATAGAGGGATTTGACGCACCTTGTAACTCATGGACATCCTTCACAACTGTTATTAAACCACGTAAATCACGCCATACATTCTACCCATTTCTCTCTCAAAGTCTCTAGAAAGATACTTTATGCACCATTAGAAACACGATTGATTCTTTTCTATCGCTTTTAACTCGAATTTCATGAGGGAAAAGGCCCTCGGCACCACGAGAATCACATTTCTCCTTCTTCCTAGGAATGACTCCTGGTGCAAAGTTAGGGTTAACCAGATCGAAAAGCAGAATCGACAATGGCAGCTGATGCTCTACTAGGAAGTTACAAAAAAGGGTATTCTAGAACATCCTTAAAAAGACAAGGTTTCTATTTCCCAGGCTCTTTAACTTACAGTTTCAGTTTTCGTCTGGACTGAGTAGGGGGAGTTCACGCGATTCGCGTCGTTGCCATAAAAATGCCTGCAAAAGGTCAGATTTAATGGTAATGTCCGGACCGGGACCACTTGGGCTTGTAAATCTGTAGATTCTGGAAATATCTTCCAAGTATCAATAAATACCAATATCAGAGATATTCGTAAATTATTTACAAAGTGATTTACTAAAATTAAAATATGAGTAATTATTTAAGGTATTGAGTCTGTTTGAACGCCCAATACAAGTCCGTATTGTCCTAACCAGCTGTCATCATTTTTAGGATCTTGGGGACGATCGTCGAGAGGTCAATCAGTATGAAATGACCATGTCCGTACAGGGGTGGGTAGGGCAAATCCGTTAGGACCCCCAGCGGTTTACCCTTCCATTTTTGTGACCCGGAATGGGAGCTCCAATAACCGGGGCCTTTGTTTAAGGTCCTTAGGCTGGACCAAAGGTATCGAGTCTGTTTGAACACCCAATAAAAGTTCGTATTGTCGGCTTATAAATCAATTCGGAATACCCACCTTGTAATATGTGTTGTAAATAATTTTATGAGGCACCATAACAAATATCGTGTCATTTGTCAATTTCTGTCATTATTTCATTTAATTTTACATTATACATATTCAGATGTCGTGAGACAGGTAAATATCAATTTCTAGGTTGTTAAAGATTCATCGAACGCTTTTTTTTTAAAAATAATTTTCCATGCATAATTAAGTTTGCTTATGTTGAGTGTCGACGCAGCCAATCGAAGATCAATTACTCGAGTAATGCCAATTTTGATTCCCTCCACTTCGGTTCAACTAATTACCATTTCTCAAATTTCGTATCTTTATCGTTTAATTAATTAATTTTCTCGTGGCAATTTATCTGGACGGAACAATCTAAACAACATCATGCTTATTTACTAATTTTCCATTTCATTTTATCTCTCTCTTGATTATATTATCTAGCTCATCATCTTGTACTCGTGCATATCTAGTTAAAAAGGAACAAAAGATCTTCGCGTCAATTATCTTTTAATTTTTCTGTTGAAGTATTACTGCTATTCTAGATTGTCATTGTCAGAGCTGTGGCAATCCAGAACAGTTGTAAGTAGGTCGACAAACTTGGTTAATTAATTAATTAAATTACTTAATCAATACTGTAGTTTTTAACTATTTTTAGCTTTAAAGTTCCCGAGTTTACTAATGGGAGTATAGGGTGCTAAGCTAATGATGTTGACATGTGTGTGCCCATTAATTGAAGGCGTTATCTGTAATCGGTGGAAGATTCCTCATTTGGCCCTTTCTTTTTATAATAAAAATGATAAATTAATCTCGAATTAAGCATTTTGAATAACGTAATTTCTAGAAATTATGGAATGTCCTGAAGGGAAGCAGCAGTTTTTTTATCGGGCCATTGCTGTTTTGGGCCCGACGAGGTAGCCTGACCCGATTAGGATAGAATTGGTCCGATGGATCAATTTTTGTTTCGTCTGGGCTTGGCCCGATTGTCTTTTTTATTTATTTATTGTTATTCTTGAAATTCTATTAATTGAATTATCGAGTTTCGATAATAGAACATGCAATCCCAATTATTATGCCTAAATTTACGAAATTAAATTATTAACATGATTATACTTAAAGAACTCATAGAATACAATAATCGTATTTTGACTGGTCATAGCTTTCGGTTCAAATGGATGCCGGAGTTACGAGGCTTTGAACACGTTTGGGAGGCCGAGATTAAAAGGTTTCGACCTTAGATACAACTGGTTCGACATGTTCAGACCGCTTTTTGAATTCAACCTCTCTCTTACTATATTGCTGTTTTTGACCGAAAGGTTTTTTACTAGCTAGTCCTCGGTATTATTGTCTACTGTTTTACTAGCTTTTGAGTTGATTAAGAGGAAGTTCAATGGATTTCGAGGCAGGTATGCTATCCCAATGCACACCCCTTCGGTATTCATAGATAATATCGAGCAATATTATTAAACCTTAATTTATTTTTTAAAGATTAAATGGATTTTACTTGTTTTGCTAGAAGTCCTCGATCGTGGGCTTGAGAGAAGGAGGGTCAGTTCCACGAATGAGCCAACTAGAAAGATTTTTTTTTTTGCTATGAGCGCATTTGTTTTGTGGAAAAAATAGTTAGGTATAGATTGTTATTGATAATAAAAATATTTTTCGTTGACTGATTTTTCTAAATGACATAAGCAATAATTTTTTCAGGAAATAATTTTCAAATCACTCATTTTCCGTCAAATGAACTCACCCATAACTAGTCGATAAATCATTGAATGAACATAATATATATAGGACTAGCAGACTTTGAAAATGGTCCTCTGGTCAATTATTGAGTTTTTGGAATGTACCCATTTTTAGCTATATATATATATATATATATATATATATATATATATATTGTCTATTGCATATGCATTTCGAATGCACGGTTAAATAGGAAAATAAATGTCTTATATTATTATTTGACCATTTTAGCTTTTCCTTTATACCAAGGATAGGATATAGTGGAAATCTTGAGTCCTTGAAGGCTCATGAAATACTCTACAAGTCTCGTGAATCAATTTCATTTACGTTTTTAAGGTTTGTCCAAGTTTTTTTTCCTATAAAAGGCAGTTCTGACTCAGAACAGTTTGTACGCAATTTGTGAGATTTGAATAGGTGACCTTCTGTTGAACTAGAAATTACTTGACTCTCCAACCAATCATGCAATCTCATGGGGGATGATTTTAGCTTCTGAAGCAGCACATAATTATTACCTAGAATCATGTGCGCATCCCACATTTGATTCTCTATATTCTTTTTCGACACTTTTTGAATGGGTTATTCTATCGATTGCTGAAATAATAGCTTAGGGTACCCATCTTAAACAAGATGCAAAATCCAAAGTAATCACATTGTATCCCATAAATGTTTACAAGCTATCAGCATTTTACAAGTTGCCATCTTCACCAACTAGATAATCTCCACAACGCGTTGTGCATACAAATCATAAAAATGTCAAATATAACCAAAACAAATAAAAACTTTTGGACTTAAAGACTAGAGGAGCGAGTTCACACGCAATTGACTGATCATACAGCTAACTAATCAATGATCACATAATATAATAAAACTTGGTTATGCCAGTAAACAGTCATAACTAAACACATAGACCAGTCCCCCATATTCCAAGCTTCTAGCGATTCTCCTAGCTAAATAAACAAAGAGATTAGCCATGACCAAACTCAAGGTCTACGTCCATGCGTGTAGCATGGATAGTGCACGCGATTCTTCTTGTTCAATATGGTAGGAGTTGTGCCTACTCTCATCTAACATATCTAGGTCAGCCTAAGATAAGACAATTTTCAATATCACCTTTCATTTTGTATTCGTATTTCATCTCTACGTTCATTGCACGATTGTTGTGCTACTCCAATTTAAAGAAATTGCCCGTCCGTGTGTGCACACGTTCGTGCGTGTTTTTAGTTGATATTTGTTGCCGATGATCTTTCATCATGTAAACAATAACTTAGTCAAGAAGCCATTGGTTTGACGACATTTCACTTTTTTAGAAGGGGAGATTAAAGTGTAAACAATCTCAAATTTGAATCATATCTGGGTTTAACCATACGTCTAATTTGATTCGTGTGATTAATGATGTACACGGATCACGTAATTCATGTGATGGACCTTCTTGTCATAAGAAAAAAGAAGATAGGCGTGACAAGTTGAGATATCAATGGATTTCCAGCTTAAAAACTAGAGTTTGTTTGTTCGATTCTGTCAAGTGCATCCGAATTGCTTTAGATCAGGGCCATTTGCACATGTCAAAGGTTTAATCTTAACTGAATTGTGAGCCTTGTGGGGCAGTGTTTTATGAGCCTTCAAGGTAGTCGAGCCTTTGAGTTTGTATTACAAGCAAATATTGGATAAGATGGGAAGGGTTAGAACCAGTGTTGAAACTTACATTGTACTGTAATATAGAAAGAAAAAGGTCCTTTACGATAGTTGTTGGGCCATCGCCAAGGAGAGCCGAAGTAAAAGTCCCATCAATTACCCAATTTCTTCGAAAATAAAAGGAGAAGTAATGGGAATCCTATGTCCTTCAAAATAATTCACTCTCGTTTTAAGAGGAGAGGAAGAATATTTCAAATTTCTATTTCAAATTTTAATCGAAAAAGTGCTTTTCATTTCCTTCGAAGAACCAATCTCCCATCATAGCTTGTCGTATATGGTCACGGAGCCATGGAAGGCAAGCAAGGACAATTACTGTCGTTCCCCTTGGCCCGTTTTAACTTACTATTGTAGGTCCTACAAAACCCATTATTTATGGTATTACTAGGTTTCGAATTATAAAAATATGATTTATTTTCATCTTTTAATGAGTTTCTCAGCCTTTAGAATTAGCCCCACGCTCGAACTGTTCCGATTCACTCTGAAAACACATGAAATATAGTATTGGAGCAGTTGATACATCACATTTTCATACATCATATAGCTCTGTATCTGCGTTACGAAGCAAGTAGATGGAAAAAACCTAAAAAAGGAATTAAAAGACGACATTCATAAATAATGTCAGGCAATATAATTAAATCACTAATAATTTTATTTTTTGTTTAAAAATTATATGGATCTTGGGTCAATCCAAAAGTGTGAATATTTCACTCACTTGTATCATAAATAAAGATAACAGGACTTTATTTCAGATGTTTCGCCAAAAGTGCACAATCGTATGGCCTTAAATTGTCTCAATAGATCATCAAGAGGCCTCGAAGGAAAGAGCGTCAATCGAGGAATGGGCCCACTAAAACGATTCTTTTCCCACTGAAAATAAAATGAAACGGCTAGTGGACAAATTACTGAATAGAAATATATGAATATACATATATATTATATAGCATTGAAAAATAATTGGTTTTTCAAGAGTAAATTGTTTCTTGTCTTTCCGTGTGTATTTTGTTATATCGAAGGTTGAAGCAGACATTTTCATGGATAGGATCGTGCAATGCGATAATTAGGGTGCTAGTGGAAACAACTCAATGGAGGAGGGGGAAAAGAAACAAGGCACTAGCTACACTTTGAAAATGGTCCTCTAGGCAATTATTGAGGTTTTGGAGTGTACCCATTTTTAGTCGTGTGTATATTGTCTATTAGACGGTTAAATGGGAAGATAGATGCCTTAGGATATTCTTTGATCATTTTGACTTTTCTTATGCAATGTCTAATATAATTTTAAACTTGGTTAACATATAACCAAGCAGACAGCCTGCATTTGATTCTCTACATTTCTCCTTTCACGCCTTTTAAATGGGTTGGTCTATCGATGTCTAATATAAATCGTTTCAGACCCTCACGTTAACCAATATACAAAATTGAAAGTAATCATAAGTTAGCTTAAGTTTGTATAAAAACTCCTAAAAATGCCTTGGTGAATTGCTGGTTCAGTGTGCTGAAAAAGGAATCGGTCGATATCTGTCAGGCAGGCAATATGTCGTTGCACGTGAGATTGTCCTTGATGAAATTTCTGGGTTGTTTGAGATTGGTAAGTCTGATGGTGGTGTCTATTTTCCAAAACGAGTAGTGGCAGAGTCTCAAACAACATCTAAAGCTGTGGACCTAGCATCATTACAAAATAGATTAATGGCGCTTCCTCAATTAACATGACATTGCAGAATGTGCGATAATAGAACAGGCCGACATTGGCTATCGGATGATGTTGAAATTGACGTTGATTGGAATGTATTAGGATTGATTCGAAAAAAAAATGTTGACACATGAGATTAGCTTCAGATGTGCACTTAGGTGTGCACCGCACGCGAGAGTACAAGGTGTATTGCAAGATCAACTAGCTCTGATACCAAGATAACAAAATAATATGTGGAAGAGAAAAAATTGAAACTTATGTGTATTTTTTATTTCAATCTTTTATGGTAAAGAGTATATAAACCCGTAGGTAATATATCAATTAAGGATATGCATAATCAAAGGCAAATATAGTGAATTTCCTAAATATACACATTACCACCCAAGATATGAAAAATAAAAAATAAATATCTTTAATATCTTTATGAAATCCTAAACATCTCAAACAAAATTGAGTACACTAACACAAAACCGGTTATTCATTTTGACCAACATGATTTTTTGATCTAATGTTTATAAACATTGACCATCCACATTTCGCTATCTTCACCAGCTTAGATGATCTCCGAGATGTGCTGAGTATGATAGCCAAAATAATCTTATGTCAGATTTAACCCCCGCACAAATAAAAACTTTTGGATACTTTCACTAGAGAAGCAAGTTCACACACCGTTCATACTACTGACTAATCAATGATAAAATTAGTAATAAAAGTTAATTATGCCGCAAAACAGTTTAACTAAATTCATAGACCTGTTCCACACATTCCAAGCTTCTATTGAATCCCTTGGCCAAAGAAACGGAAAAGAGTAGTCAGTATCAAGCTCAAGGTCTACGTGCATGCGTGGAGCATTGATGGGATAGCGCACACGATCCATTTCACTCGATATGGTAGGCGTTGTGCCTACTCTCATCCAACCTACCTAGGTCAGCCTAAAATAAGAGAGTGTTGAACGTCACCTATCATTTGCATTTGTATTTCATTTCAAAGTCCATTGTAAAGTTGCCTTTTTGTGCCAAGTTAAAAGAGACTGTCTGTCCATGTATGCGCGGGCCTTATTCTTTTTCCTTTCGAGATAGATATCCGTTGACGTGTATTGATTATGTTTTCCCATTATACAAAGAACTTATCAGGAAATAATTTTTAGACTTTTGTCCAAAGTATAATATCATTATTGAACTTTTAATTTATTTAATGTGGTCTCTCAACTATTCGTTAATGTTCAATCTAGTTGATAAATTTTCAATTTGTTCAATTTACTCAACTTTTCATAAAAAAAATTATGTAATTGGACTATTACCTGAATTTTCGAATTTTTTTTCATTTCAATTCATTTCCTAAATCAACAAAAAGAAATGATGGTTACTTCTTCAACTTGGTATTTGTAAATATTATGGTAGTTCTTTTATAAAATATTTTAGCCTATTATTTTTATACTTAAAATAGAACCTCATTTGGAGAGTTGTATCGCATTCGTATTCCTACCATTTTAATTTCTTACTTACAGCTTTAATTAAATTAATTATGCACATAAAACACAAAAACTTGAAAATTTTATCTATCTAAGAAATTGGGAACATAATTTAGATTATAAGTATGAGAGATCTATAGACAAATAAAATATTCTTATGAAAAAATTATTTTTAAAACAAAAAAAAATGTATATGATATAACTCTAAATGAGGTGATATTTTCATTATTGTAGAGACAATAAATCAAAATGTACTTAAATGGAACAATAGAACAAATTAAAAATTTAAGTATGACATTGCATATTAAATTAAAATATTGTGCCATCTTTCCTTGTTTTAGATATATTTCACTCCTTTAGTATAGGAGATCAAAGGGTAAACAATTTCATATATGGATAATACCTGGGATTGACCATTCGCCTTAAGTCACGTGCTTAATGATGTACATGGATTTGACTTTTTACATAAGATGGACAATCTCGCAAATGAAAAAGAAGAATTGGCATAGCAGGTTGGGGCATAAAGGGAATTCTTGCTTAGGAGCTGGAAATTGCTCATACGTAAATCAACAAGTATATATAAGCATTGTGTGAAATTACTCATACGGAAATTATTAAATACATATAAGCTGCTCTGAGTTAGGGCCACATACACAGGCCAAAACTTTGAGATTTGCGGTGGATTCTATGGGCTTTTTAGGGCTTTGAGCTTGTGCTCTGGACTTAAGGAAGACAATATAAAAAGCGTCCCTATGACTATGGTTGTAGTGGAAGTGATGTGCCTTTTTGCATGGACCTGGGCCTTCTTTGATGATGGGCAGGCTTGTTGTGCCTCGGCCCTTCTATGGGCTTTCATCAAAGAAAGCAGGCATGGCTAGCCTTTCTACATTTTATTTAATTATATTTGTTTTTCTTTTCCCTCTTTATTAAGAGAAGAACGTATTGTTATTATACTAAGTAGTGCAAAAAGGAGAAGAAGTGCTGGATACAAGCACTTTTCGTCATATAGTGTCCGCTGTGATAGTTTTCTAGCCGTTACCCAACATAGCCAAAAGTAGTAAAAGTCACATAAATTACCTACTTACCGGAAGGCGAAAATAATAATATTGCACATTATACGGCTTTAAAAATAATTCACTTGCGTATTAAGAGTTGAGGAGAAAAATTTCCAAATTTCTGTTTCGAACTTTTCTTGAAAATGTGCTTTTTATGTTCTTCGAAGGACCACTCTCCTTTCCCAATCCGCATTTCGTTTTATTTATTATTTATTTCTCTTTACATACAAATGTAAAGAAAATTACTTTTTTGTGATAACTATTAGATAAGGATATTTTATCTCTTGGTAAGATTATTTGCAATTTACAATTTACATCGGTAAGAACACAAGACTTTTGATGAATTAACTTATTTATATAAAGTGAAAGATTATTGTAATAACTACTACTTGGCGTCTTTAAAATATCAACATTCACACGATGTGATCAAAATCCCTCCACTTACTAAATTCATTTCAATAATAATTGAAGGCTCATTGTGTATTTTCAAATGGTCATTAATGAAAAATGATTAATCAATAAAGCATTTAAAAGAATCACTATAGATTTCGGTTGATTATTTCTTTTTATGAGCTGATGACATCGTTCTCTTTTTAATTTTTTCCATATATACTTGTTAATCAATCATTTTTTTTACATTAATAAATCCTTTCAATATACATAATAAGCACCAATTTTGCTAATTGCGTGTGCTAACCGAGAAAGTAACTGAGTATAGTTGTAACAAAAATGAAAGTTCATGGGTGGTATTGTGTAATAGTTGAAAGTTTGAGGAAAAATGTAATGCAACCTACAAAATCCAGCTGGGGAGGGATGTGTGTAATTTCCCCAAGGAGCAATGAAATGACATGGCAATTACATCTTTTAAGTCTATTGCCTTGAAAATTTCGACTCCCTCCTTTGAGATTTTGGCATCATTACTGCCCTATTGAAGTTCATTTTGTCATTTCGAAGGTCATTTTGTCATAACTTCTACATAAGCACTTGGAACTATTCAACTAATATTTGTAAAAGAACTCAACCTAAGGCAAAAGAACATCTCAAGTGCTAAAACTTGGCACAATAGGATATTTAAGTGTCAAAAGTTAGGAAAGTGACATTTAAGTGTCACTTTTTTTGAAAAATTGGACACTTGAATGCCACATATGGCGAACTCTGCTGAAAATCTCACATGACAATTTTTTTATTAATTTTTCTCGCTTATGTGGTTCACCAAAAGGCTGACTCAGTAAATAAATACAAAAACGACATCATTTTGGCACAATTTGAATTTTAATATAAAAATTAATTAAATTAAATTTAAAATCAAATTTAAAAAAAAATGGAAGAGAGGAGGAAGATGAACAGGTGGCGGCCCCCTAGTGAGCGGCGGCCCTTGGTCCAGCAAGGCGAGGGTTGGTAACCCTCGTCGGATCTGGGGGAGGGCCACAACCCTCGCCCCATATCTAGGCGAGGGCTCGTAGGCCCTCATTGTCGGCTTTCGGCTAGGGCTCGGCAACCCTGGCCGACCCTCCCCCCACTGCCGCCGTCGCTTCATCTTCCTCATCCCTATTTTTTATTTTATTTTATTTAAAATTTGGTTTGAAATTTAATTTAATTAATTTTTATATTAATTATTTACCACGTCAATACCAAAATGACGTTGTTTTGGCACTGTCTAGCCACATCAACGTGCAAAACAACGTCATTTTGCATTAATCTCACCAGAAAATCATTACGTCAGCGTTTTGGCTGGATTTTCTCACTGTTGGCGCTTAACTAATCCGTTTTGCTTCAATTTTGACACTTAAGTGTCATTTTCCTAACTTTTGGTATCTACGTGTCTTTTCGTGCCAAGTTTTGGTACTCTAAGTGTCCTTGTGTCTCCAATCCAGTGTTAGGATTCAGCATACTATCATAAGGAAATAAAGAGTAAAAGCGAGAAAGAGAATTCGAGACATAACGTTTTATCTTAATTTACCTTTAAATTAGGGCCATATCCAGTAGGGTATTCTACTATAATTACCACATTTACACTTTTCTATTATCTTTTATATACCCAACAGCTATTTATGGATCAAAATTCAAATTATCAATAAAATATAAACTCAAATTGTAAAACTCCTTCAGCGATTTGAGAGCGCTGCCTTCGGGGCGGCCCTTCGACCCTGCCCGCACATGAGAGAGCGGGACCCTTGGGCCTGAACCATTCCCCAACACCCAGCAATTAAGGTTGAAAACTCCCGAAACGCACTCTCTCTGATCATTTCAAAGGTTTCTTCGTTGTCCATGAAGACTCGATAAAGCCCTGATATGATTCTGCATCAGGCTTGGGCCTCATCGAGATGCAATGGCCGTCAGCGCGATGGATGTTCCACTTGGTGGGCTGCGAAGCGATTTTTTTCCCAGATTCCAGTTCAATTGATCGGAGAAATCGATTCCAGTTCAGCATAATTTGATGGGATTGCCCGACGACGAATTCGTCCTAAGGTTGAGGTTGGCTAGCGAAGAGTACAGGCCCAAGAAAAGGCGCATCTTGTCGGGCATAGAGGTTTTGAATTGCTAATCAGTTTTGGGTTTTTCCCTACGGCTGATTTGAGATGGGTGAGATGATCAATGGAAACATCGCCTTCTGTTTGGAATTCAATCCTTGGTTTTGGGGATTGATTTCAGGTTTGGTCTCGATGCAGATGTAATAGGGGGCTCAGCTGTTGTTGGGATGTACTCAACGGCGGGGGGGGGGGGGGGGGGTGCGGCGGACAAAGAGGATGCATCCAAATTAATTTGGTGAAATTACCGTTAAAGACGTTCTTGCCTACACCTCGATTGTTATGGGGTATTTCCCATCCCAGTGATCTTAATGCTCGCGAGGCTTTTCAGTTCGCCCGTCACGTAACAAGACAAAACCAAGAAGTCGAGTCACTCGAGTGAGTCGGTCGCTCGGCTCATGATCTTGCATTTGGAAGATGAATCTGTTGTTCTGATGAAGTGTTGAGACAAGCCTGATGAACATGTGTTTCAAATGCGGGGTGGAACGAATGGTGGCCTCCCTTTTGGCAGAAATGGATACTAGAGGTAACTTTCGCATCATTGCTTACTGCTTGCAGCATGCAGCCACCCGTGACTTGGTGAGAGGGGGTCTACCCATTTTCAGGTCCATGTTTGAGGAATATTCATATGTGCCCAGCGAAGAGTGTTACAGTTGTGTGGTAGATTTTTTAAGGCGAGCAGGAAATCTTGTAGAAGCATATGGCCTAAAGGTTCCCTAATTTGAGACAAAACCCTTTAGCATTGGGATCACTTGCAGGCTAATAGAGTTCATGGAGATCGAGAGAGGGGAGAAGTTATTAGGAAGGCACCTCCTTGATTTATGATCCGTTAATTATTGAACTTACTTGATGATGTCTTATTTGTGGATGATGAAAAATGGGATGATGTAACCAGAATCAGATCCCTATCTATGGCGGATGGTCTCAAGAGGACTCCAGGGTGCAGTTTGATTCCGGTGGAGAAAAAAGTGGCTCCTTAATAGACCATATCATGTTGTCTGGTGACTTAATTTCAGCCATATCCTCAAAGTTTCATCATTTTCAGTGCATCTTTTATTGTCTAGACAACTGGGGACATATAATTTGATGGTTGATGCAATGAAGTTTCTATTGCCATTATGAAGTTGACAATCTCTTAACTGTTGGTGCCGTGTCTTGTAAGCTCTCTTGCCCCCTGCGGGGGTCTCTGTCTCTGTCTCTCTAATCCAACGCTTCTCCATTTTTTTTTTCCTTTTTTGCCGAATAATATTCTCACTCTTAATGCTTAAATTTGTCTCATGTCAGCTCAAATCATTACTGGAGCTACGAATAGACAAAGCTCGTGAACCTCCTTGGTAAACATCTCTTGCTAATTCCATTCTTTCTATTTTTTTTCCCTACAATTTTGAGGACATCCTATTTAGCAATCTGAACAACCTACACTACACGACTTTGAGAGACTGTTTTAAAACCAATATTTGGTTCATACATAGAGTTGTGTTGGCCTCCAAAGAAGATTATAAATCAAGCCACAAAGTAATAGTGTCTCGTGATATGTGTTATCAAACGCACCCTTGTTGCTGTATATCATGTTATACTCTCTAGATCATAGTCATTGCGATTCATGTGTGTTCTTCTTTGACTTCATAAAATCAGTCTCTGTTGGATTGCTATGTGTTTTTTGGACTATTTTGGTTGAATTTTTTTTTTTTTTTGGAGTTGAAATTGACTAGAGCCGCTACTTCACCAATATGGTCGTCAAACTTCCTCACAATAAATTTTGTCCGGAGCTATTGTAATTCAGAAGTTAAGTTTGAAGGAGTAGAGCATGCTATTAGAAGTATACGATTATTGAGAACTTAAAAGTTTATTTGAGGAACTATATTTACGAAGCCATTACTCTACATTAACTAACGTTTAAATTCACTGAAGCATAGCATGCATATTGCTTCAAGCAAGAAAGAAAGTCTCCTGAGGGGACAAATAGCTTATCAGTGCCAAACACTGGGAAATTTAATTATAGTAATTTTCATTTATATAGAAATAATAGGCTTTAAAACCTACCTTTATTATCCATTAGATTTCATTTTAATCCCTGATCAGATAAGAGCACCATGTCTTTTAATTAAATAGTGGAATTTTTCTTGAGCAAACCCATATCATAAATAAAGACTGCATACAAAAATAAGTTTGTGGCTTCACCTATTGGGAAGATAAGTTGTGAGATAGAAACACTTGCTGAAACTATTCACTCTAATACTGCAATTGATAATGAGTGTTCTGAGGATGACGTGCCTAAGACTGATGAATCAGGTATTACTTACATTTTATTGGGTCCTATAAAGTTATTAGCTATTGAATTTTGTTAATAGGGGGCACATGTTAAACTCCTCAATAAAGGAAGTTTATCCTTTTTAGTGCATTGTCATTCTTGTGTTATGTGTAATCAAATCCCTTGAAATTGAAAACTTGTCCTTAACTATAACAACACCCTTAACTATTAATGGTCGTAGCTTGATTCTTTCTTACTTCATGTAATTCATCCATATGAGTGCTTACAAACGCTAAAAAGATATATATATATATATATATATATATATATGTATATATATTTATTATAATTATAACCCATTTTCTTTCTTTGCATGACATTACATATATCATATATTGAAGGCAGTAGCAAACATGATACGAAACAAACAATGACAGAAACATCATGATCCTAGGCAGAGAAAATGAGATTGTGCTTCATTGGCTTTTGAATCTTTCTTATGTCAAGACACAATTACTGATTGATTTGCAAATTCGCTTTCCTCATTGATCTTGTATTCACCAAGGGCATTCTTTTTCAATCACTTGACCATCCATTGCATATTGTAGATTTTGAGCCAACACTTTTTAGTTCATAGGCTTGTTTAATGTGACAATTTCTCCAGGTAACAAATGTACCTTCTGTTAGAAAGGAGTAATTAATGAATTAACTACTTCTCTGGTCACCTTATCAGAGCTGCCACCTCTCCAAATAGCCTTCCTGGTCTCCTCTCTCACCTCCTTGACTCTCGCTCTCAACTTCTCATCTGTCATCAACTCTACAATCTTCTCTTCAATCTCTTTTCCCCTTTGACACTAACATCGGGACCCCAATCCCATTTCCTCTCCCACAATACCAATCCCGCACCTTCCATGACCTATGCATTCAGCCTTTGATCACCATGTTGTGGCCAGGCAAGCATTGGGACTCCCTCTAGAGCCACTTCCATCATCGAGTTCCACCCGCAATGACTTAAGAACCCTCTGATGGTGGGATGCCTTAGAATCTCCTGCTGGTCCACCCACCCTTTTATGATCAACCTTTGTTCTTTATTTTCTCCAAGAAGGAATGATTCAGAAAGTGTTTCACATCCTTTTGGTCATCCTTATCCACTTTACTGGTTTTTAGGACAGAGATGAACCTCCACCTAGTGTTCTCGAGCCCTTTTTCCAACTCTTGTATCTAATCTATGGACATTTTCGTTCTGTTCCCAAAGCTAAAATACGCCTCAGATTCAGCTACCTCGTTCTCCAGCTGTGGCCTGTAGTGATCCTTGTTATTGTAATGTGGAACATGATATGGTTTTAATGGCCCTATAGGTAGAACGGGCGTCAAGCTTTTAGTGACCCTATCTTTGTTGAGAGCGGCAAGTGTAGAGGCTTGGAACCACTAAAACGTGTTCATAAAGAGTCCTTTGGCCTCTGATAGAGCTCGAGAGTTTGTAATAATGGTGGACGTAAGAAGATGACTGGAATCAAGGAATACCGGTGGGAGGCTTGACATAGCCATGGGTGGCAATCCTGGTGTCTTGATTTCAGCGGAAGTTTTGTTGAACTCAGCTGGGGTATATGCCAGCACTGGAAGGCATGCCGTGAGGGAAAGGAAAGCGACTGAGGTGGTGGAAAGAATATAAATGGGAAGGTGAAGGGTTTTAGCAATTGGAGCATTATCGGCAACTAGAAGGAAGTCCACAAATATAACGGAGAAAGGTGGAGATGATGAAGATAGAGTGGATGAAGAAGATGGATTGGCTGATTGATGAGAACTTATGTGGAGTAAGGGTCAACAGAAGCAGAATCGGCTTGCCGGAAGCTATGAGTGAGTTGCAGTTCAAGATAATTGAATTTGGGATTGTGGCGAAGGAATGGGGATGTGTTCAAACTCGACGATGAACACGGAAGGTTGAGCTGTAATGATCGTAATGATGCTGCCTTTATTTGCTAGGACACTTCCAAAATGAAATATCTTTAGTGAAAATCGAAGAACTTTAACTGAAAATCGTTCTTCGATTTTCACTAAAGAAGACAAGTTCTGCACTAACTTTGGACAGGAAATATCCAAGCAACTAAGGAAATCAACAACTTTTCTTCGAACCAAACTATACAAATGCAAATCATGTCAGGATTTAATCGACGGCAAGGTTTGAGAAGTACAGCTATTACAAACAAACCAAACGTAAATAAACTCTGCTGGAATTTAATAGATGACATAGTCTAAAAAAAAAAAAAAATCAAGATAAAGATACATATTGGAATTTAATTGATGGCGTGGATTTGAAAACGAGTGCTAAAAATCGCTCGAAATTTAATCGACAATGCAAATCTAGGAAATGAAAATATTGTGCAGGGAGTAAAGATAATTGGAAGATGATAAATTTGTTTGATTTTTTTTTTTGAGGGTGTTTCTAGTAGATGGCTGGTGGTTTTTATAGTAGTTGTGTGATAACTACTTCGAGGGTGAGCGGTTCCAGATTTCGTACGGGTTTTACCTGAACCTACCCATTAGAGTAAGTTCCTTATTTTTTTTGGAACTTTGAACTTATCATGTATATTTTGGAACTTGAAACCTATCTGTTACAAGTTTTAGTCTTTATTCAGGTTCTATCTATATTATTTATTGAACGATTATAGTAAATCATCATCTTTAATAACCACCAACTATTGACACCGAAATTTTGATTGACTTTTCAAGTATCCATTTTATTTTACAAAAATAAAAAAATATATAAAAAAGGAGGATGAAAGATAAAAAGCAAAAACAAGTAAAATAATACTAATACAATATAAAAAATGAATTAAAAAAAGAGAAAAAATGAGGAATAAAATTTTGTTGGCTGGTATGTCCGACCCATTTTTCTGCAATTCAGCCTTCCCTTCCCTAGTCCCTTTTTTTTTTTTTAAATGCTTAGCCCATTGTTATTTATTTCCTTAAGCCCCAACATAATAGCCCAAGAAGAGAGAATCAAAGGCCCAGTCCCCCAACCCCTCCTCCGCTCTTCTCTTTTCCTTTCGCACTCGCGTCTAAGGACGTGCGCAAAGACGACGCCACCACAGTGAGATGAGCAACGGAGGAATGATGCGCTGTCATCAGGAGAGAGGTGGGCAAATGAGCGAATAAGGAGGGAGGGGAGAGAGATGGAGAGGGGATCTCATCTTCTTTTTCAGCAGAGAATCGGATGGTAGAGAAAAATAAGGACCAGAGAGAGAGAACTGAAGATACGAACCGTTTGCCAGAAGGATACCTTTGCCGAAGATGACGCTTGTTTGAGTAGAGTTCTGTCAATAAACCAGAACGCTCGTGGGGCTGTTCCGTAGCAGAGAGAAGAAGTTTGCTGGAGCGAAAGCATCCACCGAAGGTCCCTTCCAAGTCGCCTGAAGCTTCGCCAGAAGTCGACTTGCAGTCTACTGTTTGTCGCAAAACCTTCCCCTCACTGGTGAGCCACTGGTTCGAGGCCACTCTAGTCAATTTATTTCCTTGCATCTTATTACGTTTGTGGTTGTATTTCTATTAAAGATGTTAGGATTGAATAGATTTATTTCGGTGAATGTTGGTTATTGATTTTTGTGGTCGCCGGAAGGAGCAACCGGAGATATTGGACATTGCTTGAAATAGCGACTGGCGGTATGTGGTGGTTCGAAATGAAGTAGTGTTGGTGGTCCATGGTTTGATGAGATGAAGTTGCAGGAGAAAAGGCTTCGGTGAAGAGGATGAGAAGAAGAAATTTGCAGCAGAAAAGGACGAAAAAACAAAAAAAAGCGAGGGGAAAATAGAAAAGAATTAAAAAATTTGATAATTAGAAAAGAGGGGCAACGGGGTGGGATTTTGTTCATTATAGGCTTTGGGTTGACGACTGATCGGATAAAGAGGGGAGTTTGTAAATAGGTGGAGGAAGAGAGGGGCTTTGGGCTTGTTTTTTGTGGGCTTTCTTTTGGAGTTTGGGCAAAAAAAAGGTTCATGGACTTATTTAGTTAATTTTGAGCGGGCCTTAGGTCAACTTTGGTTTTAGCCCAACCCTATCCGGTAGGGTTTGGGTCAGTTTAGTTGGGTCGGGTCTTTCGACCTGATCTGAATTTCTTTTATATTAATATTAAAAATATAATAATAACAATAACAAATATAAATAAATAAATAAATGCTAAAAATTTAAAAAATTGAAAATTAAAAAATTCAAAAAATCATAAAAAGCTTTAAAAATTCTGGGAAATAATAAAAACTTTAAAAAAATTTCAAAAATCAGTGATAATTAAAAAAAAATTCCAAGAAGTCATTAAAAAAATTTTTTAAATTTAAAAATAAAAAAATCCTTAGAAATTAAAACCTAAAATTGGACAAGCATTTAAGGTTTTACAATATGGTTTCGTGTTTTATGTTTTTTTTTTAGAGATGATATTAGGATACTTGTGTGCTTTCTATCATGATTATAATTGATTGCACATTTCAATATTTTGGGTGTTTACTGGCCCCCAAAAGGACTTGTGACAACTCTTTGGTCAAAATTTGCATAGGCTTAAACGATTTAAAATTTTAAATATTTGACATCGTGTGAGGTATGGACTTGAGAGAGCATGATTTAAGGAAATGCCGATTTAAGGAAATGTCGTTGGTATGGAGTTGACAAATTCCTTTAAACCTAATAGTCTCCCTTGCAAGGGTTTAGATCACGATCACTTGATGACTCTGTTAGGAACTTTCGATAGTAGTTCGTATCTTCGGTTCTCTCTGTCTCTCTCTCTTTGGTCCTCACTCTCTGTTTCTCTATTATACGGTCCGGTTTTTGGTGAAAACTATTGAGCTCCCCCACTTTGATGGTCGGGCCTTGCTCTTTTCTTATGTAAGTATCTGCTTCTCTCCTCTCGTCAGCATGCTCGTCATGCCTCGGAGTCTTTCTATTATGTGTCCTTATTCTTCACGCCAGCTCAGCAATCCTCGTTATGCTTCGGTCATTGCCCGATTTTCATTTTTCGCTCACGGCTGCTCCTTTGGTCATAGTCACCCTTGCTGTGTCACAGACACACGCTGGTCGTGCATGCGAAGAAGGAGGAATACTAGTGAAGTGGGTCGGGCTCTTGTTGCCTTCCATGGGCCTATGGTAAAAATAAATGAAATGTGCTGGTTTCTTTTGAAAAAGGGAAAGATTGGGCCATAAGCAAGAAGGAACTTAAGAGGGGCCAAGAACGTCGAATTTTGCTAATGGGCAATGAAAATGCAAATTTACTCATTATTTATATATTTTTGTTTTGCTTTTTTGTTTTGTTTTGTTTTGTTTTTTTTTTTTATGACAAATGAAATACTTGATAAGCTGCGAGATAGGACTAATACAAGATCATCTTCATCCTTCTTCAATCCCCACCGCGCTGCCTGCTCATCTGACATGGCCATGACTTTGGAGACCACATACTCTCAGAACGGAATAGCCCTAAAGTCCATGTTTCTCGTCTGCTAAGATATAGAATGGCCCAAAATTTTACCTTAGGTAAAAACACATAAAATAACTGTCAAGCTACAATTATGTTCAATGCAAATGACAGGCTTTGAACACGCTACTTCGGCTAAACTTCAATCATATCAGAAGCCCTTCTTGAAAATGAAAAATGCAATGACTAGATGGCTTAAAGAATGTCCACTACACTACCAAGGTCAAATACACACAACAAAGATACTGGATAAATATAACATTATGAATTTGAAGCTTCATCTACTTTGATGTCACCTTTATGATGCAAGCTGTTCTCCCTTCTGTAAGTAGATTTACAACCTTGAAAGATTGTCTGAAGCTTCTTCAAAGCTTTAGCACAAAGCTTGAGAACATCTCGATAAGCATTAGGGTATTTAAGAACTGCTTAGTGGACATGCGATAAAGTTGACTCTATATCAACCACGTTAACTTGCCAAAGTGAATTGAGTATGACATATTTTCTTGTCTTCTGGAGATTTTAGATAAATCTCACTTTTGTTTTTTCCTTCATTCAATTGTTTGAGCTCATCCAGTTTATGAATCAAAGTCACGGCATCAAAAGCTGCCTTCACTTGCAATTTTATCTAGTGCCCCTTATCTCGAATCCATTCCTCTACAAAAGGTAACTTCATATGTCGTCTATCATTCTCAAGTTCTCTAGCAGCTTTTCGCATGTAGGTATAACTAATAGTATGAAGCATGAATTCTCCAAAAGCTGCTTTGGAGAGGCATGTTTCCTCTAAATTTGCCCACTTCACAAACTCTTCTATTTGACATTTGACGAAAGGCCGAAGGCAATCCTTCAAAATATTTATAAGTTTTTCTTCCCTTTCATTTTGTAACGCCTTCTTTTTTTCCTGAATTTTTTGCCAACGGACTACACGATCTTGAGAACCTTCTTCAGCTTCAATCCTTATGGAAGAAGCCAATCCAAGTTGCCCAACATAATCTTGGAACAAGTCACTCCCAAAAAGCATCCCAAACACGGTTGAGGGTTGCAATATGGTGTCTTGAGTGAGTCCTGCCTTTGGAGAAGCCATGTTAGACCCCTCAGCTATGTTTAGGATGCTTTTTGGGAGTGACTTGCTCGAAGGTTATGTTGGGCAACTTGTGTTGGCTTCTTGAGTTACGATTGGAGTTGAAGAAGATTCCCAGGACCCTATAGTCCATTAGCAGAAAGTTTAGGAAATAAAGAGGGCACTAGAAAATGAAAGAGAAGAAAAACTTACAAATATTTTGAAGGATCGCCTTCGGTCTTTGGTCGAAGGTCAAACAGAAGAGTTCATGAAGTGGGCAAATTCAAAAGCAACACGCCTCTCTAAAGCAGCTTTTGGAGAAGCCAGGCTTCATACTATTGGTTATACCCCCAGGTGAAAAGCTGCTGGAGAATTTGGGAATGATAGGCGATATATGAAGTTACCTTTTGTTGTAGAATGGGTTCGAGATAAGGGGCACTAGATAAAATCACAAGTGAAGGCAACTTCTGGTTTTGTGACTTTGATTCATGAACTAGATGAGCTCAAATAGTTGAATGAAGGAGAAAACAAAAATGAGATTTATCTAAAACTCTTGAAGATGAAGCATTTCATGCTCAATTCACTTTGGTGAATTAACTTGGTTGATATAGAGTCAATTTTGTGGCATGTCTGCCTAGTAGCTCTTAAAGACCCTAATGCTTCCAGGGGTGTTCTCAAGCTTCGTGCTCACCGAAAATCCACATTCGTCATTTGCCAAGATATAGAATTGCCCAAAACTCTACCTCAGAACACATTAAATAACTGCCAAGCTACAATTATGTTCGATGCAAATGATAGGCTTTGAACACACTACTTTGGCTAAATTCCAATTATGTCAAAAGCCCTTGCTTGAAAAAGAAAAAAATGCAATGACGATAGGGCTTAAAGAAAGTCCACTATATGAGAGAGGGCAAATACACACAGCAAAGATGCTTGGTAAATAGAACATTATGAACTTTAAGTTTCATCTACTCTGATGTCACCCTCATGTTGCAAGCTATTCTCTCTTTTGTAAGTAGACTTAGATTGTCCCGAGTTTCTTCAAAGCTTTAGCACGAAGCTTGTGAACATCCTTGTGAGCATTAAGGTTTTTAAGAACTACTCGGCGGACATGCGATAAAGTTGACTCTATATCAATCGCGTTAATTCGCCAGAGTGAATTGAGCATGACATCTTTCTTGTCTTCTAGAATTTTTAGACAAATCTCATTTTTGTTTTCTCCTTCATTCAACTGTTTGAGTTCATCCAGTTTATGAATCAAAGTCACGGCACCGAAAGCTGCCTTAACTTGCGATTTTATCTGGTGCCCCTTATCTCGAACCCATTCCGCTACAAAAGGTAACTTCATATATCCTTTGTCATTCTCAAGTTCTCTAGCACCTTTTCGCATGTAAGTATAACTAATAGTATGAAGCATGACTTCTCCAAAAGCTGCTTTGGAGATGCGTGTTTCTTCTGAATTTGCCCACTTCACAAACTCTTCTATTTGACCTTCGACGAAAGGCCGAAGGCGATCCTTCAAAATATTTCTAAGTTTTTCTTCCCTTTCATTTTGTAGCACCTTCTTTTTTTCCTGAACTTTTTGCCAACAGATCACTTCATCTTGAGAATCTTCTCTAGCTTAAATCCTTGTGGAAGAAGCCAACGCATGTTGCCTAACATAATCTTTGAACAAGTCACTCCCAAAAGGCATTCTAAACATGATTGAGGGTTCCAACATGGTGTCTTGAGTAACTCCCGCCTTTCGATGCTTGACATACACCTCTCTAAAGTAGCTTTTGGAGAAGCCAGGCTTCATACTATAGGTTATACCTCCAGGCGAAAAACTGCTAGAGAACTTGGGAATGATAGATGATATATAAAGTTACCTTTTGTAGTAGATTGAGTTCGAGATAAGGGGCTCTAGATAAAATCACAAGTGAAGGCAACTTTCAATGTTGTGACTTTGATTCATAAACTGGATGAGCTCAAACAGTTAAATGAAGGAGAAAACAGAAATGAGATTTATCAAAAAACTCTTGAAGACAAGAAGGATGCCATGCTCAATTAACTTTGGCGAATTAATATGGTTGATATGGAGTCAACTTTATGGCATGTTTGCCAAGTAGTTGTTAAAGACCCTAATGCTTCCAGGGATGTTCTCAAGCTTCATGCTCAGATGAAAGTCCACATTCATCATCTGCTAAGATATAGAATGGCCCAAAACTCTACCTAGGATAAAAAAACAGTAAATAACCACAAAGCTACAATTATGTTTGATGTAGATGACAGGCTTTGAACACACTACTTTGGCTAAATTTTGATAATGTTAGAAGCCCTTGCTTGAAAAAGAAAAAAATGCAACAACCATGGGGCTTAAAGAAAGTCCACTATACGAGAAAGATCAAATACACATAGCAAAGATGCCGGGTACATACAACATTATGAACTTGAAGCTTCGTCTGCTCTGATGTCACCCTCATGTTGCAAGCTGTTTGCTTTTCTATAAGTAGACATAGAACCTTGAAAAATTGTCCCAAGCTTCTTCAAGGCTTTAGCACAAAGCTTGAGAACATCCTTATAAACATTAGGGTCTTTAAGAATTGCTTGGTGGACATGTGATAAAGTTGACTCTATATTAACCATGTTAGGTTGCTAGAGAGAATTGAGCATGACATCCTTCTCGTCTTCTAGAATTTTTAGATAAATGTCATTTTTGTTTTCTCCTTCATTCAATTATTTGAGGTCATCTAGTTTATGAATCAAAGTCATGGCACCGAAAGCTGCCTTCTGTTGCGATTTTTATTAGGTGTCCCTTATCTCGAACCCATTCTGCTACAAAAAGGTAACTTTATATATCGTCTATCATTCTCAAGTTCTCTAGCAGCTTTTCGCATGTAGGTATAATTAATAATATAAATCATGACTTCTCCAAAAGCTGCTTTAAAGATGCGTGTTTCTTTTGAATTTACCCACTTCATAAACTCTTTTGTTTGGCCCTTGATGAAAGACGGAAGACGATCCTTCAAAATATTTATAAGTTTTTATTCCCTTTCATTTTGTAGCGCCTTCTTTCTTTCATGAACTTTTTGCGAATGAACTACACAATCTTGAGAATCTTCTTCAGCTTCAATCCCTACAGAAGAAGCCAATGCAAGTTGCCCAACATAATCTTCGAACAAGTCACTCCCAAAAAGCATCCCAAATACGACTGAGGGGTCTAACACGGTGTCTTGAGTAATTCCTACCTTTCCAACATACACAGCTTTTGGAGAAGCCATGCTTCATACTATTGGTTATACCTCTAGGTGAAAAGCTGCTAGAGAACTTGGGAATGATAGACGATATATGAAGTTACCTTTTGTAGTAGAATGGGTTTGAGATAAGGGGTACTAGATAAAATCACAAGTGAAGACAACTTCCGGTGCTGTGACTTTGATTCATAGATTGGATGAGCTCAAACAGTTGAATGAGGTAGAAAATAGAAATGAGATTTATCTAAAAACTCTTGAAGACAAGATGGATGTCATGTGCAATTCACTCTGGTGAGTTAACGTGGTTGATATAGAGTCAACTTTATCGTATGTCTGCCAAGTAGTTCTTGAAGACCCTAATGCTTCCTGGGATGTTCTCAAGCTTCGTGCTAAAGCTTTGAAGAAGCCTGGGACAATCTTTCAAGGTTCTAAGTCTGGTTAAAGAAGAGAGAACAACTTGCAACATGAGGGTGACGTCAAGGGAAACGTAGCTTCTAGTCATAATGTTTTATTTACCCAGCATCTTTGTTGTATGTATTTGACCTCTCTCGTGTAGTGGACATTCTTTAAGCCCTTTGACCATTGCATTTTTTCTTTTTCAAGCAAGAGCTTCTAACATGATTGAAATTTAGCCTAAGTAGTGTGTTCAAAGACTGTCATTTGCATCGAACATAATTGTAGCTTGGCAGTTATTTGATGTGTTTTCATCTGAGGTAGAGTTTTAGGCCATTCTATAGTTTAGTGGACAAGGAATGCGGGCTTTCAGGCCGTCCCGTTCTGAGAGTATGCGGTCTCCAAAGTCAAGGCCATGCTAGACGACCATGCAGCCTAGTGAGGATTGAAGAAGGAAGAAGATGATCTTGTATTAGCATAGAAGAGACATAATGTAAGCTTTTGCAACTGCATGGTTGCTTGCTTGATGCTTGGTTAACTCTCTTTCTTTTTTGGATTTCGGCCTTAGTTCTATGTTGCAACTTATAAAGTAATTCATTAGTCATTATATATATGAGTAAATTCGCACTTACATTACCTGTCAACAAAATTCGGGGTGTCACATAATCTTTGGAAGAAACTCTTCTACTTCTCTTCCAAAAAGGGACAGTTATTAACATCCAAACTTTTCTCGGTGTTTTTTTTTTTTTATAATAAATATCCATTTACTTTTTGTAGCCATGTGGCCATTTTTTCCCAACCAGCCCTGGCTTCTCTATTAGTACTTGATTGGTTTGTTCTCAGTCACGAGCAAGATTTGATGATGGAGGGTGTATTCACGTAATTGATGTGATAGCCAAATCAATGCTACACAGGTTTTCTCCACTTTGGAGTAATTCATTTCGGAAATGGTGAACTTCTTGTTGAGATAACATATTGCGCATTCTCTTTGATCACTTGGCCTTTTTTGGGCAAGCATGGCTCCCCGTGACTCCTCATGGATGGCCAAGTAAAGGACTAGTGGTATCCTCAGGACTAGTGGTACCGGCATTGGTGGGTGCAAAAGATTTTGCTTTATCTCTTCAAAGGCTTTTTGGCATTCAGTGTCCTACTCAATCTTAACATTTTTCTTTAGAAGTTTGAAAACGATTTGGCTGTCTCTGGTAATTGAGAAATAAATCTTGCGAGATAGATTTATACGCCCAAAAGGCTCTGAACTTCCTTGACAGTGGAAGGAGCTTTGAGGTCATTGATAGCCTCAACTTTTGATGAGTCGATTTCAATGTCCCACTATTGACCATGAAACCTAACAACTTCTTAGACTTTGCCCCAAATACACACATTTTGTGGGTTAAGTCTCAACTTAAATTTTCTTAGTTGGTCAAATAACTTCTTTAAAATGCGAACATAGTCTTCCTCACGCCTTGATTTGGCGATGATGTCATCAATGTATACCCTTATTTCCTCTTGCATCATGTCATAGAACAATGTGACCATCGCTCTCTGATATGTGGCTCCTGCATCTTTTAGACCAAATGGCATCACCTTGTAGCAAAGAGTCCCTCATGGTGCAATGAAGGATGTTTTGCTTTTATCCTCTCTTTTCATCAGAATCTGATTATATCTAGAAAATCCATCCATGAAGGAGAATAATTCAAATCCTACGGTGCTGTCGACCAAAATGTCAATGTGAGGTAATGAAAAATCATCATTCGGGCTTGCTTAGTTCAGGTCTCGGTAGTCTATGCAAACTCTGACCCATCCGTCCTTCTTCATGACCGATACACTATTAGCAATCCAGTCAGGATAGTGGGACACTTCAATAAAATCCACTTTTAACAACTTCATGACTTCCTGTGCTTGGCATTGGTGTCGGCAATGAACTTGGTGACCAAGACGTTTCGGAGGGAGTGGCTCGGCAGGAGCAATTTGAATTGGGCATGCTGGGATCTTTACTACGCTGTCCTTTGTGTTCTTGATTTCCTAAGTTACATTCTCTGGGCCAAGAAGTTTTGAGATCTTTGGATCTTTCTGTTGCTGCTTGTCGCGACCTCCCTGAAGCGGGTGAACTACCTAGGGTTTGGCTGATGGATTACTAAACCCAAATTTAGCTTAAGTTCTTCTAAGCCTATTCCAATTTGCGGCTTAGGTTCAATTTCTTAACATGCAAATGATTTTTCGATTAAAATTACCACTAATATATTTTTAGTGGGTCGATTAGAAATCAAGTAAAGTAATAGAAGAATTATTTCACTTCTATAAACTAGAGATTAAATGAGTTCGGAGACTTGGTTACGTTAGATTTCTTTAATACCCTTCAATACATTTTCTCTTTCATTTTAAAAAAAATGTTTTGTAGGCAACTTGTATTGATTTTAAATTGCTCTTAACATGTAAGGTGACCATATGGGTGCGCAATCATTATTTAACACTCAATAAAGCAAAGCAGTAAATAAATTGCGAGCATTAGAAGGGAGTACTTACCTCATAAAAACCAAAGCATCTGCAATGTTAGTTAGAAAATCACATCAACAGCTTATTTATTATTTCTAATTAACACGCAATCACTTAATCTTTTTACTTTTTACTTTTTATTTTTTATTTTCACTTGTTTAAATAAAACCTAATTTACGTGCAATGCAATGCAATGACGTACACAAATGCCTACTAAAATGATATACAACATGCAACCTAATATGCGAATTATATGTCACGCAACATTTATTAGATAACCTAATCTAATGATGGGCAAAAATTGATGCAACTAATCTAACATGTCACGCTTTAATTTAAATGATTCCTAAACATGCAATTTCTAAACAATAGGTGAACTAACTCTACATGACGGGCACATGATATTTTTGGTATTTTTATTAAAATTCGTTACTAAAAATAAATTAAAATAGAGATAAACCTAAAGTAAGATATTATCTAATTTAAGTTAGGAAATGGACTCACCTAAATCCTATCTTATCTTGAATACTTATCTCAACATGTCATTCTATTTAAAATTGGTATCTAGCCTAGATATTATCTAAACACGCATTTAATTTAAAATGGAAAAATATCCACTTAGTCCTATCATGCAATCTAAATGATATGATATACCTTGCAATCTTTTTCGTTTTTTCGTTTTTAATTTATTAAAGCTAACAATTCTATCTAAAATTTCAAAATCATTAAAGATATCAATCAATATTCAAATAAAAGATTACGATATCTAGAAAAATAATCCGTTATCTCGCGTCTTAGATTAATAGATATCATAATCTTGATAAAGCACTTACTCAAAATCAAACATAATAAAAAAATGATCCGTTATCTAACGGCTCAAATTATAGATTATCGTAATATTAGACAACGTAATTATCCAATAATAAGTTGAAATAATTAAAAAAATGATCAAATATCTTTAAGGATCAAATTAGTAATGAAATCAACTTTATCAATAAGCTCTAAAACATTCGATCCGAATCAAGGAATGAAATATTCCAACTGAATTGGATAAAGATTGTTACCTAATTCGAACACGCCTGATCCGGATCGGAATCAGGTCACGGCTTGTGGTGAGGCTTGGCAAATTACGAACGGCGGTGCTCACGATGGGGAGTTCATCGGCTCGGACTAGCGTTGAGAAGGTCTTGGCTTAATGCTGACGTGTACAGCTAGCAAGGAAGCTCGTGCTGGTACTTGGTAAGGGCTCTTCGCGGCAATGAAGCTTGGACTGGGTGGGGTCGAGCTAGCTACTGGTAGTACTCGCTGGACAGGAAGCAGCGGACAAGGAGAACTCATGCAGGACGCAGCTACTGCCGTTGTCGAGCGCGAAGCGGCGACGGTTCACAGGATGGTTCGTCGTTGAAGGTTCGTAACGAGGACCGTCGTGGGAGGGAGTTGGAGGAAGTGCTGACAATGATCGGCGGGGGCAAACAGTGCAACAACCTCGTTGTCGGACGGATCACAGACTGCAATTCATCTCGGCTGAATTCGCGGTGCAAGGGGGCCATGACGTCAACGCTTCCGGCGTTGACCACTCACTGAAAAATCGGGAAACAACCTGCATTAGCAGAAACGCGGGTCATGGGGCCGAGAGGAAGCAGCAGCGCAGGGTTCGATCAGACTAGCTGCGGCACGTTAGAGGATGACGGGGCTTGAGTGGGAATGGCGAGCCCCGTGGTCAGCAGCAAGAATCGGTGACCAAGCAACCGCCTCGTAGAGTCAGGGATCCCCTCAGTGTTGCAAGCCAGGGATGAAGGAGGCTGTGATTCAAGAGATTATAGAGATTGCCAAATAGACGCTGAACAGAGGTTTTATAGTAATTGAAACAGATATTTGTTGCTGTAAGCAGATATCAGAGATTGCATTTGTCGAGCATTTGTTCGTGTTTTTCTATTGTATAAGCGACAAAATAAACAATGAACTTGTGTGGGTGGGTCTTTCTCGGCCAGGAAGTGTAGGTGGGTTCGTTGAGTCATGTGCAGGATAGATGAGGAAACTCAGATGCCATCTACGACTTAAAGATTTTGGAATTAAACTCCTAGAAAATGATCTTTCTTTCTATGTTATATTTTTTTAAACAAATGTTGTGTAGAATATGATTGACTCAAGTCGGCTCCTAGTTATTTGTGAACAACTTAAATTTATGTCTTGGGAAGTGAATTGTGTAAAAAATAGTCGTCTACAACCTTTATTTAACATCTCATGTTCCATGTGAATGGATTGATGTTTCCAAAAGTTGCCACCGGAGAAATCGTCTTGGAGGTTGGCCAACATGGAATGGCCGAGTCTTTACATATGTATTTGTAACGGTAGGAAATTTGAGTATGACAAAGGGCTCTACTGAGGGAGATGCCTCTAATGGTGTGGCACATTTGGAAAAAAACTTTGTGCGTAAAATTTGTCTTGTCACCGAAATAATTAGGATAAATGTATTAAAAGTTCTAAAATTTATCACGAAAATGTAATTGGATCCTAAAACATTTAAAAAGTGCAACCAAATCTTAAAGATATATAAATTTAGTGCAGTTAAGTCTATCTATTAACTGTATCCAATTTCGTTAAAGGGGCTTTACTTTTTTAATACACGTGGCACCCATCAAGCGTTACATCAAGAAAGAAAACTTGAATTTTTTAAAAAGATAAAAGATAAAACTTAAAAAAAAAAGGGAAGAAGATGTTAAAAGAAAAAAATGATTTTTTTAAAATCTAAAAATAAAAATTAAGGAAAATAGCAAGACATTGCCCATTGCCGACCTAGGTCAATCAAGCTCAAGTAGCCATTGTTGTGAGCCCCTAGGGAACTCAACCACCGTCAAAATCCACTATAAAAAATCATGCTTGTAATTGTTTACACCAAAAAAATGATCAATTTTTGGTTATTATCGATAAGTGATGCACTTAGTTAATAAGAGTAAAGTTTGGTCATTTATGAATATAATTATTGACTACTTGAAGAATTGACAGTTGGAAGGAATTGACAGAAAGTTGAGCGACAATCTCGGATGCAACTATCAAAGAAGTAACCGTTAACGTAATGAAAAAAAAGCGACCGTCAATGTAGTGCAGTCAAAGAAATTGTTAATGTAGCTTAGTTGAAGAAACCATTGATATAACTGTTTGTAATCTTTGTTGATAACTATTGATTGTAGACTTTAAATAAGCACGTTGTATTCTTCAGAGGCCTCCCGGCACAAATCAAACAAATCAACTATCTTTCAATTATCTTTACTTTTCTACACTGTACTTTATTTCTAGACTCACGTAGTCAATTAAATTCTAACATGTTTCTTAGTTGTAGTTTTCAAACTCAAGTCTTGATTAAATTCTAGCATTTATATTTATTCTGGGTGATCCATTGTTGATTAAATTCGGCATATCATGTTTTCATGCTCAAGCTTTGTCATTGATTAAATTCCGGCACATTTTGGTTACATTCGATTTCATCATAAAGTACATATATTTCAAGCTTTGTTGTTGATGAAATTCTAGCACAGTTTGTGTTTGTATAGTCTGTCTGAATTCAAGTTGGTATCCTTATCTACTCGGATATTTTTTATTCGGAATTGCCACAGAATTTGTTTTCTTCAATTAAAAAAAATAAAAATCAAAGAATGACTTTGGGTGAAAGATATTTCATTGAAATTAGCAATTTCGGCGAAACAGTAACAGAGTTCTATCAAGAACTCAAAAGTATTGATTTCCATCCATTCGTCAATGCAAAACTGCAATTCTTCTTTCTCTCTGATTCTTCTTGTTCCATTGTCAAGCGCCTTTTTTTTTTTTTGCTCAACAGGAAAAAGGTAATTTCTCCGATAATTTGCAATTCCCCTAAGCTTTTTGTCTTTTTCTTTTGATTTCTCATGAATTCATACACCTACATTTCACTTTTCGCTGCACATTTCTTTCTGTTTTCCACTATCTTTTTCAAAATTATTTAGTTAGGAAATGACTTATTCGTATCCCTTAATTTGTGGGACTATAACTGTGTTTTTCAGATATGTTTTTTCCTAATTGGTACTTAAAGTAGTCCTATAAATAGCTTTGTAATTGTGGTACAAAAAGGATATAGAATTATCACAATTCTTTTCTCTAAATTCTTCGTGGTATCAGAGCTTTAAGCTCATTTTTCTGGGATAAAGTTGCATTGCAGCCATTATTGCTTCCGTTTTGCTCTTAGTTTTGCTCTTCCTTTCTGAGTACTTTCCCTGTGCTTGGAAATATCCATGTCTAGGACAAAAATTCAAGACTCAGATACTTTGGGTCAAATTGAGGAGGCCAACACCAACCACATGACTGGAGATCTACAAAATGTGAGGGCAACTCATTGGTTGAATGAAAAGAATTATCTTAAATGGTCACAGTTCGACAAGACCTACCTGAACGATAAAGGAAGATTCAACCATCTTCTCGGAACAAGTCCACTACTAGGAGATCCCACGTTCAACGCATGAGATGAAGCAAATTCAATAGTCATGTCATGGCTACATGATTCAATCGATCTAACCATAAGTGATACATGTATGTTTCTAAAGACTGCGAAGGAGATTTGAGTTTCCATTCGTAGGACTTATTCAATGGCTCGAGATGCAGCACAAGTGTATGATATCAAGGTAAAGACAAGTGCAACAAAATAAGGGAGCAAAACTGTGACGGAATATGTTAATTCCCTTTAAAATCTATGGCAATAACTCGATAATTAATGAGTATTTGAGATGAAGTACGTGGATGCTGCTGCAACTCTAAAGACCTTCATTGAAAAGGATCGAGTATATAATTTCCTAGTAGGTCCTAATTCTGCGTTTGATCAAGTTAGAATTCAAATACTTGGAAATGAAGAAATCCCTTCTTTGGAAAAGACAACCTCTCTAATCTGGGGAGAAGAAAGTTGAACGAGAATAATGCTAGAGCCTCAAGCTGTGGAAGGCTCAGCATTAATAACTCATAACGAATTAACACAAGAAAGTGGAAAGATGGATGCTTGCCTACATGGAGAATAATCGATAAAGTATGTGGTGTACCTACTGTAAGAAGCCAAGGCATAGAAAGGAGCGTTGCTGGAAGCTGAATGGCAAACCAACAACCTCAAGCGAAGAATTGGGAGACAGAAGAGGATTGCCAAGGCCCAGGCTCATCTTATTGAACAAACCAGTTAGCAAATCAGTTATAGTGAAGGATATGAGAAATAATTCTTCAACAATGAAGAAATAGAAAGAATTAGAGGCCTTTTTGGGTCTCTTGAAAAACCCTTTGGTGCATGTTCCTTGGCACTCTCAGGTAAGCCTCCATTCTCTTTTAGTTTAATGCCTCAAAAACATTTTTGAGTGAAGCTTGGATAATAGACTTAGGTGCTATTAATCACATGACTCACATTTCACATTTTTCTAGTACCTATACCCATGTCAAAGCAGTTGAAAAATACTGGTTGCAAACGGTTCCTTGGGCACCGTTGCAGAAATTGGTGATATCCAAATGAGACCCATTCTCACTCTCGAAGGTGTCCTCCATGTGTCGAAACTATTAGCCAATCTTATCTTCATACAAGTGCTCACCAAGACCTCAATTATTATGCAATTTTTTTACCTATCTATTGTGTTTTTTAGGAATAGGAGTCGAAGAGTAAAATTGGACTTGCTAAGGAAAAGAATGGGTTGTACTAACTTGAGATGCTGAGAATTTCAAAGAAAATCATGAATAATTCATCCTTGTCATTTCTTGGTACTTCAAAGAAGGATGTTGTTTGGTTTTATCATTTTTGTTTGGGTCATCCATTTTTTTGTGTCTTAAATATCATGTTTCTGTCTTTGTTTAGGGGATTATGTACGAGTTAATTTCAGTGTGATACTTGTGAATTTTCTAAGCACACTTGTGTATCTTTTCCTATTAACAACAAAAGAAGTTCTTATCCTTTGATTTCATTCATAGTGACATTTGAGGACCTTCCACAATTCCAAATATCTAGGGGGCTTGATGGTTTGTTTCTCTAATCAATGATTGCACTATAGTCACATGGATATTCTTACTTAAACACAAATATGATGTAAGTTAGTATTGTTCCTAATTTCCATTTCAAGGTTCAAAATCAAGTTGGAGTTAAAATTAAAGCTTTACATTAGATAAAACTAGAGACTAATTTAATCAAAATTTGTCAACCTATTTCCGAAAAGAAGGGGTCATTCATAAGTCATCTTGTGTAAACACATCACAACAAAATGGGGTTGCTAAAAAGAAAAATGGTCATTTGCTTAACATCTCTAATTTGAGTTCCCACCCCTTGACTTACCTTTTGATAATCTTCTAATTCGAGCTCTCATGTCACGCCCCAAACCTCGAGCGCTTGCCCATCCCTCGGTGGTCGATAAAATTTTGACGTCCCAGGACGTGTCGATGACCCATTCATTTTATTGCACATGCGGAAGCGAATTAAACACGCCTGACAACAAACAACATGGGATAGGAAAGCAGGATAATCACATCAAACCAAACACCTTTATACACAACTTGAGTTTATAAACAAAGGTCTACAAAAGATCGGCTTTCAAAAAGGAACGATCCTACGACCTACTAGTTAGACACGTTCACCGATCCTTTGGACTCCACTGGCTCCGGGGGCACCGGGTCCTCTACAGCTCCATTTGGAGGGTCAACTGCACCCTCGCCAAAAGCGGCGTCGACAACCACCGCGGGGATCTCAAAACCCTGGAGGGGACCCACCCTGTATCCATTAAGTCTATGGCGGAACCACGCCCTGAATTGATGAGGTATCCTCTTGGGTAGGCTCTCGTCGACCAAGACTGTGGTCATGATCAACTCATAGATCCAATGACTACCAGGGATCCGAACATCTATCCCCCGTTCAGTAATAGCCCGCGCCTGTCCAAAACGTTTCGAAGGAACTGCTATCTAAGGACCTGAAAATATTGAGCCCACGACGGGGTGGGACAATGTCTCAGTAAGTTCACCCCTTAAACTTCGATTATGAAGGAAATACGCCTAAGATCGTCATAACCACACAACCACACAATCATAAAGACTTACATCGTCTCAGATCCTTCCTGCATATCAGCACAGTTCATATCACAGACATAAACAGTATTCATGCTCAAACAATTGGAACACCAATACTTTCATCTCCATAAATACAAGGGGTCCCGATTATAGGGCTAAATCGTTATGACACGTTCTATTCCATGCCACACAATTTTGTTCTATAATTTGGCGTGTCAATTTCACTTAGCATGCATTCTAATTGTCAATCACGGTTACACACGGGCACGACCTACTTGCAATTCGGCGGTCTACTGGCGTAGCCAGGCATCGTCTCGCCCCACCGAGTACAGCAACGTCACTACGTTGACGGCATTCCATAAATGAGCATCGGTCTAGCCTCTACTGCGTCCGGCATCCATTGGTAAGGCATCCCATATAGGGGCACGTCCAGCTCAACAGCTTGGGACGGGTTCTCTTAACCAACACACAACCATTCAATCTCGGCCCAGGACACCGTGCATCGCACTCAAATGCCTCAAATAAAATAGTGATCCTGGCTTATTTCATTCGTATTAAAAATACACGATAAAATAATCGTGTGTGGGTACAAGATCAATTTACACCAGACAAACTGATACCCTTCCTTTTAAAATCCCACTATTTAATATAGTCCTTAAAACCATTTTTGGCATCAAAACCCGACACCCAGTAATATATAAATAATTACCAAAATTTCTAAATTTTGGAATAAATAACCAAAATTACAATCATCACTCAATTTGTGCAATTTAACACTTAATTACAGAAACTAAGCACACCATTGCAATCACCATGAAATTCCGGTCACCGGCTATCCCAAAGATAAATTTTGAAAAAAATTAATTAAATAAATAAATACCAAAATTAATTAAATAATTCAATTTAAATGCAATAAATAGCAACTTAGGTCGGAAATGCTTAATTAACTGCCCAAATGGGCCTAGAAAATTTTCGAACCTATCTAGATAAATAGTACAGCTTATCTAGCCCTTAATTTATCTAATCTAACCACCTAACATGCATAATTGAATAATTAAATCACTAATCTAATCTAACTAACTACCTAAACCTTAATTAACCCAAACTAATCATCCCTTAAGCATCATTAACTCCATAAGCAGAGTTTAGCAAGTAAACTCACCGGTTTAACGTTTCGATGAGTTCACGGCGACGGCGACGCGAAGGCGGGCGATAAACAACCCTGTGGTGACACCAACCAAGGCCCAAAAGGGCTCGGAAAAGCCACACGAAGTTTCAACTGGGCTGAGCTCTTCGGCTTCCGCTCCTTGGACCGAGGGATTGCTTGAGCGGCTGAAACAACACAAGATGGACGGGACTGGGCGCGAACAGGCATGGGACGAGTGTGCGGGACGCGCGGAGCAGCGCGCAAGCGGGGGCGGTAGTGACAGGCTTGGGCGGCGGGCAGAGGAGCTTCGGCGGACGTGCGACGGGCAGGGGTTGCTCTGCTCGATTTCTCTGGTTTTTGGAGCTCAAATTCTGATCAACAATGGATAAAATGAGGCTGGTTGAGGGAGAAGAAGATTGTAGAAACTTTGGGGGGTCCCCTTTGACCACAAATATCCCTTTTCTACTCATTGCAAAGCCCCACCAGTTGCTGTCTTCCATCCTTAGCCATTTGCAGCACCCAAGCTTCGTCAACACACTTCCCAAATGGTCCAAAATGTTGAGTCCCCCATGGCCTACGAATTTTGTACAATTTCCATCCAATTTGCTTTAATTCCTCTTTAATTGAACTCAATTCGGTCCCCATAAATTCAACCAAGATGCCATCATCCCTCTTAGGATTTTTCCTTGTCAATTGAACCAACTTGAATCCTAAAAACAAGACAAAAAACGATCCTCTGATTTTCCCGGTCAAAAACGGCCCTACTTTAAATTTTCACCAAAAATCTTGGTTTGCAGAAAAATCTTCCAGAGGCTAGTCGACAGTCCTAAAATGAATTGTGACATGACAGAACTTTCAATTTCTGAAATTGGGTTCAAATTCTCGGTTAATTTCAATCTGGTGCGATTTTAGCGTGATCTAACCTACCAGGTAACTTTTAGGAATTTTTAGTGTAATTGACCTGTGGTCGATTATTTTCGAGCCACATTGTACATCTTCGACACATTGACGACTTTCGATTGTCATGAAAATCTCGAGATTTCAAATACAGGCACAGGGTACAGAAATGACAGAAAAATCGGTCTAGTGTCGTTCGACAGAAATTTTGCAATTAGGTGGAATCACCCACACACTAATCACATGCCTCTATTGAATCGACCTATCTTCGGTCTCTGATCGATTTTGACGGTGCCGTAATGGCCCTTGCAGATTAGCACGGTCGAGCAGTCGATTCCTGGTCGAATTCTCAAGTCTATTGTGTTTAGATTCCTTAACGGCTTCACCTGATAGACTAGTTATCCCATGAGTGGCCAACTCAGAGAAAAGAACTATAGGCACGTTGATGAAAAGCCCTACTTATTCAATTGAAAACAGAACCTAAAATTCAGGATGTCATATCTCACCTCTAATCAACCATTCCTTGATCAATCAGCTCCTAACCAATCAGTTTCCGATGCATTAGTTCATGCTACTTCAATCCCGAACTCACTGTCTACATCTGAGTCTATTCTGGAACAAATATCCACTCCTGTATCTACATGACTTTGAGGTTTCCTCAAGTGTACTAAAAAAAAGGCAGCTGTTCTAGACTAAACACAGGTATAAGATTCCCATCCGAGTTTTGCAAATAAATTTTTGGTAAGTTCCGACTCTCCTTTGCATACAAAGTCTATTGATATACTAGAAAATGACTTTCACATTCCTATTTGTGTTAGAAAAGGTACTAGAGAGTGCACAAAGCGACCTTTATATCGACTATCTTATTATGTGTCACTTGAACGCTTATCACCACCTCACATAAATTTCATTGTGAGACTAAACACCATTTGTATTCCGAATGCTTTATCTACGGCATTGTCTAAAGTAGAATGGATGAATGCAATTAGAGAAGAAATAAATACACTAGAAAAAACCAAACTTGGGAGATTGTCGAAAAATCCAAGCGAAAGAATCTTGCGGGCTGCAAATGGGTTTTTACCTTGAAATACAAAGTTGATGGTTCTCTTGAGAGGTATAAAGCAAGATTGGTGGCAAACGGTTACACTAGACTTATGGAGTAGATTGTTAGGAGACATTTGCTTCGGCGGCAACGATGAACATTGTAAGAATTTTACTTTATGTGGCGGCTCATTTTAATTGGCAACTTCAATAGTTTGATGTGACATGCAGACCTAGAAAAGGAAATCTACATGAGTATTGCACTGGATTTTGAAGGAGAAAGGACAACAAACAAAGCATGTAGATTACAAAAAGCACTATATGGGCTCAAGCAATTGCCTAATGCCTGATTTGGGAAATTTCCAGAGTAATGAAAGCTTCGAGTTACAAACGAAGCCAAGGCAATCATACCCTTCATTAAGCATTTGGCAACGGGGAGAGTGATGGCATAGTATATGTTGATGATATAATTGTCACATGTGACAATGATAAGGAGAAACATGAACTAATATAGTGTTTGATTAGAGAGTTCAAGATAAAGGAGCTAGAAAGACTTAAATACTTGGCAATGAAGTTTCTTTCTCTAGACAAGGAATTTTTGTCTCACAACAAAAGTATGTGACCAATATTTTGAAGGAAACCAGAAAACTTGGTTGTAAACTAGTAGTTACACCTATCGAGCCAAATAAAAAACTTGGGGAGGCAAAGGAAGAACCTATTGTAGTTCAAGAAATGTATAAAAAATCTAGCTCATACTAGACCTGACATTGCCTATTTAGCGAGTGTGATTAGTCAGTTTATGCATGACCCAAGAGAATCACACTTACAAGTCGTCAATAGAGTGCTACATTACTTAAAAGGAAATCCCGAAAAAAGGAATCCTAATAAGAAGAAATCAAAAACTGGTGCTACAAGCTTGCACTGATGTTGACTATGTAGGATATATGGTGGACAAAAGGTCAACATCTGGTTATTGCACATTTCTTGGTGGAAATTTAGTGAATTGAAGGAGTAAAAAACAAAATGTAGTTGCAAGATCTAGTGTTAAATCAGAATTTCGAGTAATGGCCCAAGGAATATGTGAGCTAATAAGGATCAAAATCATCCTAGAAAATTGAAAATCAAGTGGGAGAGTCCTATGAAGCTGTATCGTGACAATAAATCAACAATTAACATTGCTCATAACTCCGTACAACATAATAGGACGAAACATATTGCAATTGACAAACATTTCATCAAAGAAAAGATAGAAGAGGGGTTGATCTACATGTTTCACATACCTTCTGGAAATCAACTAGTAGATGTGCTAACCAAAGGACTTAATGGTGGGATCTTTTACGAAATAATTTCCAAGCCGGAAATGGAAGGCATCCATTCCTCAGGTTGAGGGGGAGTGTTGAATTATCTAGATTTCTAGAACTTGATTATCAGGAATATTCGATCATGATTTTTAGGTACTGATTATTAGGAAATAGCTGTAAATAATTAGTTAGGAAATGACTTATTAGTATCCTTTAATTTTGTGGGAACATAGCCATATTTTTAAATATGCTTTTTCCTAGTTGGTATTTAGAGTAGTCCTATAAATAAATTTGTAATTGTGGTACAAAAATGTATAGAATTATCACAGTTCTTTTCTTTAAATTATTCATTGTGGCCTCCACCTTTGCCTTTACTAGAACCAAATCGAACCCCATCAGAACCCGAGTGACTGCCATTACTAATTTTAGCAACATGGGCAGAACTCTCGACCAAATCTCCCCATTTCTTGGAATCCAAAGTCATCACACGACAACGAGTTTCCTCCAATTAAACGATAGCACGAATAGTGACAAATTTGGAAAGAGTAGAACTCATCAGAATCTGCCTCTTAAGGTCTTCATATTCAGGCCTAAGGGTGCGTTTGGTTCAGCATTCCCAAGGGGCTTTCAGCCTCCAAAGCCCCTTGGGGAAATGCTGAACCGTTTAGCAACCATTTTGAAGTAGCTTTTAAGTGAAAGTTAGCATTGAGAAGGCTGAAAGCCCAATGCCAGTAGGGACTAGTTTTGAGCTTTCAGCATTTGGCTAAATGCTGAAACTTATTTTTTTCTTCCAAAATTATCCTCACTCATTTTTCAAATTTCTGATTTTGTCCTCGTTATTATTTTTTTAAATGCCAAAATAATGCTAAAAAAATCAAATACATATAAATGCTAAAAAAAGTAAAATATATTTTAGTCTTTTTAAAAAATTATTTATATATTTGATTTTTTAAATTATATATATGTATTTGATTTTTTTTAACATTATTGTTAAGTTTTATATTTAAAAAGGTGCATACATTATTTTTTCAATTTTAAACAAATAAAAATTAAAAAATTTCGACGAAGGATTTCGTCTTTTAAAAAAAATTATATATATGTATTTGATTTTTTTTAGCATTATTGTCAAAATTTATATTTGAAAAGTTGCATACATAATTTTTTTTTTCAATTTTAAGCAAATAAAAATTAAAAAATCCTGATAAAATATTTGGTCTTGTTTTTTAAAATTAAATAAGTATTTGATTTTTTTAGTATTATTGTCAAAATTTATATTTAAAAAATTACATACATTATTTTTTTTTCAATTTTAAACAAATAAGATTAAAAAAAACTAATATTAATCACTGAAAAGGCTTTCAAATGTGTTTTCTACTAAACGGCATTTCTCTTAAAATTGCTTCTCAAAGTATAAATTACCAAATGGTATTTACATTTGTCTAAAGTCCTTTGTGCTAAATTGCTTTGCATTTTTCTAATGGGCTTTCAAAATGCTGAACCAAACGTACCCTAAGACTGATCAGGAATTGGAAAATCTTGTAAAGAATTCCACAGGGACTTGGCAGTCTCTGAATAAGCATATGTCTCCTAAATTCCATTGAATTAAACAACCAAGACATAACCATGTCGTCATCCACCTGTCATTCAATGAATTTTGCATCTATAGATGCAAGTGCTTTGATAAGACCATTCACATGACCCAATTTTTGATCAACCCCCAAGAGTTATAGAGACAGCTCTAGACAAAGACAAATAATTACGCTCATTTAACGTAATTGTTGTAAGTTTATTAGACATCTCGGAGACAAATTTACTGTTATCAGCCATGGTGCTAGATTGAAAAAGAGCACAAAGTTCAGCA
This sequence comes from Eucalyptus guilfoylei, assembly GCA_016097605.1. Lineage (NCBI taxonomy): Eukaryota > Viridiplantae > Streptophyta > Magnoliopsida > Myrtales > Myrtaceae > Eucalyptus > Eucalyptus guilfoylei. The sequence continues at coordinate 32,512,291 of CM027864.1, forward strand.
AAATTATCTAGGATCAATTGAGTCCAATGACAAAACGTACTTTACGTAAACCTAAAAAACCACCGGAAAAATAGATCTGCAAATATCAAAACACATCATAAGGGACAGGACCACCAAGATACATTGGTCCAAAGAATAGGATTGTAGGAATAATTCTCAACGAGTTGTTGGTAGTGCACTACTGCGACAACAATAAAGAAATTAGATTCTCAATCACCAACAAACAAATGGAGGCATTGACAATAGAGCCGACCTTAGGATCATATTCCGCTCTGATACCATATTTTAATGATGATCATGTATTAAAAAGAGATAAAAGAAGAGAACAACGACACTCAATAGTTCATGTGGTTCAGGCGATGAAGAGTATAATTCCTTGGAAGATTACATCCATGGTGGCATATCCCCAATGGTTTATAGTCATTGATATGGTAACTACAATTATTGCACAACTTGTCCTAATCCCAGCCAGATTTCCTACTATATTGGGATTAGGGTGATCTGGCATATTTATCATTCCAACATAATGACACCAAGAATGTTGCCGATGTACAAATTTAGTGTAGAAGTTGGCTGACAAGTCATGCTCAATGTCCGGTTACTCCAATGTTAGAGGCTAGACCAAAGACACATTCCTTGATCTCGAATTTCCCCTTATGGCATCCTAGAAAGAATTGGTTTGCCAGAGTCCCAAGGATGATGCATTGGACAGCAAGGCCATCGATGGTCGCAATGTTCTCTTAGCTTGTCAAAAGCAAAAGCATACAAATGAACGACAAAGCGACGTTCTCCCCGTCAGCTTAATTTCAGCCCTCAACCGATGGTTGGGGAGATGGAATTCGTGGCAGGGACCTTGCCATGGTGTAAGGCAAGGAGATGTTCAAATCAATTTAGCAGTATATGTTGGAGTGGATTTTGCTGGAGAAGGCTGAGGATCTTCTTGCCAAAATGTCGACGGTAGAGGGATTCCGGGATGCCTCCTATGGTGATTGCAATTTTAATTATACTTGCCTCTTTTTTTTTTTTTTAATTTCTTTTCTTTAATTGCAGCCTTTTGTAATTATTTTTCATTTTTTATTGTATCCTTGTTTTCTTTTTTTTTCTTTTCTTTTTAAATACTTAATTTTTTTCTTCTGATTTGGTACTTGGTGGCACCATATCAGCTCTATGTGTCTTAAGAAAATAATAAAAAAAGATCATGTTAGCATTTTCCATTATCTAAATTGGATGGAGTTAACAAAAAGACTTAATTATATCAATTTAACAAATTTTATGATTTGATTGCATTTTTGAAAGTTCTAAGACTTTTTGTGCACTTATCCCCAAAATAATTCTTTTGGTGACATAGTTCATGCAACGTAAACGAGGTGGATTTGAGATGACCTACCTTGATAACTCTCCATCCTCCATTATCAGCCATGCCCATTGTAAAATATATTAATATAAAAGTTTAAATTAATAGTTGAAGAGAAATAACACGAATATAAAGAACATTTATGACCCATTATCAAGCGATGTGGGATAATCAACCACCCGTCTCACGTGATATCACTGGTTCTATAAATAAATGCATTATTTAATATTTAAATATTCTATCACTCCCTTTTATGTTTAGTCTGGTCTTTTTGCCTTAGACATATTTAATTAGAAAGGCAATTAGAGCCTAGAAGAATTTAAACTTAAAATCTCCTGTCCAAAAGCTTAAGTTGATGAGTGGAAGGAGACCACATGAATGTAAACAACATTTAAAACCTGTTGATAAGTGATGTAGGATAATACTTCAACACCTATCGCGGGTTTTGACATAAATTCCCAAACTTGACTTACAAAAATAGTTAGGTTTTTGCTACATACTTGAAACGTGAAGTTAATATTCATGACTATTGTTATTGCGAAACTCAAAAACTTAAAGGATTATAATTAGATAAGTATTGTTGGTGTATGTAAGATAACATGAATAATCATATTTGTTTTTAATTTTATTAAGAAACCTAAACTTTTTAAAATCCAAAACCATTCTATTTTTGGCTAGATCTATTTTTTTTGCTCCTGAGAACATGTTTGGAATAGATATCTATTTCATAACATAACTTCATTTTTCTATTTGTGAAACAAAATTTTAAGTCCGGAAATAGGTTTGGAGTAGAAATGAGATGTAAATATTTTATACTTTTTTTTTATTTCTAGAACAAAAATGAGAAATAAAAACTCTTTTCATTGCTCGCACTCACTATTAACTGGCCGCTTACCCTTCACTACCCGTCATCTGCCAACCACCACCAACTGTCATCCGGGAGGGAGAAATTTTGTGTCGTTATCAAATACATATTTTTGCTTAGAAATTAGTTCAGGGAATAAAAATAGAAAAATATATTTTTAGTTAGAAATTGTGTCCATAAATAGAATGTTTATTATTTGTGTCCATAATGGGTAAATGGATTGGGAACCTGATCAAGCGTGAATCTCTTCCATCCCTCAATAGAAAGTGGACCGTGGATTTAAACTATAAATCTCTAGAAATAAACACACTCATGAAGGTTTTTAATTGATGGACAAGTCTTTTGCCTATAATGCTAAATTAAGGCTCCATTTGTTTTGTGAAAAATCAACAATTGAAAAAATATTTTCCTCACTTTAATTATTGTTATCGACAAATATGAGTCAATGGAAAATACTTCCATGATAAACAATAATCACTTCCTAAACATTTTTGTTGATAATAAGCATATTTTTTGTTCTCTTTTTCTGAGAGATATTAATGATGATAATTATGAAAATCTTTCCCGAAGCATTGTTTTTTCGTGGAAACAAATGAAGTCTAAGTATCCAAGTAGTTGTTGACCCGAGCAATGTAGGGTATCTATTCATGTGACTCCATACATATATACATACAACCAATTTTATTCATTCTTGATTTAAGAATTGTAACTGTCACTCTATCAAATAAGTGATTTATAAGGCCAATTGTGTAAAATAAATTTTGCATTGGTGGTGCATGCTATACATTGAGAGATGGACCGATCAAGCGGATGGCAAGAAAACAAAGGCTCTTACTATGTTTATCCAAACATACAGTCTCCTTCCTTCTGAATACTTCTTTAGAATGTACTTATGAAGTCACTAGCAAGTGTCATACAATTCTGATGGGAGAGTAATCTGATTGATATTCCCCACCTTCCTTTGCATTGCAGAACATGCTCAATGTATTAAAGTCCCTGGCAAGTATCATACGATTCTAAAGTACGAGAATAACATATTATGATCTAGGCACAAACAATGAGATCATGCTCGATTGGACAGTACCAGCGTTTGATTTGCTAAATTTGTGCTAACTGATCTTTGACTCCTTGGATCTTGCCACAATCACTTTTAATTCACCAACACCTTTTCTTCCCTTTTTAATCAATTGGTGAGCCAACACTTGGTGCAATAGTTTCTGAAGATAACGGATAATTTTTATGGAAATGGAAGGATCAACGAGTTAATTACATCCTTAATCACCCTGTTAGAGCTCCCACCACTCCCAACAGCCTTCCTGGCCTCTTCTCTCACCTTCTTGGCTCTCTCTCTCTCAGCTTCTCATCTGTCATCAACTCCACAATCTTCCTCTCAATTTCATCCCCTTTCACAACCCCACCGACCCCCCAATCCCAGTTCCTCTCCCACAGCCCTAGTCCGGCGTCCTCCACGACCTTTGCATTCAGCCTCTGGTCCCCGTTTTGCGGCCATGCAAGCATTGGCACGCCCTGCCAGGCCGCTTCCATCACCGAGTTCCACCCGCAGTGGCTCACGAACCCTCCAATGGCCGGATGATCCAATATCTCCTGCTGGTCCGTCCACCCTCTTATGATCATTCCCTTGTTCTTGGTTCTCTCCAAGAATAAAGTGCTCAGGATGTCTTTCACGTCCTCCCGGTCGTCCTTGTCTACTATGCTGGTTTTCAGGTTCCAGCAGAATCTACGCCCGGCCTTCTCCAACCCTCTTTCTAGTTCTTGCACCTGATCTTGGGATATTGCTGTTCTGCTCCCGAAGCTTATGTACACTACGGATTGGGACGGCTGGTTCTCTAGCCATGACCGGTATCGGTTGTCCCTGTCCTGCGGAATATGATACGGTTCTAGTGGCCCAATGGCCAGAATTGGCGGCAAGCTTGCTGCCACCCTGGCTTTGTTGAGAGTGCCAAGTGTCGATGCTTGGACATACTCAAACGTGTTTGTCAAGATTCCATCAGCCTTGGATAGAGCTTGAGAGTTCATAATAGTCATCGAAGTAAAAAGATTGCCGGGATCGAGGAGTGCTTGTGGGAGGCTCGACATGGCCATTGGTGGCAATCCCGGAATCTTGATTTCAGTGGAAGCATTGTTGAACTCAGTCCGATTCGACGTAAGAACTGGAAAGTATGCCATGAGTGAGGTGGCCTCGACGGAGGTGGTGGAAACAACATAAATAGGGAGGTGGAGTTCCTTGGCAATTGGAGCAGTCTTAGCAACTAAAAAGAAGTCCACAAACATAGCCGAAAAAGGTGGAGACGATGAAGACAACAGAGGATGGAGGAGATGGATTGACTGATTCATGAGATCAAATTGGAGAAAGAAAGGGTCGGCAAGGGCCGAATCTTCTTGTTGGGAGCTAGGATTGAGCCGGAGTATAAGATTATTTATTTCAGGATTGTGGCGAAAGAACAAAGATATTTGGTCCGATTCAGCGTTGGACACAGTGGGGTGAGCGGTGATGACTGTGACAATGCAGTTTCGCTTTGCCAGCATTGTGGCGAGCCGAAGGACTGGCATCAAGTGGCCCATTTCAGCACCCGGAAAAAGAGCTATATGAGGAGGTTGTGTTGTGCTCATTGCTAAATTGGCCTTCTCCGATGATCAAGAGAGTGTAGATGAATGCAAATAGCAGCTGAAAACGGGCTAATATAGAGACTGCTGTGTTGCAGACTGTGGAGACTGCATTTCTCCTCCATTTGTTTGTGTCCCTTATAAAAGCAATTGTCAAGAACACAAAGGATGAGTGCAGGGGGGGTTGGTGGAGTGAATGGTAGGTGGTTTGGTGGAGTGAACGGCTACATAAGTGAGCAACTCAGATGCTATCCATTGGACTTCGTTCCCGGCGTCAAAAAGGGATGCGACACATGGTACTAACCACCATAAAAAAAGAAAAAAAAAAGAAAAAGAAAGGCGCTGCGCATATGAAAAGAAGTTAAAATTTGGCCTATTTAGGAAACTTCCCGCAAATAAGGAAAAATGGCAGGAAAACTTCCAATATAAATGTTTGAAAATTTGGTTGATTTAGGATGTACGAACTCGCGCTTTTGGTGGCCGGATGACAGGCCCAAGAGGAAAAATTTGTCCCGTTCAGCGTTGGGCGACACACTTTGAATCAGATACTTCCAAATAAAAAGCCAAGTAACCTATTGATTAAAATAAAAGAAAAAGGCAATAAATGAATAGAGCATGTATAAATATCGATTCGTATCAGTCTTGCTACCCAGTGGCGCCATTATTGACCACTGCTCGGCGGTTGTTGACCTCCGACGATTGTCACCTGTGGTCACCACTCTCAAACATTTTATCAAATATTTATGTTGGAAGTTTTCCTGCCCTTTTATCGGAGTAAACGACTAAGGTAAAGAATGGTAATTAATTATTTTTAAGTTAGATGAGAGTAGGCGCAACAGCCTGCCCTATTTATGAATGTTTATCTTGAGTACAGAAGATCTTATCATATATTCAGGGCACTGAATCTATAATTTTTCTTATAATTTTTTGGGGCAAAAGTTTAATTAAGTCATATCTTGGAATATTATTTTTCTTATAATTTTTTGGGGCAAAAATTTAATTAAGTCATATCTTGGAATATTGGAGTCCAGTCCAACGAATTTGGCAATTGTTCAACACACCCCTTTTTGACAACCCACATTTAAAAAGAAAATCCATGTGAACTAGGGAAATTGTTTATTCGAGGTCTTTACTTGATACATATAAATGCAATGGGTCAGGAGATATGAGGTGATGCGTGTGTAGATGAGTGATTTCGAGAATGGGGAATTTTCTAGATAGTGTGTGTATGTGTGTGGATGGTTGTTGATGGATAAGAACAAATGCAAGGTATAATACGACCACCACTAAGGTAAAAAGGATGCACTGCCAATTGAGGAAGAAGATTGGGATCGACAAAATTCACCATTGAGGCATAAAGAATAAGCCACCAATCAAGGATAAAGGACTTCGGGATAGGAGAAGCTCACCACCAAGGGCTAAAGGGAAACCACCAACCAAGGAAAGAACGCTTCTTGACTTACCACCAAGAAAGAATCCACCTTCCAGAGATAAGGAAATCGGAATAGGAGTTATTCACTAACCAAAGGTATTCACTTGCATGGGAGAATATCATAAATTTTCATTCATCAAAATCGTTTGCCTTACAATTGAGAACTCTTCTCTATTTATAAAAAGACTACGATATAGGAAATAGACAAACATTAAAAGACATGAGGACTCCTTGAATATTAAAATCATGGGAACTAGAAAACATAACAAAGGCTTAGGGACTAAGAGATGCAATTAATGACATGGAGTATTGTATTCTTGACTTTTCACCCTTGTGGTTCATCTCCCAAAATTTGTCTACTTGCCTTGACATAGAATAACTATCTTAGAACTTTAATAAATAACCAATGAAATTGCTCTTTATAGCCTCCCATCGATATGTTGTTGATTACTATTGAAGTCGGCAACTATTTTGGAGAAACATAACTTTTTTTTTTTGGTCGGTCCTACTCTATGCCTACTCTAACACTTATTCTCAGACTTTTGCCTTGCCTCTTTGCAGGGCGTGGGAGTCGAAACCCACTCTTGAAACCAAATCGTCCCCACCCCAACCCCCCTGAAAAGGTGGGGATTCGAACCCCCCACCTCCTCCTTTTAAGTTGGAAGGGTGGCCACTAGGGGAGAAACATAACTTAAACGGCAAAAGTCAATAATCGACAACTCCTTATTCAATGGCTCGGTAGTCAATCGGCAATCATTCTTTTGTATCAATAACATGATTGGTAGCCTTCACATTGACACCTTCATTTTGGACCCACTGCAGTGGTTATGACCAAAATTTGTCTTGGCTTGAATGAACATTGATTATGCTAAGCTTGTCAATGGAGCTAAGTTGGTTTTTTCCACATCTTGAGGCTATTGTTAACATGCATGATTTGATTTATTAATTTCGATGATTTAGAGACGATACTAGACTTATATGTTGAATCAGTCAAATGGTGGTATTGTATAATGATGTTGGGACAAGTGCAAAAGCACGATTAAAATATCACATGACATTACCTATAGTGCGTGAACCCAATCGTTGACATCACCAAAGAAGAGAGAGGTCAAACCTTGCCCAAGCGACGCCAGGCGAGGCCGCCCTAGCCTAGCAAAGGGTCGGATTTGTTAGATCTGGCGAGCATGGCCTTGCCGCAACAAAGGCCGTGGAAAAGAAAGAAAAAAAAATAAAAAGAAAAAAAATTCAAAAAAACTATTTTAAAAATTCACATAGGACAATTAGCATTCACATTAGTAATTTTCAATCTGAATTGGTCGGATGAACTCAATTTCTAATCTAAATTAGTTGTATTGACTGTCTCAACCTAGAACTCCTTGCCTAAATTAGCATTAGACAACATGTTCTTTTTAATAAGGTTTTGTTCATGCGTTATCGATACCATTCCATTGTGTTCACTATATTATGATGCCACACAATGCCTTTATTTTTGTAGGACTCATTAAACTCACCTCCGCAAAATGCCAGCGATTATTTGTTCTTAGCCTCTTGATTTTCTTACCAATTTGCTTCTCAATCAATGCTTTTAACTGCTTAAATGTAACAAAAACACTTTTCTGCTTTAGAAAATAGAACCAAGCATTCCAAGAGAAACCATCAATGAAAGTGAGTAGTATCTTGAACCATGACCTTTCAAATGAACTTTTGCAGGTCCTCAAAGATCAGAATAAATGTAATCTAGAGTACCTTTTGTTGTGTCTTGTTTTGAAACTAACTCTTTTCTGTTTCTCGAAAACACTATGATCACAGAAATCCAATTTTTCAATTTTTTGACTCCATATAAGACCCCTCTTACTTAGCACACCCATCCATCTAGTACTCGTGTTGTCTAATTTTGTCATAGAGGATGAGATTGTAGCTGAACTAGTAATTGTAGTGCCTTGCAGTAGATACAAAATGCCAATTTTTAGTCATTTCATCAATAGAAGTGAACCTTTCATAATCTTCATAACTTCATCTTTAGTAGTAGACCTACAATCATTAGCATCAAGTTTACCCAAAGAGAAGAGGTTCTTCTTCAAATCAAGAACATGTCTGACATTTTTCAAGGTTTTAATCATTCTGTCATGCATCTTAATGTTGACCATCCCAATCCCAACCGCCTTGCATTTAACACTATTCCCTATTAGAATAACTTCACCATTATTATCCCTTGTACGTGGAATACCAATCACGATTAGGACATTTATAATATGAAAAATCTGAATTAAGAATCCAATTATCACTAAAATTATATTTATCATTTGCAATTAATAAAAAATCTTTGTTTTTTTTTTTCTCCAGTAACACCAGCTTGAGTGGAATTTTTGTTTCCTTGATTCAGTCTATTCTAATTGTTCTGCCAATTTGCATTTTCTTGATTTTGATGTTTCAAACTATTTTCTATTTACTACAAGTTGGATCCTTATGCTTGGAATTTGATATGCTCCCACTACCATTGCTTGTCAATAGACCTTCCCTTAGCAACTACATCAGTCATATGATCATTACTACCTTCGAAATTCGATTCCGTATCTAGTTTCTACTTATTTAGATGACTAGTCTTGACATTTTAAGATTGAAAGTTTCTCTACAAACAATTATTGTCTCTCTAAAATTCTTATAAGAGGAAGGTAATAAAACTATTAATAAAAGAGGTGGATCCTCACATTCATTTTAAGATCAATATTTATTAATTTAGATATAATAGTATTGAACATAGAAATATGAGACCCAAGGAAAGCACCTTCGGCCATATGAAGAGTGAAGAGTCGTTGCTTGAGCCTCAATCCATTGGTGTGTGAATTTGTTGTTATGATGAATTGCTGAGAGATGCCTTATGTACATGTATTTCAAATGGGGTGCACAGATTGGCGGCCTTCCCTTTGGCAGAAATGGATACTAGAGGTAACTTTCACATCATTGCTTACTGCTTGCAGCATGCAGCCACGTGGGCTTGGTAAATGAGGGTCTACTCATTTTCAGGTCTATGTTTGAGGAATATTCAGATGTGCCCCCCAAAGATCGTTAAAGTTTTGATAGATTTATTAAGTCGAGCAGGACAGCTTGAAGAAGCTTATGATCTCATTAAGTTCCCTCAATCGAGACAAAACCCTTTAGCATTGGGGTCACTTGTAGGCTAATAGATTGTATGGAGATCGAGAGAGGGAAGAGGTTACTAGGAGGGCACCTCCTTGATTTATGATCCAACACCTCTAGAACTTAATGGATGATGTCTTTTTTGTGGATGGTGAACATTGGGATGACGTAGTTAGAATCAGATCCCTGGCTGTAAGATTTTATATTCAAATAACTAGGCTTTATAACCTACCTTTGTTATCCATTAGTTTTCATTTTAACTCCTGATAAGATAAGAGCACCATGTCTTTTAATTAAATTATTGATTTTTTCTGCAGCCAATCCATATTAGAAATGAAGACAGCATACAAAATTCAGTATGTGGCTTCACGTATTGGGAAGATAAGTTCTGTAAAACAGAAACACTTTCTGAAACGGTATGATTAAATGAACCTCTCTAATACAGCAACTGATAATGAGTCTTCTGAGGATGATGTGTATAAGACTGATGAATCAGGTAACACTTAAATTTCTCTTGGGTCCTAATAGGTTATTAGTAATTGATACGAGTGCTTACAAACACTGGAAAGGAATTTTTTTAATTAAAACCCATTTTCTTTCTTTGCATTACATTACATATATCATATATCGAAGGCAGTACAAACATGATACAAAACTAAGAACGCACAGAAACATCACGATCCTAGGCACAGATAATGAGATCGTGCTTCATTGACTTTTATTTCTTTTTCATGTGAAGGCACAATCGTGGATTGATTTGCAAATTTGCTTTCTTCATTGATCTTTAATTCACCAAGGGCAGCCTTTATCAATCACTTGACCATTCATTGCATATTGTGATTTTGAACCAACACTCTTTAGTTCAGAGCTCCACATAACAAATGTACCTTCTGTTAGAAAGGAGTAAATAACGAATTAACTACTTCTCTGATCACCTTATCGGAGCTCCCACCTCTCCCAACAGCCTTCCTAGCCTCCTCTCTTACCTCCTTGACTCTCGCTCTCAACTTCTCATCCGTCATCAACTCTACAATCTTCTTCTCAATCTCTTCCCCTTTTACAATAACATTGTGACCCCAATCCCAGTTCCTCTCCCAGAGTCCCAATCCCGCATCCTCCATGACCTGTGCATTCAGCCTTTGATCACCGTGTTGTGGCCAGGCAAGTATTGGGACTCCCTCTAGAGCTGCTTCCATCACCGAGTTCCACCCGCAATGACTTAAGAACCCTCCGATGGCAGGATGCCTTAGAATCTCCAGCTGGTCAACCCACCCCTTTATGATCAACCCCTTGTCCTTTATTTTCTCCAAGAAGGAATGATTCAGAAAGTGTTTTGCATCCTCTTGGTCATCCTTATCCACTTTACTGGTTTTAAGGACCCAGAAGAATCTCCACCCGGTATTCTCCAGCCCTTTTTCCACTCTTTTATCTGATCTCTGGACGTCGCTGTTCTGTTACCAAAGCAAATATACACTACAGATAGAGCTGGCTGGTTCTCCAGCCATGACCTGTATTGATCCCCATTATCATCATGTGGAAGATGATATGGTTCTAATGGCCCCATAGGCAGAACGGGTGGCAAGCTTTTAATCACCTTATCTTTGTTGAGAGCAGCAAGGGTAGATGCTTGGAACCACTCAAAAGTGTTCATCAAGATTCCGTTGGCCTCTGATAGAGCTTGAGAGTTTGTAAGAACGCTTGACGTAAAAGGATCACTGGAATCAAGGAATACTGGTGGGATGCTTGACATGGCCATGGGTGGCAATCCTGGTATCTTGATTTCAGCGGAATTTTTGTTGAACTCAGCTGGGTTTGATGTCAGCACTGGAAGGTATGCCATAAGGGAGACGAAAGCGACTGAGGTGGTGGAAAGAATATAAATAGGGAGGTCAAGGGTCTTAGCAATTGGAGCAACCTTGGCAACTAGAGGGAAGTCCACAAATATAGCGGAAAAAGGTGGAGATGATGAAGATAAGAGTGGATGGAGAAGAAAGATTGACTGATTGATGAGATGCATCTGGAGAAAGAAAGGGTCAACAGGAGCAGAATCAGCTTGCTGGAAGCTAGGAGTAAGCTGGAGTTCAAGATGATTGATTTTGGGATTGTGGCGAAGGAATGAGGATATGTGATCTGACTCCGCGATGGACACGGTGGGTTGACCTGTAATTACCGTGACGATGCTGTCTTGCTTTGCTAGCATTGCCGCGAGCCGGAGGAACGGCATCAAATGGCCCATTCCAGCACCGGGGAACAGAGCTATGTGAGGAGGTTGTGGTGTAGTCATTGTTATATGGCGTTCTTGGATGATGAAGAGACTATAGACGATTGGCAAATAGATGCTGAAAAGAGGGATTTGTAGTAAATGAAAGAGTTATTTGCTGTTAGCAGACGTCGGGCAATACATTTGTCAACTATACGTTTGTGTCTTCTATATTATAAGCGATAGATAAAAAATGGATGAATGTTGGGTTTTATTCGGTCAGAAGTGTAGGTGGGTTCGTGTTGTCACGTGCTGGATTAGGTGAGAACTTAGATGCCATCTGCCACTCAATGAATTATTTCGATTCTCTCAGTTAATAATGATTAAATGAGATAGGTCCCAAATATGTAGTTCTGATTTTTCTGGTAAATGTTGCATTAAAGGATGTATTAATCCTTTGAATCCGGTACCAATGGGTATCATCCCCCATGAAATGATCTTCTTTTTCTTTTTCTTTTTTAAACAAAGGTTGCGTAGAATAGATTTTCCCAAGTCAGTTCCTATGTCGGTCGAGGTGAATTGTGTTAAAAATGTTTACACAACCTTTCTCTAACATCTACTGTTCCATGTGAAGTGGGAAAAGAGTTTGTGAATTGATATTTCCAAGAGTCGCCATCGGAGCAATCATCTTCAAGGTTGGCAAGCATGGATTGACCGAGTCCTTACAAATGTCTCAGAGCACCATCACATTAGTCGGAAATAAAGAGTAAGACAAGTTGTTCTACCAAGGGAGAAGCCTCTCCTGGGGGGCCGCATAATAAGAAAAAAACTCGGCATGTAAAAATGCGTATCATCGTCTAAGTACTCCTTTTGGAGATATGGGCCCCCAAAGAGGGATAGAATAGGAGGGGCGGATTCGATACAACCCATCATGATGACTCTCCAATCTCCAGTTATGTATTATGTATTAAAAGAAAAAAACTTCTAAATTTAGACCAGATTTGAAGAGAAAAGCTCTTTAAAATGGGAGGAAAGTAAGAAAAAGAAAACAGAAAACCAAATGAGCCAAGGAAAAAGGAAAAATAAATGGGAGGGAGATATCTAACTCAAACCCTCCCATATATGAAGGATGAAGAAGAAAACTGTGTGAAGATGAGAGGGAGAGGAAAGAACCCTAGGATGGGGAAACGCAGAAGTTCAAAAGACAGAAAATTAAGAACATGCAAGGTGAAGTGTCCTTTTATGTGCAGTGGCCAATAGGAAGAAAACAAACACGTCCGCTTGCCGATTTCTTCATCTTTGAGCAGTGCGTGCATAGAAATTAATGTAAAAACACACCAGATCAAAGGCGGAGCATGGACTTTATTAGTTCGGCCAGATTTGGCTCGCTTTAATTGAAATTATTTTTATTCAACGAGTTTAAATTCGAGATATATTTTAATAATACATAATTGGAAATGAAAATAAAATCCCGATTCTAGGTAATAAAATTGAGCTTCATTGGCTATAGATTATTTTTTATGTCAAGACACAAATCCATTCCATATGGTAGATCGTGAGCCAACACTCTTTAGTTTAGTTCATAGACTTATTCGATGTGACAATTTTCTTGGATAGCAGACATACCTTTTCATAATGGAATAATTAACGATTCGACTACTTCTCGGATCACCATATCAGAGCTCCCACCTCTCCCAACAACCTTCCTAGCCTCTTCTTTCACTTTCTTGGCTCTCCCTCTCAAATTCTCATCTGTCATCAACTCTACAATCTTCTTCTCAATCTCTTCTCCTTTCACAATACTATTGGGACCCCAATCCCAATTCCTCTCCCATAATCCCAATCCTGCATCCTCCACGACCTGTGCATTCAGCCTTTGATCACCATGTTGCAGCTAGGCAAGCATTGGGACTCCCTGTAGAGCTACTTCCATCACCGAGTTCCACCCGCAATGACTAAAGAACCCTCCTATGGCAAGATGTCCTAGAATCTCCTGCTGCTCCACCCACCCCTTTATGACCAACCCCTTATTTTTTGTTTTCTCCAAGAAGGGTTTGTTCAGAAAGTGTTCCGCGTCCTCTTGGTCATCCTTATCTACTTTAATAGTTTTTAGGTTCCAGAAGAACCTCTACTCGATCTTCTCCAGCCCCATCTCCAACTCTTGTATCTGATCTCTGGACATCGCTGTCTTGCTCCCAAAGCTTATGTACACCATAGATTCAGCTGGCTGATTTTCCAGCCATGACTTGTATTGATCCCTGTCATTGTCATGTGTGATGAGTTTTTTACTTGATGGGCCAAGTTAAGCATGTCCACCCATATTGGGCCAAAACCCGGCCTATAAATGAAGCGCCCATAAGAGAAAGTGCAGTTAATGTTGTATAAATATAAAAAATGAGGATGTTGAATTAAAAAAAAAAATACAGTGAATAAAACAGAATGTACTTTTTCTCTCATTGGACAACAATGTTTTCTCTCTTAACGAATGTAATTCTAGGGTCTCGATTAATTCTTTTGAGACTGCAACATTACTTAATCTATGGCAAACAAGGTATGTCTATCTCCGTGATATATCTTTCCATCGGTGTTACATGTTTCGTGGGTACGTTTTTGCGTTCGTTTTTGGTGTTCGATTGTTCGAGTATCGATTCGATTTTTCCGGAATCCATTTCCTATATTGGTATTAGAGCGATGTTGTTTATGTTTCCAGATCACTATTGACGTTTGTAATTTGTTTTTGGCCAAAATTTTGAGAAATGTCGCCGTCAGATGCTCGGGGACGGAAATCTTGACACCCGTGTACTGTCCACCCTTCCTTTTTTATTTTCCATTAGTCAAAACTCTTTTTTGAAAGTGTAGAGTCGTAGTTCTCGTTGAGACGAAAAAAACGACGGGTGGCTTGCTGCCAGGGGCCGCCAGATGCGCCGCCACGTGCAATTGGAGTTTCCCTAGGCACGTGCACCACACATGCCTGCCGACGTCATTGTAACGTCAATCGGCGGTGCCTGTGCACGTGCGGGACACGTGTTGATGACATCACGATGACATCACATTGTCAGTTGGTCAGTTTGACCTAACCCGCTTGACCCAACCCGGTCATCCGTTGACCGCGTTGATCGTTGACCCTCATTGATCGTTGACCTTATTTAAAAAATAAAAAAAGGGAGAATGTGTTTCTTTTTCAATTATATCCCTATGGATTATAAGTAACCCTTTTATTGTTCTACATTTGTTGTGGGAAAAATGCCTCCCCTTCGTATGCGTACACCTACTCATGTATAGTCAAAATGACGAAAGGCGAGATTTGTAGGGATAATAGCTAAGTTGGCTAATTATCGATGGGAAAATGGTGATATAATTGAATATGTTTTCGAGGTCAATAAGAAGATACAACAAGTCATTTGGAAGGGTTATCCCATGTCAGCTTTTGAGATGGTGTGATTCTTCATTAACACTTTTCCATCTGAATGGCAAGGAGTGTTGAATTGTCTATGAGAGGTCAACGTGGCTCATGATTATAAGAAGCTTGTAGTGGCTTTTTTGAAGGAATATTATAGGATTGAAGCCACAAAGATTTCGACCCAAGGAATGAGTTCAACCCGGCGGGTGATGAATGTGCAAGGGAGAAATCCTAAGAAATTTCCGTATATTTTGTTCGTGGTTGTCAAGAGTGCCTATAAAATTTTCAAAGGAAATTACTAAGAAACTAAAAAAATATTTCCCTGTTCATAGGTTAACTTGGCGTTAGCTATTTCTATTTATGTTTACTCAGTATGTTTTATGGATATCTTATATAGATAATTCCTACCATATTGATGTTGTTGTAATTATTGATGTATTGGTTACATTATGTGGAAATATACATATATTTACTTTCTTTCCTCTCGTTAATGGATATTCAATGTCAATTGCTTCTATTATTATTAATTATCATGGGCAATTCATAGAAGTTTCTGTAGCTTCAAAGAACTTATTTTGCATAGAAAATTATAGTAATGACAATTTCAATTTAGGATTTTGGATAATGATTGGAAACAATAGTGACCTTTTGATTTTGAAACTTTATTTGAAATCATTCATTAGTACGATGAGTTTATACAAAATGGATGCATAAATGATAAGCATTAATCCGTGCATATGTTTCTAATATATTCAAATCCAATGGCTTCAGTAACTAAGAGCATAGTCGCTGAAATGAACAAATGTGAGAAGTTGAACAATAATTATGAAATATGGCATATGAAAATCTAATATGTGCTGGAAGAGCAAAAGGCACTAGAAGCTCTTGACCTGATTATGGAAGAACCTGAAAATGAGAACATTGCACAACATAAGAGATAATGATGCATTTGCTGTGTGGAAAAGAAAGAACTCCCGTACTCGCATTACGTTGCTGAGTAGCATGGAGAATGATGTCATGTGAGAGTTAAGGCATTTTGAGAATGCCAAAAAAATTTGGAAAGCATTGATGGCAAGATTTGGTCATACATCGATGACCAAACTAAGACAGCTCATTATAATGTTTGACTCTTACAAGAAGCCTTATAGTTAGACCATGAAACAACACTTGAGAAAGATGTCAAAAATAATTAATGAGCTGAAGGATGTGGCCATGTTTTGACTGACGAACAGCAAGTGCAAGCAGGGATTTGTTCCTTGCCTCAAAGTTGGGAGCAGATGAAGGTGCACCTGACATATAAAGAGAACATTAAAACCTTTGATGATGTAGTGCGCCATCTTGAGCTAGAAGAGGACTGCCTCGTGGTGGCTAAGTCGGAAACTGACATTTATTATGCTGGTTCTAGCTCATAAGGGTTCGAGCTCCAAGCACAAATGTCCTAATTTGTTCAAAATGTGGAATGGTAAGGGAACAAGTTCTTCGGGAAAGAAATCAAAAGTTGACCAATGTGAAAGAGGAAAACGTCATCGAATGAAGAAATTGTCAAGGGTGAAGTATTATAACTATGACAAGAAGGGTACTATGTTCGTGACTGTCATGAGCCCAAGAAGGTAAATATCCATTGTATTCTTGAAAACTTTGCTTATGTATTAAGTTCTGTATTCTTAACCGAATTTAATCCTTTGTAGACTGCAAATTCAGGAGCAACAGACCACATAGCAAATGATGGACAATCATTCGCGGAATTCCAACAAGTACTAATTGGAACTAAATGATCTATGTAAGAAATAACTCTAGAGCTAAAGTAAAAAAGATTGGCACCTGCTAACTAAATATGTGTGGTGAATGCACTTTGTTCCTAAATTATGTATTATATGCTTTAGAGATTCGTCGAAATTTAATGTCTGTGTTAGTGTTGGTTAAACTTGGTTTTAGTTTAAACTTCCATAATAATACTGTGGATTTGTGTTTGGATACAAATTACTATGATTGTGGTTATTTTCTAGATAGTTTTATTGTATCGGATATTGATTATGATAATGTCAATGTTTGTTATTATCTATTCACGTATTATAATTCATATGATAATGATGTGAATGTGTGGTATGCTAGACTTGGTTATATTGGCCAACAGTGTATGAATAGACTAGCCAAATAGGGCTTATTGGGCAACATTGAAAAAATCGATTTGCCCATATGAGAGCATTGCTTAGTAGGGAAAATGACAAGGAAATCATTTTAAAAAAAAGAAGGTAAAAGAGTTGAATTTCCTTTACAATTAATTCATTTTGACATCTATGGTCCAACAGATGTGAGAGGAAGATATGTGGCTATTTATTTCATCACATTTATAGATGATTATACTTGATTCGGATATGTCTATTTGATTTCTCTTAAATCCGAAGCATTGAGTTGTTTAAAAAGATTTATGAACTTGGTAGAAAATTAATTAGATAAGAAAATAAAAACATTAAGATCTGATTGAGGTTGATAATATCTATCTAATGAGTTTAGAATTTATGTGATGAAAAAGTGATAGAAAGACAGTTGTCTATTCCCTATACTGCTTAACAAAATGGTGTTGTGGAAAGGAGAAACAAAACTTTACTGGAAATGGTTAAATTCATGATGGCGTATGCTAACTTACTTATCACCTTCTAGGGTGATACTTTGTTAACTTCTACCTATGTACTTAACCGTATGCCTTCCAACTCATTTACTTTCACTTCTATGAGTTATGGACAGGTATAAAACTTGACTTAAGTTTTCTTAAACCGTGGGGTTGTACTACCTATACTCATGAGTCCTCTCACAAGTATGAAAAGTTGGGTTTCAGAGGCAAGAAGAGTATTTTCATAAGATACTTAGAACATTCAAAAAGGTATGTGCTCATAGGTGAGCAGGAAAATGAGAGTATAACTGAATTTGAATCACGAGATGTCACATTTTTTGAGAATGAATTTCTTAAAAGGGCGAAATAGGTAAGGACTATTCCCTATTTAAAGCATTGGATCAAGATAATGAACTTCATAGAGTTCGTTCAAGTGGGAGTAAAATGAGAAGTGAGGAATTAAATTCGATTCATTCTCAATTACAACCACCTGATAAGACGATATTGTCATTATCTAATCCGAGTAGGAGTATAATTGAGAATAATGTGTAAAGTGTATAATCTCTTGTACGGCGAACAAGTCGTAAATATATTTTTCGTCGACGTTTTGACATTGAGGGGAAAACTTTTATGATTGCTCTATAAGATGAAGATGAGCCAAGAAATGTAAATGATGCTTTAAATTACCATAATAAGGAAAAATTGATGCAATGCAATGGAAGAGGAAATGGAGTCAATGACGTCAAACCATGTTAGGGAATTGGTTGATCTTTTAAAAGGACGCAAAGTTATTGGGAACAAGTGGACTCTAAAAATAAAGTGTAAAACTGATGACTCAATAGAAAGACAAAAGGCTCGTCTTGTGACAAAGGGGTATAATCAACATGATTGAATTGATTATGAGAAAACATTTTCTTCTATAGTGAGATTTACATCAATTCATCTTATTCTGATAATAGTGGCTAGTATGGATCTTGAGTTATATCAAATGGATATAAAGAACGATTTTCTCAATAAAGAATTAGAATAAGAAATTTATATAGAACAATCCGTTGGTTTCATTTTGAAAGGCCAAGAACAAAAAGTATGTCGATTTTTTAGATCAATATATGGCCTTAAGCAGTCGTCGAGACAATGGTATATAAGTTTTCATAATGCCATAACGACGTATGATTTTACAATGATTGATGAGGATCATTGTGTGTATATTAAAATATCTAAAGATCTATTTGTGATCATATCATTATATGTTGATGATATACTGATTGCCAAAAGCGATATGGAGTTTGTTAATATTACTAAGAGTTGGTTATCTTCCAACTTTGAGATGAAAGATATGGGTGAGGCTGTATACATTCTTGAAGTTAAGACTTCAAGGGATCGTTCAAAGAAATCATTGTCTCTTTCGTAAGAAACGTATATAAGCAAGGTTCTTAAACGATTTTGTATACAAGATTGTAAACCATATGCTCCTATTACAAAAGGTGAATGGTTGAGCCATAAAATGTGTCCAAAGACTTCACAAGAGAAGGAACAAATGCAACATGTTCTTTATGCTAGTGTTATTGGAAGCTTAATGTACACTATGTGTGTATAAGATTTGACATATGTTTTTGCAGTTGGAATGGTAAATAGATATCAATCTAATCTAAGTCAAGTATATTGGAAAGCCGTCAAAAGAATACTGAGGTATCTGAAGAGAACTATTGATTATACACCAAGTTATCAAGGAAATGATCTGCAACTTGAAGGTTATTTAGATGTTGATCAAGGAGGAGATTTAGATGAAATGAAATCTACCTTTGAATTTGTTTTCTTATTGAATAATGGCGTCATATCTTGGAGTAGTAAGAAACATATGTGTATAGTCTTGTCCACGATGGAAGCTGAGTTTATGGCATTATCGGTAGTAATATAAGGAGGTGTTTGTCTTTAGAGATTTTTAAATCATTTAGGTGTTATTAAAAATGCTGCAACACTGTGGTGGTGGGTCCTGCAGTCGCTCCCCTAGGGTTTGCTCGCCGGCTGTCGGCTTACGGGGTTCCCTAGGTTACTAAAAAAAAAAAATGCTGTAAACTCATTGTTGGTTAACTGTGATAACCAAGCAGCAATATCGTATACCAAAGATCCAAAATATTATGGCAAGACCAAATATATAGATACCAAGTATAATTTTGTCAAAGATATGATTGCATGAAAATATATGAACTTACAGTATATATCTACGCATAGAATAGAAGCGGATATAATGACGAAACCAATACCTAGAGACGTATTTTGTGGCCATGTAAACTCTTTAGAACTGTGTAAAGGCTAATGTACTGAATATTATAATTTCTCTTAGGTGTTTACATTTAATGAATTTGTGTTTCATTATTAATGCTTATGAATCTTTGTTTGACGTTTATGAATTTTAATACTTAGTGCATCATATAAAATTGAGAAAGTATGTCAAACAGATAAGAGATTAACTTACTCATACGAGTAATCACCTCTATTTACTATTTGATAAATTGAGATGAGATGGTTTTTAAGCTTATTATCTAGGTGATAATTGAGAGCTTAAACTTAAAATATAGATGCTGCCTTAATCGAGTGTTAAGATGATGGCATAATATTTAGTATGTTTGAAAGTAAAATAACCCACATATTTTATTTTATTTGTCTTTGATGCCAGATTTGAGTTCCGATTGATATTTTAAGGGAGTAGATAAGTGAACTCAAGTTAGACATTAAGTATGTCTGAACTATCATTTGTACGGTATTGAAAGTATAGACATATACTCCATGGGAAAATAGTTAATACCATAATATGTATTTTATACTATGTATACATGAGACGATCAATAAGAGTGGTAAAAGTTTTGATATCAATTTTTATATTGTGTGAGACTCTTGAAATTGAGAGTTTTAAGGAAAGAGGAAGACCGAGTTTGAAGAATCACATTCTAGTTTTGTATTAATTGGTCGACCAATTATGATTGTTTTGAGATAATCATAATTGTGATTGTAATATATTATTATTGAAAGGAGATCAAGAGAGATATAAATGTGATTGATTGATCTAGGTTACTGCATACTATATCTACTAAAAAAATGTGATGTTCGTTATAGGCTGCTATATATTTTTAACAAATGTATGTCAACGAGCTCTTGAAGTATGTTGGTCGCACAAATTATTTACTGGTATGAATATTGCAAAGAGGTGAAGAAAGGGTTCTGTTTAGCTCACCACGTGCGAGTGGGAGATAATGAGTTTTTTATTTGATGAGCCAAGTCAAGCCCGTCTGTTAATGTTGGGCCAAAACCCAACTCGTAAATGAAGGGCCCATAATAAATAGTGTAGTCACTATTGTATAAATGTCACGCCCCGATCCTTGGGCACGCACTCATCCCTCACCTTGGTCGATTAATAACGACATCTCAGGACGCATCGCGGAAGTAGATAAAAATCCCCAGACAATAAAACAATGGGATAGAAAAGTAGGACTATATTTTTCTCAACTGAAAAACCACAACCACACTTTTATATAAGGCAACCCTCATAGTATATATTACAATACTATTAACAAGAGTCTGATCTATCTTATAACACTTCACACTCAGGGTTTGCAAAACGGGGTGAGGTCTCAATTCTCATCCGGGTAATACTCCGGCTCATCCACGGGATTCTCCTTGAACTCCTCCTTCGGTTCCTCCTCAGGGTCCTCCTCTTCGGGTTCTTTCTCCTCAGGTTCCTCATCAGGGTCCTAAAATATTGTCCCACAACCGGGATGAGACTCGTCTTAGTAAGTTCTACCCCCTAAGACCCGATTAGGAAGCCAATACGCCTTAGGCTGTCTAAGCACAACACGAGTCAGGGGACTTACCTTGGCCTCAGTTCCCTCCTGTAAGTCGATATATATATCAAATATACACGATAACATCACATCACCCAATTAGATCGAATCATCGATCAATCGACCTAGTCGATTACATGTCATCCAAACCATTTCTTGGTCGGCCCCTTTTATACTATCTATAAGTTTGATCAACATCCAAGACTACTCATCCTAGGTGATATATAGATAGTATATTATCCTATCTCTAGATGACATATAGAGTCATCGAGCTGTCAAATCATACCGTACCGTCTCAAGATGATTTGTAGAATTATCGAGTCGGTATATCATACCGTCCTGTTGCAAGATAATTTGTAGAGTCAACGAGCTGGTATATAATACCGTTCTGTCTCAAGATGATCTGTAGAGTCATCGAGCCAGTATATAATACCGTACTGTCTCAAGATGATCTGTAGAGTCATCGAGCCGGTATATATGCCATTCCAAGCAAATGATCAAATTACCATTTTTATCCTTTCCGATAAAATGTTGTGTGTGGGTACACGGTTGGCCCTAGCCAAAACACAAGGTTTTCATTTATTAATCTCCCACTATTTTCAGCAGTTCCAAAATATATTTTTGGTGCTATAGACCGGCGCCAGGTAATTTTCCAATTAATTACCCAAAATTTATTAATTTAGAAATAAAATCTTTTAATCACGATTAATTCAATTAAGCACAAATCAACACTCAAATAAATAAACGGACTGCACCACGATGATTAGCACAAAATTTTGGTCGTCAGCTACCCTAGCATAATTTTCAAAAATAAATAAATAATTAAATAATTATAAAAATTATTAAATAAATGTAATAAACCCAATTTAGGCCCGTAACGCCTAATTGGAAGCCAAGACGAGCCCAGAAAATTACTGAGACTCCTTCAATAAATAATATGACTTGTTTACTTGCTAAGTACACTAACCATTTGCCTAACATGTATAGATAAATCCCTAATTTAATTATTCTAATCTATTCCATCCACCTAATTGCACTTAATTAAATCTAATAAACCCCTAAGCATCATTAGCATACTAAACAAGGATTAGTGAGCAAAACTCACTCGTGCAAAGCGAAGATCGGAACACCGTGATAGGGACGCAATGGCGGCCGAAATCCGAATTTTCGGCGACCTCGACGGACATTCGGGTCCGGCCCAAAAGCCTTGCAAGCCCACAAAAAATTGCTGGGCTTGGTTAATGGGCTTAGGCTCGGAGCTGGGCTTGACTGCGTGAGCCTCAAGTGAGCTGGAAATGGGCCAAGGATGGGCTTGCTGAATTCTTGGGCTGAACTTGCTAGGCTTCAAAGTCTGGGCTTGTCTTCGGATGGGTTGATCTTTGCGAGTTGGGCCGAGTAACAAAATAAATTCCTGGGCTAACTACTGCTGGCTTGTGGGCTGAATTTTGGTGGATCACGTGGCTAATGGCACAACAAGCTGGCCGTGAAATTCGCTGGAGGTGCCGCAGCTTCTGTCGATCAATTGCTTAGATGGAGGCAGCAACTGCTGGCGTGAGATGGAAGAATGAAGGGGCGGCTGGCGTTGATCCAAAGGACAATCAGCAAGTGTTGCTGCAGGAGGAGAGGCACAAACAACAGAGAGAGAGAGAGCTTCGGTGGATGTTGAGCTTCTCGGTGGGCTGTGGGCTCTAGGGAGTCAACAACGTTCTGCTGTGTTGACTGGCGTGCTAGCAGTGTGAGGAACGCTCGGTGGAGAGAGAGACCGAAGAAGACACAAGATAGTGGAGGGGGGGCAACTAGTTGCAGCTTCGGTGGGCCTGCTTCGTGGAGATGGGTTGTCTTGGGCTTACGGCTGAAATGGAAGGAAGCAGCAAGAGCTGCTGGTCGTGGATGCGTGGAGAGGGCGTCGTACTTGAAGCTGGCAAGGAACAAGCAGAGTCAACGATGGAGAGGCTTCGGTTTGGAGCCTTGACCGAAGAAGCTGGGGCTTGGACACATGGGCGTGAGGTGGCAGCTTGCAGGTGTGAAGACTGAAGGGAAAAGCAGCAAAGGAGATGGAGAAGGGGCTGTCGCATGGTTGAGGGAGATGAAGAGGAAAGAGATAAGGTTGGGGAGCCCACATGCCTTCATTTTCCACACTTTTGTCCCCCATTGACTCTTCCTTAGCCATGCATGCTTCCTTGGCTGCCATTGAGCCACCAATGTTCACCAACAACTCTTGAAATGGTGCATTTTGGGCTAGGCTAAGGGGGCACCCGAAATTGCAAGCATGTGACTTCAATTGGTTGCTTAATCTTGCTCCATTCATTCTCATTTGGTCTACATAAATTAAATTGACACCTCAACGCTTCAATTGACATTTTTCCTCACCCATGAATCCATCATGCTTCCCAAATTTGCGATAAAAAACAATCCCAGCCTTTTTTTCTGAACAAAAACGGTCATATGTCGACTTTTTCCCAAAAAGTCTCGAGTTGCAGAAAAATCTTTTGAGACTGAGTCGACGTTTCTAGAATTTATTGTGACATGACAGAATTTTCAATTTCTGAAATCGGACTTGAATTCGCAATTAATTTCCATTCGGCGCGTTTTTAGCGTGACCTAGACTACCGGGTAGTTTTCAGAGATTTTTAGTGCAAATGACCCGTGGTCAATTTTCTTCGAGCCACTATGAACCCACTCGATACATTGGCGACTCTCGATTGTCGTGAAAATCTCGAGGATTCAAATATGGACACAGGGTACCAAATCGACAAAAGAATCAGTTTAGGGCCGACTGACGAGAATTTTTTAGTTTAGTGGTGTCACCCTCGATTAGCCACACATCTTAGTCGAACAGACCTATCTCTGATTTCAAATCGATTTTTAACTTTGCCGTAATGGCCTCTAAGGATGAGCATGGTCGAGAAGTCGATTCCTGGTCGAATTCTCAAGTCTGTTGCATTAAAATTCCTTAATGGCTTTCCTGAATAGTCTAGTTATCTCGAGAGTGATTAGCTCTGAGAACAGCCTTATAAGCGCGTCAATGAAATGCCCAATTTATTTAGTAGAAAACAGGACTGAAAATCAGGATGTCACAACTCTTCCCCTCTTATAAAAATTTCGTCATCGAAATTTAAACCTTTATAATACTTAAGCAAAAAGGTGGGGGTACAATTCTCTCATCGACTCTTCAGTCTCCCATATCGCTCATTCAGTACCGTGGTGTTGCTAGATCACTTTGACCAATGGAATGGTCTTTGAACGCAGAACTTGCTTTTTTCAATCCACGATCCGACCGGTCTTTCAACGTATGACACTCGGTGATCCACGTCCAATTCCTTGAAATTAAGCACGTGGGTCGGGTCAGGCTCATACTTCCTCAACATCGACACGTAAAAGACGTCATGCACTTGCGCCAATCTTGGCGGCAATGCAAGACGATACGCTAGGTTCCCGATTCTCTCAAGAATCTCAAACGGACCTATGTACCTTGGACTCAGCTTTCCTTTCTTTCTAAAGCATGAAGTTCCCCTCATTGGTGACACCTTTAAGAAAACGTGATCACCAACTTGGAATTCCAATGATCTCCGGCGCTTGTCTGCGTAACTTTTCTGTCTGCTCTGAGCGGTCTTTAATCTGCCTTTGATCACTGCCACGGCTTCCACTGACCGTTGGACCAACTTTGGGCCTGTAATCTTCCTTTCCCCAACTTCATTCCAACACATTGGTGTTTTGCACACTCTGTCATACAATACTTCAAATGGAGCCATCTTGATGCTCTGCTGATAACTGTTGTTGTAGGAAAATTCTACCAGGTGTAGTTGATCTTCCCAACTTCCTTTGAAGTCTAGTACACAAGCTCTCAGCATATCCTCGAGGGTCTAAATTGTCCTCTCAGACTGGCCATCCGTCTGAGGATGATATGCCGTACTGTACTGAAGCTTGGTACCTAGAGCACTTTGCAAGCTTTTCCAAAAAGCAGCAGTAAACCTCGGGTCTCTATTTGAAGTTATCATAATCGGCACTCCATGCATACGAACCACTTGACGCACGTACAGGTCTGCGTGCCTATCCAAGCTAAGGTCCTTTCGTACTGCAATGAAGTGAGCCGACTTTGTCAGTCTGTCGACTACTACCCAAATTGAATCATTTCCTCTTTGACTCCTCGGTAGTCCAGTCACAAAGTCCATCGTGATGTGCTCCCATTTCCATTCTGGGATGGCGAGAGGTTGCAGAAGTCCTCTCGGCTTGCAATGCCGAGCCTTTATCTACTGACATGTCAAACACTTGGCAACACGCTTGGCGATGTCCGCCTTCATCCTAGACCACTAATAGTGTTGACGCAGATTCTGATACATCTTGGTGCTACCAGGATGAATGCTGTAACTGCTACGATGACCTTCAGATAAAATATCCTCTCTAAGCTCCACATCGTCAGGTACAATCAAATGTCATCGGAACCTCAGTATTCTTTCATGGGATATGTTCAGCAGAAGTTCTAAAACTTGTCAAGAAAGTGCAATTGAGTCCTAAAACTTACAAAAAGTGCAATCAAGTCCTAAAACTTGTCAAGTTGGTTCAATTGAGTCCTAAAGTTAACGCCGTTAGATTTATTAACGGAATTTGTTGACGTGGCGCTGACGCCATATTTGAAATGAATTTTTTATTTTTCAAATGGTTTTTTTAAATTATTTTTTATTCAAAATCTTTAAAAATTAGATTAAAAACTAAAACGGAAAATCTAAATCTATTTAAAAAAACAAAACTATAAAAAATAATTTTTAAACAATTTTTTTAAAATAATAATTTTTAAACAATAATTTAAAACAAATTTTAAACAATAATTAAAAAAATAATTTTTAAACAGTTTTAAAAATAATTAAAAAAAATAATTTTAAAATAATTGTTTATTTTTTTTAAAAAAAATAATTTTTAAACAAATTTTTAAAAAAATCTCCGGCGATGGGCGGCAGCGCGGCAGCAGAAGAGAGGAACTTGATTTTTTTAAAAACAATTTTTAAAAATAATTTTTAAAATTTTTCTTTTTAGTTTTTGGTGAAAATAAGATAAAATGAATAAATCTAATTTTTTAGCTTTTAAATCTATTTTTTTAAAAATGAATAAAAAATAATTTAAAAAATCCATGTGGAAAATAAAAAAATTATTTAAAATGCCACGTCGGCATTTTTAACGGAAAAGACTAACGGTGTTAACTTTATGATTCAATTGAACCAACTTGACAAGTTTTAGGACTTGATTGCACTTTCTGTAAGTTTTAGGACTCAATTGCATTTTTTTGACAAGTTTTAGGACTTCTGCTAAACATATCCCTTCTTTCATCAGAAACCTGAAAGTTAGCCTTTCTTTTCTCAGTGTCCTCCTGTAGGATTTTCTATACATCTAGATCTATCGGTTGGAGTAACTTGATTCTGAGCTGGACATCTGGTTCAATTCTGAGGGTGGCCATAAGACTTGAGAGGTGGCCTACCTCAAACTTGAATACCGAATCTCGAGCTCTCTCGATTAAATTCCACTCCTTAATTAGTATGTAAGCAACTGAAGACTTTCGACTCAAAGCATCGGCGACCTTGTTCGCCTTTCCTGGGTGATATAGAATATCATAGTCGTAGTCCTTCGGCAATTCCATCCATCGGCGCTGTCTCATGTTCAACTCCTTTTGAGAGAACAGGTACTTGAGACTTTGATGGTCCGTGAAGATTTGAAACTTTTCCCCACACAAGTAGTGTCTCCAAATCTTCAACGCAAAGATGATCGCCGCGAGTTCTAAATCATGCGTCGGATAGTTCTGCTCATGAGGTCACAACTGACGGGAGGCGTATGCAACAACTTTGCCATGTTGCATCAACACACAACCCAACTCTCTGAATGGCGCATCACTATAGATCTCGAATCCTCCAAGACCAGATGGAATCGTCAACACAGGTGCGGTAGTCAACTTTTCCTTCAGCTCTTGGAAATTACTCTCGCATTTATTTGTCCATACAAATTTTTCTTCTTTCTTTAAGAGTTTTGTCATTGGTGATGCCAATGATGAGAATCCTTCCACAAACCGTCTGTAATAACCTGCCAAACCCAGAAAATTTCTGATCTCTGTCACTGTAGTTGGTCTTGGCCAATTGATTACGGCTTCTATCTTTTTCAGGCCCACTGAAATTCCTTCGCCTGAAATAACATGCCCTAAGAAAGCAATACGAGTCAACCAAAACTCGCACTTATTAAACTTGGCATACAACTAATGGACTTTAAGCTTTTGCAGCACTAATCTCAAATGATTCTCGTGCTCTTCATCACTTCTCGAATACACCGGAATATCATCGATGAACACGATCACAAACTGATCTAAGTATTCCTTGAATACTCTGTTCATTAAATCCATGAAGGCAGTAGGAGCATTCGTCAACCCAAATGGCATCACTGTGAACTCATAGTGACCATATTGAGTACGAAATGCTAACTTAGGAACATTTTCTTTCCTAATCCTCAGCTGATGATATCCTGTCCTCAAGTTGATCTTTGAGAAAATTGATGCTCTTTGAAGCTGATCAAACAAGTCATCAATTTTTGGCAGTGGATACTTGTTCTTGATCGTTACCTGATTGAGTTGCCGATAGTCGATGCAGAGACGCAATGATCCATATTTCTTCTTCACAAACAGAATTGGTGCTCCCCAAGGTGATGCACTGGGGCGAATAAATCCCTTATCCAATAGTTCTTGCATCTGCACCTTCAGTTCCTTCAACTCAGATAACGCCATCCAGTAAGGAGCCTTAGAAATTGGCTCTGTCTAGGGTGTTAGCTCTATCATAAATTCTATCTCCCTTTCTGGCGGTAGACCTGGCAATTCCTTTGGAAAGACATCTGGAAATTCTTGCACTACAGCAATGTCTTCCATTCTCAGCTCTAAAACTGTCGTATCCACGGCGGTTGCCAGGTAACCTTGGCACTCATCGTCTAATAGACGAGTTGCCTCTGGCGACGAGATCAGGACAATCGAGGGTCCTCCTCGATTCCCGACAAACTCGAAGCTCTTACCCTCTAACGGGTCAAACTGAATCGCTTTGCGATAACAGTCCATTATAGCTTATTACTTGGTGAGCCAGTCCATGCCAATTATCAAATCAAAGTCATACATGGCTAGGACAAACAAGTCTATTTTCCCCACTCACTCACCAATCGCTAACTTGCAACCAGAACAACCCAAAGCAGCAATCATTTTATTCTTCAAGGGTGTAGATATGCAAATTGCCGACTCTAATAAAATAGGACTGACTCCTATCAACTTAATATATTGTTCGGCAATGAAGGAATGGGTTACTCCGTGATCAAACAAAGCGTAAGCAGGATTGTCATTCAACGAAACCATACTTGTGATCACGTCAGGGCAGCTTCTGCCTGACCATGTGTAATTGCATACACGGTGCCCTGAACTAGAGGCCTCAGCTATCCTCCTTGTGGCACGTCCTGAGGGGCGTACCCTCTGATCTGTCCCATCTGCGGCAGCGGCAGTAACTGCGGTTGTCCTCGTGGCCTTCTTGGACAGTCTCTGGCCATGCGACCTTGCTGGCCACATTTAAAACAGGCGCCCATCCTTCGGGGGCACTGGTTCGGTCCATGTCGACTTCCACAAGTACGACACAAATCATTCCTATTTGGCCCAAATTTGCCAACTTCACCCCTCCTGTTGGGCGGAATATGAAATCTACCTCCAGGCATGGGCCTCTTTTCCTAGCGGAATGCATCTCTGCTTGTATTAAATCTTGACCTAGAGGTGGCGGCTCTCTCATTTTGATCTCTCTCGATCATCTGGGCTCTTTGGTATAGTTCACTGTAATTCCTCAGATTTAGCGAAATCAATACACTCCTCAAGTCCGGCCTGAATTCGTCCTTGAACCTTCTCACTCAGTTCGCGGGATTCTCAATTAACTTAGAAGCATATTGTGACAGTTCAGCGAACTTCGCCTCATATTGATTGACAATCATGGAGCCTTGGCGAAGATGCTGAAACTCTGCCATCTTCATCTCCCTGGCAGTTTCAGAAAAATACTTTTCATTGAAGGCCTCAAGGAAGGCGTTCCACTTAGGGGCGACACCTTCTCGAAACACTGCTCCTGGGGTGGTTCTCCACCTAGTATTTGCAACTCCCTCCAGTTGGTAAGTTGCAAGAATCACTTTCTCAGTCTTGTTGCACATCAGTAGTGCAAAAGCCTTTTCCAAATTTTGAACCCATATGGCAGTAGCTTTAGGGTCTCCTGTCCCAGTGAACTGAGGTGGATTCAATTTCAAGAATTGTTCCACCAACTTGTGGATCGGCTTTTCTCTCTATGCCAAAATATTTTTAGGTTGAGCTTCGGCAGGTGTGACAACAGGTGCGGCGGCAGGTACAGCAGCAGCGGCGGCTTGATTCAAAGTCTGCTATGCCATGACATCTCTCATGGCCTTTAGCGCCTGCATAATCCCTTCTATTCTGGGATCACCAGGGATTGCTACCCCGGCATCCACCGCAGGTGGTGCCACTTTACTCGCACTAGCTTGAGCTGGCGCTTAACCTCAGCCTCCTCGGGTACTGACCCTGGTCGGCGCTCTACCCCGAGTCACGGCCCTACTGATCCTCTTGTTAGGAGTTTTTGGCTCCAGATCACTCATGGCTCAGTCTTTATCTACTGACGCTTGCTTCCAATTCCACACTGAATTAGAAACAGAGTGATATAAATAACAAATGAATCTACCAATCAATTACCACAGACATGCATCGGTCAGAAATTTAAAGGTCTTTCCTACTACTATCCTAAGACTCATCACTCCTTATCACTCAAATCTTGAACTTTGCTCTGATACCACTTAAGCGGGATGTCACGCCTCGATCCTCGGGCACGCACCCATCCCTCACCTTGGTCGATTAATAGCGATATCCCAGGACGCATCGCCGACCCTTTCATTTTAATATGCATGCGGAAGAAGATAAAAATCCCAGACAATAAAACAATGGGATAGAAAAGTAGGGCTATATTTGTCTCAACTGGAAAACCACAATCACACTTTTATATAAGGCAACCCTCATAGTATATATTACAATACTATTAACAAGAGTTTGATCTATCTCATAACACTTCACACTTAGGGTTTGCAAAACGGGGTGAGGTCTCAGTCCTCATCCGGGTGATACTCCGGCTCATCCACGGGATTCTCCTCGAAGTCCTCCTCCGGTTCCTCCTCAGGGTCATCCTCTTCGGGTTCTTTCTCCTCAGGTTCCTCATCAGGGTCCTGAAATGTTGTCCCACAATCGGGATGAGACTATGTCTCAGTAAGTTCTACCCCCTAAGACCCGATTAGGAAGCTAATACGCCTTAGGCTGCCTAAGCACAACACGAGTCAGGGGACTTACCTTGACCTCAGTTCCATCCTGCAAGTCAATATATATATCAAATATACACGATCACATCACATCACCCAATCAGATCAAATCATCGATCAATCGACCTAGTCGATTACATGTCATCCAAACCATTTCTTGGTCGGCCCCTTTCCTACTATCTATAAGTCTGATCAACATCCAAGACTACTCACCTTAGGTGATAGATAGATAGTATATTATCCTATCTCCAGATGACATATAGAGTCATCGAGCTGTCAAATCATACCGTACTGTCTCAAGATGACAAAAAGAGTCATCGAGCCAGTATATCAATATCATACCGTACTGTCTCAAGATGATCTGTAGAATTATCGAGCCGGTATATCATACCGTCCTGTCTCAAGATAATCTGTAGAGTCACCGAGTTGGTATATAATACTGTCTTGTCTCAAGATGATCTATAGAATCATCGAGCCGGTATATAATTCCGTACTGTCTCAAGATGATCTGTAGAGTCATTGAGCTGGTATATATGCCATTCCAAGCAAACAATCAAATTACCATTTTTATTCTGTCCGATAAAATGTTGTGTGTGTGTACACGGTCGGCCCTAGCCAAAACACATGTTTTTCATTTATAAATCTCTCATTATTTTCAGCACTTCCAAAATGGATTTTTGGCGCTATAGACCGATGCCAGGTAATTTTCCAATTAATTACCCAAAATTAATTAATTTAGAAATAAAATCTTTTAATCACGATTAATTCAATTCAGCACAAATCAACACTCAAATAAATAAACGGACTGTACCACGATGATCAGCACAAAATTTCGGTCGTCGGCTACCCCAGCCTAATTTCCGGAAAATAAATAATTAATTAAATAATTACAAAATTATTAAATAAATGCAACAAATCCAATTTAGGCCCGTAATGCCTAATTGGAAGCCAAGACGAGCCCGGAAAATTACCGAGACTCGTTCAATAAATAATATGACTTGTTTACTTGCTAAGTACACTAACCATTTGCCTAACATGCATAGGTAAATCCCTAATTTAATTATTCTAGTATAATCTATCCACCTAATTGCACTTAATTAAATCTAATCAACCCATAAGCATCATTAGCATACTAAGTAAGGATTAGTGAGCAAAACTCACTTGTGCAAAGCGAAGATCGGAACACCGCGACGGCGGCTGAAATTTGAATTTTCGGCGATGTCGATGGACACTCGGGCCAGGCCAAAAAGCCTTGCAAGCCCACAGCAAATTGCTAGGCTTGGTTAATGGGCTTGGGCTCGGATCTGGGCTTGACGGCGTGGGCCTCAAGTGAGCTGGAAATGGGCCGAGGATGGGCTTGCTGAATTCTTGGGCTGAACTTGCTGGGCTTCAAAGTCTGGGCTTGTCTTCGGATGGGTTGATCTTTGCGAGTTGGGCCGAGCAACAAAAGAAATTGCTTGGCCAACTACTGTTGGCTTGTGGGCTGAATTTTAATGGATCACGTGGCTGATGGCACAACAAGCTGGCCGTGAAATTCGCTGGAGGTGCCGCGGCTTCTGCCGATCAACTGCTTCGATGGAGGTAGCAACTGCTGGCGTGAGATGGAAGAACGAAGGGGCAGTTGGCGTTGATCCAAAGGAGAAGTAGCATACGTCGCTGCAGGAGGAGAGGCACGAACGACGGAGAGAGAGAACTTCAGTGGATGCTGAGCTTCTCGGTGGGTTGTGGGCTCCAGGGAGTCAACAACGTTCTGCTGTGTTAACTGGTGTGCTGGCAGCATGAGGAACGCTCGGTGGAGAGAGAGACCGAAGAAGACACAAGATAGTGGAGGGGGGGGACCAACTGCAGCTTCAGTGGGCCTGCTTCGTGGAGATGGGTTGTCTTGGGCTTGTGGCTGAAATGGAAGGAAGCAGCAAGAGCTGCTGGTCGTGGACGCGTGGAGAGGGCGTCACACTTGAAGCTGGTAAGGAACAAGCGGAGTCAACGATGGAAAGGCTTCGGTTTGGAGCCTTGACCGAAGAAGCTGGGGCTTGGACGCGTGGGCGTGAGGTGGCAGCTTGCAAGTGTGAAGACTGAAGGGAAAGGCAGCAAAGGAGATGGAGAAGGGGCTGTCGCACAGTTGAAGGAGATGGAGAGGGAAGAGATAAGGTTGGGGAGCCCACATGCCTTCATTTTCCACACTTTTGTCCCTCATTGACTCTTCCTTAGCCATGCATGCTTCCTTGGCTGCCATTGAGCCGCCAATGCTCACCAACAACTCTTGAAATGGTTCATTTTGGGCTAGGCTAAGGGGGCACACGAAATTGCAAGCATGTGACTTCAATTGGTTGCTTAATCTTGCTCCATTTATTCTCATTTGGTCTACATAAATTAAATTGACACCTCAACACTTCAATTGACATTTTTCCTCACCCATGAATCCATCATGCTTCCCAAATTTGTGATAAAAAACAATCCTGGCCTTTTTTCTGAACAAAAACGGTCATATGTCGACTTTTTCCCAAAAAGTCTCGAGTTGCAGAAAAATCTTCTGAGACTGAGTTGACGCTCCTAGAATTTATTGTGACATGACAGAATCTTCAATTTCTGAAATCGGACTTGAATTCGTAGTTAATTTCCATTCGGCACGTTTTTAGCGTGACCTAGACTACCAGGTAGTTTTCAGAGATTTTTAGTGCAAATGACCCGTGGTTGATTTTCTTCGAGCCACTATGAACCCACTCGACACATTGGCGACTCTCGATTGTCGTGAAAATCTCGATGATTCAAATACGGACACATGGTACCAAATCGACAGAAAAATCAGTTTAGGGCCGACCGACAAGAATTTTCCAATTTAGTGGTGTCACCCACGATTAGCCACATATCTTAGTCGAGTAAACCTATCTCTGATCTCAAATCGATTTTTAATTGTGCCGTAATGGCCTCTAAGGATGAGCACGGTCGAGAAGCCGATTCTTGGTCGAATTCTCAAGTCTATTGCATTAAAATTTCTTAATGGCTTTCCTGAATAGTCTAGTTATCTCAAGAGTGATCAGTTCTGAGAACAGCCCTATAGGCGCGTCAATGAAATGCCCGATTTATTCAGTAGAAAACATGGCTGAAAATCTGGGATGTCACAATAAATATAAAAAAAGAGAACGTTAAATTAAAAAAAATATATAGTGAAAAAAACAGAACGTATTTTTTTTCTCTCATTAGAGAATAGTGTTTTTTCTCTTGACGAATGGAATTTTAGGGTCTCGATTAATTCTTTTGAGACTGCAACAATACTTAATCTGTGGCAAATATGGTATGTCCATTTCCGTCATATATCTTTCGATCGGTGTTACATGTTTTCCAGGCACATTTCCGCATTTGTTTTCGCTATTCGATCGTTTCAGGAATCCGTTTCCTACAATATGATTCTAGTGGCCCTACGGGCAGAATGGGCGGCAAGCTTTTAATCGCCCTATCTTTATTGAGAGCCGCAAGTGTCGATGCTTCAAGCCACTCAAAAGTGTTCATCAAGATTCCTTTCGCCTTTGATAGAGCTGGAGAGTTTGTAATAATAATCAACGTAAGAAGATGATTGGAATCATGGAATATCGGTGGGAGGCTTGACATTGCCATGGGTGGCAATCCGGGTATCTTGACTTCGGGGTAAGTTTTGTTGAACTCAACTGGGTTCGATGCCAGCACTGGAAGATATGCCATGACCGAGAGGAAAGAGACTGAGGAGGTGACAAGAATATAAATAGGGAGGTCGAGGGATTTGGCAATTGGTGCAACCTTGGCAACTACAAAGGAGTCAACAAATATGGCAGAAAAAGGTGGAGACGATGAAGATAACATTGGAGGGAGAAGATTGATTGACTGATTGATGAGATGCATCTAGAGAAAGAAAGGGTCAACAGGAGGGGAATCAGTTCCTGGAAGCTAGGAGTAAGCTGGAGTTCAAGATGATTGATTTTGGGATTGTGGCGAAGGAATGTGTACGTGGTCCGACGATGCTGTCTTGCTTTGCCAGAATTTCCGCGAGCCGGAGGAACGGCATTAAATGGCCCATTCCAGCACTAGGAAACAGAGCAATGTGAGGAGGTTGTAGCATACTCATTGGTACAGGGCGTTCTTGGATGATAAAGAGACAATAGATGATTGCCAAACAGATCTTGAAAAGAGGTTTTATAAAAGCAATGAATGAATGTAGGCGGGTTCGTATAGTCACGTACTAAATGGAATTCAGTTGCCATCTACCAGTCATTATGGAATTTTTTTTATGAAATGATCTTTCTTTTTTTTTCTACAGAGGTTTGTAGAATACATGTACCAGAATCAGCTCCTAGTTATTTTTGAACTATATAAATTAATGTCGAACGACGAGAATCATATGAAAAATGTTTATACAACCTTTCTTTAACATTTA
The DNA here is from genome assembly GCA_016097605.1 of Eucalyptus guilfoylei. Taxonomy (NCBI): domain Eukaryota; kingdom Viridiplantae; phylum Streptophyta; class Magnoliopsida; order Myrtales; family Myrtaceae; genus Eucalyptus; species Eucalyptus guilfoylei. The sequence goes on from CM027864.1 coordinate 32,547,514, forward strand.
ATGTTCCATGTGAAGTGGGAAAAGAGTTTGTTAATTGATATTTCCAAGAATTGCAATCGGAGCAATTATCTACGAGTTTGGTAAGTATGGATTGACCGAGTCCGTACAAATGTCTGGGACCATTACACCAGCCGGAAATATGGTGTATGACGACTTGTTCTGCCAAGGGAGAAGAAGCCGTGCCACATAAAGGGAAAACTCAGCATGAAAGAATTCGTATCATCATGAAAGTATTCCTTCTGGAGATATGGTCCCCACAAAAAGCGATGGAATAGGGGTAGATTTGATAGGACCCATCATGATGACTCTCCAATCTCCATTATTATCGGAACCCATTACGGGTTGTCTTACGAATTCCCAAATCCAACTTACTAAAATAGTTGGATACTTGCAACTTACTTGAAACTCGTCATAATAATTTTGAATCAATAAATTATCTAAATGTGCATTGCGAATCAAAGAAAAAATATTATATGTAATCATGTATTTTTTTTTTTTTTATGACCCGGAATCACGTCGCGTATATGGCGGCGGCGACGTAAACCCGGGGCGGTGCCGTAGGGACCCATCTCCCACGGCGTCGCAAGTAAGTCGCGCAATGGGGGCAAGAAGTTTCGAATTTCTACCCTTTCGGTTGAGGGATCAAGGCGCGAACCAACTCGTCCACCGCGGGGTGGGTTAATTATGTATTTTTTGCTGATGTAAAATGACAAAGATGATGTTATTTTGTTTAGTTTATAAAAGAAACGTATCTTGCAAAAGACCAATGACACTTTTAGAGAAAATAACCCTACAAATGTAATTAACCTTTATATAATGATTACTTCAGTGTCAAAATTTTTCAAGCAATCACTTGAGTGTTAATTTGGTAAAAGATCAATTACTTCAATGCTATCACAGATTTGAAAAGCCAAAAAATCCGACATGGCTCACCGGCTACATCAGACTTAAATTTTTTTCCACGTTGGACATTTTTTTAATTTTTTTTTCTACTCTTTCAATTTGCAGAGGGTTACAATTAAAGATATCAATAATCATCCATGGTTCTTAAAGAAATTACCAAGAGAACAGAGCTATGTGAGGAGATTGTGGAGTAGTCATTGTTAAATGGCGTTCTTGGATGATGAAGAGACTAAGACGATTCCCAAATAGATGCTGAAAATAGGGTTTTATAGTAGATGAAAGAGTTACTTGCTGTTAGCAGACGTCAGACAATACATTTGTCAACTATTCGTTTGTGGTTTCTATTTTATAAGCGATAGAGAAACAAGGAATGAGTATTGGGTTTTCTTCGGCCAGAAGTGTAGGTGAGTTCGTGTAATTACGTGCTGGATTAGGTGAGGACTCATATGCCATCTACTACTCAAGTAGCATCGACATCAACATGCGACACGTGACACGATACGACATGACACGCTGACGCGTCATTTTTTAAAAAATTAAAAAATTTCGACATATTAGAACACATTGTATATTAAATGGATATTTTTTGTATAAACATGATAAATAATCATTTTTATTATTACTTCAATCAAATTAATTTGATTCAAATTCACAAATAAATAAATAATAATAAAAGAGTCTAAAATAAATTTACACTAAAAACAATCTTGACCGATACCAGCAAGAGGAGTGACGCTTGCCGAGAGAGGAGGGAATTGTGTGTGACGAAAAGTGAGGGTTAAAAGAGGAGAAAACTAGATTTTTCTTCTTTCCCATTTTATTTATTTATTATTTTTTACATATTGACTCCTTATTTATTGAAATTTTTTAAATTGCATATTGAAAATCTAGACTCACGTGTCAGAGTATATTGAAATATTGATTACATGTCGAATTTTCCAATACTTATTGATTGTATGTCGGAGCATGTCGGGCACATGTTAGAATGTCCAACACGATACAAAAGCTCTAAAAAGTGTCGATGCTTTTAGTCTACGACTCAATGAATTATTTTGAGTATCTCAGCCAATAATGATCAAATGAGATAGGTCCAAATTATGTAGCTCTGAATTTTTTGGTAAATGTCGCTTTAAAGGATGTACTAATCCTTTGAATCTGGCACCAATGGATACTATCCCCGCTATGAAATCATCTTTTTTTTTTTCTTTAAACAAAGGTTGCGTAGAATAGATTTTCCCAAGTCAGCTCCTATGTCGGTCGAGGTGAATTGTGTTAAAAATGTTTACACAACCTTTCTCTAACATCTACCGTTCTATGTGAAGTGGGAAAAGAGTTTGTGAATTGAGATTTCCAAGACTCGCCATCGGAGCAGTCACCTTCAAGGTTGGCAAGCATGGATTGACCGAGTCCTTACTAATGTCTCAGAGCACCATCACGTCAGTTGGAAATATAGGGTAAGACAAGTTGTTCTACCAAGGGGAAGCCTCTCCGGTCCGGGCCGGGGGGGGGGGTACGTATCATCGTCGAAGTACTACTTTTGGAGATACGGTCCCCCAAAGGGGATACAACAGGAGGGGCGGACTTGATACGACCCATCATGATGACTCTCCAATCTCCAGTTTTATAGTAAAAAAAAAAAAAAAAAACTTCTAAATATAGACCAGACTTGAAGACAAAAGCTTTTTAAAATGGGAGGAAAGTAAGAAAAAGAAAACAGAAAGCCAAACCAGCCAAGGAAAATAGAAAAATAAATGGGAGGGAGAGATCTAACTAAAACCCTCCCATCTATGAAGGATGAAGAAGAAAATTGTGTGAAGATGAGAGGGAGAGGAAATAACCGTAGGGTGGGGGCACGCAGAAGTTCAAAAGACAGAAAATTAAGAACATGTAAGATGAAAAGTCCGTTTATGTGCAGTGGCCAATAGGAAGAAAACAAACATGTTCGCTTGCTGTTTTCTTCATTTTTGAGAAGTGCGTGCATATAAATTGATGTAAAAACACACCAAATCAAAGGCAGAGCACGGACTTTAATTGCTCGGCCAGATTTGGCTTCCTCTAATTGAAATTATTTTTATTCAACAAACTTAAATTCGAGATATATTTCAGTAATACATAACTAGAAATGACAATAACATTTCGATTCTAGGTAGTGAAATTGTGCTTCATTGGCCGTAGATTCTTTTTTATGTCAAGACACAAATCCATTCCATATGATAGATCGTGAGCCAATACTTTCTAGTTTTGTCCATAAACTTGTTCGATGTAACAATTTTTCCGGATAGCAAATGTACCCTTTATGGAATAATTAACGATTCGATTACTTCTCGGATCACCGTATCAGAGCTCCCACCTATCCCAACAGCCTTCCTAGCCTCTTCTCTCACCTTCTTGGCTCTCCCTTTCAGCTTCTCATCTGTCATCAACTCTACAATCTTCTTCTCAATCTCTTCTCCTTTCACAATACTATTGGGACCCCAATCCCAGTTCCTCTCCCACAATCCCAATCCCGCATCCTCCACGACTTGTGCATTAAGCCTTTGATCACCATGTTGCGGCCAAGCAAGCATTGGGACTCCCTGTAGAGCTGCTTCCATCACCGAGTTCCACCCGCAGTGGCTCAAGAACCCTCCGATGGCACGATGCCCTAGAATCTGCTGTTGCTCCACCCACCCTTTTATGACCAACCCGTTATTCTTTGTTTTCTCCAAGAAGGCTTCGTTCAAAAAGTGTTCCGCTTCCTCTTGGTCATCCTTATCTACTTTACTAGTTTTTAGGACCCAGAAGAACCTCCACCCGGTTTTCTCCAGCCCCTTTTCCAACTCTTGTATCTGATCTCTGGACATCGCCGTCCTGCTCCCAAAGCTTATGTACACCACAGATTCAGCTGGCTGATTTTCCAGCCATGACTTGTATTGATCCCTGTCATCATCATGTGGAACATGATATGGTTCTAATGGCCCTATGGGCAGAATAGGTGGCAAGTGTTTAATCACCCTATCTTTGTTGAGAGCCGCAAGTGTAGATGCTTCAAACCACTCAAAAGTGTTCATCAAGATTCCTTTCGCCTCTGATAGAGCTGGAGAGTTTGTAATAATAATTGACGTAAGAAGATGACTGGAATCATGGAATACCGGTGGGAGGATTGACATTGCCATGGGTGGCAATCCCGGTATCTTGACTTCAGGATAAGTTTTGTTGAACTCAACTGGGTTCGATGCCAGCACTGGAAGATATGCCATGACCGAGAGGAAAGAGACTGAGGAGGTGACAAGAATATAAATAGGGAGGTCAAGGGATTTGACAACTGGTGCAACCTTGGCAACCACAAGGAAGTCAACAAATATAGCAGAAAAAGGTGGAGACGATGAAGATAACAACGGAGGGAGAAGATTGATTGACTGATTGATGAGATGCATCTGCTGAAAGAAAGGGTCAACAGGAGGGGAATCAGCTTGCCGGAAGCTAGGAGTAAGCTGGAGTTCAAGATGATTGATTTTGGGATTGTGGCGAAGGAATGAGGATATGTGGTCTGACTCCGCGATGGACACGGTGGGTTGACCTGTAATTACTGTGACGATGCTGTCTTGCTTTGCTAGCATTGCCGCAAGCCGGAGGAACGGCATCAAATGGCCCATTCCAGCACTAGGAAACAGAGCAATGTGAGGAGGCTGTGGCATACTCATTGTTACAAGGCGCTCTTGGATGATAAAGAGACAATAGATGATTACCAAACAGATGCTGAAATGAGGTTAAATAGAAGCAATGAATGAATGTAGGTGGGTTAGTGTAGTCACGTACTTAATTAGGTGAGGAAGTCAGTTGCCATCTACCGGTCAATGATGTATGGTATTTTTTTTTTTAATGAAATGATCTTTCTTAATTTTTTTACAAAGGTTTGTAGAATAAATGTACCGAAGTCAGCTCCTAGTTATTTGTGAACTATTTAAATTAATGTTGATCGATCAGAATCGTATGAAAAATGTTCACACGACCTTTCTTTAACATTTAATGTTCCATGTGAAGTGGGAAAAAAGTTTGTTAATTAATATTTCCAAGAATTGAAATCGGAGCAATTATCTTCGAGGTTGGCAAGTATGGATTGACCGAGTCCTTACAAATGTCGTAGAGCATCACATCAATAAAAAATATAGAGTAAGACAAGTTGTTCTACCAAGGGAGAAGCCTCTCATGGGGCGCCGCATAATAGGAAAAAAACTCAGCACGTAAAAGTCCGTATCATCGTCGAATTACTCCTTTTGGAGATATGATCCCTGCAAAAGAGGGATAGAATAGGTGGGGCGGATTTGATACAACCTCATGATGACTTTTTGTCGCAACCTCTTTTTTTTGGCGCCCGATCGGGGCGGGTGCCTTCGGAGGCTAATGGTTTGGCTAGGTCTATTAGGCTCAGCTTGAACTCTCCCAAGTCCACCAATTCACGACTTAATAGTCCAAGTTTTTAACCTGTAAGTTAATTTTTAAACGAAGTTGCCACTAATCGGTTTGGAGTGGGTCAATTAGAAACCCAAGCAAAGTATTGGGAGAAATACTTGCTCCTGCGCAACCAGAGAAATTAGGATCAGGGACTTGATTATACTAGTTAATCACTAATACCCTTTTGGTACCTAATCTTGTTTAAACCCTAAGGCTTTTTGGATTTTTGAGAGATTTTCCATGCATTTGTAGAGGAAAAACATTTTTGGGTCATTCTCATTTTTTGGACACAAAAGCATTTTTTTGATTTTTGATCCTTTCTCTTAAAATATAAATCATTTTTTTTACTTTTTCTGACATTTTTGGCTTTTTTGGGAAAATATAGGGTATTTTTGATTTTCTGGAAAATAATTTATTTTTTATTTTTTATTTATTAAAATAATATAATAATATATTAAAACAACTCGAGTTGGGTCCAACCTGGGTCATCCACTTGAGACTCGCGGGCCCGGCCCGGGATTTTTTTTTTCTTTTAAGCCTAAAAGCCCAAACTGATTTTGGCCCGATTCATAAAAATTCCAGCCTAACACCTATCTAGCCCACGAGTGGGGCCCAACCCGGGGAAACCCTACCCGGACGGCGGCCCGGGTCCGACGCGATGCCTCTTCCCTTTTTCGCTTAGATGCGGCGTTGAAGGAGGGGTTGGGATGGCTGATTGGCGTCGACGACGGCGACGACACAAAGGGCAGCAGCGGTAGGAGGATGCAGCGCGGCGGTACGGTGGCGGTGACGGGTGGAGATGCATAGGGGAACGGCGGACGGAGCGCGATCGGTGGGACTAGACCTCGCGGTGGCTCGAGGTGGTGAGGACGGATGGCAAGCGTAAACTGATACCTGGCTGTTGCAACGGCTTAACGTGGCGGCGAACGGTGGCGGTGACGACAATAGGGTAGTGACAGCGGCCCAACCCGGGGAAACCCTACCCGAACGGCGGCTCGGGTCCGACGCGATGCCTCTTCCCTTTTTTGCTTAGACGTGGCGTTGATGGAGGGGTTGGGACGGCTGATCAGCGTTGACAACGGTGACGACACAAAGGACAGCAGCGGTAGGAGGATGCAGCGCGGCGGTACGGTGGCGGTGACGGGTGGAGATGCATAGGGGAACGGCGGACGGAGCGCGACTGGTGGGATTGGATCCCACGATGGCTCGAGGCGGTGAGGACGGATGGCGAGCGTTGGCTGATACCTGGCTGTTGTAACGGCTTGACGTGGCGGCGAACGGTGGCGGTGACGACAATAGGGCAGCGACAGCGGCCCCTCAGCTCTTAGATCTAGCGTGGCATTGGTGTTGGGCATGGCTCGAGGCAGCTCTCTCTGGTTTCTCTTCTCTCCAGCCCCTCTTCGCAGATCTGGAACTCCCTTAGAAATAGACCCCCCGTTCCGGCCAAATCTGGATCTCCGGCTGGTCGGCTCTCGGACCTCCTCCGTTGTCTCTCGGGGGAAGTGGTTGGAGCTAGCCGCCTTGGATCCTCTCTCGGTTCCTTCCTTCTTGGCCTTCCTCGACGCTCTATTTATAGGCAAGGGAAGGCCGGTTGGGGGAGGTTCAACCGCCGGTCGATGCACGCTGACCGGCCCTAGGTGCGGCCAAACTGGCGTCCCTTCTAAGTCGCTCACTTGCGTGTCCCGTCGCTGTCAATCTACTCTTCCCCTCTTCATCATAGGCTGTCTGCGAGCGTGTCGGTGTTGCTGCACGTGGTCTGCAGAGGCGGAGGAGGAAGGAGGAAGGAAGAAGAAGAATGGGGAAGAAGGAAGAAAAAAGGGAAAAAGGGCCGGGTTGCGCAGGCCGGGCCATAGGGGCCCGTGCGAGAGAGAAGGAGGGACTGGGCTCGTAGGCCCAGCCCTCCTTTGGCTGCTTCTTTTTCATTTTTCTTGTTTTTGTCTTTTTTTGTTGTTTTCTCTTGTTATTATCTATTATTTATTATCCCAAAAAAAGGAAAAATACATAAATATAAAAACTAAGGCCTAATTGAAAACCTAATCAAAATTTAAGTGTCAACAGCTGCTCCTCTTTGAATGTGAGTTCACAAAGGTTGTATTCAAAGACAAACTGATACCTAAATTTTGCTTATACATGTGCAGTAGATTATATCTTATTCAGGACCTAGTGTCCTTTGCAGAAAATGAGCAATATAACATTACATATACTAAGACAGATAAAAAGATACCTGTAGTTACTTACCGGAAGTGAGTGAGATAGGGTGTGAACCCCGAGTTTGGCAAGTATCAAGGCATCATCATACCTGGTGACATGAGGAGGTTGCTTCTCCAGGGCTTGAATCATTCTTCGGTCGTCTGTTAGAGTAATAAGTTGTTTGTCTAGGACCCGAACCTTTCTTTGGTCGCCTTGACGGGGAATCGCTTTTCCAGGACCCGAACCTTTCTTCGGTCGCTTGTTAGAGTAATAAGTGGTTTGTCTAGAACCCGAACCTTTCTTCTGTCGCCTTGACGGGGAATCGCTTTTCCAGGACTCGAACCTTTTTTCGGTCGCCTATTTAGAGCAATAAGTTGTTTACCCGACCTTTCTCGGGAGATGCGCCAACCTTTCTCAGGGCATCGATTTATTGGTATCTGATCTCTATCAAGGACACTAGTTGGTACTTGACCTTTCTCGGGAGATGCGCTGACCTTTCTCAGGGCATTGATTTGTTGGGGTGCCTGACCTCAGTCAAGGACATCGATTGGTACCCGACCTTTCTCGGGAGATGCACCAACCTTTCTCAGGGCATCGATTTGTGGGGTGCTTGATCTCTGTCAAGGACATCGGATGGAACCCGACCTTTTTCGGGAGATGCGTCGACCTTTCTCAAGGCATCTGTTTGTTCGAGAGATAACTAGGCATTCACAGGCATTGAAAGAGTACTTGGATATTCACAATTACTAACTCTTGGAGGATACCTGGACGTTCATAGGTATCGAGGGGTACTGGGATGATCACAAGTATAAATTCTTAGAGGACATCTGGACGTTCGCAGGTATCGAAGGGGTACTTGGATGATCACAATTACAAAATCTAAAGGGTGCCTTGACGTTCGTAGGCATTGAAGGGGTACTTGGATGATCACAAGTACTAGATGCTGGAAAATACTTGATTGCTTGCAGGTATCGAAAGGGTACTTGAATGATCACAAGTACAAATTTTGAAGGATGCTTGGATGTTCGCAGGCATCGAAGGGGTACTCGGATGATCATAAGTACAAGATCTGAAGGGTGCCTGGACGTTCGCAGGCATCGAAGGGGTACCTGGATAATCATAGGTACCAAACTTTGGAGAATACTTGGTCGTCTTTGAAAGTCTCTTGGTAGATGGAATATCGAGGACGTACCTGAGATTTTCGTGAAGGTCTCTCACCTTCTGGTAAATGAGAATATCGAGGACGTACCTGGGATATTCGTGAAGGTCTTTCACCTCCTGGTAATTGGGAATATCGAGGATATGCCTCGCATATTCATGAAGGTCCCTCACCTCCTGGTAATGGGGAATATCGAAGACGTACCTTGGATATTCATGAAGGTCTCTCACCTTCTGGTAATTGGAAATATCGAGGACGTGCCTCGCATATTCCTGAAGGTCTCTCACCTCCTGGTAAAGGGGAATATCGAGGACGTGCCCCACATATTCATAAAGGTCTCTCACCTCCTGGTAAAGGGGAATATCGAGGACGTACCTGGGATATTCGTGAAGGTCCCTCACCTCCTAGTAATTGGGAATATCGAAGACGTACCTTGGATATTCATGAATGTCTCTCACCTCCTAGTAATTAGGAATATCGAGGACGTGCCCCGCATATTCATGAAGGTCTCTCACCTCCTGGTAAAGGGGAATATCGAGGACGTACCTGGGATATTTGTGAAGGTCTCTCACCTCCTAGTAATTGCGAATATCGAAGACGTACCTTGGATATTCATGAAGGTCTCTCACCTCCTAGTAATTGGGAATAGTGAGGACATGCCTCGCATATTCATGAAGGTCTCGCACATTTTGGTAATGGGAATATCGAGGACGTTCCCTGCATATTCGTGAAGGTCTCTCACCTCCTGGTAAAGGGGAATATCGAGGACGTACTTGGGATATTCGTGAAGGTCTCTCACCTCCTGGTAATTGGGAATATCGAGGACGTACCTTGGATATTCATGAAGGTCTCTCACCTCCTAGTAATTGGGAATATCGAGGACGTGCCTCGCATATTCATGAAGGTCTCTCACCTCTTGGTAAAGTGGAATATCAAGGACGTACTTGAGATATTCATGAAGGTCTCGCACCTCCCGGTAATTGGGAATATCGAAGACGTACCTTAGATATTCATGAAGGTCTCTCACCTCCTGGTAAGTGGGAATATCGAGGACGTGCCTCGCATATTCATGAAGGTCTCTCACCTCCTGATAAAGGGGAATATCGAGGACGTACGTAGGATATTCGTGAAGGTCTCTCACCTCCTAGTAATTGGGAATATCGAAGACGTACCTTGGATATTCGTGAAGGTCACTCACCTCTTGGTAATTGGGAATATCAAGGACATGCCTTGCATATTCATGAAGGTCTCGCACCTCCTGGTAATGGGAATATCGAGGACGTTCCCCGCATATTCGTGAATGTCTCTCACCTCTTGGTAAAGGGGAATATCGAGGACGTACCTGGGATATTCGTGAATGTCTCTCACCTCCTAGTAATTGGGAATATCAAAGACGTACCTTGGATATTCGTGAAGGTCTCTCACGTCCTGGTAATTGGGAATATCGAGGACGTGCCTCGCATATTCATGAAGGTCTCTCACCTCCTGGTAAAGGGGAATGTCGAGGATATACCTGGGATATTCGTGAAGATCTTTCACCTCCTAGTAATTATGAATATCGAAGACGTACCTTAGATATTCATGAATGTCTCTCACCTCCTGGTAATTGGGAATATCGATGATGTGCCTCACATATTCATGAAGGTCTCTCACCTCCTGGTAAAGGGGAATATCGAGGAGGTGCCTCGCATATTCATGAAGGTCTCTCACCTCCTAGTAAAGGGAATATCGAAGACGCGCCTCGCGTATTCGTGAAGGTCTCCCACCTCCTGGCAACATAAACTTGAATGTGGCATGAGACTTACCTGGATGGCCGCAGGCGCTTGGAAGGGCTGGAAAACGTGGACGGTGGTAGGTATTAGAAAATAATGGGATACTTGAGCAATCACGAGTATCCATACTATAGGGACAACCCGAACAGGTCGAGTGTCAAGAGAAGGGAGTATCGGAACGGTGGCCAGTACTTAGAGACAATGGGATACTTGGATAGTCACAAGCATCCAAACTTTAAAGACAACTCGAATAGGTCAAGTGTCAACAGAGGGAGCACCTGAGTAGCAGTAGGCACTCAAAAACAGGGGGATACTTGGACAGTCACAAATATCAATACCTCATTCTTAGGCAAAACCCAATATGCATGGTGAGACTCTCATTTTTGGTTGAAACCCGTTTTTACACGGTAAGACCTCAATCCTAGTTGAAACTTGTTTTTACATGGTGAGATTCTCATTTTTGGTCGAAACCCATTTTTACATGGTGAGATTCTCATTTCCAATTGAAACCTGTTTTTACACGATGAGACTCTCCTGTTTGATTGAAACCCATTTTTACATGCTGAGAGGGGTAGCCGTTGACACTAAAAAAAAAAAAAGAAAACTAAAATTGATGATGAATAAATAAATAAATTCTTGTTCTTGTTACCCGTAAACAAAAACTTCAGGGTGTCACATAATCTTTGAAAGTAACCTCTTCGAGCACTCTTTCAAAGAGGGGCAGCCGTTGACACTCAAATTTTGATAGACATTGTAAGTATCTTTTTTATTTTACAAAACTAAAAAATATATAAAAAAGTAAAAAATGAATACAAAAGAAAAAAAAGAGAAAAAAATGAGGAATAAAATTGTGTGGGCCGGCAAGTTGGGCCCGCTCTTCAGCCCTTCAGCCTTCCCTTCCTTAGTGCATTTTCCTCTTTTTTGTTTATGCTTAGCCCATTGTTCTTTATTTCCTTAAGCCCCAACATATCAGCCTAAGAAGAGAGGTACGGAGACCTAGTCCCCCAACACCTTAGCCCTTCTCTTTCCCTTTCGCACATGAGTGAGACGCACTTGCGTCTGGGATGTGCGCAAAGCTGACGCCACCATAGTGACGTGAGCAACGGAGGGATGATGCACTATTGTCAGGAGAGAGGTGGCAAGTGAGCGAATGGGAGAGGAGCGTAATGGAAAAGATTCCTAAAGCGAGTGACAAGTGCATGAGTGAGTAGGGGTGTTGCGCAAGGTTAAAGAAAATAAAAAGAAGAAGAAGAAGAGGGACAAGATAGAGACGAAGAGGGGATCTCATCTTCTTTTTCGGCAAAGAACCGGATTGCAGAGAAAAAGAGAGTGAGGACCAGAGAGAGAACCGAAGATACGAACCGTTCGTCGAAGGATACCTTCGTTAGAGATGAGTTCGTTTGAGGAGAGTTTTGTCCATATAACAGAATACTCGATGGGTTGTACCGCAGTAGAGAGAAGAAGTTTGCTGGAGTGAAAACATATGCCGAAGATGTGGATGAATATCAATGGAACAAAGATGAGGATTTTTGTAGAGATTACTTGTTGAATTCTCTAAATCCTAATCTGGCTATGACTTATAGTGAGTATAAGACGGCAAAAGAGATATGAGATTACTTGAATGCTTAGTTCCAAAAACAAGAGGGGCTCTCTAAAACTCTCCTAGCGGAGAAATTTTTTGACTTTAAATTCACTATGAATTCTAGCATTACCTCTCAGTTAATTGAATTTGAGAACATGAGGAACAAGCTGAAAGATGATAACTCTGATATGTCCGCTAATCTCTTTGTCGGTCTTGTGTTGAGCAAACTTCCAACTGAATGGAGTTCTTTCAAGACTGAAATGCACAGACGGAAGGTACAGATGGGACTGGATGAATTAAAGAGGTATATTCACATTGAGGATCAAAATATTACTAGGAAGAGTTTAAAACAAGTGGAACAACAAAAGTCAATTACCGACTTAGTTTCACACTCCAATAAACCTCAGAAAAAGTCCAAGTCACTAAAAGGTGAATCCTCTTTATAGTTAGAGACCAAAAAGACTATCTTCAAAAAGAAGAAGGGCAAGTGCCATAACTGTGGAAAGTGGGGTCACTGGGCAGCAGAGTGTAAGTTGCCGAAGAAGTCAAAGAATGACACACCACAAAATGAGGCCAATTTACTAATTAGAGGATTTGAGCCTTGAATCTTCATTGTAATGATAAAGAATGGAAATGCCAGCGTCTCTTCTGAGTGGTGGTTGGATAGTGGCGCTACTTGTCACGCTATAAATGACAAGAACTTACTCACTGAGGTCACAGAAGTGAAAGACACTGTGCAAAATTGCAATGGTGGTGAGGCAAAGGTGACTCATATGCTGGAACTGCAAATTTGGTGCTTTCTTCAGGTAAATTACTAACTCTGAAACATGTTAGAGTAGTACATTTACTTAAAAATAATTCGATATCTATGAGTTTACTTGATAAAGCTGGTATGTCTTTTTCAATTATGAATGGTAGAGTAACTTTATCTACTAACTCATATTATTTCGGTTGTGCATTCATGGTTAATGGTATATATAGGTTGAGTTTAAATATTGATAGCATAAATAATGTGAATTCTACTTTGATTGATCAAAAGTTGCTACACAATAGACTTGGACATGTGAATTATGGAAAATGCAACATCTAGCTAAAAACTCACAACATTCCATTAGATACTTCTATTCGATTTGACAAGTGTGAAGTGTGTGCACTGGCTAAGATCACTAGAAAACCCTTTAAGTTGGTTTCTAAAAACACACAATTTCGTGAGTTAATACATTCTAACATTTGTGACTTTAGAAATTACATTACTAGAGGTGGTTGGAAGTTTCTAATAACATTCATAGACGATTTTTCTAGATATTGTCATGTCTATTTATTGAAATCGAAAGATGAGGCTTTTGAAAAATTTAAGATTTTCAAGTCTAGAGTAGAAAATCAACTCAACTTGAAAATTAAGAGGTTTAGGAGTGATAGAGGAGGAGAATATACTATGTCAAGGTTCAAGAAATTTTGTGCTTCAGAAGGTATAATACTTGAAACCACTACTCCTTATTCACCCCAATCAAATGGTGTTGCCGAGTGTAAGAATAGAACGTTAACTGAAATGTTAAACTCTATGTTACTTACAGCTAGCATGCATTCCTCCTGCTGGGGAGAAGCAGTTCTAACTGCTAATCACATCTTGAACAAGTTGTCGCACTCTAAGTTGTCCATGACACCTTATGAGATATGGCATAAGCACCATTATAGATATGATACTCTTAAGACTTGGGGTTGTATTGCTTATGTAAGTATACCAGATCCTAAGAAACCTAAGGTGGGATCTAGAACCATTACTTGTATATATCTAGGTAGTGCAGAAGATAGTGCTGCAAATAGGTTTTTAGATCTATCTACTAATACAGTGATAGAATCTAGAGATGTAGTGTTCTTCGAAAACAAGTTTCTCAGAGATCAAGGCTTGAATGTTTCTGGATCTACAGATATGATTTCAAAATCTCCTGTAGAATCTGAAGCAGGCCCTTCTAATAGTAATCCCACATAGTTGGCTATTGAACCAATTCCAGTTAGAGTATCTACAAGAGAGAGAATTCTCAAAAGTTTTGGTGAGGACTTTGTTGCTTATCATCTTGAGGATGATCCATTCTCCTATCAGGAAGCAATGAGATCTAGGGAATCTCTACTGTGGGCAGAAGCCATAGATGATGAAATGAGCTCTCTGCTGCAGAATCACACTTGGCAGCTAGTAAATTTGCCAAAAGGGGCTAAAGCTATAGGCTGTAAATGGGTGTTGAAGAAAAAACCGAATAGTGATTGATCAATAGCTAGATACAAAGCACGTTTAGTAGCTAAAGGCTATAAACAGTAGAGTGGAATAGACTATTTTGATGTCTATTCACCTGTATGTCATCTATCAACTATAAGAATTCTTCTTGTTTTGGCATCTATTGAACACTTTGTAGTGCATCAAGTAGATGTAAAAACGGCTTTCTTGATAGGGGAGTTAAATGAGGAAATTTACATGGAACAACCGGAAGGATATGTTATGAAAGGTCTTGAGGACAAAGTTTGTAAATTGAATAAATCCCTATATGGTCTTAAACAAGCACCTAAGATGTGGCATCTTAAATTTGACAAAGTGGTAAAGAGTTATGGCTTTCAGTTTAGTTATTCAGATAAATGCCTTTACTATCGTTCTATGTCAAATAAGATAGTCATCATTTGCTTGTATGTTGATGATATGTTAATTTTTGGTTTTGATCATTCTGTAGTGAGTGACGTGAAAGCTACTTTAGCTAAAGAATTTGACATGAAAGATCTTGGTATTGCTAATACCATCCTTGGTATGAAAGTAAGCTTTAACCGGCAAGTCATCTTCCTTAGCCAGACTCATTATATTGAGCAGTTACTTTTTACTTGGGGATATGATAAGTGTAAATCGAGTGAGACACCATGTGATTATAATAACAGATTGAGTCCTAATGAAGGGACCAACGTAGATCAGTTAAAGTACTCGAAATTGCTTGGTAGTCTCATGTATGCTATGAGTTGCACTAGACCCGACATAGCCTTTACAGTTGGCATGCTAAGTCATTTTACTAGTAATCCTAGTAAAGAGCATTGTGATGCCCTCGATACGCTAATGAGATATCTTAAATGTACTAAAGATTATGCTCTCTATTATTCTGGTTATCCTCCAACTGTGGATGGATATTCTGATGCCTTATGGCGCTCAGATATTGGAAATAGTAAATCCACTAGTGGATATGTATTCACTTTGGATTGAGCTGCTATAACTTGGAAATCCAAACGACAAACTTGTATTGCATTGTCGTCTATGGAATCAGAACTTTTTGCTTTAGCCTCAGCCGGTGAAGAGGCAGAGTGGATAAAGAATCTGATTATGGATATTCCTTTGACTCGGCTAAAGATTAATTCTTTAAGCCTATTCTGTGATAATCGAGCAGCTGTCCAAGTCGTCAAGAATGCTCTCTTTAATTCAAAGAGAAGACATGTGAGACTGAGACATGCATTGTTGAATTATCTGAGAAAACAAGGGGTTATCACCTTGATCGATGTGAGATCGAAGGATAACATAGCCGATACTCTCACCAAAGGTATGCCTAAAGATCGATTATTCAAAACAGTGGGGGAACTGGGGTTAAAGACTATATAGACAAGTCTTAACTACCATTTACTTACCTTCTAGTTGTGTGTTTTGAATTATCAAATCTTTCTTTATTGGCTACAATGATAAGCACAGTTTATATGTTTCATCGATGTTCACAATTGCTGACTAATTTGAAAAGGGTGAGTTATCTCATTCCAAACTTGATGAAAATGATTTTAACCTAATTCAAATGTTCTATTGAGGAAACTTGTGTCATTCCAAACTTGATGATACAATTCAATTAGGTTGTACTATCCTTTTTGGTTAAATGATCTCATTCCAAACTTGATGCTAGATTATTTGACTTTAAGGAATTAGTAATTGTGACATTCCAAATTGAAACATAGAAACAATTATTTACATAAGAAGCCTACTAGTCTTGTTCTTAATTGAAACTTGATATTACATGACTAGGTTATTGTAGGTGACTTGACTATTGGTCATGTTCTTTAAAACTAAACAATAGTTATTCTCCTACAAATAAACTTAAGTTGATAGCTTTTTGTAAATCACTTTGTTTAGGTCTTGTTCATAATTTATGAAACTGGCTTGATGCTTATAAACATGATATTATGATGCTTTATGACATCAATATATGTTCTTCTCTGCCTGATGGAATGTTGCTAAGTTTTTATTCAAATGATTGAATTCATGATAATATGAAATTCATATTTGACATTCTACAGGGGATGGCAGAGATGGAGGAGAGCTTAATGAGTGGGATCCTGACCAGGATGACCTACTTGATGAATGAATATATATCATTTAAAACGTGTAGGGACTTGATAGTTTACCTGCTATTGCCTATTTTGATGAAGTCCATTTACTTGAGACTTACATTTTGCTATTTCTATTTTGTGAATATTATTATGCTTGTAAGGCTTTGGACTATTTTGACTGGCCTATTTATACTTGACTATTATGCATATATTGGTTGTGAACTGAGTCTGAGATTTATTTTGGGATTTGGATGAATTTATACTGAATTTAAAACTCTTAATACTTATTTTGATTTACTGATCTCAAAATAGATTCATGATAAGAATGATTTACTTATTTAGATTGCATATGATGATTGGGTTTAATACTTTACTGCTAAAAACTCTCTGACCGATCCAAGTTGATTGTCTTGGACTGAATGTGGATGATTCATGTTTGTCTAAACATTACACTGACCACCTTATTGGATTGTGCTGTATGGTGAACATAGGAGGAGATTGTTGGATATATTGTTAATATAATCCAAAATAATATGTTCACATATAAGCCCAATATGTGAAAGCATGGTTATTTGAGTCCATATGGGCCGGAGCCCAATAACTTGCATATAAAAACTCTAGGGTTTCCCTACGCTGGAGGAAGCACTGTTGAGTGTTCCAAACTTGACGTCTCTTGGTGTAATACTTCAAGCAATCACTTCTTCTCTCTTAAACACATAACCTCCAACGGCTCCACCATAAGCCGACTTGCAATCTACTTAAGCCAGTCTGCTCTGAATCCTCATTTTTGTTAGAGACATCCCCCTTACTAGCGAGCCAGTGGTTCAAGGCCACTCCAGTCTGTTTATTTCCTTGCATTTTAATATGCTTGTGATTTCCTATTAGAGATGTTAGGATTGAATGGATTTGTTTCGATGAATGTTGGTTGTTGATTTTTGTGGTCGCTAGAAGGAGGGGCTGGAGATATTGGATGCCGGTTGGAATAGCGATCGACCATATGTGGTAGTTCGGCAGAGGCATACGTGTCGGCGATGACACGTGTGAAAAATGATATAGCGTCGATGATCCATGGTTCGATGAGATGAAGTTGCAGGGAAAAAAAAGGGGCTTCGATGAAGAGGATGGGAAGAAGAAACTTGCAAGAGAAAAGGACAAAAAACAGAAAAAGACAAAGAGAAAAATTAGAAAAGAATTAAAAAATTGAAAATTAGAAAAGAGGGGAAACGGGTTGGGATTTTGTTCATGATGAACTTCGGTCTGTTGTTCAAAAAAAAAAAAAAAACTTCTGTCTGAAGGCTGATCGAACAAGGAGGGGAGCTCGTGAATAGGCAGAGGAAGAGAGGGGCGTTGGGCTTGTTCGTTGTGGGCTTTCTTTTAGAGTTTGGGCCAAAAAATGGTTCATGGGCTTATTTAATTAATTCCGAGCGGGCCTTAGGGTCTTTTTAGCCCAACCCAATCCGATAGGGTTCGGGTCAGGTCTTCGACCCGGTCTGAATTTCTTTTTTAATATTAAAAATATATAATAAATATATATTTAAAAAATTCAAAAATTAAAAAAAAATTAAAAATGATGAAAATGATGAAAAATTTTAATAGGAAATAACAAAAAAAATTCAAAAATTCAAAAATCATTAATAAATCAAAAACATCTAAAAAGTCATTAAAAAATTTATAAAAAATTAGAATACCCTCGAGAAGTTAAAACCTAAAATTGGATAAGCCTTCAGAGATTTACAATAGGGTTTCTTATTTTGCGGTGTCTTGTTTTTATTTATAAAGACGATATTAGGATGCTTGTATGCTTTCTTTCATGATTATAATTGATTGCGCATTTCAATATTTTGGGTGTTACTTTCCTACTCTAGAATAGTTAGGATCAAACCTTAGATTTTTGATAGGCTATTAAGTTAGTACATGTTTAGGTTAGCTACCGGAAGGGCATTGGTCTTAGGGCTAACGTAATTAAGTTCCTAAGTCCAAAATTTTTGGTTGCGTAAATAGCAACATATCCTCCCATATCATACTGGGTTTCTAACCGACCCTCCAATAGAACTAGTGATGACTCCTTAGTCAAAATTTGCATAGGCTTAAACGATCTAAAATTTTAAACACCCAATGTTGCGTGAGGTTTGGGCTTGGAAGAGTCCCAGTTAATGGAAAGTCGTCAGCCCAAAGTTGACAAATGCCCCTAAACCTAATAGTCTCCCTCGTGAGGGGTTGGGTTGCGACAACCACCACTTGCCGCTACAATACATTGATCACAATTTATATAGAAGCAAGTGAAAAACATGGAACATTAATAAAGTAAAAGTCTTAGTCGTACAATGGAAGTTTAGATTAGTGGTTTCAAATTATACACTCATAATCAAATACCATGGAATTTCGCAAGATCATGAGAATATATATAAAAAAACACAAAAAACTTATTCCAAGTTTTAGGTTCTAGGTTCCACCTAATTACAAACTAGAACTTGGAATCTACCCATCTAAAAAGGTTCCTCAATGTTTGGAACCTAAAACCTATCCTGTATACCATGGAACTAGAACCAAATATTCCCACGGGTTTGATTCTAGATTCTAGAACCATGCTCACTCCTAACTACTCCCAAACAATTTCTGGTTGTTTTATTCTCCTCAAGTGGTCTTCAACGGTTGCATTCTCCTCAAGTGGTCTTCAACGGTTGCATTCTCCTTAAGTGGTCTTCAGCGGGTGCACCACGTTTCCCTGCTTCTGAAAGTCTTGTGCTTAAGCCCTCACGATCTCATGATCCTGTTCTCGAATGGTTGTTCCCTTAGAAAGGCACGTCAATTGCTTCACGATCTCAACTGCTTTGGTGGTCTTCACCTTGTAGCCGTGCTTCGATACTCCTCACGTAAACATTGGCCATTTGCTCAATTATTTTAATTGCTTTGGTGGCCTTGAACTTTGAATTTTGTCTCAACACTTCTCATTTATTCAACGAACTGTACACTGTCCTTTGCTCATTGGCACACTTGTTGATAATTATTAGTCATTTATCATCGTATATTGACAATTGATTAGTAGTATTCATCAACATGTGTCGCTGATGTGTGTCAATACTGATTGCTAATATCGATGTGGTTGTCGATAGTGGGTCACGTTGCATGACAATGTCCATACATTAGTCACATGTTCGTCACGTGATCACCCATATTCATGCATTAGTCACATGCTCATTCACGTTGACGACTTGATCATTGTTAGGTGTGAACACCAGCATTGCGGCAAGCCGGAGGAATGGCATGAAATGGCCAGCCCTAAGGAACAGACCTATGTTAGGAGGTTGTGATGTCCTCATTGTTAATGGCTTTCTTGGACGATCAAGAGATTATAGAGATTGCCAAATAAACGCTGAACAGAGGTTTTATAGTAATTGAAACAGTTATTTGTTGCCGTAAGCAGATATCAGAGATTGCATTTGTCGAGCATTTGTTCGTGTTTTTCTATTGTATAAGCGACAAAATAAACATTGAACTTGTGTGGGTGGGTTTGTTGAATCATGTGCAGGATAGATGAGGAAACTCAGATGCCATCTACGACTTAAGGATTTTGGAATTAAACTCCTATAAAATGATCTTTCTTTTTATGTTTTTTTTTTTTTTGGCTAAATGTAATAAAAGTCTTAAAACTTGTCAGGAAAATGCAATTGAGTTCTAAAACTTATAAAAAATGCAATCAAGTCCTAAAACTTGTCAAATTGGTTTAATTGAGTCCTAAAGTTAACACCGTCAAACTTTTTAACGGAAAATGCTGACGTGGCATTTTAAATGAATTTTTATTTTCCATGTGGCTTTTTAAAATTATTTTTTATTTAAATTAGAGTTAAAAACTAGAAAAGAAAAGCTAAAATTTATTTAAAAAACAAAACAGTTAAAAAAAAATGGTAAGCGCTTCTGCCGCCACTGCCCATCGCCGGAGGGTCTAGCGACGATCGCCGACCCCTCCGGCGGGGCGGCGGCCAAGCGCCCGCCATTTTCTTTTTCTTTTTTTTTTTGAATTGTTTTGTTTTAAAAATAAATTTTAGCTTTTCTTTTCTAGTTTTAAAATCTAATTTGAATAAAAAATAATTTTAAAAAGCCACATGGAAAATAAAAATTCATTTAAAATGCCACGTTAGCATTTTCTGTTAAAATTTTTGACAGTGTTAACTTTAGGACTCGATTGAACTAATTTGACGAGTTTTATGATTTGATTGCACTTTTTACAAATTTTAAAACTCAATTGTATTTTCCTTACAAGTTTTAGGACTTCTATTGCATTTATTCTTTTTTTTTTAAACAAATGTTGTGTAGAATATGATTTACTCAAGTCAGCTCCTAGTTATTTGTGAACAACTTAAATTTATGTCTTGGGAAGTGTTGTGTAAAAAATAGTCGTACAAAACCTTTGTTTAACATCTCATGTTCCATGTGAATGGATTGATGTTTCCAAAAGTTGCCACCGGAGTAATCGTCTTGCAGGTTGGCAAACATGGAATGACCGAGTCTTTACAAATGTATCTGTACCGGTAGGAAATATGAGTAAGACAAAGGGCTCTACCAAGGGGGAAGCCTCTAATGGTGTGGCACATTCGGAAAAAAAATTTGTTCGTAAAATTTGTCTTGTCACCAAAATAATCAGGATAAGTGTATCATAAGTTCTTAAACTTATCACGAAAATGCAATTGGATCCTAAATTTTTTGAAAAGTGCAACAAAATCTTAAAATATATAAATTTAGTGCTGTTAAGTCTATCTATTAACTCTATCCAATTTCGTTAAAGGGGCTTTACCTTTTTAAGACACGTGGCGCTCATCAAGTGTCACATCAAGAAAGAAAACTTGAAAATTTTAAAAAGATAAAAGATAAAAATTAAAAAAAAAAGGAGAAGATGTTAAAAGAAAAAAATGTTTTTTTAAATCTAAAAATAAAAATTAAGGAAAATAGCAAGACATTGCCCATGCCGACCTAGGTCGATCAAGCTCAAGTAGCCATTGTTGTGAGCCCCTAGTGAACTCAACCACCGTCAAAATCCACTATAAAAAAATCATGCTTGTAATTGTTTACACCAAAAAAATGATCAATTTTTGGTTATTATCGATAAGTGATGCACTTAGTTGATAAGAGTAAAGTTTGGTCTTTATGAATATAATTATTGACTACTTGAAGAATCGACAGTTTGAAGGAATTGACAAAAAGTGGAGTCAACAGTCTCGGATGCAACTATCAAAGAAGTAACCATTAACGTAGTGAAAAGAAAAACGACCGTCAATGTAATGTAGTCAAAGAAACCATTATTGTAGCGGAGTTGAAGAAACCGTTGATATAACTGTTTGTAATCTTTGTTAATAACTATCGATTGTAGACTTTAAATAAGCACATTGTACTCTTTAGAGGCCTCCGGGCACAAATTAAACAAATCAACTATCATTCAGTTATCTTTACTTTTCTACATTGTACTTTATTTCCAAACCCACATAGTTGATTAAATTCTAACATGTTTCTTAGTTGTAGTTTTCAAACTCAAGTCTTGATTAAATTCCGGCATTTATATTTATTATGGGTGTTCCGTTGTTGATTAAATTCGGCATATCATGCTTTCATCTCAAGCTTTGTGATTGATTAAATTCCGACACATTTTGGTTACATTCTATTTCATCATAAAGTATGTATTTTTCAAGCTTTGTTGTCGATGAAATTCTAGCACAGTTTGTGTCTATATAGTCCGTCTGAATTCAAGTTGGTATCCTTATCTACTTGGATATTTTCTATTTGGAGTTGCCACAGAATCTGTTTTCTTCAATTAAAAAAAAAATCAAAGAACGACTTTCGGTGAAAGATATTTCATTGTAGTAGCAATTTCGGCTAAACAGTAACAGACTTCTATCAAGAACTCAAAAGTATCGATCTCCATCCATTCGTCGATGCAAAACTGCAATTCTTCTTTCTCTTTGAATCTTCTTGTCCATTGTCAAGCGCCTTTATGCTCAATACGAAAAGGTACTTTCTCTGATAATCTGCAATTCCCCTCAGCTTTTTGTCTTTTTCTTTTGATTTCTTGTGAATTCATACACCTACATTTCATTTTTCGCTGCACATTTCTTTGTTTTCCACGATCTTTTTCAAAATTATTTAGTTAGGAAATGACTTATTCGTATCCCTTAATCTGTGGGACTATAGCTGTGTTTTTCAGATTTGTTTTTTCCTAGTTAGTACTTAAAGTAGTCCTATAAATAGCTTTGTAATCGTGGTACAAAAAGGATATAGAATTATCACAATTCTTTTCTCTAAATTCTTCGTGGTATCGAAGCTTTAGGCTCATTTTTCTAGGATAATGTTACATTGCAGCCTTTATTGCTTCTGTTTTGCTCTTCCTTTCTGAGTACTTTCCCCGTGCTTGGAAATATCCATGTCCAAGACAAAAATTCAAGACTTAGATACTTCGGGTCAAACTGAGGAGGCCAACACCAACCACATGACTGGAGATCTACAAAATGTGAGGGCAACTCATTGGCTGAATGAAAAGAATTATCTCAAATGGTCACAGTTCGACAAGACCTACCTAAAGGGTAAAGGAAGATTCGACCATCTTCTTGGAACAAGTCCACAACTAGGAGATCCCACATTCAACGCATGGGATGACACAGATTCAATAGTCATGTCATGGCTACAAGATTCAATTGATTTGACCATAAGTGATACATGTATGTTTCTAAAGACTACAAAGGAGATTTGGGTTTCCATTCATAGGACTTATTCAAAAGCTCAAGATGTAGCACAGGTGTATGATATCAAGGTAAAGACAAGTGCAACAAAATAAGGGAGCAAAACTATGACGGAATATGTCAATTCCCTTTAAAATCTATGGCAAGAACTCAATCATTAATGAGCATTTGAGATGAAGTATGTGGATGATGCTGCAACCCTAAAGACATTCATTGAAAAGGATCGAGTATATAATTTCCTAGCATGTCTTAATTCTGAGTTTGATCAAGTCAAAATTCAAAAACTTGGAAAGGAATAAATCCCTTATTTGGAAGAGACAACCTCTCTAATCTGGGTAGAAGAAAGTCGAACGAGAATAATGCTAGAGCCTTAAGTTGTGGAAGGCTCAGCATTAATAACTCATAATGTGTTAACACAAGAAAGTGGAAAGATGGATGCTTGCCTACATGGAGGGATAATTGAGATAGTATGTGGTGTACCTACTGTGGAAAGCCAAGGCGTACAAAGAAGCGTTGTTGGAAGTTGAATGGCAAACCAACAACCTCAAGCCAAGAATTGGGAGACAAAAGAGGACAACCAAGGCCTAGGCTCATCTTATTGAACAAACCAATTAGCAAATCAGTTATAGTGAAGGATGAGAGAAATAATTCTTCAACAATGAAGAACTAGAAAGAATTAGAGGCCTTTTTAGGTCTCTTGAAAAACCCTCTGGTGCATGTTCCTTGGCACTCTCAGGTAAGCCTCCATTCTCTTTTAGCTAAATGCCTCAAAAACACTTTTGAGTGAAGCTTGGATAATAGACTCAGGTGCTACTAATCACATGACTCACACTTCACATTTTTCTAGTACCTATACCCACGTCAAAGCAATTGAAAAATATTGGTTGCAAACGGTTCCTTGGGCACTGTTGCAGAAATTGGTGATATCCATATTAGACCCATTCTCACTCTTGAAGGTGTCCTCCATGTGTCAAAACTATCAGCCAATCTTATCTCCATACAAGAGCTCACCAAGACCTCAATTATTATGCAATTTTTTACCTACCTATTGTGTTTTTTGGGAATAGGATTTGGAGAGTAAAATTGGACTTGCTAAGGAAAAGAGTGGGTTGTACTAACTTGAGATGCTGAGGATTTCGAAGAAAATCATGAATAATTCATCATTGTCATTTCTTGGTACTTCAAAGAAGGATGTTGTTTGGTTTTATCATTTTTGTTTTGGTCATCCATTTTTTCGTGTCTTAAATATCATGTTACCATACTTGTGAATTTTCTAAGCACACTCGTGTATCTTTTCCTATTAACAACAAAAGAAGTTATCATCCTTTTGATTTCATTCACAGTGACATTTGAGGACCTTCCACAATTCCAAATATCTAGGGGGCTTGATGGTTTGTTTCTCTAATTAATGATTGCACTATGGTCACATGGATATTCTTACTTAAACACAAATATGATGTAAGTTAGTATTGCCACGCCCCGATCCTCGAGCGCATGCCTATCCCTCGGTGGTCGATTTATATTGCGATGTCCTATGATGTGTCACCGACCCATTCATTTTTATGCGTATGCGGAAGCATATAAATAAATCCCCAGACAGCACAAAGATGGGATAGAAAAGCTGGATCACAATTGCACAACCACAACACACCTTTATACACAATTGACTAGTTTATTTACAATAGTAGTCTATAGACAAAAGTCTACAAAAGCATAAAGTCTACAAGTTCTCTAGGCCTTCCAACCTCCAGCTGAAAACCCCGAGCTCTCCTGGGAACTTGGGTCCATCACTGCACCACCAGGAGGGTTAGCTGTACCCTCGCCAAAAGCGATTTCTAACACCGACATAGGGATCTCAGAATCCTGTAGGGGACCTTCTCCGGGTCCATTTCGCCCGCGACGATACCACGCTCTGAATTGATGGGGTACCCTCCGAGGTAGACCCTCATTGACCCAGATAATGGTCCTCACGAGTTTATAGACTGAGGCTCCTTGGCCCCCGGGAAGAGGAATCTGGGTGACCTGTTCAGTGACCCTCTTGGGCTGGCCAAAACGCTTTGGAGGAACCATCATCTAAGGACCTGAAAAGGTTGAGTCTACGACGGGGTGAGATAATGTCTTAGCAAGTTCACCCCCTAAATTCCGACTAGGAAGGAAATACGCCTAAAGGCAGTTTATGCACACACAAGACAGATGACTTACCTTGCCTCAGTTGCTTCCTGCAAGTCAGTACGATTCATATAATCAACCAATCAATTCAATTCAAATTATCGATCCATCGATCCACTCAGTCAATCAACTCAATTTGACACAATCGATATGATCCGTACCATTTAGCAATTCAATACCATCTATCAATTCACTC
The DNA here is from genome assembly GCA_016097605.1 of Eucalyptus guilfoylei. Classification (NCBI taxonomy): domain Eukaryota; kingdom Viridiplantae; phylum Streptophyta; class Magnoliopsida; order Myrtales; family Myrtaceae; genus Eucalyptus; species Eucalyptus guilfoylei. The sequence continues at coordinate 32,572,979 of CM027864.1, forward strand.
GATACGATCACTGCTCACACAAGCTGAAATAGATGGTCATAACTCTCACAAGCTGATATATAGATGGTCATAGCTCTCACAAGCTGATATATAGATGGTTATAGCTCTCACAATCTGATATATAGATGGTAGCTCGCACAAGCTAATATATATAGATTGTTGCTCTCACAAGTTGATAAACGATCATTGCCCACACAAGCTGATATGGTATACTGCTCTCACAAGCTGACAATTTAATAATGCTCACACAAGTTGACGTACAATAATGCTCCCACAAGTTGTTGAATCACCGTGTTAAAAAAACCCGATAAAAAAATAATCGTGTGTGGGTACACGGTTGGTCTGAGGCAAAAATGCAATATCTTTCTTTTAGAAAATCCCACTATTTATATAGTCCACAAAGACATTTTCGGCATTAAAAACTGACGTCCGATAATTCCTAATTAAAATACCGAAATTCCACAATTTTGGAATAAATATCCAAAATTACAATTTCCACTCAATTTGCACAAATTAGCACTCAATTAAATAAACCAAGCACACCATTGCAATCGGCATGAAATTCCGGTCACCAGCTATGCCGATATAATTTTCAGAAAATAATAAATAATTAAATAAATACAAAAAATAATTAAATAAATGCAATTAATTACCAAAAATAGAAAATTAGGCCGGAAATGCCTAATTAAACAACGAAACGGGTCTGAAAAATTTCTGAACCAATCTAGATAAATAGTACAACTTATTTAGTCTCTAATTAAGCCGTTCTAACCACCTAACATGCAAAATCGAATAATTAAATCACTAATCCATTCTAACTAACCACCTAAACCATATTTAACCTAAAATAATCAACCCTTAAGCATCATTAACTCCCTAAGCAGAGTTTAGTAAGTAAACTCACCAGTTTAGCGATTCGGTGAGTCCACGGCAATGACGACGCGGAGACGGGCGACAAACCTCCCAGCGGCGACACCAAACGGGGACAGGACGGGCCTAAAAACGGGCCTTGAAGCCCAAAGAACCTTGCTGGGCTTCGATTCTGCTCAAGGCCAAAGGAGGGCTACTCGGGGCTCGGCTTTGGCCGGAACAGGCCAAGCGAGCGGATTGGGCTGCAGCGGCCGAGCAGGGGCGACAGTGGCTACTAGACGGCGGCCAAGGGAGCTCCGGCAGCAACCAAGGAGGCTCGGACACAGGCTGGGCTCGCAGGACAGTGAGTTGGAGGTGGGATGAGCAGCGGACGGGCGCAGGCTGGCGTGCGACTTGCGGCGACGTGCGATGGCGGCAGGAGGTTCGGCGGACGTGTGACGGGCTAGGGGGGAACTTGGCTGGTTTCTCTACAAATTTTGGAGCTTCAAAACACCTCTAATGGAGAAAGCAAGTCTGCTGAAAAAGAAGAAGTGGCTGAAGGCTTGGAGGGACCCAATGGCCACAAAAGTCTTTTATTCTCATCTCTTTGTCCCTTGGCAAGGCCCCACCTCAATTGGCTGTCTTCCTCAGCCAATTTGGTGCACAAAAGTCTCCATAGAACGAATCCCAAGTGGTCCAAAAGGTTGAGGGAACCATGGCCTACGAATTTGAACACATTTTCCCCAAATTGAGTTCAATTCCTCTCTAATTGGACCTAATTTGGAGTCCATAAATACCACTAAGGTGCCCACACTTCAATTCACATTTTTCCTCACCAATTGAACCAACTTGAATCCCAAAAACGCGATTAAAAACGGCTCTCTGATTTTTCCGGTAAAAAACAGCCCTACTTTGAATTTTCGCCAAAAATCTCGATTTGCAGAAAAATTTTTGGAGGATGAGTCGACATTCCTAAAATGAGTCGTGACATGACAGAACATTATCAAGTTCAAATTCGCGGTTAATGTCAATCTGGCGCAATTTTAGTGTGACCTAACCTACCGGGTAACTTTTAGAATTTTTTAGTGCAATTGACCCATGGTCGATTATTTTCGAGCCACCATGTACATTTTTGACACATTGTCGACTCTCGATTGTTGTAAAAATCTCGAGATTTCAAATATAGACACAGGGTACCAAAACGATAGAAAAATTGGTCTATTGCCGATCGACGAGAATTTAACAATCAGGTGGAATCACCCACACTTTAATCACATATCTTAGTCGATTCAATCTATCTCTGATCTTTGGTCGATTTTTAACTGTGCCGTAATGACCCTTGCAGACTAGCACGATCGAGCAGTCGATTCCTGAACGAATTCTCAAGTCTATTGCGTTAAAATCTCTTAACAGCTTCACCAGATAGACTAGTTATCTCGTGAGTGATCAGCTCAAAGAATAGAACTATAGGTGCATTGATGAAAAGCCCGATTAATTCAATTGAAAACAGAACTTGAAATTCAAAATGTCACAAGTATTGTTCCTAATTTCCATTTCATTGTTAAAAATCAAGTTGGAGTTAAAATTAAAGCTTTAGATTAGAAAAAACTAGAGACTAATTTAATCAGATTTTGTCAACCTATTTCCAAAAAGAAGGGATCATTCATAAGTCATCTTGTGTAAACACATCACAACAAAATGGGGCTGCTAAAAAGAAAAATGGTCATTTGCTTAACACCTCTAATCCGAGCTCCCACCTCTTGACTTACCTTCTGATAATATTCCAATTCGAGCTCCCATCTCTGATCAACCATTCCCTGATCAACCAGCTCCTAACCAATCAGTTTTTGATGCATCAGTTCATACTACTTCAATCCTGGACTCACTCTCTACATCTGAGTCTATTCTGGAACAAATATCCACTCTTGTATCTACATGACTCTGAGGTTTCCTCAAGTATAATAAAAAAGACAGTTGTTCTAGACTAAACACAGGTTCAAGATTCCCATATGAGTTTTGCAAATAAATTTTTGGTAAGTTTCGACTCTCCTTTGCAGTTCCGACTCTCCTTTGCATACACAATCGGTTGATATACCAGGAAATGATTCACACCTTCCTATTGCTATTAGAAAAGGTACTAGACCTTTATATCGACTATCTTATTCTATGTCACTTGAATGCCTATCACCACCTCATAGAAATTTCATTGTTAGTCTGAACACCATTTGTATTCCGAATGCTTTATCTAAGGCATTGTCTAAAGTAGAATGGATGAATGCAATTAGAGAAGAAATAAATACACTAGAAAAAAAACCAAACTTGGGAGATTGTCGAAAAATCGAAGGGAAAGAATCTTGCGGGCTGCAAATGGGTTTGAAATACAAAGTTGATGGTTCTCTTGAGAGGTATAAAGCAAGATTGGTGGCAAACGGTTATACTAGACTTATGGAGTAGATTGTTAGGAGACATTTGCTTCGGTGGCAAAGACGAACACTGTAAGAATTTTACTTTCTGTGGCGGCTCACTTTAATTGGTAACTTCAATAGTTTGATGTGACATGGAGACCTAGAAAAGGAAATCTACATGAGTATTCCACTGGATTTTGAAGAGAAAGGACAACAAACAAAGCATGTAGATTACAAAAGCACTATATGGGCTCAAGTAATTGCCTAGAGCCCGATTTGGGAGAATTTCCAGAGTAATGAAAGCTTCAAGTTGCAAACGAAGCCAAGGCGATCATACCCTCTTCATTAAGCATTTGGCTACCGGGAGAGTGATGGCATAGTGTATGTTGATGATATAATTGTCACAGGTGACAATGATAAAGAGAAACATGAGCTAATATAGTGTTCGATTAGAGAGTATGAGATAAAGGAGCTATAAAGACTCAAATACTTGACATTGAAGTTTCTTCCTCTAAACAAGAAATTTTTGTCTCACAACAAAAGTATGTGACCAGTATCTTGAAGGAAACCAGAAAACTTGGTTGTAAACCAGTAGCTACACCTATCAAACCTAATAAAAAACTTGGGGAGGGAAAGGAAGAACCTCTTGTAGTTCGAGAAATGTATAAAAAAGCTGGCTCATACTAGACCCAACATTGCCTATTTAGCAAGTGTGATTAGTCAGTTTATGCATGACCCAAAGAGAATCAAACTTACAAGCCGTCAATAGAGTGCTACATTACTTAAAAGGAAGTCCCGAAGAAAGTAATCCTAATAGAAGAAATCAAAAACTGGTGCTACAAGCTTGCATTGATGTTGACTATGTAGGATATATGGTGGACAAAAGGTCAACATCCGGTCATTGCACATTTCTTGGTGGAAATTTAGTGAATTGAAGGAGTAAAAACAAAATGTAGTTGCAAGATCAAGTGCTAAATCAGAATTTCGAGTAATGGCCCAAAGAATATGTGAGCTATTAAGGATCAAAATCATCCTAGAAGATTTGAAAATCAAGTGGGAGAGTCCTATGAAGCTATATTGTGACAATAAATCAACAATTAACATTGCTCATAACTCCGTACAACATAATAGGACGAAAGATATTGCAATTGATAGACATCTCATCAAAGAAAAGATAGAAAGAGGGGTTGATCTACATGTTCCACATACCTTCTGGAAATCAACTAGTAGATGTGCTAACCAAAGGACTAAATGGTGGGATCTTTCATGAAATAATTTCCAAGCCGGAAATGGAAGGCATCCATTCCTCAGGTTGAGGGGGAGTGTTGAATTATCTAGATTTCTAGAACTTGATTATTAGGAAATAGCTGTAAATAATTAGTTAGGAAATGACTTATTAGTATCCCCTAATTTTGTGGGAACATAGCCATATTTTTAAATCTGTTTTTTCCTAGTTGGTATTTAGAGTAGTCCAATAAATAAATTTGTAAATGTGGTACGAAAAGGTATAGAATTATCACAGTTCTTTTCTTTAAATTATCCATTGTGGCCTCCGCCTTTGCCTTTACTAGAACCAAATCGAACCCCATCAGAACCCGAGTGACCGCCATTACTAATTTTAGCAACATGGGCAGAACTCTCGATCGAATCTGCTCATTTCCTGGAATCCGAAGTCATCACACGACAACGAGTTTCCTCCAATTAAACGAAAGCACGAATAGTGACAAATTTTGGTAGAGTAGAACTCATCGGGATCTACCTCTTAAGGTCTTCATATTCAGGCCTAAGACTGGTCAGGAATTGGAAAATCTTGTAAAGAATTCCACAGGGACTTGGCAGTCTCTGAATAAGCAAATGCCTCCTAAATTTGAGATTCCATTGAATTAAACAACCAAGACATAACTATATTGTCATCCACCTGCCATTAAATGAATTTTGCATCTGTAGATGCAAGTGCTTTGATAAGACCATTCACATGACTCAATTTTTGATCTACCCCCAAGAGTTATAGAGACAGCTCTAGACAAAGACAAATAATTACGCTCATTTAACATAATTGTTCTAAGTTTATTGGACATCTCGGAGACAAATTTACTGTTATCAGCCATAGTGCTAGATTGAAAAAGAGCACAAAGTTCAGCAAAATTATCTAGGATCAATTGAGTCCAATGACAAAGCATACTTTACGTAAACCAAAAAAACCACCGCAAAAATAGATCCACAAATAGCAAAACACGTCATAGGGTATAGGACCACCAAGATAGATTGGTCCAAAGAATTGGATTGTAGGAACAATTCTCAACGAGTTGTTTGGTAGTGCACTACTGCGACAACAATAAAGAACTTAGATTCTCAATCACCAACAAACAAATGGAAGCATTGACAATAGAGCCGGCCTTAGGATCATATTCCGCTTTGATACTATATTTTAATGATGATCATGTATTGAAAAGAGATAAAAGAAGAGAACAACGACACTCGATAGCTTACGTGGTTCAAGCAATGAAGAGTATTATTCCTTGGAAGATTACATCCATGGTGGCAGTCCCCAATGGGTTATAGTCATTGATATGGTAACTACAATTATCGCACAACTCAGTCAAATTGTCCTAATCCCAGCCAGATTTCCTACTATATCGGGATTAGGATGATCTGGCATATTTATCATTCCAACATAATGACACCAAGAATGTTGCCGATGTACAAATTTAGTGTAGAAGTTGGATGACAAGTCATGCTCAATGTCCGGTTACTCCAATGTTAGAGGCTAGACCAAAGACACATTCCTTGATCTCGAATTTCCCCTTATGGCATCCTAGAAAGAATTGGTTTGCCAGAGTCCTAAGGATGATGCATTGGACAGCAAGGTCATCGATGGTCGCAATGTTCTCTTAGCATGTCAAAAGCAAAAGCATACAAATGAACGACAAAACAACGTTCTCCCCGTCAGCTTAATTTCGGCCCTCGACCGATGGTTGGGGAGAAGGAATTCGTGGGAGGGACCTTGCCATGGTGTAAGACTAGGAGATGTTCAAATCAATTTAGCAGTACATGTTGGAGTGGATTTTGCTGGAGAAGGCTGAGGATCTTCTTGCCAAAATGTCGAAGGTAAAGGGATTCCGGGATGCCTCTTATGGTGATTGCAATTTTAATTATGCTTGCCTCTTTTTTCTTTCTTTTCTTTAATTTCAGCTTTTTGTAATTCTTTTTCATTTTTTATTTTATCCTTGTTTTCTTCTTTTCTTTTCTTTTTGAATACTTTTTTTTTTATTTGGCACTTGGTGGTGCCATATCAGCTCTATGTGTCTTAAGAAAAAAAAATCATGTTAGCATTTTCCATTATCCAAATTGGATGGAGTTAACAAAAAGACTTAACTGTATCAATTTAACAAATTTTATGACTTGATTACAGTTTTGAAAGTTTTAGGACTTTTCGTGCACTTATTCCCAAAATAATCCTTTTGGTGACATAGTTCATGCAACGTAAACGAGGTGGATTTGAGATGACCTACCTTGATAACTCTCCATCCTCCATTATCAGCCATGCCCATTGTCAAAAATATTAATATAAAAGTTTAAATTAATAGTTGGAGAGAAATAACACAAATATAGAGAACATTTATGATCCATTATCAAGTGATGTGGGATAATCAACCACACGTCTCACGTGATATCATCAGTTCTATAAATGAATGCGTTATTTAATATTTAAATATTCTCTCACTTCCCTTCATGTTTAGTCTGGTCTTTTTTCCTTGTAAGAAGCATGGATATATTTAATTAGAAAGGCAATTAGAGCCTAGAAGAATTTAAACTTAGAATCTCCTGTCCAAAAGCTTAAGTTGATGAGTGGAGGGTGATCACATAAATGTAAAAAGCATTTAAAACCTGTTGATAAGTGATGTAGGATAATACTTCAACACCTATCATGTGATTTGACATAAATTCCCAAACTTTACTTACAAAAATAGTTAGGTTTTTGCTACATACTTGAAACATGAAGTTTATATTCATGACTCTATTGTTATTGCAAAACTCAAAAACTTAAAGATTATAATTAATTAAGTATTGTTGGTGTATGTAAGATAACAAGAATACCCATATTTGTTTTTAATTTTATTAAGAAACCTAAACTTTTTAAAATCCAAAACCATTCTATTTTTGGCTAAATCTATTTTTTTGCTCCCAAGAACATGTTTGGAAAAGATATCTGTTTCATAACATAACTTCATTTTTCTATTTGTGGAACAAAATTTTAAGTCCAGAAATAGGTTTGGAGTAGAAATGAGATGTAAATATTTTATACTTTTCTCTTTCTAAAACAAAAATGAGAAATAAAAACTCTTTTCATTGCTCGCTCTCACTATTAACTGGCCACTTACCCTTCGCTACCCGTCATCTGCCAACTGTTAGGGAAATCCCTTATGATGTTTTGAAGATGACAAAATAAATCAATGGTTACTAACGTGTTTAATGGTTGAGTAACAGACTATGCAGATGATAGAACATGTAAAGGATATTGTCAAAGTTTTAAGACTGCCAGAAGACTGAACGTAACACATGTCCAAAGTCTATTATGAAGATTTCCAAACTTCTGTGTCAAAATCTGAAGACTGCCAGACTTTAGTGTCAAAGTTTGTTCTACATCAGAAATCTGCCCACTTTGACAAATTCCAGACTGAACGTGAATGAAGAACCAGAAGATAGACTCTATGTTGAAGCTGAACTTATTCAGACTATATCAAGACCTTAAAGCTAAATCTGTTAAGAAGCTAAATATGTTCAGACTCAGATTGTAAAGTCTATTGCACTCAGACTCATATTGTAAAGTCTATTGCTCTCAGACTTTACATCCAAAACGAGACAGATCGTAACACAAGCCCTAAATGTGTAACGGCTAGTGATCTGGTTTGGATTCTACATCAAGATTGATTTGATTGACTCAATCTAATTGATTGACAATTGGATCATGAAGACAAGAACTTTCTATACGGAGAAGCTCTACTTATGGAAACCAAGATTCTATTTGTATGGGCGAGCAGAATCAATTTGGGATTATACTTTTGTCACTCAACGGCTACCAAATCTTCTAGATACAAATCTGTCCAATGGATAAATTGGAAGACGATCCTCGAGAAACTGTCCAATGACTAGTTTGGAAGTGGAGGCGTATTTAAGGAGATCAAGGACCGATGAGCAAGTAAGAGACGGAGCGTAGAATTTATAATTCCAAAGTCTGAGCCAATTTCGATCATACACTTGTCTTTGTTGAGCTTAAACGTTTGTGATCGTGAGAGAAATACCAAAAGAGTGACTTAGTGAGATAGTGTGATCTACTACTAAGTGTTTGCACTCAAAGTTGTAATCTCTTGTTGATTGCATAGTGGAATCCAGCAAAGAGGCTATTAGTGTGGGAGAGTGGACGTAGGCTTGATTTAAGCCAAACCACTATAAATTCCGTGTTCTTATTCCTTTCCCTGAACTCCTTTATTTTGTTCATAGTTTTATTTAACTGCTAAAGTCTGAACTCGCTCAAAGTCTATTGTTCTTCAAACTCAGTTTCAAAAGTCTGTTGTTATTTAGACTCAGGTTAAAAGTAAATGTTTTCACTACATTTTACAGAATCTGTTTTCACACCTATTCACCCCTCTTTAGGTGTTCATACTAGCACTTTCACCAACCACCACCAACTGCCATTCAGGAGGAAGAAATTTTGTGTCGTTATCAAATGCATATTTTTACTTAAAAATTTGTTCAGGGAATAAAAATAGAAAAATATATTTTTAGTTAGAAATTGTGTCCAGAAATGGAATGGTTATTATTTGTGTCCATAATGGGTAAAATGGATTGGGAACCTGATCAAGCGTGATTCTCTTCCATCCCTCAATAGAAAGTGGACCGTGGATTTACACTATAAATCTCTAGAACTAAACACACACTCTGGAGGTTTTTAATTGAGGGACAAGTCTTTTGCCTCTAATGCCAAATTAAGGCTCCGTTTGTTTTGTGAAAAATCAACAATTGAAAAAATAATTTCCTAACTTTAATTATTGTTATCAACAAAAATGAGTCAATGAAAAGTACTTCCATGATAAACAATAGTCAATGCCTAAACATTTTTGTTGATAATAAGCATATTTTTTGCTATCTTTTTTTCCGAGAGATATTAATAATCATAATATGAAAATCTTTACCGAAGCATTGTTTTTTCATGTAAACAAACGAAGTCTAAGTATCCAAGTGGTCGTTGACCCGAGCAATGTAGGGTATCTATACATGTGACTCCATACATATATACATATAAGCAATTTTATTCATTCTTGATTTAAGAATTGTAACTGTCACTCTATCATAAGTGATGTATAAGGCCAATTGTTTAAAATTATTTTTGCATTGGCGGTGCATGCTATACATTGAGAGATGGACCGATCAAGCGGATGGCAAGAAAACAAAGGCTCTTACTATGTTTATCGAAACATACAGTCTCCTTCCTTCTGAATACTTCTTTGGAATGTACTTATGAAGTCACTAGCAAGTGTCATACAATTCTGATGGGAGAGTAATCTGATTGATATTCCCCACCTTCCTTTGGATTGCAGAACATGCTCAATGTATAAAAGTCCCAAGCAAGTATCATACGATTCTAAAGTACAAGAATAACATATTATGATCTAGGCACAAACAATGAGATCATGCTCGATTGGACAGTACCGGCGTTTGATTTGCTAAATTTGTGCTAACTGATCTTTGACTCCTTGGATCTTGCCACAATCACTTTTAATTCACCAACACCTTTTCTTCCCTTTTTCATCAATTGCTTGGCCATCCCTTCCATAATGCAGATGGTGAGCCAACACTTGGTGCAATAGTTTCTGAAGATAACGGATAATTTTTATGGAAATGGAAGGATCAACGAGTTAATTACATCCTTAATCACCCTGTTAGAGCTCCCACCACTCCCGACAGCCTTCCTGGCCTCTTCTCTCACCTTCTTGGCTCTCTCTCTCAGCTTCTCATCTGTCATCAACTCCACAATCTTCCTCTCAATCTCATCCCCTTTCACAACCCCACTGACACCCCAATCCCAGTTCCTCTCCCACAGCCCCAATCCGGCGTCCTCCACGACCTTTGCATTCAGCCTCTGGTCCCCGTTTTGCGGCCATGCAAGCATTGGCATGCCCTGCCAGGCCGCTTCCATCACCAAGTTCCACCCGCAATGGCTCACGAACCCTCCAATGGCCGGATGATCCAGTATCTCCTGCTGGTCCGTCCACCCTCTTATGATCATTCCCTTGTTCTTGGTTCTCTCCAAGAATAAATTGCTCAGGATGTCTTTCACATCCTCCCGGTCGTCCTTGTCTACTATGCTGGTTTTCAGGTTCCAGCAGAATCTAAGGAGGCCTTCTCCAACCCTCTTTCCAGTTCTTGCACCTGATCCCAGGATATTGCTGTTCTGCTCCCGAAGCTTATGTACACTACGGATTGGGACGGCTGGTTCTCTATCCATGACCGGTATCGGTGGTCCCTGTCCTGCGGAATATGATACGATTCTAGTGGCCCTACAGGCAGAATTGGCGGCAAGCTTGCTGTCACCATGGCTTTGTTGAGAGTGCCAAGTGTCGATGCTTGGACATACTCAAAGGTGTTTGTCAAGATTCCATCAGCCTTGGATAAAGCTTGAGAGTTCATAGTAGTCATCGAAGTAAAAAGATTGCCGGGATCGAGGAGTGCTGGTGGGAGGCTCGACATGGCCATTGGTGGCAATCCCGGAATCTTGATTTCAGTGGAAGCATTGTTGAACTCAGTCTATTCGACGTGAGAACTGGAAAGTATGCCATGAGCGAGGTGGCCTCGACGGAGGTCGTGGAAACAACATAAATAGGGAGGTGGAGTTCCTTGGCAATTGGAGCAGTCTTAGCAACTAAAAAGAAGTCCACAAACATTGCCGAAAAAGGCGGAGATGACGAAGATAACAGAGGACAGAGGAGATGGATTGACCGATTGATGAGATCAAATTGGAGAAAGAAAGGGTCGGCAAGGGCTGAATCTCCTTGTTGGGAGCTAGGAGTGAGCCGGAGTTCAAGATGATTTATTTCAGGATTGTGGCGAAAGAACAAGGATATTTGGTCTGATTCAGCGGTGGACACAGTGGGGTTAGCGGTGATGACTGTGACAATGCAGTTTCGCTTTGCCAGCATCGTGGCGAGATAGAGGACTGGCATCAAGTGGCCCATTTTGGCACCCGGAAAAAGAGCTATTTGAGGAGGTGGTGTTGTGCTCATTGCTAAATCGGCCTTCTCCGATGATCAAGAGAGTGTAGATGAATGCAAATAGCAGCTGAAAATGGGCTAATATAGAGACTGCTGTGTTGCAGACTGTGGAGACTGCATTTCTCTTCCATTTGTTTGTGTCCCTTATAAAAGCAATTGTCAAGAACACAAAGGATGAGTGCAGGGGGGTTGGAGTGAATGGTAGGTGGTTTAGTGGAGTGAATGGCTACATAAGTGAGCAACTCAGATGCTATCCATTGGACTTCGTTCCCGCCGTCAAAAAGGAATGCGACATATGGTAACAACAAAAATAAAAAAAGGCACTGCGCATATGGAAAGAAGTTAAAATTTGGCCTATTTAGGAAACTTCCCCCAAATAAGGAAAAATGGCAGGAAAACTTTCAATATAAATGTTTGAAAATTTGGTTGATTTAGGATGTATGAACTCGCGCTTTTGGTGGCCGGATGACAGGTCCCATAGGAAAATTTTGTCCTGTTCAGTGTTTGGCGACACACTTTGAATCAGATACTTCCAAATAAAAAGCAAAGTAACCTATTGATTAAAATAAAAGAAAAAAGGCAATAAATGAATAGAGCAAGTATAAATACCGATTCGTATCTGTCTTGCTACCCAGTGGCGCCATTTTTTACCACTGCTCGGCGGTTGTTGACCTCCGACGATTGTCACCTGTGGTCACAGCTCTCAAACATTTTATCAAATATTTATGTTGGAATTTTTCCTGCCCTTTTATCGAAGTAAACGACTAAGGTAGAGAATGGTAATTAATTATTTTTAAGTTAGATGAGAGTAGGCACCACAGCCTGCCCTATTTATGAATGTTTATCTTGGGAACAGAAGATCTTATCATATATTCAGGGCACTGAATCTATAATTTTTCTTATAATTTGTTGGAGCAAAAATTTAATTAAGTCATATCTTGGAATATTTGAGTCCAGTCCAACGAATTTGGCAATTGTTCAACACACCCCTTTTTGAAAACCCACATTTAAAAAGAAAATCCATGTGAATTAGGGAAATTGTTTGTTTGAGGTCTCTTCTTGATACATATAAATGCAATGGGTCAGGAGATATGAGGTGATGCGTGGATGAGTGATTTCGAGAATGGGGAATTTTCTGGATAGTTGTGTGTATGTGTGTGGATGGTTGTCTATGGATAAAAAAGAATGCAAGGAATAATACGACCACTACTAAGGTAAAAAGGATGCACCACCAATTGAGGAGGAAGATAGGATCGACAAAATTCACCACTAAGGCATAAAGAATAAGCCACCAACCAAGGATAAAGGACTTTAGGATAGGAGAAGCCCACCACTAAGGGCTAGAGGGAAACCACCAACCAAGGAAAGAGCGCTTCTTGACTTACCACCAAGAAAGAATCCACCTTCTAGAGATAAGGAAACCGGAATAGGAGTTATTCACTATCCAAAGGTATTCGCTCGCATAAGAGAATATCATATATTTTCATTCATCAAAATCGTCTACCTTACAATTGAGAACTCTCCTCTATTTATAAAAGACTATGATATAGGAAATAGACAAACATTAAAAGACATGAGGACTCCTTGAATATTAAAATCAGGGGAACTAGAAAACATAACAAAGGCTTAGGGACTTAGAGATGCAATTAATGAAATGGAGTATTGTATTCTTGACTTTTCAGCCTTGTGGTTCATCTCCCAAAATTTGTCTACCTGCCTTGACCAAAGAATAACTATCTTAGAACTTTAACAAATAACCAAGGAAATTGCTCTTAATAGCCTCCCATCGATATGTTGCTGATTACTATTGAAGTCGGCAACTATTTTGGAGAAACAGAACTTAAACGGCAAAAGTCAATAATCGACAACTCCTTATTCAATGGCTCGGTAGTCAATCGGCAATCATTCTTTTGTATCAATAACATGATTGGTAGCCTTCGCATTGAAACCTTCATTTTGGACCCACTGTAGCAGGTTATAACCAAAATTTGTCTTGGCTTGAATGAACATCGATTATGCTAAGCTCGTGAACGGAGCTAAGTTGGTTTTTTCCACATCTTGAGTTTATCGTTAACATGCATGATTTGATTTATTAAATTTGATGATTTAGAAACGATACTAGACTTATATGTTGAATCAGTCAAATGGTGGTATTGAATAATGATGTTGGGACAAGTGCATAAGCACGATTAATGTCACACCCCAGCCCCATCTCTGGCACGAGAGCATGACCTGGTGGGTTAGCATTGACGCCCCAGGCAACGTCAAATGTCCCGAAAGTCTTTTATCTTTAGTCAAGCACATGCGGAAGTGATCATAAATAATCCCCATACAAACAAACATCGAAGCCAGGCAAGACATATGCAAGCCAAGCAAATAAAAGCAACATATACATATACATATTCACACATTAAAAGTTGCTTTGATTACATGTCCATCCTTGTCTTGGGCTACTTATTTTCATTTCCATATATAGTCAATCAAAAGGCTGGGGTGGCCTAGCTCCTCTACCGAGCTGCTCCCAAAAGCGGCCCCCATGCAAGATGCATTCCCTTCTTGGACCTAGGTTCACCCATCACGCACCTGAAATTGTGAGAACAACAAGAGTGAGTCGATGACTCAGTAAGTAGAAATCTATAATTCTCCTATAAGAGGACATCTCACCGTCGATCGTCGGATACAAGGTCACCACTCACTTGTCGATGGCAAATTAATAGCAAGGTTCATGCCTTGCCTTGCTTATGCATATAAAAGGCTTTCAACCGTCTATGTGCTTTTAAGAATCAAAGACACTGAGTTAATGTATATGAACAAACTTTCCAAGGATCCGCGGCTTATGATCATTTCAGTCATAAAAAGGGATGCTCGCACCTCATGAAACTCATTCAAGCACTAAGTGACCCAATTCAAATATATGCTCAAATTGATGCAAGAACTTAACAATACATATCAAACAAACCTAGCTTTTACAAGCATCACACATGTATCATTCATGGACCACACGTGGACTTTCATTTTTCCTTTTCAGTATCATATTAGTTGAAATTAATCGACTCTTCCAGTAACAACCGGGCATCGGTCCCCCCTTGACAACCGGCATCGTCCCGATCTCGTTATTAGGACGGCATCCAGAGTGACCCCCAGGCATCAGCCTCACTCAGGCCTGCATCATCCACGATCTCAATATCAGGACGACATCTAGGGCTTTACCCCAGGCAATGACCTGGCATCCCCAGCGTAGTCCATTGTGCGTCCATGCATTTCAAGTATCAACTGATTCATGTTATGTTTAAACTTTTAGCCAAATGAAAGGCCCGAAGGCGTGCTATGCAAGGTGAACTAATGAATGACTCTTGTGTTTTATTAAATCAAACTCATGCCGGATGCGATTTGGGCTCGTGACCTTCACTTGGAATCATTCGCTCAGGTTTTAGCATTGTTCATACTCACCGAGACCTCTCCTCGACATCCGAGTGTGTTTGATACCCATGCGGGATCATGAACTTACTTAATGCAAGAACAAGCATAACCATACAAAGCTAACACAAGAAAACGATGACATAATCTTGAAATGATAGACGTAGCACATCGCCTTATCGAAGAGTTAGGAAAATCTACTTACTACTTTTTGGACCTAACTCCAAGATGCTTCTTTGGTGGTCAGTCGGCGTCTAGGGCGGCTTGGAAGAGAAGGACGTGAAAGAGAAGGGAGGAAGGGAGAGGAAATGAGAGAAAGGTCAAGGCTTAAAATGTGAGGATGGCTCATCCTATTTATAGGCCTCTTCCTCTTAGATTTTTATTGCAAACTCATGATGATGCCTAAATGATGAGTTGGCCTACCTATCTTCTCGAGTTGGCGCCTAGGTCCTTTGGTGTTGGCTTATGATTGGTCCACCTATTTGCTTATTCTCCAAGGCTCACTCTAGACTCATTATTGCCTATGGCGCCTAAGGGACATATAAGCCCCTTTAATGCCTAATGTCTTCTTCTAACTTGTTGGTTTTTTCCTTGTTCATCAAGGCTATAATCTAGGGCCATCATACCCTAAGATTTATCCAAGATTTGGTCATCAAGAAGCTTGGACTTTGGACAACTTGTTTTCCAAGTTAAACACATGAACATGTGACTCATTAATCTCATTAATTAGCTCACTTCCAAAAGCATTTAATACATTCTTATCTTCAAGTCAAGAAGACTCTAGATTGGCTTCTTCTTCCAGTTAGGCATGCAGCTCCCTTCCCTTCCAAGTTGGGCGTGTGGTTCTTCCATTCTAAGGCAAAAACAGTTTTGAGCAACTTTTGAAATCAGTACCATTACCTTATCAAATAAACTTGAAAAATTATATAATTTTAATATGTTATAAAGAAGACCTTAGGAAACATTTTTCATGAAGGAATCCAAGCCAAATTCGTTCTATGGAAAGAGCAGTAAATCATTGAACACAACCCAAAAATTCATCCGTCGAGCTCAACGGTCAGAGAGAGAGAGACTAATTTCGAAATCCAAATATTCCAAAAACTCTTTGAGATTTTAATATGTTATAGATATGGATGTCATTTAAAACTTTTTTGAAGGAAGCATGTCCAAATTCATAAGGGAAGATTTCATAAAAATTCGAGAAAGTAATTTGGTTACCGTTTTCACTATATTGGGAAGTTTTTATTCGGTAATTGATTGAGCCTTTTCCCAACCATTTCACCTTAGAAAATTTTAAATTTAAGCATGTTATAGCTCAAGATTTTTTGAACAACTTTCATGAAGGAAGCTTCTTCAAATTCGTAACATAAAGAGCTCTGTAAAATTGACAAACAACAAAGGTCCAGAAGTTTCGAAAATTAAATGAGGTAAATTCTAGTTGAAAATAGGAGTGTTCCCACTTGGTCTTGAATCAAGGGTCATCCATGACCATGCAATCTTATCTCCCAAGATCCTAAGTAGGCTCTGTACTAGCTTGGACACTTGTCTCGGTTATTTATTGGCTAATGTCCAAAAGAGATAAGGTAGACTTGTCTTAGTCCAAAGTTGGACTTGTCTTGGCCTTCTCCTCTCTCTCTCTCTCTCTCTCTCTCTCTCTCTCTCTCTCTCTCTCTCTCTCTCTCTGCATGTGGCCTCTCCTTTGTAGGTTCCAAATTCTACCATTCACACTTCGATCCTAGGATAATAATGGGCCTAGGCTATAGGGATATCTTTTTCCCCACTTTATTTAATATGTTCACATTTGTTCACACTTGTTCACACTTATTTTTCCAAGAAATTTTGATTATCCAAAGCAAGGGTGTTCCCTTCATTAATGGCTTTAAATCCAAATCTTATCTTATCTTCTAATGTAAATCCCCAAGTGCCAAGTGTCCGTGCTCCTTAATTTACTACATGACGAATGCATTAAATGCAACTTGCAAAATATCTAAGTTCTGAAGGTCTTGTCATCCTGGATTAATCAAATTTGACAACAATCGACTATCTTATTTGGCTCGGGATTCATGCCTAAGATATGATCAGAGGAAGCAAACACAACCGAGCTTAACTGGTGAAACCTAGTTTAGACTTCTCTTTTATCATGTAAATGGCTTGAAGTTGAGGATTTTACAATTAAAATATCACATGACATTCCTTATAGTGAGTGAACCCAATTGTTGACATCACCAAAGAAGACAGAGGTCAAACCTTGCCCAAGCGACGCCAGGCAAGGCCGCCCTAGCCTAGCCAAGGGTTAGATTTGTTAGATCTGGCGAGCGTGGCCCCGTAACAGCAAAGGCCGTGAAGGAAAAGAAAGAAAAAAAAGGAAAAAAAACTATTTAAAATATTCACGTAAGATAATCAGCATTCACGTTAGTAATTTTCAATATGAATTGGCTAGATGAACTCAATTTCTGATCTAAATTAGTTGTATTGATTGCCTCAACCTAGAACTCCTTGCCTAAATTAGCATTAGACAACATGTTCTTTTTAATAAGGTTTTGTTCATGCGTTATCAATACCATTCTATTGTGTTCACTACAGTATGATGCCTCACAATGCCTTTAATTTTGTAGGACTCATTAAACTCACCTCCACAAAATGCCATCGATTATCTGTTCTTAGCCTCTTGATTTTCTTGCCGATTTGCTTCTCAATCAATGGTTTTAACTGCTTAAATATAACGAAAACACTTTTCTTCTTTAGAAGATAGAATTAAGCATTCCAAGAAAAACCATCAATGAAAGTGAGTAGGTACCTTGAACCATGACCTTTCAAAGGAACTTTTGTAGGCCCTCGAAGATCAGAATAAATGTAATCTAGAGTGCCTTTTGTTGTGTCTTGTTTTGAAACTAACTCTTTTTTGTTTCCCGAAAACACGATGATCACAGAAATCCAATTTTTCAATTTTTTGACTCCATAAAAGACCCCTCTTACTTAGCACATCCATCCCTCTAGTACTCATATGGCTTAATCTCATATGCCATAACTTAGTGTTGTTTAATTCCGTCATAGAGGATGAGATTGCAGCTAAACCAGTAATTATAGTGTCTTGCAGCGGATACAAAATGACAATTTTTAGTCCTTTCATCAATAGAAGTGAACCTTTCATAATCTTCATTACTCCATCTTCAGTAGTAGACCTACAACCATTAGCATCAAGTTTACCCAAAGAGATGAGGTTCTTCTTCAAATCAAGAACATGTATGACATTTTTCAAGGTTTTAATCATGTCGTCATGCATCTTAATGCTGACCATCCTAATCCCAACTACCTTGCATTTAGCACTATTCCCTATTAGAATAACTTCACCATTATTATCCCTTATACGTGGAATACCAATCACGATTAGGACATAAATAACATGAATAGTCTAAATTAAGAATCCAATTATCACTGAATTTATCTTTATCATTTGCAATCAATAACAAATCTTTGTTTTTTTCTTTAGTAACACTAGCTTGAGTGAAATTTTTGTTTCCCTGATTCTGTGTATTCTGATTGTTTAGATTGTTCTGCTGATTTGCATTTTCCTAATTTTGATGTTTCTAATTATTTTCTATTTATTACAAGTCGGATCCTTATGCTTCGATTTTTCATATGCTCCTACTACCATTGCTTGTCAATACACCTTCCCTTAGTAACTAAATCGGTCACATGATCATTACTACCTTCAAAAGTCAATTATGCATCTAGTTTCTACTTATTTAGCTTACTAGTCTTGACATTTTAAGATTGATAGTTTCTTTACAAACAATCATTGTCTCTCTAAAATTCTTATAAGAGAAAGGTAATAAAACTATTAATAAAAGAGGTGGATCCTCACATTCATTTTAAGATCAATATTTATTAATTTAGATATAATAATATTGAACTTAGAAATATGAGACCTATGGGAAGCAACTTCAACCGTATGAAGAGTGAAGAGTCGTTACTTGAGCCTCAATCCATTGGCATGTGAATTTGTCAAAACAATATTCTTTGTCCATAAACCCACAGCTGTTTTTTGATATAGTACCTCCTGCATAATTTTATTCATGAGGCACAACTAGAAAGTAGACATAGCCTTTTCATCTAATTTTTCTTAGGTTTCATCCAATGTGCTTGCCTGTTTCTTTTCTTTCTCAAATAGAGTTTTCTTCAAACCTTGCCATGCAAGAACACCTAACATATGAACCTATGATAGATTGAAATTGCCGCTCCCATCAAAGTTCTCAATATCAAATTTTGTTAGTGAATTAGAAACCATAAACAAAAGATCAAAAAACCCCATGGCTCTAATACTAGATTATTATGATGAATGTGGAAACTACAACAAAATTAAAACTGCCTTGTGGGAAAAATCACCAGGAGAGGATAAGTAAAATTCAATATAAAAATTCAAGGATTACAAAAGGTGACTTAAGAAACCTTAAAACTTTTTCTGTCTCTACTTTCAACCTAATAACTTAATAAAAACAATATTTATACTGCTTCAATATTGGACTATTGGCTTGGGCTGCCCAAATTGTTTGCTACCAACACTAAACCTCTATTTATTTTTTTCAAGTCAGGTCGCCACAAATTAAAATTCGCGTATCAAAACTCCATTTGGGTCAAATACCTGAAACATAATTCAAGACATACTTAACTTATTTCTTTCAACAAAGTTACATTGGAATCATGTTTACTTTAAATAGCCATGTAAAATAATTTGCTGAATAGTCACTCGAGTAAACGGTTTTTCATCAATGTGGTACTCAATTTAGCTAATAAAAAGTTATGGGTGAGTAATGTGCAAAAGTGATAGTTGTTATAGTGTTTTTATCTCACACATTCTATGTCCTCAATTCACTTGCGTTTTAAGATGAGAGGTTGAACATTTAAACTTCCTATTTCAATTTTTAATTGAAAAAGCACCAATCTCCTGTCATAACTTGTCGTATTCGGCCACAGAGTCACGGAGGGACAAGCAGAGACTATCTTCCCCATTGGTCCGTTTCAAAATTGGACCAGCGAAATCAATTATATATGGTTTTACTAGGTTTTGAATTATAAAAGTATGATTTATTTTTATATTTTGAGGTTCTATATGAGTTTCTCAGCCTTTTTAATTAGGCTCACGCTCGAACGGTTCCGATTTGCACTGGAAACATATGAGATCAAGTGTTCGAGAAGTTAATACATCACATGTTCATCTTGTTATAATATGTAATATATTTTTATTATTCTAAATACGATCCCAATATTGTATTCCCAATAAATACCAATTTATTGCCCAATTTATTACCCACGTGTATTACGTGATATTTGTTCGTTAATATGTTACCATTACGGTCTTGATGGAAGATATCGGTAACGTAATAAACGGAATAAAAACGTCAGGTCGTCTAGTTCAAACTCTATCACTACAGAAAAACACACCATCAGGTTTGAGGGGTATTGGCTAGTAGAACATGACGTACAGATCTGGTGTTCCCCATATTGTAGATCGATTGTGCTGTGCGGATCCATCAAAGGTTTTGGGGTTTCCCACCTTGCAAATTGTCATCAATGACTGGAGGTATGTTGATCTTTACGTTTCCGCAAATCAATCCCGAATTTTGTACGAATTTATCCGTGATTGATAAATCGGGATCATCATGGTTTTAGTTTATATTTAATCTAACAGTTGGTATCAGAGCATGTTTACAATCTCTGCCTTGGTGAAATTTTTGGAATTTATTTTCATTGAATTATGTGTGGATAAATTCGGATTTCTATATGGCTTGGATCAGAATTTAGAATTCCGGCCAAATTCGGGCGACCCACCACGCGATAATGGATCTGCATGATTACATCGCCATTAGGAAGGAAAACCCTTAAATTTTTCGGCATATTACTGATCGTCGAAGGTTAATTGAGCGGTGAAATTTTGGTGGTTAGGGTTTTTAGGGCAGATCGTTTTAGGCTTAATTCCAGTCAATATGTTGGTCGTTTTTGCCGCTTCTTGAAATTATTCGTTCGTCCCAACATTCTCTTCGAAACCCATAAATCAATTTGGTTGGATATGGGTTGTGGAAGGAGACCCAAGCGGCGGAACGGAGCTGGTCGCAGTGGAAGGACGGCAGAAAAAGAAGCCCAAAAGAAGACCTCGGGCGTGCCGCGAGGGCTGCAGCAGGCGCGTGCAACGCACGCGCCCGAGGGGCTGCACTGGGGGGTGCGACACACGCGCCTGAAGGACTGCAGTGGGCGCGTGCAACAACGTGCATGCGTGATTTCTCAATTCTGCCCCTCCGCATTTAGGAAAATTGCGATTCTGCCCTTGCTCACATAAAATTCCGATTTTGCCCCCCGGGGCGTGAAAAACTTACGATTTTTCCCTTTTTGGGCGTAAAATTCCTGTTTTACCCCTTAAAAGTAAAATTCCAATTCTGGCCTTGCATGCAAAATTCTAGTTTTACCCCTTTTGCACGTGATTTTACTGTTCTACCCTTATGTGCAATTTTATGAATATTTTTTTCATAAAATTAAATGTCTAGTGATCCGTATATATTTAATTAATTAAGGATTAGCCACAGCATATTTGATTATATTAAATTAGATACATTAAGAGCCTTTGGATCACATATGGTCAAAGCCAATAATTGTAATTATTCACATTAATATTATGAATTTTATCCCATAGGAATTTTCAATATATTACTGTGATTAATTAGGATGAAATATTATTTTATCTTTCTTAATTTACCCACAGGGATTAAGGAAGGGAATATAATTTGATAGTTTCATCATGAAGTAATTATGAATCAATTTAAATTAAAAACTTAGCCCACAGCGGTTTTTGATGTTATGTGATTCATATTTTATAACATGTTTTACATTGGTAAAATATAATTTAAGTTTATTTGCCTCAAATATATTGATACATAAGTTTTCTTTGATTATGATGCAGTCTTACCACCTACGATTAGTTCTGGTATAATTGTTCCCGAGCTTAATGGAAATAACTTTAAAGAATGAAGGGAATTAGTTCTTCTTCAATTGGGGTGCATGGATCTTGATTATGCTCTAAGGTCAGACGAACCACCTGAACCAACTGAGAATAGTACTCATGTTGAACATACTCGTTATGCTCGATGGGAGCGGTCCAACCATCTCAGTGTGATGTACATAAAGACAAAACTCTCTGCTAGCATTCGTGGTTCAATCAGTCAGCATAACAATGCCAAGGAATTGCTGGAGGCTATTGATGCACAATTTAAGTCTTCAGAGAAGACGCATGCCATGACCCTAATTATGAAGTTCTCATCATTGAAGCTTACCAGTGTAAGAGGTGTGCGTGAGCACATCATGAAGATGAGGGACATGGTAGCTCAGCTGAAGAATCTTGAGGTTGGGATATCAGAATCCTTTCTTGTATACTATATCCTAAATACTCTCCCACAAGAGTATGCCCCTTTCAAGATCTCTTACAACACACATAACACTAAATTGTCAATTAATGAACTCATGACCATGTGTGTTCAAGAGAAAGACAAGCTACTAATGGAGAAAGGAGAAAGTGCCCATATGGCAACATAGGATAAGTATAAAGGGCAAGGTAAGCAGAAGGGAAAATGTAAGATGCCTCTACCTCCCCAAGCTGGCATTAATAAGGAATCCAAGTGCTTCTTCTGTAAAAAGAAGGAGCACATGAAGAAGGATTATGCCAGATTTAAGGCCTGGCTCAAAAAGAAAAGTAACCAACTCGCATGTGTTTGTTATGAAACTAATATGGTTGATGTAAGTCATAACACTTGGTGGATTGATTCTAGTTCTACAATCCATATTTCGAATTCCTTGCAGGGTTTTCGGAACCAGCGGAAACCAGTGGGAAGTGAACAAGGCATCTATTCGGGAAACAAGATGCGCTCGCGTGTGGAAGCTATTGGGACATGCAGATTAGTTCTCAGTAGTGGTTTTGTTTTAATTTTAGAAATGACCTTTTATATTCCTAGTTTTTCTATGAATTTAATTTCAATTTCAAGACTTGTACCTTTGGGATATTCCTTTGAATTTTCAGATTCAACATTCAATTTATCGTATAAATCTGAAATTATTGGGAGTGGTATTTTGTCTGAAGATCTCTTTTGAATTAATTTACAAGACAATGCTATTAATAATGTGATGCACGTTCATGATAATGCTGATATAAAACGATGTGTTGTGAATGAGGATTCCTCTATATTATGGCACTGGAGATTGGGACATATCTCCACGGATAGAATTAAGAGACTAGTAAATGATGGAGTACTTAATACTCTAGATTTTACTGATTATGACACTTGTGTGAACTGTATAAAGGGAAAACAGACCAACAAGTCAAAGAAAGGTGCTAAGAGGAGTACAGAAATATTAGAAATCATACATACAAATATTTGTAGTCCTGATATAGACTCAAAATGGTCAGAGATACTTCATTTCTTTCATAGATGATTATTCATGATTCATGTATCTCTACTTGCTTCGTAATAAGCACGAAACACTAGATGCCTTTAAGGTATTTAAAACCTAAGTAGAGAAACAATGCAACAAGCAAATTAATATCGTGAGATCAGATAAAGGTGGAGAATACTATGGTAGATACACTGAAAATGGACAAGCACCTGGTCCATTTGCAAAGTTTCTTGAAGAGCATGAGATTATTGCCCAATACACTATGCTTGGTTCATCGGACCAAAATGGTGTCGCAGAAAGAAGAAACCGAACATTATTGGACATGGTGCGAAGTATACTCAGCAACTCCGAATTTTCTAAGTTTTTGTGGACTAAGGCTCTTATTTTCTAAGTTTTTGTGGACTAAGGCTCTTAAAACGGCTGTATACATATTAAACCGAGTTCCAACCAAGGCTGTTCCAAGGATGCCTTTTGAGTTATTCAAAGGTTGTAAACCAAGTTTGCGATATGTATGTGTTTGGGGATGCCCATCTGAAGTTAGAGTCTACAATCCACAGGAAAAGAAGTTAGATCTAAGGACTATAAGTGGGTATTTTGTTGGATATGCCGAAAAGTCCAAAGGATACAGATTTTATTGTCCATCTCACACCACTAGGTTTGTGGAATTAGGAAATGCTAAATTTCTTGAGAATGACCTGATTAGGGAGAGCGATCAATTCAGGGATTTTGTTCTCGAAGAAGATCATTTGGGTACTCAACCTTCCACCTTAGGTACTGGATTAGTTGTTGCTTACAACGCCTCTTCAGTTCAACCAGTCATTGAGCAACCAATCATTGAAGATCCACAACCTGCTGATATTGATCCGATAGACCCAACTGTTCAACAATTACCAGATACTGTTGAGCTTCCAGTTGAACAACAAACTCCTCAGGAGGATGTTGATGCAACATTAAGAAGGTCTACTAGAATAAAGAAATCAGCAATTCCTAATGACTACATTGTGTATCTACAGGAATCTAACTATAATGTTGAAGCTGGAAGCGATCCCGAGACGTTTTCACAAGTCATGAGCTGTGATAAATCCAATTTATGGTACAATGCCATGAAGCAAGAGATGAATTCTATGGCATCAAACAAAATCTAGGATTTAGTTGAGTTGCTTGATGGTGCGAAGGCCATTGGTTGTAAATGGGTCTTCAAAACTAAGAAAGATTCATTAGGCAATATAGAGAGATATAAAGCCAGACTTGTTGCCAAGGGATTTACTCAAAAGGAGGGAATCGATTACACGGAGACGTTTTCTCCTATATCCAAAAAAGATTCTCTTCGTACTATTTTGGCATTGGTTACTCATTTTAATATGGAGTTACATCAAATGGATGTGAAAACGGTGTTCCTTAATGGAAAATTGGAAGAAGTGGTTTACATTAAACAACCAGAAGGATTCTTCTCTAGTGTTGGTGAGCATTTGGTATGCAAGCTTAAAAGGTCTCTATATGGCTTGAAACAAGCATCCCGCCAATGGTACCTAAGATTCCATGAGGTCATCTCTTCATTCGGTTTTAAAGAGAATGTCATGAATCAATGTATATATCGGAAGGTTAGTGGGAGCAAAATTTGTTTCCTTGTGCTATATGTAGATGACATTTTACTTGCAACCAATGACAAAGGGTTGTTATATGAAGTGAAACAATTTCTCTCTAAGAGTTTTGATATGAAGGATATGGGTGAAGCATCTTATGTCATTGGGATTAAGATCTATAGAAATAGACCTCTAGGTATATTAGGATTATCTCAAGAAACCTATATCAATGAGGTCTTAGAGAGGTTTCGGATGAAAGATTGTTCACCAAGTATAGCACCCATTGTGAAGGGTGATAGGTTTAATTTAAACCAATGCCCGAAGAACGATTTTGAAA
This sequence comes from Eucalyptus guilfoylei, assembly GCA_016097605.1. Taxonomy (NCBI): domain Eukaryota; kingdom Viridiplantae; phylum Streptophyta; class Magnoliopsida; order Myrtales; family Myrtaceae; genus Eucalyptus; species Eucalyptus guilfoylei. The sequence goes on from CM027864.1 coordinate 32,598,276, forward strand.
GGGAACAAATAAAGAACATCCCATATGCTTCTACTGTTAGAAGCTTGATGTATGCTCAAGTTTGCACTCGACCTAACATAGCCTTTGCTGTGGGAATGTTAGGAAGATACCAAAATAATCCAGGTATCAACCACTGGAGAGCTGCAAAGAAGGTGATGAGGTACCTTCAAGGAACAAAGGGACACATGCTTATGTATAGACGAACGGATAGCTTGGAGGTAGTTGGTTATGCGAACTCAGACTTTGCTGGCTACGCTGATTCCTATAAATCAACATCAAGATATATTTTATGTTTGCTGGTGGAGCTGTATCCTAGAGGAGTGCAAAACAAACCTTGGTTGCCACTTCCACTATGGAGGCAGAGTTCATTTCCTGTTTTGAGGCCACCTCACATGGTGTGTGGTTGAAAAGTTTCATATCGGGGCTTAGAGTTATGGATTCCATTGCTAGGCCATTAAGAATATTTTGTAACAATTCAGCTGCAGTTTTTATGGCTAAGAACCACAAAAATGGTAGTCGAAGCAAGCACATCGACATCAAGTATTTAGCCATCAGAGAACGTGTTAAAGAGAAGAAAGTGGTCATAGAACATGTAAGCACTGGATTGATGATAGCTTATTCTTTAACTAAAGGCATGCCACTAATGAGTTATAAGGATCATGTATTTAGAATGAGCATTGGTCCAATCATGTAAATTTTTTTTTTTTATATGGAAGAATTTGTGAGACTTTTATTCATTTATAATGTTTTTCTCAATACAGTTGTATACATTCAATTATTCTGAGAAAAACAATTACGCTTGACCTGGAGTAAACATAAGGTTTATTCATTAAGTTATTTGATCACATATGGGCTAATGAAATGCATTGTGATACACGGAAGATAATACTCGCTTTAAGAGGACTCATCGTCGTGATTCATGTGTTTATTTCAATATGAAGTTTATGTGGATTTGGGTTAATAATTCATTTAATGGAATGTTGGGATCAAGTGGGAGAATGTTATAATATGTAATATATTTTTATTATTCTAAATATGATCCCAATATTGTATTCCCAATGAATTCCGATTTATTGCCTAATTTATTACCCACGTGTATTACGTGATATTTGCCCATTAATATGTTATCATAACGGTCTTGATGGAAGATATCGGTAACGTAATAAACAGAATAAAAACGTCAAGTCGTCTAGTTCAAACCCTATCACTATAGAAAAACACACCATCAGGTTTGAGGGGTATTGGCAAGTAGAATATAACGTGCAGATTTAGTGTTCCCCATATTACAGATCGATCATGCTGTGTAGATCCATCAAAGGTTTTGAGGTTTCCCACATTTGCAAATTTTCATCAATGGCCGGAGGTATGTTGATTTTTACGTTTCCGCAAATCGATCCCGAATTTTGTATGAATTTATCCGTGATTGATAAATTGGGATTGTCATGGTTTTAGTTTATATTTAATCTAATACATCTATCATATAGCTCTATGATTGCGGTACCAAAATAAATAGATGAGAAAACCAAAATAGGAATTAAAAGACAACATTTATAAATAATGTTGCGCAATATAATGAAACCTCTAAAAAAATTTTATTTAAAAATTATGCGGTACTTGGGCCAGTCAAGATGTGCAAATGTTTTACTCTTTTATACCTTAAATAATTAAAATAATTGGATTTCATTTCAGATGTTTCGCCAAAAGTCCACAATTATAGGGCCTTGAATTGTCTCAAGAGATCGTCCATGAGGGCTTGTGGGAAAGAGAGTCAGTCCAGGAACGAGCCCACTAAAACGATTCTTTTCCCATTGGAAATAAAATGAAACAGCTAGGCGAAGAGTAAACTGTTGCTTGTCTTTGCGTGTGTATTTTGTTTTATTGAAGGTTGAAGCAGACATTTCGTGCATAGGATCGGGGAATGTGATAATTTGGGTACTAGTGGTAACAACACAATGTAGGAGGGGTAAACGAAACAAGCACTATCAGCACTTTGAAAATAGTCCTCTAGTTAATTATCGAGGTTTCAGGTACCCACTTTAGCCATATATATTTTGTACCCTCTAGTTATTTATTTTGAACATCTAGTTAAATAGCAAAATAAATGTCTTATGCTTTTCTTTAATCATTTTAGCTTTTCCTTTTCAATGAGGAAGGGATAAAAATGTGGAATCCTCGGGTATCTACATCTCATGAAATATCCTGTAACTCTCACGGATTAGTTAAGTCTAGGTTTTATGCTTATGCATACAGGTGACTTCCAATTTCAAAGCTGAAAATTCTTTAGCGCTCCAACCAACTGTGGCTAATGATGTATATGGGTCCAATTTCTTACATAAACTGTAGTTTCTTGCATGATAAGAAGGAGATTGGCATAATAGATTGGGCTGTAAACGGATTTTCTTCTTACAAGTTGGATATTGCTTATTCGAATCCTATCAAGTTTATGCAAACTACTCTGAGTTAAGGCCAGTTACTCTACACAAGCTGAAGGCTTGTGATTTGTGGGGGATTCTAGGGGTTTTTAAGGGCTTTGAGTTTGTGCTTATATATGTATGTGTGCGTGTATCTATATATATATTGGATGAGAGGGGACGGGGACGAAGAGATTGAAAGTTTGAAATGGAGTAGTGCTAACATCACCGTGCTGTCACTTTCATGCAATAACGATGCTAAGGGAACAGCTCAATTCATTTTGAATGAGATGCGCAACCAAAGAAGCTCCACTTATGGTTTATCCACAACACAGAGCAATGCATTAAAACTCATTTTCCCCTTGAAACGCCATTTCTAGTTGAAATTTGTATTCAAAGTGGAATACATCGTCCCTTCCAATAGCTGCCGGCCATTGCTAGAGATAGCCAAAAGTTGTAAAAGTCATATAAATTACTCAACCTTGTTTTTTTTAAAGGTGTCCCGACCTCTTTTTTTCGGCGCCCGATCGGGGCGGGCGCCTGCGGAGGCTAATGGCTCAGTTAAGTCTATTAGGCTTAACCCGACTCTCCCAAATCCACCAATTCACGACTTAATAATCCAAGTTTTTAACCTGTAAGTTAACTTTAAAAGGAGTCGTCACTAAGCAATTTGGGGTGGGTCAACTAGAAGCCCAAGCAAAATATCGGGAGTAATATTTGCTCTTGCGCAACCAGAGAAATTAGGATCGGGGACTTGATTACACTAAATAATCACTAATGCCCTTTCGGTATTTAATCTTGTTTAAACGCTAAGGCTTTTGGATTTTTGAGGGGTTTTCCATGCATTTGGAGGAAAAATACTTTTTTTGGTCCTTTTCTCATTTTTTGGACACAAAAGCATTTTTTGCTTTTTTGGACTTTTTTTGAAAATATAAATCATTTTTGGATTTTTCTGACATTTTTGGCTTTTTTAGGAAAATATGGGATATTTTTTTATTTTTTTATTTTTTGGGAAAATAAAATATTTTTTTGATTTCTTGGGAAATAAATATTTTTTTGAGTTTTTTCTTTTTGATTTTTTTAAAATATTATTTTATATTATAATAATATAAAAATGAACTGGGTCGGATCCTCGGGTTGGGTCCGACCCGGCTCGATATCGGTTGGTCCGGGCGGGCCCGAAACACGGGCTCGGCCCAGATTCCTTTTTCTCCTCTTCTTTATTCGTTCAAGCCCAACAGGTTTTTATTTGTAAAAAAAGGGCCTGATTGGAGCTTGAAGATCAGAAGGCCCACTGCAAAGCCCTACCCGAAGCCAAGACTGACCGGGCTTGACCTGGCCCGTGTGGCTAAACCCTAGGGGGACCAGGTCACGAGCCCGACCCGGCCAACCCGGCTTCGCAACCGTTGCTATCGCCTCTGCAGCACAACAGCCGCAAAGCCATCGTCAGCCTCGCTTCGCCGTAGGGCTCCGACGGCGATTAGGGTTACAAGAGGGAGTCGAACGACAACGACGACGCGGCGGGTGGCGGCTAGGTCGACGGCGACGAAAGGGTTTCCACCTGGTCTGGTGGTGATGGGAGTGTGCAACGGCAGTGAGGCGGCGGCTGCAGGGAGGGCTCGTTGACGCTGGCGTCGAGATGAGCAATGGGCGTCGGGATGAGTGGCGAGCATTGGGCGGTGGCTTTGTTTGGCAGGGGTCTGGTGCGGCGGCGTCAGAATGGTGGCAGCTCTGCTCGGACTGCGCTTGAGGTGAGGCAGCTTGAGGCGACGGCGGTGGCACAGCTCAAGGCAACGGGTCTCTCTCTCTCTCTCTCCTCCGCCTGACTTCGTTCAGCAGCCTGAAGCTCAGATCCGACCGCCTCCTCTGGTTTCCCTCTCATTCAGCCCCCTCCGCCCTCTGATTTCCCTCCTCTCCGCGGGTTCGCTTGCCGGCGGCCTCCCCCGATGTCTCTCGGTGGGAGGTCGTTCAAGCTTACAACCCGCTCTCTCTCGCTCGCTCTTCAGTCTCCCCCTGAAGTCTCTCAAGAGAAGGTTTCCGAGCTTGCGATCTCTGTGTTGTGTCCTTCGACGGAGGTGATGCCCCGCTATTTAGGGTCCGGTCGATGGAGGCTAGGCCAGCGATCCTTGGTGTGCCTATCGGCCTTCCTCCGCCAACCGAATTGGCATCAATTCTTCCCCCTTCCACGGAGGCATGCTCATATTCAATGCCGCGTCCTCTCAGCCACCGGCCTACGCTCCTCTCTCTGCTGTAGGCTATCCTCGAGCGCATCTTCATCGCCGCGCGTGACTTGCAGAGGCGAAAGAAGGAGGAAGGAAGAAAAAGACGAGAGGAAGAAGACAAAGGAGAAAGAGGGGGCTGGGCCGAGTCACACGGGCCGGGTCAGGCCGTGGGGGGCCTGCGCGAAAAAAAGGGGGGGCTAGGCTCGAAGGCCCAGCCCGACGAGCTGCATTTCTTTTTTTGTTTTTCTGTTTTCTTTTCATTTTTGTTGTTGTTGTTTTTTTATTATCTATTATTTATTATCCGAAAAAAAGAAGGAAAAACAAAGATTAAAAGAGACTAAGGCCTAATCAAAATTTAGGCGTCAACAACTGCCCCTCTTTGAAGGTGAGCTCGCAGAGGCTGCATTCAAAACTAAACTAATGCCTAAATTTTATCCATGCATGTGCAGTAGATGATATTTTATTTGGGACTTATTGTCCTATGCATAAAAAGAGCAATATAACATTACACATACTAAGACAAATAATAAGATACCCGTAGTCACTTACCGGGAGTGAGTGAGATAGGGTGTGAACCCCGAGTTTGGCAAGTATCAAGGTGTCATCTTACCTGGTGACATGAGGAGGTTGCTTCTCTAGGACCCAAACCATTCTTCGGTTGCCTGTTAAAGCAATAAATGGTTTGTCTAAGACCCGAACCTTTCTTCGGTCGCCTTGACGGGGAATTGCTTTTCCAAGACCCGAACCTTTCTTCGATTACTTGTTAGTGCAATAAGTGGTTTGTCTAGGACCCGAACTTTTCTTCGGTTGCCTTGACGGGGAATCGCTTTTCCAGGACCCGAACCTTTCTTCGATTGCCTGTTAGAGCAATAAGTGGTTTGACTAAAACCTGAACCTTTTTTCGGTCTCTTTGATGGGGAATTGCTTTTCCAGGACCCGAACCTTTCTTCGGTCACTTGTTAGAGCAATAAGTGGTTTGTCTAGGACCCGAACCTTTCTTCGGTTGCCTTGATGGGGAATTACTTTTCCAGGACTCGAACCTTTCTTCGGTCGCTTGTTAGAGCAATAAGTTGTTTACCCGACCTTTCTCAGGGGATGTGCCGACCTTTCTTAAGACATCTGTTTGTGGGTGCCTGATCTTTATCAAGGACACCAGTTGGTACCCGACCTTTCTCGGGGGATGCGCCGACCTTTCTCAGGGCATCTGTTTGCTAATGCTTGATCTTCGCCAAGGACACCGGATGGTACCCAACCTTTCTCGGGGGATGCACCGACCTTTCTCAGGGTATCTATTTGTTGGTGTCTGATCTTCGCCGAGAACATCGGATGGTACTCGACCTTTCTGAGGGGATGCGCCGACCTTTCTCAGGGCATCTGTTTGCTGGTGTCTAATCTTCATCAAGGACACCAGTTGGTACTCGACCTTTCTCGAGGGATGTACCAACCTTTCTCAGGGTATCTGTTTGTTGGGAGATACTTGGATATTTACAGGCATTTGAAAGAGTACCTGGATATTCACAAGTACTGACTTGAATGATACCTGGTTGTTCGTAGGCATTGAAGGGGTACTTCGATGATCACAAGTATGAACTCCAGAGGGTACCTGGACGTCCGCAGGCGTTGAAGGGGTACCTGGCTGATCACAGGTATTAAATGCTGGAAAATACCTGATTGCTTGCAAGTATCGAAAGAGTACTTGGATGATCACAAGTACAAACTCTTGGAGGATACTTGGACGTTCGCAGGTATCGAAGGGATACTTGGAGGATTACAAGTACGAACTCTTGGTAGATGGAATATCGAGGACGTACCTGAGATATTCATGAAAGTCTCTCATCTCCCAGTAAAAGGAATATCGAGGATGCGCCTCGCATATTCGTGAAGGTTTCTCACCTCCTAGTAGTTGAGAATATCAAGGACGTACCTAAGATATTCATGAAGGTCTCTCACCTCCTGGTATGTGGGAATATCGAGGATGGGTCTCGCATATTCGTGAAGGTCTCTCACATCCTGGTAATTGGGAATATCAAGGGCGTACCTCACATATTCATGAAGGTCTCCCACCTCCTGGTAAAGGGGATATCAAGGACGTACCTCGCATATTCATGAAGGTCTCCCACCTCCTGGTAATTGGGAATATCGAGGGCGTACCTCGCATATTCATGAAGGTCTCTCACCTCCTGGTAATAGGAATATCGAGGATGTACCTTGGATATTCATGAAGGTCTCTCACCTCCTGGTAATTGGGAATATCGAGGACGTGCCCTGCATTTTCATGAAGGTCTCTCACCTCCTGGTAATTTGGAATATCGAGGACGTGCCTCGCATATTCATAAAGGTCTCTCAACTCCTGGTAATTGGTTAACTGGATAGTCACAAGCATCTAAACTCTGAAGACAGCTCGAACAAGTCGATTGTCGATAAAAGAGTACCTAGACAGTGGTAGGTATCTAAAGACAAATGGGAATAGGGATATGCTTATCTAGTGATATCTCTGATCTCTGAGAGTATGTTTGCTATTTGTACAATATGCACACATGATTATATATGCTGTAAATTCATGAGTTAAAATGAGATTCATGCATGATAATTTTGTCAGTTTTGCATCATTTAAGTTCCACTGGGGAAAATTTTGATAGACAACCTTTATTTAGAATGTAGATGCCTTGAGCATGCCAGATGAGGGACTTTCAGTCTGAAAGAACTTCCCGCTCACTCTCATAGAAAAGGCTATCCTGACCATTGATGCAGGATTTATAAGGACTACACTATCTCACTGTCATCATGTCCACAGGGGTCCGAGTATTCTCACAAGCAATACGACTTTACCAATATGAGAAGTCTTTGTCGGGACCAAAATGTAGGCTCGGTCGACAGCTTATCCAAGGGGACCATCAAGGTCATAGCTCTGTGAAAAAGATGCCGCACGATCATCTCCGGGTTTGCAAGTCAAGAATCTTGCAAAAAGAGATAGAATAACCTTGCTCGTACTTCTTCGAGCAATGCTTATAGACATATGAAATCCCATGTTAATTGAAGTGCCCTAGTCTGAAGAGACTTTTACATTGGGAATGTAACGTAGACTTTGACTCATGTGTAAGAGGGTGAGAGTTGGTGATTGTCTTGGTACTTGTCACCAGTCTTTCTTCTCATTGTCAAATGGCGGTTTTACAACAGCAACTTTTTCTTGGCTGTATTTTTTACTAAGGGGCATTGGCCTTGCTTTTACCAGGTACACTACTTTTTCATACCCTTATTTTTTATTCCAGTTTTTCATTTATGAGCATTGACCTTGCTTTTACCAGGTACACTACTTTTCTATGCCCCTGTTTTTTCTTGTCATTAATGGAACTGGCCTAGGCAAGTTCAATCGAAACACCATTATTAGACTCTTGAGTCTTCATCTTCAGCCAGCGCTCTAGGCTATGGCAATAACTTCTGCTTTGTCTCAATGTGAGGGTAAAATTATAGACTCAATTGGGCTGTACAATGAATACAAGTGCGTAAAGAAAGAATTGCTCTTCGTCATTCTAGGGCACTTAAGGTTAACGCGAGTGTTCACATGCAATAAAGACACCCGAAGATTGATGCAAGTGCGAACAAGAAAATTTCTATCCCTCTTCTCACCTTGTTATGTTGCTTCGCCTCCGATCTGCCCCAGTGTGGGGTGGTTCTTGACGGGGGTATGAGAGAAGCTTCACCAGTGTATAGGGCTCAAGAAGGGAGTGAGCAATGAAATGCCTCTCACTATTTTGGTTATTGTACCATTCGCGAGAGAACTCTTTACCCTACAGTCATGGGATCTTCTGCACCCATCTTACAAGTGTATAGATGAGGGACTGTGTGTATGGCTTGCCTTTCATCATTCTGACGCGCCTCATCCAACATGCTCAATCAATCTTGTATTCTTCATTTAGCTGTTTATTCTGATAATCCTTAGTGGAATCAGTGACTTAGACAGACAAAATCGTCATGTAAGATTCATTTGGAAATGGCATGCAACATTTTAAATATGATGGAGTTTGAACTCTCAAAACAAGTGAATGGTTTTGACTAAAAAAAGACCCTATTGACAGCTTTAGGGGTTAACATAATGGCGTTTCCAAATATGTTAAATTTTGAACATCAAAATGGTTATTCACAAATGGGTGTCGATGGTTGTCCCTATTAATTAGGGATATGACACATGAATGATCAGCCAAGGATTGGGAATCTGGTTGGACATCTCTGCTTTTGCCCTTGCAGAAGAGAAGATGTACAAGTAGATCAATTAGTCTGGCCAAAATCAAATGTGAGTTGAGGCTTGAAGATTTTCTGTCATTTGCTGTGGTGATTACTTAGGACGCCATTTCACTTAGGAGAGTTTGTCATGCCTCTCATTGATTTGTTTCTATGTTTTTTATAGTCAGGTGATCCTATAAAAGATAGGAAAGAACGTGTGAGCCACGAACTCTCTCAGGAGTTAAACAATTGGGAGTAATACAACATTACCCTTTACTGGTTTGCAAATGCTTGGATGGACCTGAAGTGCGAGTGGGACACGAAATCCTACGTCTCTTGCTTCGTTAGGTCAAATATTCTCCCGCTTTTGCAATTGCAGGAGAAGCAAAATTTTTAATTAATTTTTACATATGGCAACTAGTTGCCGCTCCTGAGGATTGAACTCTGGTCGTATCTGGACCACTTCATCCCCCATACCACTAGGCTAAGGCGCCGGTGGTGTCCGTAGGGCGTTTCTTTTTCATTGAACCGGCTTCTGGACGACACGTCCTTCCATACCATGTCAGGTAAATCGATATGGGTCTCTTGATTTGCCCAAATTAACCATTAAGCTTGGTTCTTGAATCCCAATGCTTCCCATCAATAGGGAAAATATGTCAAAAGCGAGTTCAGAGAGAGGGAGTATTGGAAATGATACCGAATTACCCTTCCTTAGAGTTTGTATTTGTTGATTCCTAGGGATATTTGAATGTCGATGACAGCCTTTTCATCTTGACACAGTTTGACATTTCTTTTGATTTGTGTTCCTCATTTGTGGCCCTGTATGCATGATTGATGGTTGTTGATTCATCTTCAACGCCTTCCTTCTGTGGAATTTTTCTTCTGTCTTTGACTATAACAGCATTAGGCAAAGTCATATACCTCAAGCTTCCATGGAACCTGAGATGGACAATCAAAATCTCCAGTCTTCTTATGGTAATTATTTCTTGGGAGAATATGCGTCTGGAACAAGGAGTGAAGCTTCCAGATTCTAAAGTTGTTGTCTGGAGTAAGGGGGCTATAGATCACCTTGACTGTCTAGATTTTCTCCCTGTTGACAGTAATTAATTCAAAGGAAGAGAATAAATTTCCTCTTTGTGCTTCTTGGCTCATTGAAGCTGGAAATCCCTTCAACAAAACCGCAACGTCTAGTTGTTCGAGCATGTCATGCGAAAAGATATTCCTCCGACTTAAGAGGGAGTTGGACAGGAGCGAGGTTGAATGTATAGAGCTCCTAGGGATAACTCGCAAAATGGGAAGGTTGAGAGTAGCATGGGGGAGGTTATTCCGCCCCGAGTTACCACGGTGTGCATGCTTCAAGTTTAACCGTATGCCTATGCCTATTACGTCCCTTTTTGGAGCGGGATGATCCTTTCTGTTTGCCCCTGCTTTCTTGGAAGGGTGTCTTCGAATTCTGTGAGTTCACATGATGCACTAACTTGAAATGCCCCCTGTCACACTAAGTCAATGGGGATGGGGATGATATTCTGAGACAGGAAGTGAATGAGTCAGAAAAATAAACATGATTAAATTTAACATCTTGCTTTGACAAAAGCTTTTGGTAATGAAATATTTTTTGTTTTCAAAAGTATATATCTTTGGGGGAAAGAAAGCATGAGGAAGCCCAGCCCTTAGTATTCTCCTTGGATGATATTTTCTTTTCATGATTGGATAGCATCACCGGGCTGGTTTGGGATACTGCCTCATGCTTTTAAAACAAAATATTATAACTGTACATTAGGTTACTAGAATGGAAAATGCAACAATATCACATTAGTCATGATAAGAAACATGAAATTATAAAAACAAGCAAAACCCATGAAAACTCCCATAAAAAGGAGCACTTTGATAGTGTTGGCTCTAAAATCAAGCGCCTTCGAGTTCCTCGCCTTCAGTAGATTCGAAGTATTCGCACGAGAGAACCACTTCATTGAAGCTACAGAAGTGCAACCCATGCAACAAACAACGATGCTTGCGAGGTAAAGCTCCTATGAACAACTTTATCATTTCTTCTTCGGCTAGTTGAGGGTAGGTTTGCATCATAAAAGCCTTCCACCTCCTTGCATATGCTCGGAAATCCTCCATTGGTCTTCTTCTGAAGTGAATCAAGTTCTCGCAAGGCAGTTCAGTTCCAATCTGGCTTTAGTACTGATGCAGGAATGCGGAAGACAGCTCATTCCAATCTCTCATGAGGTTGATATCTGTTGTGACGAACCATTGCAATGCAGACCTAGTAAGACTTTCTTGGAAGGCTTGAGTTGTGAATGACATTGGGCTATAGTACTGACTCATTTCAGTGTGGAGATATTGCAAATGGGCCACGGGGCAAGTCGTGCCGTTATACTTGCGGAGATTAGGTATCCACATTTCTCCGGAGGTCATGATCCTATGAGGGCAAGACGGGCTTGGTGTGTCCTGGTTAGGCCACTAGTTTTCCCATTGCATATTCACTACGGTGGTGAACTCTGCTGCTTCAGGAAAGCTGTACTCTCCCAAGATCATCTCATTGCTTTCTTCTGGGTCAAAATCACCAAACGAGGATGAGGCGTCTGCGTCATCCTCACAGTTAGGTGACAAGCTTAACAGTTGATTGGGAGACAAGTCATTGCGGGTAAAAGTTCCCTCTTCTAACAGACCTTAGATCCTATGTGTGGGTAGGAGGCAGTCATACGATGAATGGCTAATTTCATCTATGTAATACCGGTAGCCCTCAGGACCGTACTTCAGGGGATGCTTAAAGTGCGGGTGCGGCGACTCATTGATTGTCAGTTTTTGCCTACGTTCAGTGGTAGGCGTTGACTCGAATTGCTTAGGCTTTCTTTTCTTGACTCCTGGCCCGGACCTTTTGAGTAAAGCTCTTCGTTTCGCTAGTTGGACTTTGTCAAGGGGAGTGGGAGATGGTGGAGCTTCGCTCCTTAGGTTGATGGGGGTCGGTATTGTTTGGACCCTAGCTCTTGCGGTAAGCCTGAGAAGCCGTCCCATTATGCTTCGGCTCTGAGTAGTGTTGACTTCGTCTACAGGCTCCTTGCCTTTCCCAGTGGGAAGCCTCTCAGTAATAGGATACTGGTCAATCACCCAATTATCATGCAAGGCTTCATTGTCATCTTCTTCTGCGGGCCACAGGTCAGAATGGGCAGCCGGGCTCTTCCCAGACACGACATGTGATCTTAAAAACATATTACCTCTCATCTCTGCGGCTATTGGCTCTTCATAGGGCAGGGCAATGTTGGTGCTTATGTCAGCATTATATTCTTGGTAGAAAGCATCCGTTAGTTCTCCCCAAGTTTTAAGGAGATTAATCTTCCTTATAATGTACCACCGCAAGGCAGGGCCAGTCAGGTTTGATTGGTACGATTAAATCATCCTTCGAACCAGATAAGCTTGCAAGTAAGTCTCTGGGCGAGAGGTATCAGCATACCTTTCGCATTCAGGTGCTTTGAGCTCTTTAGAAATCTTAACGCTGGCATAATTAGACGAGTCCATGGGATCTTGCCCTTGCAGCTGGCTTAATTTCTTCATGATCTTTATAAACTATCTATCAGGTTGGTCATCTTTTGGCAAATTCGCAAGTGTCATGATAGCGTTTAAAGCAGCTACGGAGTTGGAATTGGCTTGAGTGGATTCCATTTGCCTCGAGAGTTGCCAAAGGGTAATGGACATTTTTCCTATGCCGTCTTCAATGTTAACGAGGCGATTTTATACATCATTCTGATCGGGCCTTGTTGCGTGAGGCCATTCGCGGGCAACTAGTGGTCGGCGATTCATAATTACTTGGCATCGCGAAAACAATGAATGAGCACGAAAGTAAACAAAGATTGACCCATGGCAATGGTCTAACTATTTTTTATTTATCAAAAGAGGATTTTATAGACCGCCGACTTCTGACATTTAAAACCTGAAATTGAGATGACAGAAGGAAATACTAGATATTAAACAAAAGTCCCTAAACAATGGGACAAAACTTTCACGATATTAACATGAGGGGGCACATGACTGCTATTTTATATGCGACGGGGAGCCTTGTTCTTGCGAGGATGCCTACTTCCCTGGATTGGCTCTGAGACATGTACCCAGCTCATTCCCAAATCCCCTTGCATATGCTCTGCTGGATTATGTTGACTGATCTCACTGATTGGGTGAGGGATTGATGGCCTTAGTTTCGTTGGGATGCGATGGTTGTGGATGTAGGACTCAGAGGCGTAATGAGCTTTTTCTTGTCCCTCAAGCCCTTCAGGTACCACGATTCTTTTGCGATGGCACCTGCTCCATGCTTCCTCGATAATGTCAATCTCGAATGTGTATTCATGACTTTGATGGGTGAAAAGGAGTGGAGGGACCCTCCTCTTGAAAGATGGTGGGATCTCCTGAAGGGCTCCATACTGTCGTGCCACTTGATATGGGAAATAGGAAATGGCACCGGTGAGGCCGAGCAACGGAATTGGATAGTGGCGCTTGAAAGCAAAGCAAGCTCTCTTTTCATGGAACCAACTAGCACACCATTGGAATGCCTCAGGAGCTAGGTCTCTTAGGAAGTTTGTCCAATTTAAACAGCTTTGGTTAGGAATGTATGGTCCTAAGACCATAAATTTCTGTAATGGATTTTCAAAATCATTCATTTTAGACGATCACATGAAGCATCGAAATTTGCTTAGGTGAGAAAAGAACTAGACTTGTAAAATTTACGGGGAGACTTGCATGATTTTTTCCATGTTTTCTTTAAAACGATCGAGGGACAAGAATGTTTCGGTTAAAATCATGTTGACATAATTTTGCCCCATTGAGATCTGATCAACTATCCATGCCATCTTTGGACTTATGACGTTTCTTTGATGGGGGAAAATGATGAACCCGAAAAAGGCCAGGAGGAAAATCTCACTTTTTTGGGTCATGGGTTGATTTTCAAAATAGGCAGTTAAAAATGCTAAGGGGCAGTATTATAGTTATTTTCAAGAATTTCCCTCATAACATGGACTTTTGTTCTTAAAAGTCGTGCTAACCCACGCAACGAGATAATGCCTGTTGATGGCCTAACAAGCTTATTTTCGAGAGGCATTCCAGTGATGATGCTGTATTCTTCCAGAGTTGGGGTTAGCTCGAACTCACCAAACATAAAAGTAGTCATCTTCGGGCACTAGAAATGTGCCATGGCCCATATGACTTCAGGATGAACAGGGATTGGATCAACGATGGAAGATAACCGACTTTAGCTTTCACACGCTCTTGAGCATACTGATCCAATTGACCCCACCATCTGAAGAGCTCTGCTTTGGGAGTGGGAATAAACTAGATATCGTCTTCTCCCATCGCATATAAACTGGGACTCGAAAAACCTACCCTAAATTGCCATGGGCCAATAAAAAAGACTGAGTAAAAGTAAAGAAATTACTTTGCTTTTAAAAAAATGACAAGCACAAAGACATGCGCATGGGATGTGCGGCTCGATTTCTAACTGAGAAGGTTTGTTGAAATTAAAAGGGTGTCCGCCTGTTGCAGTCTTGCGTTGGCAGCATACCCTCTTAACATCGGCTAAAGAAATTCGGGGAAAAGAAAGGCAACCTCTACATCGCAGTCTCGCGTTCGAGGCTGTATCTTTCTTAACACCATCCTAAATATCCCATCACGGCCCAGGTCCGGTGGCCGGGTTGTGTGTGCCATGTGTAGTGCTAAAATAGTAAAGCATGCACAACAATTTATAATCACAAAATATTCTGAAATTAAAAAAACTTCTAAGCTGACCTGCATAAAAAAATAAAAACAAATAAGTAAAGTGTTTAAACAAGATAAAATGGCCTAAGTCCTTAAGAGTCTCCAGTGGAGTCGCCAAGCTGTCGCGACCTCTTTTTTTCAGCGCTCAGTCGGGGCGGGCGCCTGCGGAGGCTAATGGCTCGGTTAAGTCTATTAGGCTTAACCCGAACTCTCCCAAGTCCACCAATTCACGATTTAATAATCCAAGTTTTTAACCTGTAAGTTAATTTTAAAAGGAGTCACCACTAATCAATTTGCGGTGGGTTGATTAGAAACCCAAGCAAAATATCGGAAGTAATATTTGCTCATGCGCAACTAGAGAAACTAGGATCGGGGACTTGATTACACTAAATAATCACTAATCTTTCTTTCAAGATCTGTCTTGTTTAAGCCCTAAGGCTTTTGGATTTTTGAGGGGTTTTCCATGCATTTGGAGGAAAAATACTTTTTTGGGTCCTTTTCTCATTTTTTGGACACAAGCATTTTTTGCTTTTTTGGTCTTTTTCTGAAAAAATAAATCATTTTTGGCTTTTTCTGACATTTTTGGCTGTTTTAGGAAAATATGGGATATTTTTGATATTTTTGATTTTTTGGGAAAATAAAATATTTTTTTGATTTTTTTTTTTTATTTTTTTAAAATATTATTTTATATTATAATAATATAAAACCGAACCAGGTCGGATCCCCGGGTTGGCTTCGACCCGGTTCGATAGCGGTTGGTCCAAGCGAGCCCAAAACTCGGGCCTGGCTCGGATTCCCTTTTCTCCTCTTCTTCGTTCGTTCAAGCCCAACAGGTTTTTATTTGTAAAAAATGGCCTGATTGGAGCCCGAAGATCAGAAGGCCCACTGCGAAGCCTTACCCGAAGCCGAGACCAACCGGGCTTGACCCGGCCTGCGCGGCTAAACCCTAGGGGGACCGGGTCACAAGCCCGACCCGGGCAACCCGGCTTTGCAACCGCTGTCGCCTCTGCAGCACAGCAGCTGCGAAGCCATCGTCAGCCTCGCTTCGCCGCAGGGCTCCGACGGCGGCTAGGGTTACGAGAGGGAGTCGAACGATAGCGACGACGCGGCGGGCGACGGGCGGCGGCTAGGTCGACGGCGACAAAGGGGTTCCCACCTGGTCTGGCGATGACGGGAGTGTGCAACGGCAGTGAGGCGGCGGCTGCAGGGAGGGCTCGTTGACGCTGGTGACGGGCGGTGAGTGTCGGGATGAGTGCCGAGCGTCGGGCGGTGGCTTTGTTTGGCAGGGGTCTAGTGCGGTGGCGTTGGGATGGCGGCAGCTCTGCTTGAACTATGCTTGAGGTGGCGTAGCTTGAGGCAATGGCGGCGGCACAGCTCAAGGCGACGGGTCTCTCTCTCTCTCTCCTCCGGCTAACCTCATTCAGTCCCCTGAAGCTCATATCCGACCGCCTCCTCTGGTTTCCCTCTCGTTCAGCCCCCTCCACCCTCTGATTTCCCTCCTCTCTGCGGGTTCGCTTGCCGGCGGCCTCCCCCGATGTCTCTCGGTGGGAGGTCGTTCAAGCTCACGACCTGCTCTCTCTCGCTCGCTCTTCAGTCTCCCCCTGAAGTCTCTTAGGAGAAGGTTTCCGAGCTTGCGATCTCTCTGTTGTGTCCTTCGACGGAGGTAATGCCCCGCTATTTATAGGCGACGGGGTCCGGTCGACGGAGGCTAGGTCGGCGGTCCTTGGTGCACCGACCAGCCTTCCTCCGCCGGCTGAACCGGCGTCAATTCTTCCCCCTTCCACAGAGGCATGCTCGCCTTCAATGCCGCGTCCTCTCAGCCACCGGCCTACGCTCCTCTCTCTGATGTAGGCTATCCTCGAGCGCGTCTTCGTCGCTGCGCGTGACTTGCAGAGGCAGAAGAAGGAGGAAGGAAGAAGAAAAAGGAGAAAGAGGGGGCCGGGCCGGGTCACGCGGGCCGGGCCGTGGGGGGCCTGCGCGACGGGCTGCATTTGTTTTTTTCTGTTTTCTTTTCATTTTTGTTGTTGTTTTTTTTATTATCTATTATTTATTATCCGAAAAAAAAGAAGGAAAAAACAAAGATTAAAAGAGACTAAGGCCTAATCAAAATTTAGGCGTCAACGAAAGGAAAACAAAAATGAAATAATTGCGAATTCTACATCTTTGAACATAATTTCGCTTACGCATAAGGTGGAGAGGAGAAAAATTTCCAACTTTCTATGCTGACCTTTGCATTTCATTGATTATTTTAATTTTTTAACTAGTTTTATTATTTTTTTCTTTTCTCTTTCAATACAAATTTAAAAAATTAATTTTTCGTAATAATCATTAGATAGGGATTATCTCTTAATAAGATTATGTATAATTTACATTGGTAAGAACTCTAGACTTTTGATGAAATTAACTTATTTATTTTGAACTGAAAGCTTATTGAAAAAACTATTATTTGGTATCCTTAAAATATTATAATTCACAAAATGTTATCTTAATCACTCCCTTTAGTAAAATTATTTCAATAATACTTTTTGGTATTCTAATTTAGTCGTTATTTCACTTAGTTACGTTGATTTGTAGTAATGTTCTTTTATGCATGTATTAAAATGAGGGAAATGATAGAAAGCCCTCCCAAATTTTGGGAGAAGTAAATGCTTGCTCCTAAATTTTCCATTGTTACATTTTACCCAGTTTAGTTGTGTTACAGTTGCTGACCTTCTGTTACATTCTCTATTAGTATATCAAATGCAGATGACTTTTGACGGGTAAAAGTATATTTTCATCTCATTTTTTAAATCAAAATATCCCTTTTATCCTTGATTTCACTGAAAAATTGAAAAAAAGGAAAATGGATTAACTAAAACATTAATATCAAATATATATCGATAATAACGTCAATGAATAAATTTTAAAATTGATTAATATATTAATATAGTTGATAAGATAATTTAAGAAAAACACATAACTAAATAGAAAGGAAAATGCCTCAATAACAAAAAAAGGTCAAATAGCAAAAATTGGCATTCATTATGTATATTAGAGGGGTTAATTGATGTAAAAAGTGATTGATTAACAAGAATATACAAAAAATTATAAGAAATGATTATCCAAAATCTAAGGCGATTCTTCTAAATACTTTATGGTCAATCATTTTTTTCATTAATTAATCATTTAAAGATACACAATGAATCTTTAATTTTTGCTAGTCGACCTTTTTGGATGCATTTTTCCTTCTTCTTTTTTGCATTTAATCCTTTCCTTAATATATTTTGTTAAGTTCAACTAAAGGGATTAATTTACAACATTTAATCGAACTTTGTTGTTTAAGATATTTATTTTTCAAATAACAGTGTTGTTTTGTTAAACTGGTTTCTCCCATATTCTATATTTTCCGGTTTTCACAGCAACAAAGGGTAAAAAGAGCGATTACTTTTACCTCATAAAATTTTATGAATTGCACATGCTAACCGAGAGAGCAACTGAGTACAGTTGTAACAAAAAAGAAAATTCAGTGATATAGCGTTATAGCTAAATGTTCAGGGATAAGAGTATATGACCTCCAAAGGTCAGTGGGGTGTTATACATTTCCCCCTAAGAACAATAAAATAGCAATCACGTTTTTTAAGTCTAGTGCCTCCAAAATTTCGACCCTCCTCCGAAATCATGGCTTCGTCACTGTCCTATGGAAGTTCCTTTCGTCGTAATTCCTACATTAACCGTCGCACCTATAAGCTCTCAGAATCCTCAACGAATATTTGTTTATGTGGTATAACACTTTGTATTCGAATTAACATATGATAATCCGAGCACAACAAGTTGTGACAGAAGATCAATCGCTCGAGAGACAATAAAATAGCCCACCCTAGCAGCTACGGAAAAAAGAGAAAAAAATGAGATACCCATGAACCGTCATTTTTTTTTTTTTTTTTGGTGAAAGGTAATAAATATATTGAAGAGAGGCCATAGGTACAAAAGATCACGGCACGAAAAAGCTTACACTCAAGATGAGAACCGCCATGTTTTTGATGTTCATAAAAGGGATAGTGACACAAATGGTTTTTGAATTTTCATTCGATGTACAATGTGGTTCATAAACTTTCAATTTGTTCAATATGGTCTCTGAATTTTAGCCTAATATTCAATATGATCATTGAACTTTTAATTTGTTTAATATGATCCATGAACTTTTGATATATATTCAATGTAGCCTTTGCCATATATTAAAATGTTCAAAGTAGTCGTTTCGTTAATTCAAGATTAACGACAACATTGAATATTTCCATATATTAAGGAACTAAAGGAACATGTACCAAAAGTTTAAGGATTATATTTAACATATCAAAAGTTTATGAATCACATTGCACGTTGGGCTAAAGTTTAAGAACCACATTTTATATTAGGCTAAAATTTAATGATCATTTATATTATTTTCCCTTCATGAAACCATGGAGGATGTGCAGAAAGAGATAAAATGAAAGTTGCGAGAGTTAGGGGTAATCGATTCTAAGGTGGGCGGTTCCTACCCTGGAACCGAGAATCACCCATTAAGGACTAGTTTAGTGGTACCTCATTTATGTTGCATAATATAAAGTTCAAAATCTGCATTATGCAAGTCCAAATAGAAGGCAATAATACACTTAGTAAATTAGTACCTCATTTATGATGCATAATATAAAGTTTGAAACCTGCGTTATGCAAGTCCAAACAGAAGGTCATAAGACACTTAGTAAACTTTCTAATGCCCAGTGAAGCTTTACAAGGGCCGTGTTCATGGAAGGGACAATAAGAGGGTTTTTTTTTTTCCGGAGCGTGAAAAATATTCTTGACGTCTCACAAAGCTTGTTTTTTTCGAGTCATTGATAGATGTTAATGTCATCCCATTCACTCCTGTAAATAAGAGCAAGACGCTGAAGTTTAGCTTCTTTGCTTCTTGGTTGCTATTAGTGCTGTGCTTATAATTATAGACACAGTAGCTACTTGGCTCGTGCTTTTTGAGTTTTGGACGTGGCTTTTTTATTGTACATAGTGATTTCAAGAGGAGCAGTACCCGTTACAGATTCCTCCGCTCTCCTTTTTACGCAGCCTTTTTTTGCTGTATCTGCAAACAATAGGTTCTCTCTTCTCTTTGCTTGACATGATATATATGTATATATATATAGATATTATATTTATATAAGGCAACGGTCCGGTTGAGTGGTTTTGCGTTAGAACTGAGAACTGGACTAGACCCCTTGGGAATTTCCCAAAATCGGACCAAATCCTGCCCAGGACTGACCGGTTCAGTTTGATTCCGGATAGTTCGGGCAGCTCCTGATTCTTTTGCACCCCTAACGAGAGCACTTTGATGAGGTCCAATAAAAATCTGTATCAAGCTTGCGCCTCACCGAGATGCAATGACCATCAGGGCAATGGATATTTTGCTGGAACCGTTGAAGTTCTTTATGGTTCCTACTTTGTCGGGCTGCGAAGCAATCTTTCTAGATTCCAGTCAAATTG
Organism: Eucalyptus guilfoylei; assembly: GCA_016097605.1. Lineage (NCBI taxonomy): Eukaryota > Viridiplantae > Streptophyta > Magnoliopsida > Myrtales > Myrtaceae > Eucalyptus > Eucalyptus guilfoylei. Next base: position 32,618,365 of record CM027864.1, read on the forward strand.
GGAAACGCAGTAAGAAACATAATTGATGGGATTGTCCGAGGACTACTTCGTCCTGAGTTTGAGGTAGATAGAGTACAGGCCAAGCAAGTTGCACTTCTTGGGTTAGCTTGTGTATTACTATGAGTTTGGTGTTGTTTTTCTTGGCTGATTCGAGATGGGTATTGGGTGAGATCGGCAACGAAACATTGGTCCCTGGAATTCAATCCAGTGTTGGGTGCTTTAGAGCCGGAGACATTGATGAAGTTCTAGACCGGTACTCGGATCTGAGACGCGGGGAAATTGGCTCGTAACCCTTCGGTGATCACTTTTAGCCTGAAAGGTCGCGTGGAGTTGAAACGTTCAGAATTTGGGGGTCGAGTTCGGTGCATGGTTTCACGTTTTCGTCTCGATGCAGATCTATTAGGAGGGGGGAGTAGTTCAGCTCTTTCTGGGATGTACTCAACATGGGGAGCATTGAGTATGCATCCAAATTGTTTGACGGAATGACCGTTAGAGATGTTGTCACTCATACCTTGATTGTTATGGGGCATTCTCATTTCGATGATCTTCATGCCCACAAGGCTTTACGGTTTGCCTGTCATATGCAAGGATTGTTAGAATATTTAATACTAAACTAAGTCTTTATGAGAGCAGGAGCTTTTGAATTCAAATTTTTCCAGGTCTCTTATTTTCCTCACTTATTATGTATTTTCAGGCTTAGTATTGTATATTCTGGCAGAAGGTCTCACAAAATCTTATAGGGAGAATGAGACAAAACCAAATCGAGTCACTCAAGTGAGTTTATTTCAAGTGACAGTAGAGTTAAGAGAACTCGGGATTGGTCCCTCTGTTCGTGATCCTGCATTTAGACGAAGAATTTGTTGTTATGATGAATTGCTGAGAGATGCCTTATGTACATGTATTTCAAATGTGGGGGGCACAGATTGGCGGCCTTCCCTTTGGCAGAAATGGATACTAGAGGTAACTTTCACATCATTGCTTACTGCTTGCATGCAGCCACGTGGGCTTGGTAAAAGAGGGTCTACTCATTTTCAGGTCCATGTTTGAGGAATATTCAGATGTGCCCCCCCAAAGACCGTTAAAGTTTTGATAGATTTATTAAGTCGAGCTGGACATCTTGAAGAAGCTTATGATCTCATTAAGTTCCCTCAATCGAGACAAAACCCTTTAGCATTGGGGTCACTTGTAGGCTAATAGATTTTATGGAGATCGAGAGAGGGAAGAGGTTATTAAGAGGGCACCTCCTTGATTTATTATCCAATACTTCTTGAACTTAATGGAAGATGTCTTTTTTGTGGATGGTGAATATTGGGATGATGTAGTTAGAATCAGATCCCCGGCTGTAAGATTTTATATTCAAATAACTAGGCTTTATAACCTACCTTTGTTATCCATTAGTTTTCATTTTAACTCCTGGTAAGATAAGAGCACCATGTCTTTTAATTAATTTATTGAATTTTTCTGCAGCCAATCCATATCAGAAATAAAGACAGCATTCAAAATTCAGTATGTGGCTTCACGTATTGAGAAGACAAGTTGTGTGAAACAGAAACACTTTCTGAAACGGTATGATTAAATGAACCTCTCTAATACAGCAACTGATAATGAGTCTTCTGAGGATATGTGTCTAAGACTGATGAATCAGGTAACACTTAAATTTCTCTTGGGTCCTAATAGGTTATTAGTAATTGAATTTCGTTAGCAAGGGGCACCTTGTTAAACACCTCAACAAATGAAGTTTATCATTTTTAATGCATTGTCTTTCTCCTGTTATGTGTAATCAAATGCATTGAAATTGAAAACATGTCCTTATTAACTATCACAACGCCCTTAACTATCAATGGCTATAGCTTGTTACTTTCCTACTTCATATGATTCATTGATACGAGTGCTTACAGACACTGGAAAGGAATTTTTTTAATTAAAACCCATTTTCTTTCTTTGCATTACATTACATATATCATACATTGAAGGCAGTGGCAAACGTGATACAAAACTAAGAATGACAGAAACATCACGATCCTAGGCACAGATAATCAGATTGTGCTTCATTAACTTTTATTTCTTTTTCATGTGAAGGCACAATTGTGGATTGATTTGCAAATTTGCTTTCTTCATTGATCTTTAATTCACCAAGGGCAGCCTTTATCAATCACTTGACCATCCATTGCATATTGTAGATTTTGAGCCAACACTCTTCAGTTCAGAGGCTTGTTCGCTAAGACAATTTCTCCACATAACAAATGTACCTTCTGTTAGAAAGGAGTAATTAACGAATTAACTACTTCTCTGATCACCTTATCGGAGCTCCCACCTCTCCTAACAGCCTTCCTAGCCTCCTCTCTTACCTCCTTGACTCTCGCTCTCAACTTCTCATCCGTCATCAACTCTACAATCTTCTTCTCAATCTCTTCCCCTTTCACAATAACATTGGGACCCCAATCCCAGTTCCTCTCCCAGAGTCCCAATCCCGCATCCTCCATGACCTGTGCATTCAGCCTTTGATCACCGTGTTGTGGCCAGGCAAGTACTGGGACTCCCTCTAGAGCTGCTTCCATCACCGAGTTCCACCCGCAATGACTTAAGAACCCTCCGATGGCAGGATGCCTTAGAATCTCCAGCTGGTCAACCCACCCCTTTATGATCAACCCCTTGTCCTTGATTTTCTCCAAGAAGGAATGATTCAGAAATTGTTTTGCATCCTCTCGATCATCCTTATCTACTTTACTGGTTTTTAGGACCCAGAAGAATCTCCACCCGGTATTCTCCAGCCCTTTTTCCAACTCTTTTATCTGATCTCTGGACATCGCCGTTCTATTACCAAAGCTAATATACACTACAGATAGAGCTGGCTGGTTCTCCAGCCATGACCTGTATCGATCCCCATTATCATCATGTGGAAGATGATATGGTTCTAATGGCCCCATAGGCAGAACAGGCGGCAAGCCTTTAATCACCTTATCTTTGTTGAGAGCAGCAAGGGTAGATGCTTGGAACCACTCAAAAGTGTTCATCAAGATTCCTTTGGCCTCTGATAGAGCTTGAGAGTTTGTAAGAATGGTTGACGTAAAAAGATCACTGGAATCAAGGAATACTGGTGGGATGCTTGACATGGCCATGGGTGGCAATCCTGGTATCTTGATTTCAGCGGAATTTTTGTTGAACTCAGCTGGGTTTGATGCCAGCACTGGAAGGTATGCCGTAAGGGAGACGAAAGCGACTGAGGTGGTGGAAAGAATATAAATAGGGAGGTCAAGGGTCTTAGTAATTGGAGCAACCTTGGCAACTAGAAGGAAGTCCACAAATATAGCGGAAAAAGGTGGAGATGATGAAGATAAGAGTGGATGGAGAAGAAAGATTGACTGATTGATGAGATGCATCTGGAGAAAGAAAGGGTCAACAGGAGCAGAATCAGCTTGCTGGGAGCTAGGAGTAAGCTGGAGTTCAAGATGATTGATTTTGGGATTGTGGTGAAGGAATGAGGATATGTGATCTGACTCAGTGATGGACACGGTGGGTCGAGGTGTAATGACCGTAACGATGCTGTCTTGCTTTGCCAGCATTGCTGCTAACCGGAGGAATGGCATCAAATGGCCCATTCCAGCACTGGGGAACAGAGCTATGTGAGGAGGTTGTGGTGTAGTCATTGTCAAATGGCGTTCCTGGATTATGAAGAGACTATAGACGATTGGCAAATAGATGCTGAAAAGAGGGTTTTGTTGTAAATGAAAGAGTTATTTGCTGTTAGCAGACGTCGGGCAATACATTTGTCAACTATACTTTTGTGTCTTCTATATTACAAGCGATAGAGAAACAATGGATGAATGTTAGGTTTTATTCGGCCAGAAGTGTAGGTGGGTTCGTGTTGTCACGTGCTGGATTAGGTGAGAACTCAGATGCCATCTACCACTCAATGAATTATTTCGATTCTCTCAGTTAATAATAATGAGATAGGTCCCAAATACGTAGTTCTGATTTTTCTGGTAAATGTTGCATTAAAGGATGTACTAATCCTTTGAATCCGTTACCAATGGGTATTATCCCCCCATGAAATGATTTTCTTTTTCTTTTTTAAACAAAGGTTGCGTAGAATAGATTTTCCCAAGTCAGCTCCTATGTCGGTCGAGGTGAATTGTGTTAAAAATGTTTACACAACCTTTCTCTAACATCTACTGTTCCATGTGAAGTGGGAAAAGAGTTTGTGAATTGATATTTCCGAGAGTCGCCACCGGAGCAATCATCTTCAAGGTTGGCAAGCATGGATTGACCGAGTCCTTACAAATGTCTCAGAGCACCATCATATTAGTCGGAAATAAAGAGTAAGACAAGTTGTTCTACCAAGGGAGAAGCCTCTCCTGGGGGGCCGCATAATAAGAAAAAAAACTCAGCATGTAAAAGTACGTATCATCGTCTAAGTATTCCTTTTAGAGATATGGGCCCCCAAAGAGGGATAGAATAGGAGGGGCAGATTGGATACAACCCATCATGATGACTCTCCAATCTCCAGTTATGTATTGTTATGTATTAAAAGAAAAAACTTCTAAATTTAGACCAGATTTGAAGAGAAAAGCTCTTTAAAATGGGAGGAAAGTAAGAAAACGAAAACAGAAAACCAAATCAGCCAAGGAAAAAGGAAAAATAAATGGGAGGGAGATATCTAACTCAAACCCTCCCATATATGAAGGATGAAGAAGAAACCTGTGTGAAGATGAGAGGGAGAGGAAAGAACCCTAGGATGGGGAAACGCAGAAGGTTTTTTTTTTTTTTTTTTTCGAAAGGAAACGCAGAAGTTCAAAAGACAGAAAATTAAGAACATGCAAGGTGAAGTGTCCTTTTATGTGCAGTGGCCAATAGGAAGAAAACAAACACGTCCGCTTTCCGATTTCTTCATCTTTGAGCAGTGCGTGCATAGAAATTAATGTAAAAACAGATCAAAGGCGGAGCATGGACTTTATTAGTTCGGCCAGAATTGGCTCGCTTTAATTGAAATTATTTAACCACTGGGGGTTCGCTCCAGTGGCCACCCTTTCAACTTGGAAGGGGGAGGTGGAGGGTTCAAATCGCCACCTTCTCAGGGGGGATTGGGGTGGGGACGATTTCATTTCGGGAGTGGGTTTTCGATTTCCACGCCCGCAAAGCGAGGCAAAAAATCTGAGAGTGAGTGTTAGAATAGAATTAGAATAGGACCGACAAAAAAAAAAATTAAAATTATTTTTATTCAACGAATTTAAATTCGAGATATATTTTAATAATACATAACTGGAAATGACAATAAAATCCCGATTCTAGGTAATAAAATTGAGCTTCATTGGCTATAGATTCTTTTTTATGTCAAGACACAAAAATCCATTCCATATTGTAGATCGTAAGCCAACACTCTTTAGTTTAGTTATAGACTTATTCGATGTGACAATTTTCTTGGATGGCAGACATACCTTTTCATAATGGAATAATTAACGATTCGACTACTTCCCGGATCACCATATCAGAGCTCCCACCTCTCCCAACAACTTTCCTAGCCTCTTCTTTCACTTTCTTGGCTCTCCCTCTCAAATTCTCATCTGTCATCAACTCTACAATCTTCTTCTCAATCTCTTCTCCTTTCACAATACTATTGGGACCCCAATCCCAATTCCTCTCCCATAATCCCAATCCTGCATCCTCCACGACCTGTGCATTCAGCCTTTGATCACCATGTTGCAGCTAGGCAAGCATTGGGACTCCCTGTAGAGCTACTTCCATCACCAAGTTCCACCCGCAGTGACTCAAGAACCCTCCGATGGGAATGTCCTAGAATCTCCTGCTGCTCCACCCACCCCTTTATGACCAACCCCTTATTTTTTGTTTTCTCCAAGAAGGGTTTGTTCAGAAAGTGTTCCGCGTCCTCTTGGTCATCCTTATCTACTTTAATAGTTTTTAGGACCCAGAAGAACCTCTACTCGATCTTCTCCAGCCCCTTCTCCAACTCTTGTATCTGATCTCTGGACATCGCTGTCTTGCTTCCAAAGCTTATGTACACCATAGATTCAGCTGGCTGATTTTCCAGCCATGATTTGTATTGATCCCTGTCATTGTCATGTGTGATGAGTTTTTTACTTGATGGGCCAAGTTAAGCACGTCCACCCATGTTGGGCCAAAACCCGGCCTGTAAATGAAGCGCCCATAAGAGAAAGTGCAGTTAATGTTGTATAAATATAAAAAATGAGGACGTTGAATTAAAAAAAAAAATACAGTGAAGAAAACATAACGTACTTTTTCTCTCATTGGACAACCATTTTTTCTCTCTTAACAAATGTAATTCTAAGGTCTCGATTAATTCTTTTGAGACTACAACAATACTTAATCTATGGCAAACAATGTATGTCTATCTCCATGATATATCTTTCGATCGGTGTTACATGTTTCTTGGGTACGTTTTTGCATTCGTTTTTGGTATTCGATTGTTTGAGTATCGATTTGATTTTTCCGGAATCCATTTCCTATATTGGTATTAGAGCGATGTTTATGTTTCCCGATCACTATTGACATTTGTAATTTGTTTTTGGCCAAAATTTTGAGAAACGTTGCCGTTGGATGCTCGAGGACGGAAATCCTGATACCTGCGTACTGTTCACCCTTCCTTTTTGATTTTCTGTTAGTCAAAATTTTTTTTTGAAAGTGCAATGTCGTAGTTCTCATCGAGACGAAAAAAACAACAGGTGGCTTGCTGCCAGGGGCCGCTAGATGTGCCGCCACGTGCGGCTGGAGTTTCCCCAAGTGCATGCGCCACATGTGCCTGCCGACGTCATCATAACATCAATCGGTGGTGCCCGTGCATGTGCGGGACACGTGTTGATGACATCACGATGACATCACCTTATCAGTCAGTCAGTTTGACCTAACCCGCCTGACCTAACCCGGTCATTCATTGATCGTGTTGACTATTGACCCTTGTTGATCGTTGACCTTATTTGAGAAATAAAAAAGGGAGAATGTGTTTCTTTTTCAATTATATCCCTATGGATTATAAGTAACCCTTTTATTGTTCTACATTTGTTGTGGGAAAAATGACTCCCCTTCATATGCGTACACCTACTCATGTATAGTCAGAAAGACAAAAGGCGCGATTTGTAGGGATAATAGCCGAGTTGGCTAATTATCGATGGGAAAGTGGTGATATAATTGAATATGTTTTCGAGGTCAATAAGAAGATACAACAAGTCATTTGGAAGGGTTATCCCATGTCAGCTTTTGAGATGGTGCAATTCTTCATTAACACTTTTCCACCTGAATGGCAAGGAGTGTTGAATTGTCTATGGGAGGTCAACGTGGCTCATGATTATAAGAAGCTTGTAGTGGCTTTTTTGAAGGAATATTATAGGATTGAAGCCACAAAGATTTCGACCCAAGGAATGAGTTCAACTTGGCGGACGATGAATGTGCGAGGGAGAAATCCTAAGAGATTTCTGTATATTTTTTCGTGGTTGTCAAGTGTGCCTATAAAATTTTCAAAGGAAATTACTAAGAAACTAAAAAAACATTTCCCTGATCATAGGTAAAATTGGTCTTAGCTATTTCTATTTTTGTTTACTCAGTATGTTTTATGGATATCTTATATAGATAATTCCTACCGTATTGATGTTGTTGTAACTATTGATGTATTGGTTACATTATGTGAAAATATATATATTTTCTTTCTTTCCTCTCATTAATGGATATTTAATGTCAATTGCTTCTATTATTATTAATTATTGTGGGTAATTCATAGAAGTTTTTGTAGCTTCAAAGAACTTATTTTGCATAGAAAATTATATTGATGACAATTTCAATTTAGGATTTTGGATGATGATTGGAAACAATAGTGACCTTTTGACTCTCAAACTTTATTTGAAATCATTCATTAATACGATGAGTTTATACAAAATGGATGCATAAATGATAGGCATTAATCCGTGCATATGTTTCTAATATGTTCAAATCCAATGGTTTCAATAACTAAGAGCATAGTCGCCGAATTGAACAAATGTGAGAAGTTGAACGATAATTATGAAATATGGCATATGAAAATCTAATATGTGCTGGAAGAGCAAAAGGCACTAGAAGCTCTTAACCTGATTATGGAAGAACCTGAAGATGAGAACATTGCACAACACAAAAGAGATAATGATGCATTTGCTGCGTGGAAAAGAAAGAACTCTTTTACTCACATTACGTTGCTGAGTAGCATGGAGAATGATGTCATGTGAGAGTTAAGGCATTTTGAGAATGCCAAAAAAATGTGGAAAGCATTGATGGCAAGATTTGGTCATACATCGACGACCAAACTGAGACGGCTCATTATAAGGTTTGACTCTTACAAGAAGCCTTATGGTTAGACCATGAAACAACTCTTGAGAAAGATGTCAAAAATGATTAATGAGCTGAAGAATGTGGCCATGTTCTGACTGCGAACAACAAGTACAAGTAGGGATCTATTCCTTGCCTCAAAGTTGAGAGCAGATGAAGGTGCACTTGACATATGAAGAGAACATTAAAAATTTTGACGATGCAATGCACCATCTTGAGCTAGAAGAGGACCGCCTCATGGTGGCTAAGTTGGAAACTGACATTTATTATGCTGGTTCTAGCTCATAAGGGTTCAAGCTCCAAGCACAAATGTCCTAATTCGTTCAAAAGGTGGAAAGGTAAGGAAACAAGTTCTTCGGGAAAGAAATCAAAAGTTGACCAATGTGAAAGAGGAAAGCATCATCGAATGAAGAAATTATCAAGGGTAGTGTTATAACTGTAACAAGAAGGGTACTATGTTCGCGATTATCGTAAGCCCAAGAAGATAAATATCCATTGTATTCTTGAGAACTTTGCTTATGTATCAAGTTTTGTATTCTTAACTGAATTTAATCATTTGTGGACTGCAAATTCAGGAGCAACAGACCACATAGCAAATGATAGAGAATCCTTCGCAGAATTCCAACAAGTACTAACTGGAACTAAATGGATCTATGTAAGAAATAACTCTAGAGCTGAAGTAAAAAGGATTAGCACCTGCTAACTAAATATGCGTGGTGGATGCACTTTATTCCTAAATTATGTCTTATATACTCTAGAGATTCGTCGAAATTTAATGTTTGTGTTAGTGTTGGTTAAACTTGGTTTTAGTTTGAACTTTCATAATAATGATGTGGATTTGTGTTTGGATACAAACTACTATGGTTGTGGTTATTTTCTAGATAGTTTTATTGTATTGAATATTGATTATGATAATGTCGATGTTTGTTATTCTCTATTCACGTCTTATAATTCATATGATAATGATGTGAATGTGTGGTATGCTAGACTTGGTTATATTGGCCAATAGTGTATGAATAGACTAGCCAAATAAGGCTTATTGGGCAACATTGAAAAAGTCGATTTGCCCATATGAGAGCATTGCTTAGCAGGGAAAATGACAAGGAAATCAGTTGGAAAAAAGGTAAAAGAGTTGAATTTCCTTTGAAATTAATTCATTCTGACATTTATGGTCCAACAAATGTGAGAGGAAGGTATGTTTATTTCATCACATTTATAGATGATTATACTTGATTCGGACATGTCTATTTGATTTCTCTTAAATCTGAAGCATTGAGTTGTTTCAAAAGATTTATGAACTTAGTAGAAAATTAATTAGATAAGAAAATAAAAACATTAAGATCCGATTGAGGTCGAGAATATCTATCTAATGAGTTTAGAATTTAAGTGATGAAAAAGTAATAGAAAGACAATTGTCTATTCCCTATACTGCTCAACAAAATGGTGTTATGGAAATGAGAAACAAAACCCTATTGGAAATGGTTAAATTCATGATGGTGTATGCTAACTTACTTATCACCTTTTGGGGTGATACTTTATTAACTTCTGCATATGTACTTAACCGTATGCATTCCAAATCATTTACTTTCACTCCATATGAGTTATGGACAGGTAGAAAACTTGACTCAAGTTTTCTTAAACCGTGGGGTTGTACTGTTTATATTCATGAGCTCTTTCACAAGTATGAAAAATTGGGTCTCAGAGGTAAGAAGAGTATTTTCATGAGATATTTAGAACATTCAAAAAGGTATGTGCTCATAGGTGACCAAGAAAATGGGAATATAACTGAATTTGAATCACGAGATGTCACATTCTTTGAGAATGAATTTCCTAAAAATGGCGAAATAGGTAAGGACTATTCCCTATTTAAAGCATTGGATCAAGATAATGAACTTCATAGAGTTCGTCCAAGTGGGAGTAACATAAGAAGTGAGGAATTAAATTCTATTCATTCTTAATTACAACCACCTGATAAGATGATATCGTCATTATCTAATCTGAGTGGGAGTATAATGGAGAATAATGTATAAAGTGTACAATCTCCTATATGGTGAACAAGTCGTAAAAATATTTTCTGTTGACGTTTTGATATTGAAGGGAAAACTTTTATGGTTGCTCTACAAAATGAAGATGAACCAAGAAATGTAAATGATGCTCTAAATTACCATAATAAAGAAAAATGGATGCAATGCAATGGAAGAGGAAATGGAGTCAATGACGTCAAACCATGTTAGGGAATTTGTTGATCTTTTAAAAAGACGCAAAGCTATTGGGAACAAATGGACTCTCAGAAGAAAGCATAAAGCTGATGGCTCAATAGAAAGACAAAAGGCCCGTCTTGTGAGAAAGAGGTATAATCAACATGAATGAATTGATTATAAGAAAACATTTTCTATAGTGAGATTTACCTCAATTTATTTTATTCTGGCAATAGTGACTAGTATGGATCTTGAGTTACATTAAATGGATATAAAGACCGATTTTCTCAATAAAGAATTAGAATAAGAAATTTATATAGAACAATCCGTTGGTTTCATTTTGAAAAGCCAAGAACAAAAAGTATGTCCATTTTTTAGATCAATATATGGCCTTAAGCAATTGTCGAGACAGTGGTATATAAGTTTTCATAATGCAACAATGACGTATGATTTTACAATGATTGATGATGATCATTGTGTGTATATCAAAATATCCAAAGATTAATTTGTGATCATATCATTATGTGTTGATGATATATTGATTGTCGGAAGTAATATGGAGTTTGTTAATATTGTCAAGAGTTGGTTATCTTCCAACTTTGAGATGAAAGATATAGGTAAGGCTGCATACATTCTTGAAGTTAAGATTTCAATGGATCGTTCAAAGAAATCATTATCTCTTTCGTAAGAAACATATATAAGTAAGGTTCTTAAACGATTTTGTATGCAAGATTGTAAACCATATACTCCTATTACAAAAGGTGAATGATTGAGTCATAAAATGTATTCAAAGACTTCACAAGAGAATGAACAAATGCAACATGTTCTTTATGCTAGTCGTTGTTGGAAGCTTAATGTACGCTATGATGTGTATAAGATTTGACATATGTTTTGCAGTTGGAATGGTAAGTAGATACCAATCCAATCCAAGTCAAGTACATTGAAAAGCCGTCAAAAGAATATTGAGGTATCTGAAGAGAACTATTAATTATACATCGAGTTATCAAGGAAATGATCTGCAACTTGAAGGTTATTCAGATGTTGATCGGGGAGGAGATTTAGATGAAATAAAATCTACCTCTGAATTTGTTTTCTTATTGAATAATGTCGTCATATCTTGGAGTAGTAAGAAACATACGTGCATAGTCTTGTCCATGATGGAAGCTGAGTTTATGGCATTATTAGCAGTAATATAAGGAGGTGTTTGTTTTAAGAGATTTTTAAATGATTTATGTGTTATTAAAAATGCTGCAAACTCATTGTTGGTTAACTGTGATAACCAAGCAGCAATAGCATATACCAAAAATCCAAAATATCATGGCAAGACCAAATATATAGATACCAGGTATAATTCTGTTAAAGATATGATTGCATGAAAAGATATGAACTTATAATACATATCTATGTATAGAATAGAAGCAGATCTAATGACGAAACCAATACATATAGACATATTCTGCGGCCATGTAAACTCTTTAGAACTGCGTAGAGGCTGATGTACTGAATATTGTAATTTCTCTTAGGTGTTTACATTTAATGAATTTGTGTTTCATTATTAATACCTATGAATCTTTGTTTAACGTTTATGAATTTTAAGACTTAGTGCATTATATTAAATTAAGAAAGTATGTCAAACAAATAAGAGATTAACCTACTCATACGGCTAATCACCTCTATTTACTATGTGATAAATAGAGATGAGATGATTTTTAAGTTTATTATCTAGGTGATAATCGAGAGCTTAAACTTAAAATATAGAGGTCGCCTTAATCGAGTGTTAAGATGATGACATAATATTTACTATATTTGAAAGTAAAATAACCAACATATTTTACTTATATGTCTTTGATGTCAGATTTGAGTGCCGATGGATTTTTTAAGGGAGTAGATAAGTGAACTCAAGTTAGACATTGGGTATGTCTGAACTATCATCTGTACGATATTGAAAGAATTGACATATACTCCATGGGAAAAGAGTTAATACAATAATATATATTTCATACTACGTATACATGAGACGATCAATAAGAGTAGTAAAAGTTCTCATATCAACTTTTATACCGTGTAGGATTCTTGAGGAAAATAGTTCCTTAATTAAGTGCCCTCATGACTCTTACTTATTCTTAAGATTTCTATTCAATGTTGGCTATCTTAGAATGTTGCCAATAATCATGAATTGATTCGATCTAATGTGACATTTCTAGAAAAGTAAGTTGAATTGAAATTGAGATTTTCAAGGAAAGAGGAAACTGAGTTTGAAGAATCACATTTTAGTTTTGTATTCATTGGTCAACCAATTATGATTGTTTTGAGATAATCATAATTGTGAATATAATATATTATTATTGAAAGGAGATCAAGAAAGATATAAATGTGATCAATTGATCTAGATTACTACATACTATATCTACTAAAAATATGATGTCCATTATAAGCTACTATATATTTTTAATAAATGTATGTCAACAAGCTCTTGAAGTATGCTAGTCGCAAAAATTATTTACTGGTATGAATGTTGCAAAGAGGTGAAGAAAGAGTTATGTTTAGCCCACCATGTACAAGTGACAGATGATGAGTTTTTTATTTGATGAGCCAAGTCAAGCCCATCTATCTATGTTGGGCCAAAACCCGACCCGTAAATGAAGGGCCCATAATAGAGAGTGTAGTTACTATTGTATAAGTATAAAAAAAAGAGAACGTTAAATTAAATAAATAAATATATAAATATATATATATATATATATAGTGAAAAAAAACAGAACATATTTTTTCTCTCATTGGACAATAGTGTTTTTTCTCTTGATGAATGGAATTTTAGGGTCTCAATTAATTCTTTTGAGACTGCAACAATACTTAATCTGTGGCAAATGTGGTATGTCCGTTTCCGTGATATATCTTTCGATCGATGTTACATGTTTCTCAGGCACATTTCCGCGTTTGTTTTCGGTATTCGATCATTCAAGTATCAGTTTGATTTTTCAGGAATCCGTTTCCTATAATATGATTCTAGTGGCCCTACGAGCAGAATGGGCGGCAAGCTTTTAATCGCCCTATCTTTGTTGAGAGCCGCAAGTGTAGATGCTTCAAGCCACTCAAAAGTGTTCATCAAGATTCCTTTCGCCTATGATAGAGCTGGAGAGTTTGTAATAATAATCGACGTAAGAAGATGACTGGAATCATGGAATATCGGTGGGAGGCTTGACATTGCCATGGGTGGCAATCCGGGTATCTTGACTTCGGGGTAAGTTTTGTTGAAGTCAACTGGGTTCGATGCCAGCACTAGAAGATATGCCATGACCGAGAGGAAAGAGACTGAGGAGGTGACAAGAATATAAATAGGGAGGTCGAGGGATTTGGCAATTGGTGCAACCTTGGCAACTACAAAGAAGTCAATAAATATGGCAGAAAAAAGTGGAGACGATGAAGATAACAATGGAGGGAGAAGATTGATTGACTGATTGATGAGATGCATCTAGAGAAAGAAAGGGTCAACAGGAGGGGAATCAGCTTCCTAGAAGCTAGGAGTAAGCTGAAGTTCAAGATGATTGATTTTGGGATTGTGGCGAAGGAATGAGTATATGGTCCGACGATGCTGTCTTGCTTTGCCAGAATTTCGGCGAGCCGGAGGAACGGCATTAAATGGCCCATTCCAGCACTAGGAAATAGAGCAATGTGAGGAGGTTGTGGCATACTCAATGGTACAGGGCGTTCTTGGATGATAGAGAGACAATAGATGATTGCCAAACAGATCTTGAAAAAAGGTTTTATAAAAGCAATGAATGAATGTAGGCGGGTTCGTATAGTCACGTACTAAATTAGGTGGGGAATTCAGTTGCATCTTTCTTTATTTTTTTTACGGAGGTTTGTAGAATAGATGTACTGAAATAAGCTCCTAGTTATTTGTGAACTATTTAAATTAATGTCGATCCACGATAATTATATGAAAAATGTTTACACAACCTTTCTTTAACATTTAATGTTCCATGTGAAGTGGGAAAAGAGTTTGTTAATTGATATTTCCAAGAATTGCAATCGGAGTAATTATCTGCGAGGTTGGCAAGTATGGATTGACCGAGTCCGTACAAATGTCTCGGACCATTACACCAGCCGGAAGTACGGTGTATGACGACTTGTTCTGCCAAGGGAGAAGAAGCCGTGCCACATAAAGGGAAAACTCAGCATGTAAAAATTCGTATCATCATGAAAGTATTCCTTCTGGAGATATGGTCCCCACAAAAAGCGATGGAATAGGGGTAGATTTGATAGGACCCATCATGATGACTCTCCAATCTCCATTATAATCGGAACCCATTACGGGTTGTCTTACGAATTCCCAAATCCAACTTACTAAAATAGTTGGGTATTGCAACTTACTTGAAACTCGTCATAATAATTTTGAATCTGTAAATTATCTAAATGTGTATTGCGAATCAAAGAAAAATATTATATTTTTTGCTTATGTAAAATGACAAAGTTGATGTTATTTTGTTTAGTTTATAAAAGAAACGTATCTTGCAAAAGACCAATGCTACTTAGAGAAAATAACCCTACATATGTAATAACCTTTATATAATGGTCACTTTAGTGTCAAAACTTTTCAAACAATCACTTGAGTGTCAATTTGGTAAAAAATCAATTACTTCAATGCCATCACTGATTTGAAAAGCCAAAAAATCCGACATGGCTCACCGGCTACGTCAGACTTAAATTTTTTTCCACGTTGGACATCTTTTTAATTTTTTTCTACTCTTCCAATTTGCAGAGGATTACAATTAAAGATATCAATAATCATCCATGGTTCTTAAAGAAATTACCAAGAGAACAGAGCTATGTGAGGAGATTGTGGAGTAGTCATTGTTAAATGGCGTTCTTGGATGATGAAGAGACTAAGACGATTCCCAAATAGATGCTGAAAATAGGGTTTTATAGTAGATGAAAGAGTTACTTGCTGTTAGCAGACGTCAGACAATACATTTGTCAACTATTCGTTTGTGGTTTCTATTTTATAAGCGATAGAGAAACAAGGGATGAATGTTGGGTTTTCTTCGGCCAGAAGTGTAGGTGGGTTTGTGTAATTACGTGCTGGATTAGGTAAGGACTCATATGCCATCTATTACTCAAGTAGCACCGATATCAACATGTGACACGTGACACGATACGACACGACACGCTGATACGTCATTTTTAAAAAAATAAAAAATTTTGACATATTAGAACACATCGTATATTAAATGGATATTTGTGTATATACATGATAAATAATCATTTTTAATATTACTTCAATCAAATTGGTTTGATTCAAATTCACAAAATAAATAAATAAATAATAAAAGAGTCTAAAATAAATTTACACTAAAAACAATTTTGAGCGCTACTAGCAAGAGGAGCGACGCTCGCCGAGAGAGGAGGGAATTGTGTGTGATGAAAAGTGAGGGTTAAAAGAGGAGAAAACTAGATTTTTCTTCTTTCCCATTTTATTTATTTATTTATTATTTTTTACATATTTGCATTTTGACTCCTTATTTATTGAAAATTTTTAAGAGTATATTGAAAGAGATGATTACGTGTTGAATTTTCCAATACTTATTGATTGTATGTCGGACACATGTTAGAATGTCCGACACAATACAAAAGCTCTAAAAAGTGTCGATGCTTTTAGTCTACGACTCAATGAATTATTTTGAGTCTCTCAGCCAATAATGATCAAATGAGATAGGTCCAAATTATGTAGCTCTGAATTTTTTGGTAAATGTTGTTTTAAAGGATGTACTAATCCTTTGAATCCGGCACCAATGGATACTATCCCTCCTATGAAATCATCTCTCTCTCTCTCTCTCTCTCTCTCTCTCTCTCTCTCTCTCTCTTTTTAAAAAAAAACAAAGGTTGCGTAGAATAGATTTTCCCAAGTCAGCTCCTATGTCGGTCGAGGTGAATTGTGTTAAAAATGTTTACACAACCTTTCTCTAACATCTACCGTTCTATGTGAAGTGGGAAAAGAGTTTGTGAATTGATATTTCCAAGACTCGCCATCGGAGCAGTCATCTTCAAGGTTGGCAAGCATGGATTGACCGAGTCCTTACTAATGTCTCAGAGCACCATCGCGTCTGTTGGAAATATAGGGTAAGATAAGTTGTTCTACCAAGGGGGAAGCCTCTCCTGGGGGGCCGCATAATAAGGAAAAAACTCAGCATGTAAAAGTACGTATCATCGTCGAAGTACTACTTTTGGAGATACGGTCCCCCAAAGAGGGATACAACAGGAGGGGCGGACTTGATACGAACCATCATGATGACTCTCCAATCTCCAGTTTTGTATGAAAAGAAAACAACTTCTAAATATAGACCAGACTTGAAGACAAAAGCTTTTTAAAATGGGAGGAAAGTAAGGAAAAGAAAACAGAAAGCCAAACCAGCCAAGGAAAATAGAAAAATAAATGAAAGGGAGAGATCTAACTCAAACCCTCCCATCTATGAAGGATGAAGCAGAAAGTTGTGTGAAGATGAGAGGGAGAGGAAAGAACCGCAGGGTGGGGGAACGCAGAAGTTCAAAAGACAGAAAATTAAGAACATGTAAGATGAAGCGTCCATTTATGTGCAGTGGCCAATAGGAAGAAAACAAACATGTTCGCTTGCTGATTTCTTCATTTTTGAGTAGTGCGTGCATATAAATTGATGTAAAAACACACCAAATCAAAGGCAGAGCAAGGACGTTAATTGCTTGGCCAGATTTGGCTCCCTCTAATTGAAATTATTTTTATTCAACAAGCTTAAATTCGAAATATATTTCAGTAATACATAACTAGAAATGACAATAACATCTCGATTCTAGGTAGTGAAATTGTGCTTCATTGGCCATAAATTCTTTTTTATGTCAAGACACAAATCCAGTCCATATGGTAGATCGTGAGCTAATAATTTCTAGTTTAGTCCATAAACTTGTTCGATGTGACAATTTTTCCGGATAGCAAATGTACCCTTTATGGAATAATCAACGATTCGATTACTTCTCGGATCACCATATCAGAGTTCCCACCTCTCCCAACAGCCTTCCTAGCCTCTTCTCTCACCTTCTTGGCTCTCCCTCTCAGCTTCTCGTCTGTCATCAACTCTACAATCTTCTTCTCAATCTCTTCTCCTTTCACAATACTATTGGGACCCCAATCCCAGTTCCTCTCCCACAGTCCCAATCCCGCATCCTCCACGACCTGTGCATTCACCCTTTGATCACCATGTTGCGGCCACGCAAGCATTGGGACTCCCTGTAGAGCTGCTTCCATCACCGAGTTCCACCCACAGTGACTTAAGAACCCTCCAGTGGCAGGATGCCCTAGAATCTCCTGCTGCTCCACCCACCCTTTTATGACCAACCCCTTATTCTTTGTTTTCTCCAAGAAGGGTTCGTTCAAAAAGTGTTCTGCGTCCTCTTGGTCATCCTTATCTACTTTACTGGTTCTTAGTACCCAGAAGAATCTCCACCCGCTCTTCTCCAGCCCCTTTTCCAACTCTCGTATCTGATCTCTGGACATCGCCGTCCTGCTCCCAAAGCCTATGTAAACCACAGATTCAGCTGGCTGATTTTCCAGCCATGACCTATACTGATCCCTGTCATCATCATGTGGAACATGATATGGTTCTAATGGCCCTACGGGCAGAAAGGGCGGCAAGCTTTTAATCGCCCTATCTTTGTTGAGAGCCGCAAGTGTAGATGCTTCAAACCACTCGAAAGTGTTCATCAAGATTCCTTTCGCCTCTGATAGAGCTGAAGAGTTTGTAATAATAATCGACGTATGAAGATGACTGGAATCATGGAGTATCGGTGGGAGGCTTGACATTGCCATGGGTGGCAATCCTGGTATCTTGACTTCGGGGTAAGTTTTGTTGAACTCAACTGGGTTTGATGCCAGCACTGGAAGATATGCCATGACCGAGAAAAAAGAGACTGAGGAGGTGGCAAGAATATAAATAGGGAGGTCGAGGGATTTGGCAATTGGTGCAACCTTGGCAATTACAAGGAAGTCAATAAATATAGCGGAAAAAGGTGGAGAAGATGAAGATAACAATGGAGGGAGAAGATTGATTGACTGATTGATGAGATGCATCTGGAGAAAGAAAGGGTCAACTGGAGGGGAATCAGGTTGCCGGAAGCTAGGAGTAAGCTGGAGTTCAAGATGATTGATTTTGGGATTGTGGTGAAGGAATGAGGATATGTGATCCGCCTCCGCGATGGACACGGTGGGTTGAGCTGTAATGACCGTGACGATGCTGTCTTGCTTTGCCAGCATTGCCGCGAGCCGGAGGAACGGCATCAAATGGCCCATTCCAGCACTAGGAAACAGAGCAATGTGAGGAGGCTGTGGCAGACTCATTGTTACAAGGCGTTCTTCGATGATAAAGAGACAATAGATGATTGCGTTGAAAAGAGGTTTTATATAAGCAATGAATGAATGTAGACAGTTCATGTAGTCACGTGCTAGATTAGGTAGGGAACTAAGTTGCCATCCACCAGTCAATGATTTATGGAATTTTTTTAATGAAACGATCTTCTTTTATTTTTTTACAGAGGTTTGTAGAATAGATGTACCGAAGTCATCTCCTAGTTATTTGTGAACTATTTAAATTAGTGTCTATCGAGGATAATCATATGAAAAATGTTTACACAACCTTTGTTTAATATTTAATGTTCCATGTGAAGTGGGAAAAGAGTTTGTTAATTGTTATTTCCAAGATTGACCGAGTCCCTACAAATTTCTCGGAGCATTACATCAGCCGGAAAGATGGTGTAAAAATTCGTATCATCATGAAAGTATTCCTTTTGGAGATATGGTCCACACAAAGAGCGATCGAATAGGGGTAGATTTAACCACTGGGGTTTCGCCCCAGTGGCCACCCTTCCAACTTGGAAGGGAGAGGTAGGGGGTTCAAATCCCCACATTCTCAGAGGGGATTGGGGTGGGGACGATTTCATTTCAGGAGTGGGTTTCAACTCCCACGCCTTGCACTGAGAGTGAGTGTTAGAGTAGGATTAGCGTAGGACTGATAAAAAAAAAGAATAGGGGTAGATTTGATATGACCATCATGATGACTCTCTCCAATCTCCATTATAAGCGAACCCACTACGGGCTGTCTTACGAATTCCTAAAACCCAACTTGCTAATGGGTACTCGCAGCTTACTTGAAACTCATCGTAATAATTATGAATGAGTAAATTATCTAAATGTGTTTTGCAAATCGAAGAAAAAATGATTATATGTAATCGTGTATTTGTTGCTTATGTAAAATGACAAAGATGATGTTATTTTGTTTAGTTTATAAAAGAAACAAAACTTGCAAAAGACCAATGACACCTTTAGAGAAAATGACCCTACAAATGTAATAACTTTCATATAATAATTACTTCAATGTCAAAACTTTTCAAGCAATCATTTGAGTATCAGTTTGGTAAAAAATCAATCACTTCAATGTCATCACTGATTTGAAAAGTCAAAAAATCCAACATGGCTCACTAGCTACGTCAAACTTAAAATTTTTTCCACGATGGACATCTTTTTAATTTTTTTTTTACTCTTTCAATTTGCAGAGGATTACAATAAAGATATCAATAATCATCCATGGTTCTTTAAGAAATTACCAAGAGAATAGAGCTAAGTGAGGAGGTTGTGGTGTAGTCATTGTTAAATGGCGTTCTTGGATGACGAAGAGACTAAGACGATTGCCAAATAGATGCTGAAAATAGGGTTTTATGGTAGATGAAAGAGTTATTTGCTGTTAGCTGATGTCAGACAATACATTTGTCAACTATTCGTTTGTGGTTTCTATTTTATAAGCGATAGAGAAACAAGGGATCGGCCAGTAGTGTAGGTGGGTTCGTGTAATTACGTGCTGTATTATTTATTATTACTCAAGTAGCACCAACACCGATATGCGACATTTGATACGATATGGCATGACACGTTGACACATCATTTCTAAAAAAAATAAAAAATTTCAACACATTAAAACATATTATGTATTAAATGTATATACTTTTTTATATATACATGATAAATTATCATTTTTATTAGTATTTCAATCAAATTAATTTGATTCAAATTCACAAATAAATAAATAATTATAAAAGAGCCTAAAATGAATTTACACTAAAAACAATTTTGAGTGATTCCAGCAAGAGGAGCGATGCTTGCTGAGAGAGGAGGGAATTATGTGTAATGAGAAGTGAGGATTAGAAGAGGAGAAGACTAGGGTTTTCTCCTTTCCCCTTTTATTATTTTTATTATGTTTTATTTGTTACATATTTACATTATAACCCCTCATTTATTGAATTTTTTTTTAAATTAATCTTGTACATATTGGAATCGAGTGTTGAAATTACAAACTCATGTGTTAGAGTATGCTGAGAGAGTTGATCACGTGTCAAATTTTTTGACACCTATTAATCGTGTGTCGAAGCGTGTTGAACACGTGTCATAATGTTCGACACAACACGAAAATTCTTAAAAAGTGTCGGTCCTTCTAATCTACGACTTAATGAATTATTTTGAGTCTCTTAGCCAATAATGAACAAATGAGATATGTCCAAATTATGTAGTTTTGATTTTTTTGGTAAATATTGCTTTAAAGGATGTACTAATCCTTTGAATATGGTACCAATGGATATCATCGCCCTATGAAATGATCTTCTTCTTCTTTTTTTCTTTTTTTTTTAAACAAAGTTGTGTAGAATAGATTTTCTGAAGTCAGCTCCTATGTCGGTCGAGGTGATTTGTGTTATAAATGTTTACACAACCTTTCTCTAACATCTACCGTTCCATGTGAAGTGGGAAAAGAGTTTGCGAATTGATATTTCCAAGAGTCGCCCATCGGAGCAATCATCTTGAAGGTTGGCAAGCATGGATTGACCGAGTCAGGACAAATGTCTCAGAGCACCATCACATCAGTCGAAAATACAGAGTAAGACAAGTTTCTTCTACCACCTGAGGTGCCACATAATAGGGAAAAAACTCAGCCCATAAAAGTTCGTATCATCGTCGAATTAGGCCATGTTTGGTTCAACATTCCAAATGCTCATTTGGGCTCTAAAGTCCCTTGGCCAAATGTAAAAGTGTTTGGTTCATTTTTTTGCGCGACTTTGGCGAGATGCAATTGCATCTCCAAGTGGCTCTAAGGGCCTTTAGCCCAATGCAGCTCTTGAGATCCTTTGAGAAGTTGCATTTTCGGAATGCAAGTTCGGTACTGTTCATCTTCTTCATGGTACTGTTCATCTTCTTTGGAGAGATGAACTGAGGCTGACGACCGCCGGCCAAGGAGAGGCCCGCACCAGCGACCATCACCTGAGGCGTCACCGACCCCGGCAACCGCCACCTGAGGTCACGTGACGTCGGGCGTCGCCTAGGTCGCACGGCTTGGTCGCCCGACCTCAGGCGTCGCAAGACCCACGGCGTCGACTGGGTCGCACGACCCACGATAGCCGCGCGACCCAGGCGACGACGCCTGGGTCGCGAACCCCAAGCGTCGCTTGAGGTCCGACGGCAACAAGCAACCGTCGCCTGGGTCGCGCGAACCCAAGCTACCCCCGCCTGAGGTCGCCGAACCTCAGGCGAGGCTGTCCGACGGCCGGACATTGGCCACCGGTGGCTACATTTTAAAAAAAAGAGTTAGAAACTTTTTTATATATAAAATTTACCAAAAATCCTTTACAAAATGTAATTTTTACCAAATGGTGTTTAAGCTAAAGTTCTTTCACAATGCATTTTAAAACTACAATTTACCAAATGCTATTTATATTTGCATAAACCCCTTTAGCTCAAAGGTATTTGCATTTTCCTAATGCCATTTGCCCAAAGCCGAACCAAACGGGCCCTTACTCCCTTTGGAGATATGGTCCCTGCAAAGAGGGATTATATAGGTGGGGCGGATTTGACACGAACCATCATATGACTTTTCGATCTCCATTAGATGCCGACCCCACTCCATTAAATGCCGACCCCACTAGGGGCTATGCTATGAATTCCCCAACCTACCTGATTAAAATAGTTGAATGATGACTTTTCGATCTCCATTAAATGCCGACCCCACTAAGGGCTGTGCTATGAATTCCCAAACCTACCTGATTAAAGTAGTTGAGTATTAGCCACTTGCTCAAAACTCCACGCATAATTTATAAATAAGCAAATTATTTTAATGTGTACTGTGAACCATGTCTTTTTCGTACACTGCTTGTATATGTGTCAAAATTTTTTATTGGATCATTTAAGTGTTAATTAAGTAAAACAAAATCATTTCAGTGCGATTATTATTTTAAAAGGTTAAAAAATTTGATGTGGCTTGACAGCAAAGAGCCACGTCAGACTTAAACTTTTGTCCATGTTGTACATCAAATTTATTTTTTTCAATTTGCAAAGAATTACAATGATATCAAGAATCATCCATGTGTCACGGGCCGATTAATTACTTGGAGGCTGATCGTGTGGCCTTAGGATTTTATTCTTAAGCAGCCTTTCCCACACTCGACTCACAAGGATCGTAGAGAGAGAAACTCGAAAGAGAGAAGCTTTTGTTTGTATTACTTGTGAATGAGATGTTTACAATGAAGGGAGGAGACCCATATATATATAAGTACAAGGCAAACCGTATCTGTAGATCTCCCTTAGATCTAACGGTGGAGATTGCACCTCCCCAACTACCAACCACCTGCATTTATTACATAACGGTACAATTACTGTATCGCTCGCCCCTAAGAGTATTCTAAAAGACTCGAGAAAACCCTAAGTCTCGAGGATACAAGCCGAGGGTCGGATGTGTCATGCCCATCCCTAAGAACCCTCTTGGCTCGGCATTCTTTCGGGCCGTGAGATTCTCCCCCACCTAATCAGGCGACACCCTCGTCGCGTCTTCGGCATGAAAAGCTTCAATTTCCTTCTTGAATTGCCAAAGACTTTCCGTGGGCTCCCAACTTGCTTCACTCTTCGGAAGACCCTTCCATCGGACCAAGTATTCTTGCTTGGCCGCGTAATGCCACTTCCGTATGACTCGATCCGCCAGGATGCTCTCGACTTCTCGATTATACGAGGTCTTTTCCCCGAGCGGCGCCCGTTGCAACTCCCCTCGATCCGGATATTCCTCATCAACTTGGAAAGGCTTAAGCATACTTACATGGAAAATCATATGCACCTTGAGCTTTGGTGGTAGCTCCAGCTTGTATGCGACCTTCATAACCCGTTGTAGTACACGAAATGGCCCCTCGTAGCGACGGATTAACCCCTTGTGCACGTCCTTATATCGAAGAACCACGTGTAGCTTGGCCAACACTTGGTCCCCAACCTGGAAGTCCACATGCCGTCGCTTCTTGTCAGCCCACTTCTTCATGCGCTTGGAGGCTTTGTGTAGACACGCCTGTGCCAAGTCCATCTGCTCCTACAAATTCTTAGCGAACTTGTACGCGAGCAAACTACTCCCTCGGTAACCCGATGCGATTGTACTCGGGGTATTTGGTTGCTGCCCGATTGCGATCTCGAACGGGCTTTGACCAGTGGACTCACTCCTCTACAAATTGTAGGAGAATTGGGCTACGTCGATCAACTTCGCCCAGTTCACTTGTGTTGTACTCACATAGTGTTGGAGATAAAACTCTAAGAGTTCATTGACCCGCTCCGTCTGACCGTCGGTTTGGGGATGCAAACTTGTTGACATATTTAGCTCCGACCCCAACAACTTGAACAACTCGGACTAGAAACGCCCTGCGAAGCGAGGATCACGATCACTCAAGATCGTTTGTGGCATCCCCCAATATTTGACCACGTGCTTCATAAACAGCTTGACCGCCTCCTCGGCCAGACAATCCGTTGGCGTAGGCACGAAAGTCACGTACTTGGAGAACCTGTCCACGACGACCATGAGAGTCCGACACCCTTCGGACTTCGGCAGGTTGATGATGAAGTCCATGGAAATACTTTCCCATGGACGAGTTGGAATGGGAAGTGGCTCCAACAGGCCCGGTGATGAACGTTGCTCCAGCTTGTCTTGTTGGCATACTAGACAAGTCTTCACATAAACCTCCACTTCGTCCCGCATTTGAGGCTAGTAATATCGATCTTCGACGAGGGCCAACATGCGGTGAATCCCTGGATGACCCGCCCATTTCGAGTCGTGGCATTCACGCAAGATCTCATTCCTCAGCTTCCCATGGAAGGGCACGTACAGCCGCCTTCCTTTGGTGTAGAGGAGCTCATCTTCACACCAAAACTGACGGGTCTTGCCTTCCTATGCATACCCGATGAGGGCTTGAGCTCTTGGCTCGTGCTTCAACCCCTCCTTGATGCGGTCGACCCAAGGACAACTTGGTCGACTCACCATGCTGCTCATCAGCTCCATCTTCCGACTCAGTGCATCCGTCATGGAGTTAGTCTTCCCCGGTTTGTACTCCAGCACGTAGTCGAACTCCGCAAGGAAATCCTGCCATCAAGCTTGCTTCGAACTTAGCTTTTTCTGGGTCTGGAAGTAACTCATGGCCACATTATTCGTCCTCATGACGAACTTCGATCCCGGGAGATAATGCCTCCATGTCCGAAGGCAATGGACCACCGCGGTCATCTCATTCTCTTGAACGGTATACCGATGCTCAGTATTGTTCGGCTTATGAGACTCGAACGCCACCGGATGACCATCCTGCATAAGAACACCATCGATGGCATAATTCGATACGTCAGTCTCTACCTCATAAGGCTTCTTGTGGTCGGGCAACGCCAACACCGGCTCTTTGGTCATGGCTTTCTTTAATCGATCGAATGCCCTTTGGCATCGATCCGTCCACTACCACGACTTCTCCTTCTTCAGCAGGTCCATGAGCGGCACGATGATGCTCGAGTAGCTCCGAATGAACCGTTGATAGTAGTTGGTGAGGCCCAGGAATGACCTCAACCTCGTCACCTTCGTCACCTTGTCCATCCTCACTTGCCCACCCCCAACGAAGTGCCCCAAGAATGGAACTTCCCCTTGGACAAATGCACACTTCTCGCGTTTAACATACAACTCGTTCTCATGCAAGACTTGGAAGACTTGTCTTAGATGCTTGACATGCTCCTCGAGTGTTCGACTATACACTACAATATCATCTAGGTAAACCACTACAAATCGATCTAGGAAAGGGTGGAGTACCATGTTCATGAGCGTGCATAATGTAGCTGGAGTGTTCGTCAAGCCAAACGGCATCATGAGGAACTCGTAGGATCCATACCGCATCACACATGCAGTCTTCGGCTCGTCCCCTTCAGCGATCCGAACTTGATAGTAGCCCGATCAGAGATCCAACTTGGTGAACCATTGAGCTCCACCGAGTTGATCGAAGAGATCTGCGATGAGCGGGATCGGGTACTTGTTCTTCACAGTCAGCTTGTTCAGTGCTCGATAGTCGATGCACATCAAGAGTGACCCATCATGCTTCTTCTGAAAGAGGACCGACGCACCGAACGGAGCCTTGGACGGCCGAATATAACCCGCATCGAGCAGCTCCTTAAGTTTCTTCCTTAGTTCTTCCAATTCAAGGGGCGCCATGCAATAAGGCGTCATGGCAAGCGGTCGAGCATTAGGTACCAGCTCGATCCGATGATCCACCTCTCTTTGAGGTGGTAGCTTCTTTGGCAACTTGGGGGGCATCATGTCCTTGAACAAGTCGAGGACTTAGGTTGCCTTTGTCGGGACTTCCTTCCCTTCGCCCTTGTTGTCCTCGATCTTTAAGGCAGCTAGGATGGTTACTTCACCCTTCCTCACCCCATTGGTGAGTTGCATAGCCGAGATTACCCATCGGTCACGATCCGACTCACGATGGACCGGGATCACGCATTGACAACGCTTGTCCAACACGCATATACACTCGGCAAAAGGCATGATAACAACATGGATCTTATGTAGGAATTTTATCCCAATGACAAAGTCGTAGTCGTCAAGGAGAATTACCTTTAGAGTCTCCTTGCTCTTCCATGGCCCGAGTTGTAGCTGCACATCCCTCGCGACATCGATTGCAGGGACTTCCTTGGAGTTTACCATCTTGAGCCACCCGGCTCCTTTCTCAACTCGTAGGTTAAGTCTCTTCGCGGCCTACTCCGATATGAAGAGGTCGGATGCTCCCGTGTCCACGAGCGCACTTATTGTGGACATCCGATCTTCACGTCTGCGAACATCAAGCCTTTAGGCTCCTTTGCCTTCTTGGACTTGATGGTGCTAAGGAGTCGCGGCGAACCCAACCGCATTTCCTCCTTAGGCTCATCCTCTTTGTAAAGGGCGGCCAACTTGGCCTTGTTCGGGCAATCCCGTGTCATGTGTAGACTGTCACAAAAGAAACAGCTGTAAGAGTGTACCTTCCTTTGTCCTCCTCCGCTTGGCCCCGTATGAGCCATGTGAGGACCAACCGGTGGTCTAACTCTAGTCGGGTGGTTGTATCTCCCCCGATCTCCCCCACAAATGGCTTTATCCCTTGGACGAGCATCCGGTCGGGATGTGGAAGGCGCTTTATACTCCACAAGCGATTTGGCCACGGTCATGGCCGTCGTGAGATCTCCCACGTTGAACTGCTTCAGCTCTTGCTTGGTTCATGGCTTGAGACCACTCATGAACTGGTGGTATGCCTCGACTTCATTCATCAAGGGGATTTGGAGTAGCAACTCCGAAAACTGCTTGATGTAGTCGTGCACACTACCCTTTTGGTCGAGATGCTTCAGCTCGTCATGAGCTTCCTCCTCTGCATAAGTGGGAAAGTAGTTCCGTCGGAACTCCTCAACGAATCTACCCTAGGTCGCAATAGGATCCCCACACCTATCATCCGACCGACAATGCCACTACAACAAAGCACTATCCGCTAAGTACATAGATGCAGTGTTTACCTGTGTTTGGTCGTCGTTGATACCCATGGCTTGGAAGTACCGCTCCATGTACCATAGGAAATTGTCTACATCTTTGGTCACCCGCGAGCCTTTGAATTCCTTCGACTTCGGCGTGTCCACTCGTGGACCTTGCACGGTGATTACTTCGTTCACACGTGTAGCTTGTGTTTCAGCGAGCTTACCCGTGAGCTTTGCTATCTCCGCGCACATGGCCGCCATCGTGGCCTCCAAGGGTTCATACCGTTGTGCGAGTTCTTCCCTTAGGGTCCCCAGCAACTTGTGTCGGAGTTCTCCCATGCTAGTCTTGAGCTCTTTCACCTCAGCAACGAGCTCTTCCCTTTCGGCGTCTACTTCATCCACGGTTTGGGTCAGGTCGTCAACTGATCCTTGGACATCGGTGACGAACAACTCTAACTTCGTCATGTGATGCACAAGATCCCCCGTTGGATCCTTTGAACTCAAACCACCACGGGTCTTCTTCCCCTTGGCAACTCCCTTTTCGGCGTTCCGCCCACGATCAGCGCAATCACCACCCATGGCGAGCACATCATCAGATCGTGGATTAACCATTGTGCTTGGAACGATCTTGCTTTGATACCACTTGTCATGGGCCGATCGATTACTCGGAGGCTGACCTGTGCGACCTTAGGATTTTACCCCTAAGCAGCCTTTCCTACACTCGACTCACAAGGATCGTAGAGAAAGAAACTCTAGAGAGAGAAGCTCTAGTTTGTATTACTTGTGAATTAGATGTTTACAATGAGGGGAGGAGACCCCTATATATACAAATACAAGGTAAACCGTATCCGTAGATCTCCTTTAGATCTAACGGTGGAGATTGCACCTCCCCAACTACCAACTACCCGCATTTATTACATAACGGTACAATTACTATATCGCCCGCCCCCAGGAGTATTCTAGATGACTCGAGAAAACCCTAAGTCTCGGGGATACAAGTCGAGGGTCGGATGTGTCACGCCCGTCCCTAAGAACCCTCTTGGCTCGACATTCTTTCGGGCCATGACACATGGCTCTCAAAGAACAAGCCGAGAGAACTCATGGAAACAGCTCAAACCCTATATTACCAGTGACGACCAGGGCTACTCTCTTCAAAGCACGGAGGAAATGATGAACATGGTGGGAGAGGCAAGAAACCCACCTCCAATAGCCAAGCTAGCCAAAGATTTAGGCTGGGGTGTTGATGAAAGATGAAAGACCTGGACGCAGATGTTGATGAAGAAGAAAAAGGAGAAGAAGAAGATGAGCTTGTAAGGGCAAAACTACGAAGTCTCCCATTTGTTTGCCCTAAATTACGAATTTTGAATAAATTTAGTAAATTCATTTTGTTTTTCAAACCCTAATTCCTCATCCGTTTTCTCTCTTGCCCATCTTTAGTCACAACCGATCTCTATCCCGGGGCCCATAATGTTGCCATTGTTGTCAACTCGCCTCATCGTGTAGTTGCCCTCAAGCGTCACCCATTGGCTGGCCACGATTTGTGTCCTTGTTTCTCTCCTCGAGGCTCGTGACTGCTTTGTGACCACGGCGTTGTTGATCATGGGCGACGCGGGATCTAAGGTTGCCCATGGCCGACAAAGCTGGATCGGGGCTTGGCAACGTCCGACCCGACATTTGGAGCCCCAATCCAATGCACAAGGACAAAGGAGAAAGCTCGATGGCTTTCGGATCAATGTTCGAGGTTGCGCCTAGTGACTCAATACCGAGCTTGCACTAACAAGGTAGTGGCAAAGAGGGGGGCGAGCTGCTGTGGCAGTGGCTTAGGGTGGTGGAGCCAATATATTCTCGTCCCTTAGGTTGGTCGACTCTACTGTTTCTCCTCATATGAAGTAAATTTAGTCGCCATGTGGTCTTGTATTTTGTCCACGTTGGATTTCAATTTTTTTTTAAGAGCCATATTGGAATTAAAAAGTTCATTAAAAAAGCCACATAGGACTCTTTGTCAAAATATGTCATCGGAGACATTTATGTAACCGTTTTCTTCATCGAAGTGACACTCATATGATGATTCCAAACGGAAGTGAATGTCGTACAAAGACTATCATACTTGTAATTTATTTTCCCATAGTTTTATAAGCGACTTAATGAGTTTGGGGTCGCTTGTTAGGCAAATTAAAGAAAAGCAACCTTACTTCTTTTTATTTATTTATTATTATGTTGACATCTAAATTTTGGCGACCCGATTTTTCATTTATTTCATACAAAATTAGGGATTATCCCTAAACAAAAATATTAGAATTAAATTGCATTGCATTAGAATTAACCAAACGTGTTTGATTTTTAAGGGACTCTTGCGAAATTTGGCGGTGGATGTTTGAAATTGTGGGCAAGGAGCCCACTCATGTATGAATTTTGAAAAATTGGCTTGGGTTGGGCAATATCCAATAGCTGACCAATATTTCTGCTGAGGAAGATAGTGAAGAGAAAGGAAGTAAAAATTTAGAGATACTGACCATATATTTTCTTCACATGTATTTATGGCAGTTTATTTGGTTTGTCTTGAAGAAATTTGTTCCATGGACACGACATGGGCAAATAAAGCAAATAAAAAGAAGAAAGAATTCGGCTGATTCTGCGAAGACGCGGGTAAGAAGATTGAGGAACATGGATGGAAAGGAAACTATCATGGTTCTAAACTATAATATGCAGATTTATTCTCCTTCCTCAAAAACCTAGGTCATTCCTACCTATAAAAGGGCCATCTACGGACAAGCAAGAGGAGGAGGCCACGATGAGACAGTCTTTCTTTTCTCTCGGTCAAGCATATACACTCAAAGGGGTCTCTCTTGTCTAGTGGTTAATAGAATATGCGCCGCACCCTCACGTTGCGCGCCTCCCTCTTGTGCTGAGCTACTGCTGCCCTGCCCGACGAGCTGCTGCCTTCGCCTTGACGCGCCACGACACAATGCCGTCTTTGTGCATTGTGATCCTCGAAGGCGCTGTGGCTTTCTTCTCTGTTTTTGCAGCTTGCGGCTGTTACTGATTCATAAGGACGCCCCCTGCGGCAAGCCCCATGGCCTCATCATCACTATCGCATGCAGGAGACGCCACTTTTTGATTTCTTTTGAGATAAAGTGGTGGTCAAAGTGGATTGCCAGGTCGAAGTATCAAGCCTCCGGTGGAAGCTCGGACAAATAGATTCACGAAGAGATTTGCGTATTGAGGGTAGAGGTACGCATCTGACTTGGTGGCTCACCAGCGATCCCCAAGCTCAAAGGCTGTCGTCCAACATTCAAATTTGGTAACGATATATGTGAAATAGGTAGATATTATCTGAATTTAATTTGATTATTTCATTACTTAATTCATTGATATTGTGAACTGATGGGTTTTTCTATGTGTTGATGGGCCTAAGTAGGCCCGCCCGCCCATGTTAGGCCTAAGAACCTGGCCTGCAAGTTAAGGGCCCATGGAGGAACGGTTACGATGTGAAATGTTGCATTTTTTGGGTGCAAAGGATTACGTTGTTTGAAGTAGCAATTTAAATAGAGAGGGAATACGTCTCTCTTAGTGACAAAGCTCCAGAAAAACAGACGTACGTCTCTTCAGAATTTTTCTCCCCCTCGAAGCAATAGTACGAATTCTTCCTCGAACTTCAACATTGGTGTTTAATCTGTAAAAGACAATGTACGTTCGACTCCGTAATGTACTTTTGATCGGTGATACATGTGACTCCTGGGCTCGTCTTCCGCGTTCGTTTTAGGGGTTCGATTGAGTATTAGATCGGTTTTAGGGAATTCGTTTTTCCCAACATTGGTATCAGAGCTATAGTTCATGTTTCCCGATCCCTTTTCATTTTTAAGAATTTTTTTTTGATTGATTTTTTGTGAAACACTGCCGTCAGTCGATCGGGGACAAAAAAAAAATCCCGACGCCCGTACTGTTCCCCCTTGTTTTTTTTTTATTTTCTAGTAAATCGAAGTTCGTTTCTGATAGCGTAGGGTCGAAGCTCTCATCGATACGAGAAAATCGAGTGGCAGATCACCGCTGGAGGCCGTCGGATGCGCTGCCATGCGCGGCTAGAAGGAACCGGCGTCATCGCACACGCCGATTCGGTCCTAGGCGTGTGCGACGCACGCGCGCAGTCGCTGGCACATGCGCGTGCGTGGCACGCGCAAGTTGACATCATCGTGACGTCAGCCGCGCACGCATGTTGCACGTGCCAGGTCGGTTGGTTCGACTCGACTCGACCTGGTTGACTCCGACCTATTGGCTCGTTGACCTCGACCCGTCTGACCATTGACTTTGACCGTTGACTCATTGACTTAGGCCGTCAACCATTGACCGACGTTGACCGGCGAAAAAAAAAAAGGAAGGAAAATTATGTATTTATCAATTTGTTCGTTGTGGATTATAAGTAGTCCCTTTTTGTTTTGCATTTGTTGCAGGAACCATGGAAAATTATGTATTTTCCATTTTGTTCATTGTGGATTATAAGTAATTCCTTTTTGTTCTGCATTTGTTGCGGGAACTATGATGCGTTATGCACGCATGTCTGCATTTTCAAGAACGGACGAAGAAAATGCAAGACTTAAAGGGCTAATGACAGAGTTAGCTAATTATCGGTGGGATGACAGTGATATAGTATCACATGTGGTTAATCAGATGATACAATAAATCATCTGGAATGGTTATCTTATGCTAGATTTTGAGAAAGTGCCGGCCTTAATGAACACTTTTCCACCTGAATGGCAAGCAGTGTTAGATCGCCTATGGGAAGTCTACGTGGTCCCGGATTATAGAAGGCTTGCAGTAGCTTTTGTAGGAGAGTACTATATGATCGAGTTAACCAAAACTTCAGCTTTTGGATTGAGTGTCACATGACGCAGAGTAAATGCGCCTTGGAGGTGGCATGAGAGCTCTCCAAAGTTTTTTCCGTGGTTGGCCAATGTGCCTTCAAAATTCTTAGAGAATTTCACTAAGAGATTAGAAGAGACTTTCCCTATTTATTTGAGATGTTTTAGGTGTAAATTTCTCTTTCTATGTTGATATTTTTCCTCTGAATATATTACTTAGTGTAATGGATATGTTTAATTATTGAAAGTTCAATGTTATTTATTATTGTAAATTAGTATGTTAATTTACAATTCGTTGTGGGAAGTTCAAGAAAATTTTAGTGACTTTGCTGAACTTATTTTGCATAGTAGATTATATTAATGATAGTTTTGAGTTAGGATTTTTGGATGATGATTGGAAACATAGTGACCTTTTGATTCTGAAACCTTACTTGAAATTATTCATCAATATGATGGATTTATGCAAAATGGATGCATAAATGATAGGCATTAATAATTCGTGCATATGTGTCTGATATGTTCAGATCAATGGCTTTAGCAACTAAGAACATAATTGTTGATTTGAACAAAGAAGACAAATTGAACGGCGAGAATTGTGAAATATTGAATATGAAAATTCAATATATGCTTGAAAAGCAAGAAGCACTAAAAGCTCTTGACCATGTTATGGAAGAACTTGAGGATGCTTTGCGTCACCTTGACCTAGCAGAGGACTGCCTCAAGGCATTTGAGCGGGATACAGATATTTGTTGTGTTGCTTTCAGCTCAGAAGGAGCTTCGAGCTCTAAGTGCAAGCGTATTGATTCGTTCAATATGTGGAAATGCAAGGGATCAAGTTCTTCTTGCAAGAAACCAAGAGTTAACTAACATAAGAGAGGAAAACGTCCTCGAGTGAAGAGTATTTCAAGGGTGAAGTGTTACAACTGTGACTAGAAGGGTCACTATGCTCGCGACTATCGTGAGCCAAAGAAGGTAGTCACCCCTTGTACTCTTAAAAACTTTGCTAATGTGTCAAGTTCTGTATTCTTAACTAAATCTAATTCTTTGTGGATTGTAGATTCGGGAGCAACAAACCATGTAGCGAAGGATAGAGAATCCTTCGTGGAATTTCAACGAGTACCAACTGGAACTAAATGGATCTATGTACAAAATAACTCTAGAGCCGAAGTAAAAGGGATTGGCACATGCCAATTGAACATTCGTGGTGGACGCACTTTGCTCCTACATGATATATAATATGCTCCAGAGATTCGTCGAAATTTAGTGTTTGTTTTAATGTTGGTTAAGTTTCGTTTTAGTATGAACTTCAATAATAGTGGTGTGGATTTGTATTTGAATGCAAACTACTATGGTTGTGGTTATTTTCTAGTTGGTTTTATTGTATTGAATGTTGACTATGGTGATGTCAATGTTTGTTATTCCTTTTTCACATCTTCTAATTCATATAATAATGATGTGAATGTGTGGCATGTTAGACTTGGTCATATTGGCCAATAACGTATGAATAAACTAGCTAAAGAGGGCTTATTAGGAAATATTGAAAAAGTCAATTTGCTCATATGTGAGCATTGCCTAGTAGGGAAAACGACAAAAAAACCATTTGGAAAAATGCACAAGAGCTAAATTTCCTCTTCATTTAATCCATTCTGACATCTATGGTCCAATGAATGTGAGAGGAAATTATGGGGCTGTTTATTTCATCACATTTATAGATGATTATACTCGATTCAGATATGTCTATTTGATTTCTCATAAATCTGAAGTATTAAGTTGTTTCAAAAATTTTATGAACTTGGTAGAAAATCAATTAGACAAGAAAATAAAAGTATTGATATCTGATCGAGGTCGAGAATATTTATCTGATGAGTTTAGAAAACTTTGTGATAAAAAATGAATAGAAAGACAGTTGTCTATTCCATATACTCCTCAACAAAATGGTATTGCGGAGAGAATGAACAGAACCCTACTGGAAATGGTTAGGTCCATGATGGCGCATGCTAACTTACCTATCACTTTTTGGAGTGATGCTTTATTAACTGCTGCCTATATACTTAACTGAGTGTCTTCCAAATCAGTTACTTCCAGTCCATATGAATTATGGACAAGTAGAAAACCGGACTTAAGTTTTCTTAAACCATGAGTTGTGCTGCCTATACTCATGAGCCTTCTCACAAATTTGGGAAATTGGGTCATAGAGGAAAGAATAGTATTTTCATAAGATGTGGCACCCTCGATTCGCCTGAGGTCGCCACAGGTGATCTCTCTTAATTACTCGATCTCATATAACTTCACAAACTGATACCCTTTGACTAGGGATCTTTTTTTTTTTTTTTTTTGAAAGCGGTCCCAGCACAACTTATTAGCGGAAGCATAAACAAGTCTCACCATCTCTCCCTCCAATAACCATAATGCAATACACACCAACTACGCACCATAAGAAAAGATAATGCCGATTCACTCTTATTTATATTTTCATGATGGATATCAAGGTCGATACAACAAAAAGGCCAAGGTTTTAACTATACTTGGCTACCACCCAAAAAGGACTCGATTCTACATCGAACATGTATCACCCTCCATCAACGAGCGTCGGCTATCTCCAAAAAGTGACAGCTCCCAACAGCTATACGCGCTATCATACCCAATCCGGTGCATCGGGTGGCGGCGGCGGTAACATCCCTAACATCTCTCCATCATGTCGGACATGGACAGATAAAAACTCCTGGATGACGGGGCCATCAGCTCGACCCACGTCGTACATCACTAGGACATGGACTCGAACAAAAACTAAACCAGGAGCACCGACACAGACATGCTCAGTACACTCCACATCCACATCAGTAGGTATGCCATAGTAAGTACCGCGTGCAACCGGCAGCAAAGGCATCTTTCTAATCTGAAATGTTAATCCCCAAAAAGGGGTGAGTACAACCACTCAGCAGTAAAGATCCACCACACTACTCAATGCGTCAAACAGAACAATCAAGAATAGAACACATATCATTCATGCATTCAAGCATACCTTACCTTATAGTCGTGCATATATCACCATGCCATATGTGCATATACCACCGTGCACTTATCATCAAGCATTCATGCATATATCCATGCCATATGTGCATATACCACCATGCACTCATCATCAAGCATTCATGCATATATCCATGCGCACGATACAATCTCAATTTTTATCCTTCCAGGGACCAGTGTTTTCATCCTACAATTTATCGCTTGTATCCAACTTGGCATCACGAGGAACCTCCGGCACACACCTCCGGGCATCTGGCACACACACTCCGGGCATCTCGTATCCCAGCTAGCATCACGAGGTATCCCCCCGGCACACACCTCCGAGGCTTCTGGCACACACACTTTGGGCATCCGGCACCCCCACACTCCGGGCATCCCAACACTCCCGGGGCATTGTCGGCTCACGCCTCCAATAGTCTCATTATTTTCTCAAGTTATATCCACACATGTATCTCAATTTCAACATGGCATTTAATGCAATAATATCAAGGGTCTCAACCAACTTTTCATGCCATATAACATGCCATATGTCATCACATATGCAGCAAGATCAATCACTCAAGGCATTACATCTCATGGATAAATTCATTTATTTTTCAAAGCACATCAATATCTCGGGTAAATCAGAATGCCTTTCTCTAATTAAAACTCCAGAAAAATTAGTAAATGACATTAATAAATTCTGAAAACTTGACACATTATAAACGAGACCTAAAGGCAGATATCTCATGAATAACTCCATACCAAAAGAATTTCACACAAAACAGTAAGGTCCATGCATCACAGTTTTCGAACTTCAATATTTCAGCTTGCACAGTTTCGGGAGTAATTTAAATTAAATACCCAAATAAACTCTAAAAATTCTGAAATTTTAACATGTTATAGAAATGTCCTAGAGGTAAATATCTCATGAATAAATTGAAACCCAAATCGTTCTAGGTAAATAGATATAGACGATTATTCCCCCCTGTTCTCGGTGTCATCTTTTCCCAGATTATCATCTTTCAAAAGAAACTCATTTCATCGATCTACATATGTTCATTTCTTCTAAATTTTTAGTATGTTATTCCTCAGAATATTACCTACAACTTTCATTAAGGACACACGAACAAATTTTAACTGTATGATTTTATAAAAATCACGAAATCATACTGGGTCGAGGTAACGTTTTTCCCGGATCCAGTTTCTTCAAAGAACAACGATTTCACCGACCTATCTTTGTTCATTTCCTCTAAAATTTTGATATGTTCTACCTCAAGAAGTAGAATACAACTTTCATTAAGAGATCAAAGTGAGATTTTCACAAGAAAGTTACTTTACAGACCACGAAAT
Source organism: Eucalyptus guilfoylei (assembly GCA_016097605.1). NCBI lineage: Eukaryota > Viridiplantae > Streptophyta > Magnoliopsida > Myrtales > Myrtaceae > Eucalyptus > Eucalyptus guilfoylei. The sequence continues at coordinate 32,654,934 of CM027864.1, forward strand.
CTCTAAAGGTCAGCACAACGAATTCCAGATCTAACTTCTCCAAAGAAAAATCGTTTCACTAACCAATACTTATTCGTTTTGCCTCAAATTTTAGTATGTTGTTCTTCAAGGTGTTCACTACAACTTTCATGAAGAAGTCGAAACAATATTCCAACTAAAAAGTCACATGCAGCACACAAACTCATGGATGGTCGGACTGGTCTTTCCAGAAACAGCATGCATGACCAACGAATCTCTCTTCAAAGCTCCGAAATCTCATCCCATCTACCACAACCAAGACTTACCATCTACTACACATACACACAGCAATGCAAGGGGTAGGTTTAGGACTTCACTTGCCTTAAACTCAAGCACAAACAGCAACAAGAACGGCGGCAAAGCGGCGAACGGACAGTCTTCTTCTTCTTCCTCTCGCACGCCCGCTTCCTCTCTTTCTCTATTCCTCTCTCTCGGTTCCCTTTCTCTCTCGGACGACACTCTCTCTCTCTCTCTCTCTCTCTCTCTCTCTCTCTCTCTCAGTTGATTCCCCTTCATCATCCACCTCCCTCTCTTTTCTTTTCTTCCCCCATAATCATTTGCAATCATTTGATTGCATGAAGCCGCCCAAGGAAGCCAATGGGGGCAGCCACACTTGGCTCCTCCTCCATGCCACTTGGCAGCTCACATGCAAGTTGATGGGCTTCAATGTTGGGCCGGTCGACCAAGGGGTTGGCGTGGGCTAGTTGGACGGTCTTTGGGCCTAAAAATCAGCCCATCCTCTTCTATTCCTATTCCAATTAACCCTCATTTAAATTAACACCTAATTTCAACTTATAAACTCACAAAACTTTGTAATTTAAATCAATAAAATTCTACTTATAAAGTGCACCACCAAGAATAAGATTTCTATGTCAATTTGCACCTAAATAAAATCCTTGGTTCACTTGTAGAAAATCTCCATCCAAACAATCATCCATTACAATGCTCGGCCTTAAATTAATTGAAATTCATTAATTCAATGGCTAATACAAAATCAAATGGCACTTCCATTACCTAATCATGGTTCATGGTACTCCAGAGGTTGTCACGAGATTTTAGGATGTCACATAAGATATTCTGAACACTCGAAAGGGTATGTGTTCATAAGTGAGCAGGAAAGTGGAAGTAGTATAACTGAATTCGAATCACGGAATGTGACATTCTTAGAGAATGAATTTCCTAAGAAGGGCGAAATAAGTGAGGATCACTCCCTATTTGAAACTTTGGATCTAGATAATGAATTTAGTGGAGTTCGTCCAAGTGGAAGTAACATGAGAAGTGATGAATTTAATTCAACTCACTCTCAATTACAACCACATGATGAGACAATATCATCATTATCTAATCCGAGTGGGAGCATGATGGGGAATGATGTACAAAGTGCACAATCTCCTATACGGCGAACAAGTCGCAAAAGTATTCCCTGTCAACGCTTTGACATTAAATGAGAAATTTTTATGGTTGCTCCGTAAGATGAAGATGAGCCAAGAAATGTTAATGAGGCTCTAAATTGCCCTAGTAAGGAAAAATGGATGCATGCAATGAAAGAGGAAATTGAGTCAATAAAGTCAAACCATGTTTGGGAACTTGTTGATCTTTCAAAAGAACGCAAAGCCATTGGGAACAAGTGGGTTCTTAAAATAAAGTGTAAAGCTGATGGCTCAATAGAAAGACACAAAGCTCATCTTGTGGCGAAAGGGTATAATCAACAGGAAGGAATTGATTATGAAGAAACATTTTCTTCTGTAGTGAGATTTACCTCGATTCGCATTATTCTGGCAATAGTAGCAAGTATGGATCTTGAGTTACATCAAATGGATGTAAAGATTGTTTTTCTCAACGGAGAATTAGATGAAGAAATATATATGGAACAACCTGCTGGTTTCATTATGGAAGACTAAGAAGAAAAATGTATGTCGACTTTTGAGATCGATATATGGCCTTAAGCAGTCGTCAAGACAATGATATATACGTTTTCATAATGCCATAATGGCATATGATTTTACAATGATAGATGAGGATCATTTTGTATATATCAAAAGATCTAAAGATCAATTTGTGATCATATCATTATATGTTGATGATATACTAATTGCCAAAAGTAATATGGAGTTTGTTAATACTGTCAAAAGTTGGTTATTTTCCAACTCTGAGATAAAAGATATGGGTGAGGCTGCGTACATTCTTGGAGTTAAGATTTCAAGAGATCATTCGAAGAGGTCATCATCTCTTTCACAAGAAACATACATAAATAAGGTTCTTGAACGATTTCGTATGCAAGATTATAAACCCATAGATACTTCTATTGCAAAAGGTGAAGGATTGAGCCATAGACTGTGTCCAAGGACTCCACAAGAGAAGGAACAAATGAAACATGTTCCTTATGCTAGTGCTGTGAGAAGCTTAATGTATGCTATGATGTGTACAAGACCTGACATATGTTTTGCAGTTGGAATGGTGAGTAGATACCAATCTAATCTAAGTCAAGCACATTGGAAAGCCATTAAAAGAATACTAAGGTATCTAAAGGGAACTGCTAATTACAAGCTAAATTACCAAGGAAAGGATCTGCGACTTGAAGGCTATTCAAATACTAATTGGGGAAGAGATTTAGGTGAAAGGAAATCTACCTCTGGTTTTGCTTTCTTACTGAATAATGGCGCCATATCTTGGAGCAGTAAGAAACAAATGTGTATATCCTTGTCCACGATGGAAGCTGAGTTCGTGGCATTATCAGCGGTAGTTCAAGAAAGTGTTTGGCTCAAGAGATTTTTGGATCATTTAGGTGTTATTGGATATGCTGCAAATCCATTATTGGTTAATTGTGATAGCTAAGCAGTTATAGCATACACGAATGATCCAAAATATCATGGCAAGACAAAACATATAAATACCAAGTATAATTTTGTCAAGGATATGGTTGCACGAAAAGATGTGCACTTACAATACATATCTACGCATAGAATGGTAGCAGATCCTATGACAAAGCCAATACCTAGAGATGTGTTTTGTGGTCATGTAAAATCTCTAGGACTACGTAGAGACTGATGTACTGAATATTGTAATTTCCCTGAAGTGTTCAAATGTAATGAATTTGTGTTTTTTCATTATTAATGCCTATGAATCTTTGTTTGACATTTATGCATCTTAATACTCAGTGCATTATATAAAGTTGAGAAAGTATGTCAGACAGATAAAAGATTAGCCCACTCACATGGGTAATCGCCTCTATTTACTATGTGATAAATAAAAATGATATGGTTTTTAAACTTATTATCTAGGTGATAATCGAGAGCTCAAGCTTAAAATGTATATGTCACCTTAACTAAGTGTTAAGATGAGGACATAATATTTACTATGTCCGAAAGTAAAATAACCCACATATTTTACTTTAGCTGTCTATGATGCCAGATGTGAGTTTTGATGAATTATGTGAATGAGTAGATATGTGAACTCAAGTTAGATATTAGGTATGTGTGAACTATCATCTGTACGGTTTTGATGGTTAGACATTAGGTATGTCTGAACTATCATCTGTACAGTATTGATGGTATAGACATATCGTAATATGTATTTCATACTACGTATGCATGAGACGACCGATAAGAGTGGCAAAAGTTTGATCTCAACTTTTATGCCGTGTGAGACTCTTGAAGAAAAAGGTTCCTCAATTTAGTGCCATCATGACTCTTACTTATTCTCAAGATTTCTATTCAGTGTTTGCTATCTTAGGATATTGCTAATGATCATGAATTGATTTGATGTAATGGAACATTTCTAAAAAAGCAAGCTGAACTAAAATTGAGAGTTTGAAAGAAAGAAAAAGATCGAATTTGGAGAATCACATTCTAGTTTTGTATTCACTGGTCGACCAATTATGATTGTTTTATGGGACAATCATAATTGTAAATACAATATATCATTGTTTAAAAAGAAATCAAGAGAGATATAAATGTGATCGATCTAGGGTACTGCATACTAAATCTACTCAGAGTGTGATGCCCATTATGAGCTGTTAAATATTCCTAACAGATGTATGGCAACTAGCTCTCAAAGTATGCTGGTCACACAGATTATTCACCGGTATGAATGTTGCAAAGAAGTAAAGAGGATCCTATTCGGCCCACCATGTGTGAGTGGGAGATGATGGGTTTTTCTATGTGTTGATGGGCCTAAGTAGGCCCGTCCACCCATGTTGGGCCTAAGAACCCGTACCGCAAATTAAGGGCCCGTGGACGAACGGTTACGATGTGAAATGTTGCGTTGTTTGGGTGCAAAGGATTACGTTGTTTGAAGTAGCGTTTTAGATAGAGAGGGAATACGTCTCTCTTAGTGACAACGCTCCAGAAAAACAGACGTACGTCTCTTTAGAATTTTTCTCCCCCTCGAAGCAACAGTACGCTCCTCGGTAGAACGGGATCAGAATTCTTCCTCGAACTTCAACATTGGTGTTTAATCTGTGAAAGACAAGGTACGTTCGACTCCGTAATGTACTTTTGATTGATGATACATGTGACTCCTAGGCTCGTCTTTTGCATTCGTTTTAGGGGTTCGATTAAGTATCAGATCGATTTTAGGGAATCTGTTTTTCCCAACATACGAATTCAAATCTCCAAACCATATTGTCTTATCCAAAGTTTTGCCAATAACTCTTTTAAATTAGGGACCATTCCCTAATTTCACAATGTACATACAATCGACAGTTCAATTTCATGCCCGAAATATGATTTGTGATTTCGTTAAAAATTGGTCAATCAGATCTCATTCACTAGATATAATTCGTCAATTTATTTCTAAAATTAAGCGGACACGAATGATATCCTGCCTGATTTGCTATTGTGTTGTTTTTTATGCCTTTACTCGAATTGATTTTGCTCCGTAAAAGAAAACCCAAAAAAATATATATATCTAAGTTGGATCGAATTCTCGCTAGAATACTGTTTGTTTTAGAATAGTTTGCATAGTTAGATTAGGCATTTTATATATTCTGAATTTTTGAAATATAAATCCTAGAAAACATTATTTTAGGATGTTAGATTTGATTTTCCTTAATTTAAATTGCATGTGTAATTATTGGGCACATTTAATTTCGAATATTAATTAAAAAAACACAATCATGCACATGTCATGCAAGATTAGTTCATTCATTACACATCATTAGTAAATTGCATGTTTAGGGTAATGCATGACATGTTAGAATAGTTGCATTAATCTTTTCCTATCATTAGATTAGGTCATTTAATAAATATCGCGTGATATATAATTCACATATTAAGTTGCATGTTGCATGTCATTTTAGTTAGGCATTTTCGTATGTCATTGCATTGCAATGCATGTAGATTAGGTTTCATTTAAACAAATGAAAAAAATTGAGTGATTGCATGTTAATTAGAAATTATACCTGTGATTATTAAAGTGGATTTTGAGCTAATATTGCAGATGCTTTTGTTGTTATAAGATAAGTCCCGTAATTTATTTATTGATTTCTTTGGTGTTAAATTGGTGGATTGCACACCCGCATGATCACCTCATATGTTAAGGAGTAATAAAATAAATTCAAGCCGCATGATAAAACATTTTTTTCATGAAAAGAACGGTACCAAAAGGGCATTTCTAGTGTAACTAAGTCCTCGTATCCATAATCTCTAGTTCGGATGAGTAAAATAATTCTCTTATTATTTTATTTAAGTGTCCAATCAATCTATAATAAACTGATTAGTGGTAACTCCTAAATAAAATTCATTTGCATGCTAAAAATTTGAACCTACGTTGTTAATTGATATGAGCTTGAAAGAGCCCGAGCAAAGTCTAGATTTAGTAGTCCATTAGCCAAACTTTAGGTGGTGTACTCGAGGTTAGGTCGCGACATATTATTTATAAATGAGAATACCAAACGGTCGCCGCTCACTAAGGACCTGCTATGGGTAGAATGGGCAGGGAACCCGATCAAACCTGGATTCTCTTCCATCCATGAATACAATGCGGACTGTGGCGTTACCTTATAGAACTCTAGAACTAAATATATCCTACGGGGTGTTGGAGCGAAAGGCAGGTGGAGTGAATGGCTTCACAACCAAGACTAGCAAAAATTTTGGCCTATTGAGTAGAAGAACGGATTGGAGACTGCAGTTTCTCTTCTCTTCCATCGTACTCTGTTTCCGCCAATAGATTCTTTACCTTATCATTCAAAAAGAACTTTCCACCCAGTGTTACTTGGTAGGTTCATTGCCTGTACCACGCCCCCATCCTTTCAAGGGGGAAGGCATCGCGGGCTCCCCTAATCCCACCCGTCCCCGTAAGGGGCTTGTGGCCGGGATGGGATATGGGCAGACCCCTACATTTATCTCCGTAGGGGGGCCACCAGAGGGAGCAGTTTAAGGTCCTACTCGAGACCAGTACTCTGTTTCCGCCAATAGATTCTTTACCTTATCATTCAAAAAGAACTTTTTTCAGAATACTGTGAAAAAGTGCTGCCGCTTTGCATGCGGAAAGAAGTTAAATTTGGCCGATCTAGGAAAATTTTTGCAAATATGACAAAAGAAAGGAATTTTTCCCACATAAACATTTGAAAAAAATTGATTGATTTAGCAACCATGAACTTAGCCTGTGTTTGGTGGCCTGATAGGACAAAAATTATCATGTCTAGCATTTAGTCACACATTCCGGTCAGACAAATCCAGCTAAAATGTCAGATATTCCATTCTGAGCTTTGAGTTGGCATGAAATTATCCTATCTGAACTTAATTAGAAAAAAAGTAAAAAAGGGATGGAGCATATACGAATAGTGGTTCGTATTTGCCTAGCTACCCAGCGGCGACAATGCTTGGTGGTCACTAACCTCTGGCAACGCATGGTGGTGGCATCTCTTTTGTGATTATCGGATGGTGGTTCCCTGATAGTTTCACTCTCCATCACAAGTGCAGTGACCAGATGTCGTAAACCCATGCCTTTGCTCGGTGGTCTTGCTTCGGAGACCACTGGGCACTAGTTGCACTATGGGGCGACAATGACCACCATATGTTATCGTCAGTCGTGAGGGGAACACCACTGTAGTGACTGCCAAAGTGTTTTGCATTTAATTTAGTTTTCAATATGGATTGTATCCCTTCTTTAATATATTTCTTTTCATGGAATTCATTAACAAATATTTGAGGTTAAAATCAGTTTCGGTTTGCTTCATTATAAGGGTTCAAATATCAAAGATCTAGCTAATATGCAATTAAAGAAGGGAGAATAATTAAGTATTTAGGTTAAGCCTCGTCACCACTAAACTACAAAAGTTCCATAGGCACTATACGTTAGCTAAAGAAGGGTTTATTACTCCACCAGTATTTGACATTAGCGAAGGTCAATAATAATTGATGGACCACCGGCCGCGGTGGCTCCGCTGGATAAGGCCCTGCTGATCCTCAGCCCAGAGGTGAAGGGTGCAAAACCTAGGGGAGGCGCTAGGTATATTAAGTGTGACTCAGGGATGGTGGGTCCTCCTACTTAAGTGTTACCTGGGGGTTTACGGCGCGGCTACCGGCTGCAAGCCGGTTCCTCCAGCACCAAAAATAATAATAATAATAATAATAACAATAATAATAATAATAATAATAATAATAATAATTGATGGAACTCATTGTGTTCATGCCCTTTAATGTCTACTGTTTACGAAAAACAAGTCAGACCATGCAACAAAGAAAGTCTTCTGAGGAGAAACATAGCTTATCTGTTCCAAACGCCGAGGAATTTATTATAGTCTTTTTCAATGATATTGAAATAACTAAGCTGTAAAATCTACCTTTATTATCCATTAGTCATTTTAAGTTGTTAACCCCTCGACAAGATAATAGAGTGCCATGTCTTTTAATTTAATTGTTAAATTTTTCTGCAGCAAATCTATATTAGGGATATTTAGGGAAAAGTAGCAAAAAAATTATAAATCTATTGCACTTGTCCTAATTCAATTATAAACCTTTCAACCGTACCAATTAAGTTCTAGACCTTTTGACCATATGTGGTCCATCAAGCAAATTTTGATAAGAAATCTTAACATGAACGCTAGGAATCCTACGTGACATGATTAGCATTGATGTAGACAAAAATTTCAAATTTTTAATATTTTAATTTTTTTAGGTGACCCTCGCTAGCCACTGGGCGAGAACCGCAACCCTCCAAGGGGCTAGGGAGGGTCATGGCCCTTGACTGGGCTGTTGCCAGCCGCGGTCAAGGGTCATGAAGACCTTGCAAAGTCTAGCAAGGGCTCGTTGAGGCATGAGTGGCAATGAAAAAAATAAAATAAAATAAAATAATTCAGAAAAATATTAAAAAATGTAATTTCTTTTTTACTTGACACTGATCGTGCTACAAAGGGAGACTATTGTCCAACAAGGGAGGGTAGTGGCCCTTGACTAGGCTATTGCCAGCCATGGGCAAGGGTCACAAAGACCTCGCAAAATCCAGTGAGGGCTTGTCTAGGCGTGGGTCGCAATGAAGAAAAGAATAAAAAAGGAATAAAAAATTCAGAAAAAATATTTAAAAGATGTAAAATTTTCTATATTAGCATTGGTCGTGCTACAAAGGACAACTATCGTCCATGTCAATGATTTCAATCAAAATTGACCGAATAGACTATATTGGCAAATCGTTAAACATTTAGGACTCAATTAGTACAATTGAAATAGCACAAGTGTAATATATTTATGACTTTTTTATACATTTCCTGGGATAATGACTACATATAAGATTAAGTATGTGGCTTCATAGATTAGGAAGATAAGTTGTGAGACGGGAACACCTACTGAAACATTATAATGACATGATGCACTCTTATACATCAACTGATAATAAGGACTATGTCCGATGAATCAGGTAATACTTAAATTCCTCTTGGGTCCTATTAAGTTATTAACTATTGGATTTTATTAAAAAGGGGCGTTTGTTAAATACCTTAATAAAATACGTTTGTCATTTCTAATGGACTGTTTTTCTCATGTCATGTATAATGAATGTTTTGAAAATGATAACATGTCCTTGCATAACACTGTTAACTATTAATGGCCGGTAGTTTATTTCTTTCTTCTTACTTCATTTGTTACGTCCATAAAGGTGCTTGCAAACACTGAAAAGTAATTTCATTTTCAAATGAAACCCCATATTCTTTCTTTGCACGACATTACATTCATCACGTATTGAAGGCGCTAGCAACTATGACACATGTTATAAAAAAAAAAAAAAATGAAGCGAGTGGTCGGATAAAATGGACTAAAGGAAGGAAATAAATTGAACACCGAATTTACTTGATTTGATCGGAGTAACCTACCTCTCATGAGGAGAGCAGCACACAATTCCATTATAGAACAAATGACATAAGGGAAATTACAATCGCTCAAGCACTCAAACTCTCTTTCAATGTTTTCTAACCCTCTATTACACCCAAATAACTCACGTGGTATTTAGTCCTTTCAATTCCTAGTGAAATGTGACACTCTAAATTTTCTTATCCTAGAATTATGAATGGACAAGTATGGGCTTAGAATATTGGAAGTGGGTCAAGTGGCAAGTTCGGTGGGCCATAAGGAAGACATGAACTTAAGGGCTTAGTGGGCCGTGTGGAGGCCACGAGCGTGGGCTCAATGGGCCATGAGTTGAGCTTGACACAGAATAGTCTGAGTAAAGGGCTCGGTGGGCCATGGTTAGGGCCAATAGAGTTGGGGAAGTATACATGAGGCTCCGTTTAGGCAAAAAAGATCTTTGTTTGTTAGCAGGAAGTTCTCATTGACCGTGTTTGATTTAATCTAAGAATTTATGCACGAACATGGTATTAACCTTAACACTTTCTCTTAATCCTTAACCTCAGGCTTAAATTGTGACATCAATGCCACTCTAAACATATGCAAATTGACAAAACCTAATCTTCTCTTTTAGGGCCGAATGAGTAGGTGCAGAAATGGAATAAAATAAACGAACTAGGAGTAAGCATGTATGCATGGGAATTGTATGCAAGAGCTACTCTTGCCGCCCTTCATTCCTTTGGCACATCCGCCCATCTCTTCGGTCATCATGGCCTTGGGATTGAAATTTTTTTCAATCATGAGCCACCTAGGGACTCATGAAGATTTAGGGTACATTCTCAATGCAAGAAATCATCATTGCTCTCTCTCTCTCTCTCTCTCTCTCTCTCTCTCTCTCTCTCTCTGCGACTCATCTCTCTCTCACTCTCTCTTGTCTCTTCTCTCCACTTCTTTTCTCTCGGCTCAACTGAAGGTTTCTTCTTCTTCCTCTGCAATGTTGCTGCAGTTTCGAACTCAAGAGTCCTGAGATCTTGAAGAGCCAGCACGTGAGGAAGGCGAGGATTTACCGATTAAGGAAACAGTGGGATTTTAAGTTGCGATTATCTGCGGGTTGCTGAGTGAGATACAAGACGCACCAGTTTGGGGAAGAAATGGTCTTTGATGGTTCTGTTTTGCGGTCTAGCTCACTGGTTGTAAGATTAGATCGCCTTTTAGTGACTTGCATGTGGGTTTCACAGTGGTTTTAGGAGGTATATGCATGGGAGAGGAGCTGTGGTTTTGCCGTTGTTTCAATAGATGGTTGGGTGTGCTGCAATGAGAGTTGTGCATGTCGATCTAGGTAGGCGAGTAGGTTGTTCGTGGGTTGCAAACTTCGTTCTGGTTTGAGAGGTAATTTGGTGTTCGGTGTGGGCTCTAGTTGCTGCATTGTGTGTGCTTGAGGTTGGGCCAAGGCTAGTTAAGAAGGTGTTGTGTAATAGAGGCTGAGTTGTGGGAGTTTTAGCGATATATGGGGTCTGTCCAGAATTGAGTGCTTCTGGTCTTGAGATTTTTTGAATTTCATACTGAAGATTCTGCAATGACTTTAGGCTTATTTCTTAGAAGTTGTAGCAAATTGTTTGTTCTATGTCATATATTTTTCTTACATTTTTCTAGAAGTAGTACAAGAAGTGAAAAGGTGAATTCTTTCTAGTGTGGTAATCTGCGGATAGGTGAAAATACGGGATATCGGTTGGTTGTTTGATATTCTATCATTTTCGGGATAGAACCAAGTCTTATACTCTTCATGAAAGTTGTAGAGTTGATTCTTGTGTGTAACATACTAAACTTTGGTAGCAATTGGTTAAGTTTTGAGTACCGAAATGTCTTTTCTTAATGTGCGGTAGAGTCTGGAAAATTTCACAGGTTTTAGGGTTAATTCAACGACTTGCTACTCTCTGTACACTGAGAAATAGGACTAGATTCCTCTATATAAAATGTTTATCAATGTCTTTGCTAAACCATATTAAAATTTTCACAATTTTTCCAAAATGATTTATTATAGTTTTGACCTCTGTGTTCCAAACTGCTTGGAACTGCCTATTTTCTGCTCTAATCCAAATTTTTACAAACATTTGTAAACAACTTGTTTGAACTTCTTGGTGACCCCTTGGAGTCCTGTGGTCCCTTATACATTGCCAATTGATATATATATATATATATATCTCTCGTGAAAAGATGACTTTGAATTGTGAATGGATGAGTCTTTTGTGTATGATGAATGAAGTGCACCATGAGTTTGTGTATGTGAGTATTGAGTCTTGGCTTTGAAATGGTTTTGTGCACTAAGTTGGTAAGCATGATGTTGTGGTGTGATTATTCCAAGATATGATGCATGAAATGTGCGGAACAAATTGAATATAAAAGATTTCCATCAATTTTGTGATACTGGTGATGCCCTAGGGAGTGGAATGCTCACACTGTGTGATTTTGGATGCCTCAGAATGAGATGTTCCTACTATGTGATCAGGAATGCATCAATTGCGTGATATCTGGATACTTTGGAATGAGATGTCCCTGGGATGCCTTAGCTATGTGATGTCGAGATGCCTTGGAATGAGATGCGCATTGTAGGGATTCCATGAAAGTTTGGATGAGGGAACCAGAAGTGACTCGATCGAACAACCTATGATCCAACGAAAATCCGACTCGAGGATGGATATTGAAATTCATGATTAATTAAATATACTTGGCATGTGTGTTAGTGTGTGGTTTGCATCACATCTTGGTCAGTTGCATTAGGGTGGAATGCTAATATTATTATGCTTTGTTTGTGGTACATAAGAATGTGAATAAGTGTGACACTGGAGTGGTTTATGTAATAGTATGTTCTAGTTTATGTGTGCTGCTTATTGTTGAATCTTGCATTTCCTTAGCGACTAATGGATCGCCTAGTTTAGGGCCCTATTATTTCTTTATAGGGCATTGCTCATTCCTTCATCTTTTTCAGATCATTCGAATGGATGTTCCACCTATGGCATGATACGGGGTGATCGCTTATCTCGACGTGTCTTTCCACAATGTTTACAACCCCAACATTGAAATGACCTAGTTCATGTGGAATCTGAGGATGTTTTGTTTCTTTTCGAGTGACATGGGTTAGCTTAAGGGATAGCAAAGATAGGCTCCTTTTGACCTCTTCCTAGGCTTGACGCATACGCTTTTGGTTCATGCCAAGTAAATATCTCCCTATGTATGCATAGTACATGTAAGCTCCCATATTTATGTAAGTAAGAAACAGGTGATAATCGCAAAAGGAAATGAGATGGTGCCATATGATGGATCGTGTATGTTTATAGATGGATTGTTGACATTAACAATAGGACGAGATGACCATGCCTTAGAAGATTTGAAGACCTTGTAATACTCATGTTATACATGCTAATCATATAGGCTGGAATGCCTTAGCATAATTATTGATGATTAGTTTCTACTTGCATTTAGCATATAATCATATAGGCTGGAATGCCTTAGCATAATTATTGATGATTAGTTTCTACTTGCATTTAGTATATGACACTGCCGGGGCATCACATGAAATCTTACTCAAAGAATTTTACAAATTTTAGTTACAAGAAATTAACTTGATAAATCACTATAGGGTGTAATTACGACAAGCAAACTCTCGTGAGAAGAGCTCTTTGCATGATTCTCCTTAGTTTAGTGTCAAAGTTCGTTCTCTCTCTCTCTCGCCCATTAAGAAGAAATTTGGAGCGCTTCATATCTTGTCCATTGCCCCATTTATAACACAAAATTAAGGAGTTCCCATCATGCTCATAGGCTCTGTTGACACCTAAATTTTGACTACCTCATTGAGTCTTTTATTGCATAGAAAAATCAGGTCAACCCCAACCCCTAAAAAAAATAAAGTTAAAACTACATATAGTTTTTAGGAGCAATTTTACTATTTGATAACTTTGATAGTGATGGGCTCATATAGTTGCATCATATCAGTGACGAATGGACTCGGTTGAGGAAAGTTCTGAGTTAAATTGAGCTAAGTCCATAAAAATGTGAAATTTGGACAAGCCTAGATACTCACCGTAATAGAAAATTATATGGGCATTGCGCCTATCAAACAAATTGAGAAAGATACTCTCTATTCCTTGTGGAAGTTGATTGATTCATTATTTTCATGAATAAAGAAAGCGAGCAGGAGGCGAGTCGGCGAGATATTAGACACTGGGTTGGATGTGAGAGCGAAAGGCAACAAATGGAGATGATATCTTGCGGGATTTTCATAAGAATTTTCGCAAAAAATGGAAAAGATATCTACCTGGGCAAGCTGGGCTCCATTGAATATTTGCATGATACGAAGAATATATTTTGAAGATCAAGCTTCCAAGTGAAGCATGGGATATCAGCTATTTAAGAAGCGCACACGGACAAGAAGAAAGCAGGCCCCACATTTTAGAACGCACGGCCACCATTGAGAGATGACAGTTCGCGAGGGAGCTCTCTCTCTCTCTCTTTCTCCGCGATATTCAGTCATCCACGGCGGGGACACAATTGATATACACAGCCGAAGGAGAGAAATAAGTATTCTAAGAGAGGAGGGACAGACGTCCATAGCCTGAGAGAACACATACCCGATTACAAAAAGAGTGTTGATTCTTTTCATGTGGTGGCCGTCGCTTTTTCTTTGTGCTATAGTGAACAGCTTCACGACTTGGCTGCTGCTCGGTGTCCCGTGGTGCCTGCCGCCTCATCAATCTTCCGCGGATTCCCTGCAGTGGCGACGTTCAGATCAAGCAACTCAGTCCGACGAGGCATCTTGTAGCGTCAGCGCTGTTCAAGTCCGATATTTGCGCAGCCACCGTTACTCGTCACTGTCCCTGCACCCACAATTCTTCCAAGTGACGTTCCAGTATTTGTCCAACGCAGAATAGCGACTTTCAGGCGGTGCTCAGCCAAGGAGACGAGCTTTAGCGAATTTCTACTGACGATCCAACCGCAAGCAGTGTCTTTGTTCCAGGTGATCCCAACGATTTCCATCGATTCCACATAAAACGATCACTCCCATGTGCGCCAAGGGCTACAATTGATACAAGAAGACAAAACTAGAGCAACCGGAAGAAATTTGTCCTACAGCTAAAGAGAGTTCAAGTGCTGGAATTTGGCAGCGCGCTATTGGGTGGTCCAAGCTCTAAGAGGAAAAAGCCAAAAGTTGACTTCAGCGGCTACGCGTTCAAGCCATCGTCCCCGCAGCACTTTCTACGGCTTGACATCACCAGCAAAGCCTCGTTGTTCTTCAAATTCTCGATGTCCGTTTTTGCAGGTTTCTAGGTCCTCAGGAGCTTACCTTCGATCACTAATCCAAGCTAAAGCCAGCGAGGATCTGCGAGTCCCGCCCAGAAGCACCCCTAATCAAGCCAGGCCACCGCACGGCCGATTGCCAAGCCAACCACCCCATCTCGCCAAGCATCCTTGAGTCGCATCGAGCCCCGATTGTGACTCATGAACTGCTGTCCACGAGCCATTGTCGAGCGTCACTGTAAGCCATTACTGATGCCACCTGTTAATAGTTTGTTTATAAAACAAATGAAGAGGTGCCTTGTCCCACATCGAAAAGATGTGAGTGCACACGTGGATAAGATTTGGCACTAACTGACGATCATTAATTTTATTTATTGAAAATTCGGATTTATTTCTATAAAAAATTAACTATAAAGTCTTATTAAAAAAGTGCAACTGTAAAAGTGCAACTGTTCATGAAAAGTTACGGTTATTTTTATTTAATTCCAAATTTTTATGTATTTTCAACATAACCTTTGAGACATACTTGTTCACGAAATGTTGCCATTGTTCTTTTTTGCAACATTTTGAAAAGTTGCATCTAGTCAAAAGACAAAGATAAGTACGTTTATTTTGGAATCAAACTTCTTTCATTTTTTCCGTTTTCTTTCGAAAGAAACTACAACAATTTTTTATAATTCTTTTTTAGAAAGATCTCGGAGAATTACTAGAATTGCTATATAGTATTCTCATTTGAGACTTTGTTGTATCTCAGAGGAAATTTGCCCGTGACCATTAGCAACTTTGTGGGACAAATAAATCCTTAAGTTCGACTTGAGTACTCTCTAAAGATCCGATTTTATTGTTTTACCCAATTCGAAGCCATATTTTTCCAACGATTTTAAGGATTTATTTTTTGCAACGATGGAGTTAGAATCAATTGAAGTCAAGTTTTGTTCGGTGCATCGTTCTGCTTTGCCACCAGTGCAATTTTGCTGAATAAAACTTCTGGATCCCAATGTGAAGCGTGGAAACAAGAGACTTCAATTGCGCGCGTGAAAAGTGAGCGAAACTGAATCAGGCGTGAAGGAGGCAAGGCAAAGGGAGACCATTTTCACAGAGAGGGACGGAAGAAATTCTTGTTTCCCTTTTTGGGAGAGAATCAGGGTAGAGGGCATTGGTGGCTTAGACTGATGGAACTTTGGAGTGATTTTCTCGGTGATTTCCTCTAAACTCCCTCCTACCTCTTCATTGCCATTCGTTGCCTTCATTGGAGTGTATATCGTTTCTGTTCACTCGTCCGTCGCAAGGAATGCCCTGTTCGGTCTTGTCCTTGGTCTTGGAGACTCAAAGCTGTTTGAATCTGAAGTCCCATACCCGTTGCTTACCTTCACAAGCAACATTTCCCAAAGTTTCTTTGTGCTGACCAGACTATTGATCATTGATGATGGTGACAGTATGGATCCGATGACCCTGGGAAAAGAAGATAGTAATTGTGTCATAATCGTATCATCGGTGGGTTGTAAAATAGCATCGGAAGAAGTCACTAAAACTGTGGATAATTCCACGACACCGGATGACAGTTGTGCCTTCCCTCTATCAGAGAAGTCGACAGTCTCATAGGTCAAAGAAAGAAAGGAAAAGAGAGAATGAATGATGACAGTCGAGAAGTGGGCGGAGAAGCTAATATCTTAAGGCAGATCGTGTTCTCCTTTTGCCCACACTCAACAAATGCTTGATATTCTTGAGAATTTCTTGGTTTCTAGTGAATACAAGTACCGAAGACTGGATGGTTTCACTCCTGGAATACAAAGAATGGCTTTGATAGATGAGTTCAACAATTCGGATGACGTGTTCATATTTATTCTAATGACAAACGTTGGTGGTTCAAGGACAAATCTAACTGAGGCTAACAGGGTGATTGTACTTGACCCTGACTGGAACCCGAAGAAGCTTTTGCGTGTGGTTGTTTGTTCTGAGACGCGAGTTGTGGTTCTCTTTAGGTATTCGGATGGGTGTCTTGTGTTGTGTGTGTTGTTGGCCGTATTGATTCGATCTATACTGGCCACGGCGTTGGATTTGCTCTGTACTGAGTCGATTATCATGACACTAGTCATTCACGCAAGGTTCGGAGTTGAACGAAATGAGAAATCCATATTCTTTTATCAAGGCACTTCAGAAACAGATGCTTTCATCCTGGGCATTCAAATAGAAGGGCAGTTGCAACGAATGATTTGTTTTGGGTTCCGCAGTCTCATAACAGCAGATTCGACCTTCGGTATAAAGAGATTGAAGCACCGGTTATGCACGT
This sequence comes from Eucalyptus guilfoylei, assembly GCA_016097605.1. Lineage (NCBI taxonomy): Eukaryota > Viridiplantae > Streptophyta > Magnoliopsida > Myrtales > Myrtaceae > Eucalyptus > Eucalyptus guilfoylei. The sequence goes on from CM027864.1 coordinate 32,671,812, forward strand.
TATTCATCTTTGATTCTAGACAGCATGCACTTCCTGTCGCTTGGGTAATTACTCGTAGCTTTTCGAAGCCAAATGTCTCCAAGTGAATGAAAGCACCTCTTGATTGAGGAAGAAGTGTAGAGCCTTGGGGGGAAGGGTGATGAACAACGCTCTTGCTCATGATGTGAAATCCATCATGGAAATATCATGCGAGATGGCATCTTATCTTGTAAAAACGACGTCGAGGATGCTGAGACTCTGATCATGAGATCGAGTGCAAGATCTTTGTTTGGGAGGAGATTTAGCGATCCTTCGGTCCAGAGTAACACGAGGCACTGCCCGTCCAAGGTCATTGCTGGTCCCGGCCTCAAGCCCATGATTGTCATCATTTACAAGGGCTGTCAATCACAAGGGCGAAGGGAAGCAATTTTGCCGCAGGGGAAATCTTATTCATGGTCCTCACGAACATCCATGAGATCTCTGAGGCTCATCTCGAATTTGCCCACGAGCATTGCAAATATGATCCTTGTCAAGAGAATGAGAGAGACGCTCTGTACCAGTCTCTCCTCTTACAGGATATCTCATCCTTTGATGGGCAAACACTGATTCATCAAGGAATGGATCATTTACAACGCCTGAATTGGAAGAAACTGTCAAGTGAAGATCCGTATGGTTGTTCTTGATGGTTTTTGGTGGAAATGCGTCGAAAGGACTTCTCGCCCAGTGGAGTAATCAAGGAATAAGGTATGGCATGTGGGCAACTGAAATGTGCTAAATTGATTATCGGCTCATACGCTTAAGGTATGTGATGTTTTTATCTCCATGTTTAGCACGTAAACTATTACACTATTTGTCATTGATGGTTTCATACTTGCTTTTAGTCTTTAGACATCTTTTGGCATGGGTGTTCAATTCCATATGTGGGATAATGATAGAATTGAAGAGATGCGATATATGCCCCTATTTAAGACTTCCGTAACAAGAAAATGGTACGCATGTGTATGCTTGGACTGTTGATCGTTGTAGGCGGTTGACCAAGAAAGGTGAGTTCAATCGCAATGCATTACGAGATTGACACGAGCGTGTGAATTTTGAACTGGAACCGGAAGGTGTCTGTAGAATTCTAGCAATTTATGACTTGGACTTCCAACCGTAGTTCTGTGCAATCTGTTGTTTGTTAAAGACATTGCTTGGTCAGCCATCTATCTTTGGTGAGGTCACATGTTTTTGTGATATAGCCTGAAATATGTTCCTAATGGGTCTCTTTCAAAGTAATTGTTGATTGATTATGATTGGATCTGCATGTGCGATGGAGACAACATTGGCATGCGGCATAACTTTGGGTCACCTATGGTTTAGTAGAAAGTTACATTCCTAGAGGTGCATATAAGCAGGGTGCATTTTATTGATATGAAGCAAATTGTCTGTTGCAATTTATTTAGGCATTTTTCAATTTGAGTTCATTACAGCCGAAACCATTTCCTAGTCTTAAAAGGAATACGGATTTATGGATTTGGTGCTTAGTGACTTATGTGAACTAAATGCCTTGATAGTTATGTCATGGTTGGGTTACTCAATGCTTGCGCACAATTGGGAGCACTGGAGTTAGGCTGTTGGGCCAATAACTTAATAAATAGAGACAAGTTTTTGGATAATCCCATCTTTGGCCCGAAATTGATCTACATGAATGCAAAATGCGGATGTGTGGCTTGAGACTGAGGAGTTTTCATAGAAATGAGATAAAGTGGTGTGGACTTACCATGAACGGGCATGTCAATCCTACATTTGGGTTGTTTAGCCAAGTAGAGAAGCTTGGGTATTTAAAAAGTTAAAAACATAGTGGGGGTTATTCTTTGAGCCAAAGTGATTACATGGAGAAGATGTTGTATAGATTTAAACATCTTGTTTACAAATATATAAGTACTCCATTTGATTCCTGGTGGAGAGTTTTTAATGTGAGTGCTATGGGTCTTTAATGTATGCGATACATTATACTAGACCTGATATTACTTTTTGCATATGCAAGTTGAGTAAACACTAATAATCCAAATATAGAACATGTGAGAGTTATCTTATTGTTCTATAATAATCCGGCTATATTAGAAGGATACGCCGATGCTACTTGGATTATAAGTGTGGGAGATGAAACTTTTGGATGGATTTTCACATTACGTGAATGTGTTGTTTCTTGAGTGAGCAAGAAACAAATCTGCATAATTCACTCAACTATGAAATTTGAATCACTGCTTAATAGCAAGTGGGAAAGAGGTTGATGGATTAGGAATTTGTTGTTGGATATCAAATTATGGCCTAGTCTTATACCTCTTATTTCTATCCACTGTGATAGTTAGGCTACTTTGGTAAGAGCCTATAGTAGCACCTATAATGATAAGTCTAGACATATTAGTCTAAGATATGAATATGTGAGATAATTGATTAAAGATGATACCATAATAATTGTCTACATGATGTCAAGTAATAATCTAGTCGATCTCTTGACAAAGGCTTTACCAAGAGACATGGTAATAATTACCTTATAAGAAATGGGGCTGAAACCCTTTAATTGAAATCACCAATAATGGTAACCCGACATTTTTCTAGAACATCACTAGTTACAAGGTTTAATGGGTAAGAACAAGTTATTGAATGTGATTGTTTGATACTGACGTAGCCTTAATATGAGAAGTCAGTATCGTCTGTTACATTTTGTAGATTGAATTAAATTCTTAATGAAGTATAGTGCAAATTTGTAATGTGTTAATAGTAACAGAAGCACATTGTAAATACTTCACCTATATGAGCTTTTAGAAGTGGTGCCGTTTCTTACGAAAGTTAGGGTTGCTTTCTAGAGAGCCCATGAAACAGGATCAAGCACAATGCCATAATAGTGCAGAGTAATATAGAACTTCTCGCTGAAACAAGAGGTTAGTACATGTGCGATATGTCCGGTTCTATCATATAAAAGTACAAGTTTAAAGCCGAGCTACTTGTCACTTTGATAGAGCTTTGAGATACTTACACTAAGTAAAGGTTTAACTCGAAAGAGACCTTTATGTATGTATATTAATCTCATGGAAATTTTGGCTGTATATCTAACGTTTTATTTTTTGTTTTTGTTTTATAAACAAAAGTGGGGGATTGTTAGTAGTTTGTTTATAAAACAAATGAAGAGATGTCTTGTCCCACATCGAAAAGATGTGAGTGCGCACGTGGACGAGATTTGGCACTAACCGACGATCATTAATTTTATTTATTGAAAATTCGGATTTATTTCTATGAAAAATTAACTATAAAGTCTTGTTGAAACATTTTTACCAAAAAAAAAAAGTCTTGTTGAAACAGTGCAACTGTTCATGAAAAGTTACGGTTATTTTTATTTAATTCCGAATTTTTATGTATTTTCTACGTAACCCTTGAGGCGTACTTGTTCACGAAAGGTTAACTTTGTTTTTTTTTGCAACATTTTGAAAAGTTGCATCTATTCAAAAGACAAAGATAAGTACGTTTATTTTGGAATCAAACACACATCTTCTTTCATTTTTTCCGTTTTCTTTCGAAAGAAACTATAGCCATTGTTTCTAATTGTTTCTTAGAGAGACCCTGGAGAATTACTAGAATTGCTATGACTTTGTTGTATCCTGGAGGAAATTTGCCAGTGACCATTAGCAACTTTGTGGGGCAAATAAATCCTTAAAGAAAGTGATATCACGCCTTAAAATCCGACTTGAGTACTCTAAAGATCCGACTTCATTATTCTACTCAATTCGAAGCCATATCTTCCCAACACCACCATCCAACAAGTCCAAATTTGGGAACGATATCCACGAAATAGGTTAAAATATTATCCCAATTTAATTTGGTTATTTCCTTACTTAATTCATTAATATTGTGATTAAATTCAAATCTTTGAATGATATATCTTATCCAAAATTTCTCGAAAAGCCTTTTAAATTAGGGATTATTTCCTAATTTCATAATGTACTTATGATTGACATCCGATTTCATACTTGAATACGACTTGCGATCGCATAGATAATTGTCAGTCTGATCTCTATGATTCGTGATTTTGTGAAAAATTGTCCAATTCGATTTCATGCTCGAGATATGATTCATCAATTTAATTCTAAAGTTAAATGGATATGGATAATATCTTGTGTGATTTCATGCCGTGTTTGTTGTGGATATGATTTCTTTTTATCTTTGCTTGACTTGAATTGAATTTACTTCTATAAAGAAAACCAAAAAAATACATATTGAAATTTGATTCGTGTCGATAATGTTGCTGATTTTGGACTAGATTGCATGTTAAATTAGGTATTTTATTTATTCCGAATTTTTAAATAAAAATTAAAAAAATTGATTTAGGATGAATTAGGTTCCCTTTCTTAGAACAGATTGGATGTTTAAATCTTAGGTATTTTTAATTTCGAATTTTTTTGAAAAAGAAAAAAAGCAAAAAAATCTCATGTGCTCGTCTAGATTAATACACCTATTGTTTAGAAATGGCTATGTTTAGGAATCATTTAAATTAAAGCGAGTGACATTTTAGAATAGTTGCATTAGCTTTTTTTTTTTTTTTTCAGTCATTAGATTAGGTCAAAAAATTAATGTCGCATGACCTATAGTTCACATGTTAGGTTGCATGTTTCATTTCATGTTAGTATAGACACATTTTTGTACGTTATTACATTGCTTTATACGTAGATTAGGTTTCATTAATAAGAGAAAATCCTAAAAAATTGAGTTATCGCGTGCTAATTAGAAATTATATCTAAGACTATTGATGTGAATTATGAGCTAACATTGCAGATACTTTGGTTGCTGTGAAGTAAGTTCTGTAATATATTCATTAGTTTATTGGGTGTTAAATTGATGGATTGCACCCGCATAGTCATCTATCATGTTAGGAAGTAATAAAATGAATTCAACCTGCCTGATAAACAAATTTTCATGGAAAGAACGGTACCAAAAGGGTATTAGAGAAATTTAGTGTAAGTGCGTCCTTGTACCCAAATTCTCTGGTTCGTACGAGTGAAATGATTTTCTCATTATTTTAATTAGATGTCTAATCGACATATCATAAACTAATTAGTGGCATCTCCTACATGAAGTTCATTTGCTTGGTATAAATTAGAGAGAGCGTGAGCCAAATTTAGGCTTAATAATTCATTAGCCAAATTATGGGTGGTGCACTTGAGATTAGATTGTGACAGGCTCCTTCAATTATTGTGCCAATATAGTGGCCATCATTGTAAGAACAACACAATCGATTCATGAATTTGCAAGATTTTGCTTTCCTCATCAATCTTTGATTCACCAACGGCATCTTATTAATCACTTGACCATACATTCCATATGAGACAACAATCTCTAGTTTAGTTCATAGACTTAGTTCGATTTAACAATTTTCCCAAATAACAAGCATACCTTTTTAGAATGGAATAATTAACGATTCAACTACTTCTCTAATCACCTTATCAGAGCTCCCACCTCTCCCAACAGCCTTCCTAGCCTCTTCTCTCACCTTCTTGGCTCTCCCTCCCAACTTCTCATCTGTCATCAACTCTACAATCTTCTTCTCAATCTCTTCTCCTTTCACAAAACCATTGGGACCCCAATCCCAGTTCCTCTCCCACAGTCCCAATCCCGCTTCCTCCATGACTTGTGCATTCACCCTTTGATCACCATGTTGCGGCCAGGCAAGCATTGGGACTCCATGCAGAGCTGCTTCCATCACCGAGTTCCACCCGCAGTGACTTAAGAACCCTCCGATGGCGGGGTGCCCTAGAATCTCCTGCTGCTCCACCCACCCTTTTATGACCAACCCCTTATTCTTTGTTTTCTCCAAGAAGGCTTCGTTCAAAATATGTTCCGCGTCCTCTTTGTCATCCTTATCTACTTTACTGGTTTTTAGGACCCAGAAGAATCTCCACTCGGTCTTTTCCAGCCCTTTTTCCAACTCTTGTATCTGATCTCTGGACATCGCCGTTCTATTACCAAAGCTAATATACACCACAGATTCAACTGGCTGGTTCTCTAGCCATGACCTGTATTGATCCCCATTATCATCGTGTGGATCATGATATGGTTCTAATGGCCCTATAGGCAGAATGGGCGGCAAGCTTTTCGTCACCCTATCTTTGTTGAGAGCAACGAGTGTAGATGCTTGGAACCACTCAAAAGTGTTCATCAAGATTCCTTTGGCCTCCGATAGAGCTTGAGAGTTTGTAACAATGGTCGACGTAAAAAGATGATTAGAATCAAGGAATATCGGCGGGAGGCTTGACATGGCCATGGGTGACAATCCCGGTATCTTGATTTCAGCGGAAGTTTTGTTGAACTCAGCTGGGCTTGATGCCAGCATCGGAAGGTATGCCGTGAGGGAGTCAAAAGCAACTGAGGTGGTGGAAAGAATATAAATAGGGAGGTCGAGGGTTTTGGCAATTGGTGCAACCTTGGCAACTACAAGGAAGTCCACAAATATAGCGGAAAAAGGTGGAGATGATGAAGATAACAGTGGAGGGAGAAGATTGATTGACTGATTGATGAGATGCATCTGGAGAAAGAAAGGGTCAACGGGAGGGGAATCAGCTTGCCGAAAGCTAGGAGCAAGCGGGAGTTCAAGATGATTGATTTTGGAATTATGGCGAGGGAATAAGGAAATGTGCTCAGACTCCGCAATGGACACGGTGGGTTGAGCTGTAATGACCGTGACGATGCTGCCTTGCTTCGCCAGCATTGCCGCGAGCCAGAGGAACGGCATCAAATGGCCCATTCCAGCACTAGGAAACAAAGCTATGTGAGGAAGCTGTGACCTACTCATTGCTACAGGGCGTTCTTCAATGATGAAGAGACAATAGATGAACACCAAGCATATCCTGAAAAGAGGTTTTATAGAAGCAATGAATGAATGTAGGCGGGTTCGTGTAGTCGTGTCCTGGATTAGGTGGGAAACTCAGATGACCATCCGCCGGTCAATGTGTCATAATATCAAATGAAAGTATGCGGAAGAAGGAAGAAATATGAGAAAGGTTGTATATTCTCTATTGAATGTAATATGCGCACAGTACATTGTATTTAATTACAAAGAAAGAGTTTAATAAAGGAAAATAAATATTCCCCTATCTTTCTAAACCTAAGATAGACAATATTACATATCAATTTACAATTTGATATGATTTAGTAAAGCATATCTTCCAACACTCCCCCTCAAGCTGGTAGCTTGTAGATGTCCAAGACTCCAAGCTTGTTTAGAAGATATGCATGTTGTCTTTGGCAAAGAGGTTTAGTGAATATATCCGCTGGTTGCTCTGAGGTTCTGATCCCTCTTGTTTCAACTACTCCTTCTTGAATCTTTTTTCGAGTAAAGTGACAATCAACTTCTATGTGTTTTGTCCTCTCATGCAATACAGGATTTGCTGCAAGTTTGAGTGCTGAATCATTGTCACAAAATAGTGTAGTCAGTCCTTCAATTCATGCCCCGAGATCCTGAAGTAAACCCCTTAACCAAACTATTTTACAGACAGTCTTGGCCATGGATCGATACTCGGCTTCAGCTGAAGATAGAGATACAGTAGACTGCTTCTTTGTCTTCCATGAAAGTAATGATTCCTCAAATTTGATATAGAATCCGGTAATGGATCTCCTACTCATAGGACGTGTGGCATAATCTGCATCACAGTAAGCCGTCATTTTCATGTTGCATTTTCGAGAAAGAAGTATCCCTAGGCCTGGACATGTCTTTAAGTATCTCACAATCTTCAAGGCTGCATTCATGTGAGATTGCTTTGGACTGTGCATAAATTGACTAAGAGTCTGCACTGCATACCAGATGTCTGGCCTAGTCATAGTGAGATATATAAGTTTCCCTACAAGTCTCTAATATCCCAATGGATCTTTTAATAACGGATCATCAGAAGGAGAAGATATGCCAGTATCATAGTCGACAGATGTCAGCTTGGCATTTTGCTCAATAGGAATAATGGCTGGTCTACAGCCTGACAGTCCTGTTTCTGATATGATTTCCATTATGAATTTCCGCTGATTAAGAGAGATTCCCTGATCTGAAAGAGCTATCTCAATTCCAAGAAAATATTTAGGTGACCCTAAATCTTTGATATGAAAGGTGGAATGTAGATGTGCTTTAAGTTTCTTCACAGCAGAATCATCATTTCTCATGATAAGTATGTCATCAACATAAATCATCAAATAAATAGATGACATACCTTTTTTCCAAGTGAATAGAGCATAGTCATATTTGGTGTCACGCCCCGAACCCCGAATGCGTGCCCATCCCTATTTGGTCGATAATAATTTGCGACTTCCCAGGACGAGTCGCCAACCCTTTCCATTTTATTGCACATGCGGAAGCGAAAAGAAATCCCCTGACAGTAATCATCTCGGGATAGAAAAGTAGGATACGAATTCACAAACAAACATGCTTTTATATTCACACTAAGTCATGAACAAAAGTCTATGGCCAAAAGACTACAAAAGACTGGCTTTCCAAAAAGAAGCGGTCCTAACTGACCTACGCTTCCGATCACCTCCTCTCGGCTCCAGGTGCTCCACTCGACAATCCTGAAAATGTTGTCCCACAACGGGGTGAGATATCATCTCAGCAAGTCTAAGCTCTAGACCCCAATTAGGAGGGAAATACACCCAGAAGCGTCCTAACCACACAATCACACATTTAGCATAGAGGACTTACCTCGCCTCAGTTCCACCCTGCAGGTCAGTATAATTCAAATACTCAATTAAACAATTCAATTCAAATCCACCATCAATCAGTCGATTCATTCGACTCCATGCCATCAATGTCATCCATATATTATGTCGATTCGAACACTGCTCGCCTAAGCTGAAATAGATATACTCATATATCATTGCTCCCCTAAGCTGATATCTAGAATTTGCTCATCGAAGCTGCTAAATAACAAGTGCTCACCGAAGCTGATGTCTAAAGTGCTCACCGAAGCTGCTAAAGCATTATTGCTTGCCATTGCTCACCGAAGCTGTTATAGATCTATATTGCTCACCTAAGCTGATTAATGCTCACCTAAGCTGATTTGGTACTCAAAGACCACTTTCGGTGTCAACACCCAACACCCGGCATTTTCCAATTAAAATACCAATATATCACAATTATCACTCAATTCAACAATACATCATTCAATTGTAGAAACTGAACATATCACTGCGATCAGCTCGAAATTCTATCGAAATGCTCTCCCAAGATAATTTCCGGAAAAATAATTAATAATTAAATAATTACCGAAATTAATTAAATAAATTAATTTAAATTCTAACAATACTAACCTAGGCTAGAATCATTAAATTAATAACCAATACAGACTCGGAGAAATTCCCAAACCCTTCTAGATAAATAGTACAATTTATTTAGGCCTTAGCTAAACGATGCTAACCACCTAACATGCTCAATTAAATAATTACATTTCTAATTTAACCTAAATAATCACCTAATTCCTAATAAAATAAATCTAAACACCCCTTAAACGTCATTAGCTTACTAAGCAGAGTTTATAGTATAAACTCACCGGTTAATTGCGGAAACCGATTCACCGCGACGACGACGTGACAGCGGCCGAAATTTGAATTTTCAGCGGCGTCGGCGAACTTGGGCCGGGCATAAAACAGGCCCAACACAACTCAACAAGGCTGAGTTTAGGTCTTGGGCTTCCGTAGGCTGCTGGTCGCGGGCTTGGGCCTTCCTCTCGGGCCCAAAATGGCTGAACTTCAAATGGGCTAAAACTAACTGAACTTGACCTAAGCTTGGGCTTCAAAATCTGCTGGAGATTGGGCTGCTGCAGGTTGTTGACTTGCGTGGGCTTGGAAATGAAGATGCATGGACTGAGCTGGGCTTGGGCCGACTTCAATTGTCGGGCCGATTGAGCGTGGAGAGGAAGCAACAACGTCCACGCGCTGAAGAAGCTGGCCGCTGGCGCCTTCGAGCTGGCCGAAACCCACGAGCAAGAGGAGACCACGCGGATAAAGATGGGAGCTGAAGGAAAACGTGAGCTGCAGAGAGAAGACGCGGCTTCGCTGGCTTCGGTCTTCGTGGGCTTCAATTCGGTGGAGGCTGAAGAAAACGAGCAGCTTCGGTTTCGGTGAGCAGCAGCGGTCAACAAGATGGAGGAGTCCGCTGGTGAGGGTTGACGGCGGGGGATGGCTGCACGTGTTGGAGAGGAAGGTTTTGGAGAACTCGATGGAGGTGGCAGCGAATAGGAGGGATCAACGAAAGGGGTTGGTTCGGTGGAAACTGTGGTTAATCGAGAGGGAAGAAGGAGACAATCGGTGGTGGAGAGGGCCAAGGGAGAGACGTACGCGAGCAGCTGCTTCGGTTGATGGAAAAGATCAATGAAAGCAAAAGTAGATGCGCGAAGGGAGAAGAGAGCGGCTGAGCGTGCTCGTGAAGCTAGGGAGGGGGCCCCAAAGTCAGAAATTTTATCCCCTCCATTGATGGCCTTGTCTCCCCTATTACTTTCCAACTAATTTGACCAAAATAAACCAATTTAATTGTCCAAAATGCAGCCTTCAAGCCTAGATCCGAAATTCACTCCATTTAGACTCCAATTTTCATCCTCAAATTCTCCAAATTTGAAGTACAAAATTTATGAAGAAATGCTCACAAAATTTCCACACTTTCCTATCGCCAAGTAGCTTAGTCTAGAAGTCCAAATTTCCATCAATTTAGCCCATCTGAATTTCCGCTGAATTTCCGCAATGTCTGTATCGATTTTCCGCAAAAATCCCGGAATCTCTGAAAATTTCTCCGAGGGTGAGTCAACGTTCCTAAAATAAATCGTGACACCTCAGAACTTTCAATTTCTGAAATCGGGTTCAAATTCACGGTTAATTTCACTCCGGCGCGCTTTTAGCGTGACCTAGTCTACCGGGTAACTTTTAGGAATTTTTGGTGCAATTGACCCGTGATCGATTTATCTCGAGTCACAATATACATCTCCGACACATTGGCGACTCTCGATTGTCGTGAAAATCTCCAGGTTTCAAATACGAACACAGGGTACCCTAAACGATAGAAAATCAATTTAGTGCCGATCGATGAGAATTTTGCAATCAGGTGGAATCACCCACATTTTGATCACTGATCTCAATCGAATCGACCTATCATTGATCTCTTATCGATTTTTAATTGTGCCGTAATGACCCTAGCAAATTAGCACAGTCGAGCAGTCGATTTCTAGTCGAATTCTCAAGTCTTTTGCGTTAAAATCCCTTAATAATTTTCCTAGATAGTCTAGTTATCTCTTGAGTGATCGGCTCAGAGAATAGCACTATAGATGCGTCAATGAAAGGCTTGATTTATTCAATTGAAATCAGATTTGAAAAATCAGGATGTCACATTTGGACTGCTTGAATCCAGTGGCCATAAGTGCATTAGTAAACTTGGCGTACCATTGTCGAGAGGCTTGCATTAGTCCATAAAGAGATTTACGGAGATGACACACCTTAGACTCCCTCTGTCTCCATAATCCTGGTGGAAGATCCATGTAGATTTCTTCATCTAGATCACCATGTGAAAAAGCATTATGCCCATCCATTTGATGCAACGGCCAGTCACGAAAAGCAGCAACTGATAAGAAAGATCGTACTGTGACATCCTTTGCAACAGGCAAAAAAGTTTCATGGTAGTCAAAACCTTCTCGTTATGTGAATCCTTTGGCCACCAATCGCGCCTTATATCTCTCTACAGAACCATTTGCCTTGTACTTGATCTTGAAAACCCACTTACATCCAATGGGTTTGCGATGAGCAGGCATTGGCACGACATCCCAAGTATGATTTTCTGTCAAAGCATGTAACTCGGCCTCCATAGCCTTTTGCCAACGAGGATCGTCTTTGGCCTCATTATAGCTAGAAGGTTCTCGTTCTTAAGAAATACGGCTCATGCAACATAGATATTCTGGTGATATCCTATCGAATGAGATGTAAGACGAGAGAGGATAACGAGTACCTTACAATCTGGAAGAACCACATATGTAATCCTTTGTCCAAGCTGGTGGCCGTGCAACTCGACTAGAACGCCGTGTAGGCTCTTGTTGCATTGAGGAGGACTCCTCTATAGTAGGGTTTGGTTCTGGAAGTTCTATGAACTGTGCTGGTTCTTCTATATGAGATTCTTCAGTGGAATGACTTGTAGATGCTCAATAGGCAATGTAGGCAATTGACCAGTTGGTCTTGGTGGAGAAGTAGCAATAAATGTTCCTCCCGAAAGTAAATCCTCTTCTAATAAGAATCTTGAATTGGCTGTCTTCTCATCTTCATATAAAGAGAACAGGTTGGAAGGGAAAAATATTCTCATGAAAGACAACATCTCTGCTCACGAGAAATTCTCCTGTGGATGGTGTGTAAATCCGATATCCCTTTTTTAAGGTAGGATACCCCATGAATATACATTCACTAGCGCGTGGTGACATCTTATCCCTGTGTCCCACTGTAGTTACATAACAGAGACATCCAGGAACTCTGAGATGACTCAGATTTGGTTTCCTTCCATACAACACCTCAATTGGCATCTTCCCTTGCAGAATATGTGATGGCATGCGACTAATCAAATATGCTGCTGTGACCACACAATCTCCCCAAAAATTCTTAGGAATAGATGCTTGAAACTTAAGGGCACGTGCAACTTCTAAGAGGTGACGATGTTGCCTCTCAACAACACCATTTTGTTGTGGTGCATAAGTGCAAGAACTCTCATGCAAGATTCCATTAAGTGAAAATAAAGAAGCACATTCACCATTGAAGAACTCTCTGCCATTAGCAGTTCTAATGCAACAGATTGTTTTTCCAAACTGATTTTTGGATAAGGAAATAAATGTCCTTAGATGGGAAATGACTTGATTCTTGTATTGCATGAGAAATATCCATGTTGCACGAGAAAAATCATCAACAATAGTGAGGAAATATTGTGATCCATCGCGGTGTACGGTATGGTAGGGTCCCCAAACATCAGCATGGATTAATGAAAAAATGCCATCTGCTCTAAAACTACTATTTGGGAAAGGAGCACGTGTCTGTTTTGCCAAAGGACAGATAGGACATTGAGGACAAGGAAATGAAGCACTATGTCCCAATCTTTTATGATAAAGAAAATTTTTGTCATTGGTAACATGGTTACACAATGATTTATTGAATTCAATAGAAGACAACTTAAAACTGCTGGGAAAATCCATCCAAAAATAGAGACCTTGATAAGCTTTACCCAAGCCCATCAGTTTGCTAGTCAAAAGGGCCTGAAAAAAACAATTATCGGGAGAGAACAGGACATGGCATGAATTTTCTTTAGAAGCTCGATTAACTAATATGAGGTTAAATTGGAAGTCATGCACATATAGCACATTTCGAAGTATAATTAGGGGACTAAGATTCACAGTGCTGGTCATGGCAACTTGTGTGGAATTTCCATTTGGAAGTTGCACTGATATAGGAAAAGATAATATCTTGATTTTGGAAAAGAAGCCCTTATCACAGACAATGTGATCACTAGCACCTGAATCTATAATCCATGCATTCTTCGAAATTGAATTCATCAAGCAATAAGATGTACCTGTGAAACTCCCAGCCTTATCAGAGGCATCCAACCTTTTTAAAGCTCCCATCAGTTCCTGACACTGCTCATAGATAATCGATCTTTCTATTGGCTGACCCGACACCTGAAAAACTTGTGAAGATTTCCCTTTTTTCTTTTTCTCCAGGTTTCCCATGTAATTTCCAATAGTTGTCAATTGTATGGTGTGGATGTTTACAATAGTCACAATATAATTTACCTCTTCCTTTTTTACCATTGTTTTTTGAAGGAAATCTGTTGCTGGGCTGAAAAACTTAGGCCGAAGTAGGCCCATATGACCCTTCTGATCCAGTGGGCTGAAATCCGCGTGCACTCTCTGGTTCATAAACATTTGCTCGTGGCCTATTGATTCCACGCATCCCATTTGCTCCAGCGAAGCTGCTCCGTGGGCCATCTGAGAAGGGCCCTGTCGAAAAAATATGGGAGCAGCGATTGTTCAACAAAATCGAAGCCGTCCATTTGCTCGCCGAAATTAGGGTTAGGGTTTCTCAAGGCCGCATTTGCCCCCTTTCGTCCTCCGACTCTTGGGTTCCTCTGTGGAGGGCGAAAATGGCCTCTTGCGGCCAGAGCCATCGCCTTGCTCCCCTTTCCATAGATCGTCGTCTTCTGTTGGCTCTCCTCCTGGACGGCGAGCTAATAGATCCGGCCAAGGTTTGGCATGGGATCCATGGTTAGGATCTGAGATCGAAACAAAAGGTAAGTCTTGTTTAAGATTAGGAGAAACCTAATCGCCTTCTCTCTTTCATGCACGATCTTGTACTGCTGTAGAATGGGTTCGGGCCAGTTGAATTTTTCTTCGGCCGATTCCATCTCATTCCACAGTGCCGATAGTTTGTTATAGACTGTCGCGATACTCATATTGCCCTGTTTCAGATCGAAATTTGCTATGTAATGGAAAAGATCTTGATTTGATCTAGCTTTCCATACCTTTCCTTAATGTTATCCCACATCTCTTTCATATCTTCTGTTGAGGGAAGTCTTGCTGCGACTTCGGTTGTGATACAGTTCCCGATCCAAGTTCTAACGAGTTGGTTACATTGTTTCCAAAATCGAGCCATTCGCTCGTCGGTCGGAACCGAAATTGTTCCGTCGAGAAAACCCTCCTTATCCTTTGTTACCAGGGCACATCGGAGCTCCCGCGACCAAGTCACGTAATTGTCGGGACCCGTTAATTGATGACTGATGAGTTTCAGTTCTGGTCCGTCGACATTCGTTGTATAAAGAGGGTCGCCGGGCTCCGGCCGTCCTCCGGCAGCAAGGATCGGATATGGAAAAAAACCAAGTGAAATCGGGTAGGTATTTGCCCTTACATTCGGAGTATTTGACCCGTTTCCTCGATCCGCATTAAAAAAATCCGGGTAGGGATTCGTTCCCCCTGGTTCGCCTGATCCGCCCGTCTGCCCCGGGTCGAAGGTATAACCTGCCCCTGTTGGTTGGTGGGCCTCCGTCGGTCCGCACGCTGCTTTGGTAGCCAGGCTGTGATGTACATGGGTTTGTCCCATGGATCCATGGATACGGCATCCATTGGTAATGATGGCTTGAGAAGGGCTACCCTAGATTGAACTGAGCCGGAAAAGTCTGCCATTGCGCGTGTTGAGGCTGGATCTGGCTTTGACTGAGTTGTTGTTCAGCCATAGTCGTCACGACAGTTGAATCTGGATTGTGCGTAGTCTGTGGCGTCACATCTCTTGTTGGCTGGTCATCTGATTTTGAGGTGAGGGCTTCTGATTTTTTCATTGTAGCAAAGGAAAAATTTTGAAAGGAGTTGATTCCTTCCGGTAACTGTTTTGCAGGTTACAGTTCCTCAAGGCAATCAAGATGGAAGCGGAAGCTATGCCAGAATTGTCAGAAGCTCTGATACCATGTCATAATATCAAATGAAAGTATGCGGAAGAAGGAAGAAATATGAGAAAGGTTGTATATTCTCTATTGAATGTAATCTGTGCACAGTACATTGTATTTAATTACAAAGAAAGAGTTTAATAAATGAAAATAAATATTGCCCTATCTTTCTAAACCTAAGATAGACAATATTACATATCAATTTACAATTTGATATGATTTAGTAAATCATATCTTCCAACACAATGATATATGAAATATTTTTATGAAATGATCTTTCTTTATTTTTTAACGAAGGTTGTTAGAATAGATGTATTGAAGTCAGTTCCTAATTATTTGCGAACTACTCAAATTAATGTCGATCAAGTGAATCATAAGAAAAGTGTTTACACAACCTTTCTTTAACATTTAATGTACCATGTGAAGTGGGAAAAGAGTTTGTTAATTGATATTTCCAAGAATCGCCATCGGAGCAATCATCTTCGAGGTTGGCAAGTGTGGACTGACCGAGTCCGTACAAATGTCTCGGAGCATTACATCAGCCAGAAATATAGCATAAGACAACTTGTTCTACCAAGAGAGAAGAAGCCTCTCATTCTGTGCCACATCAGGAGAAAACTCAGCACGTAAAAGTTCGTATCATCGTCAAGGTATCCCTTTGGAGATATGGCCCGCACAAAAAGCTATGGAATAGGGGTAGATTTGATAGGAACCATCATGATGACTCTCCATTCTCCATTATGCGGAACCCATTACGGGTTGCCTAACAAATTCCCAAACCCAAATTACTAAAATAGTTAGGTACTTGCAACTTACTTGAAACTCGTTGTAATAATTATGAATGAGTAAATTATTTGAATGTGTATTGCGAATTGAAGAAAAAATGATTATATGTAATCATGTATTTTTTTGTTTATGTAAAATGACATAGATGATGTTATTTTGTTTAGCTTATAAAGGAAACAAAACTTGCAAAAGACCAATGACAGTTTTAGAAAAAATGACCCTACAAGTGTCATAACTTTCATACAGCGATTACTTTAATATCAAAACTTTTCAAGCGATCACTTAAAATGCCATCACTGATTTGAAAAGCTAAAAAATCCAATGTGGCTCACTGGCTACGTCAGACTTAACTTTTTTTACATGTTGGACATCTTTTTTATTTTTTTCTATTTTTTCAATTTGCAAAGGATTTCAATTAAAGATATCAATAATCATCGATGGTTCTTAAAAGAACTTACCAAGAGAACAGAGCTATGTGAGGAGGTTGTGGTCTACTCATTGTTTAATGACGCTCTTGGATGATGAAGAGACTATAAACGATTGCCAAATAGATGCTGAAAATAGGGTTTTATAGTAAATGAAAGGGTTATTTGCTGTTAGCAGATGTCGGACAATACATTTGTCAACTATTCGTTTGTGGTTTCTATTTTATAAGCAATAGAGAAACAAGGGTATGAATGTTGGGTTTTCTTCGGCCAGAAGTGTAGGTGGGTTTGTGTTATCACATGCTGGATTAGTTGAGAACTCAAATGCCATATACGACTTAGGTAGCACCAACACCAATACACGATACACGACACACTACGGCATGACATGCCGACACGTCATTTTTTAAAAAATAGAAAACTTCGACACATTGGGATACATTATATATTACATGTGTATTTTTATATATACATGATAAATTATCATTTTTATTATTATTAATTTGATTCAAATTCACAAACAAATACAAAATTAAAAAAAAAAAAGAGCCTAAAAATAATTTACACTAAAAAAAATTTTTAGTGACACCCGCAAGAGGAGTGATGCTCGCCAAGAGAGGGGGGATCATGTATCATAGGAAGTAAGAGTTAAAAAAGAAGAAGGAGAAAACTAGATTTTTTTCTTTCCCCTTGTATTATTTTTATTATATTTTATTTTTACATATATGCATTTTGACTCTTCATTTATTGAAAATTTTTAAGTTGACCCTATACATATCGCATGTCGAAATTCCGGACTGAGTGTATCAAGAAAGTTGATCACATGTCGAATTTTCCGACACTTGTTAACTGTGTGTCAGAGAATGTCGGAGCATGCTGAACACGTATTGGAATGTCCGACACGACAAGAAAGCTCCTCTAAAGTGTTGGTGCTTCTTAGTCTAGGACTAAATGAATTATTTCGAGTCTCTCAGTCAGTGATGATCAAATGAGACAGGTCCAATTTATGTAGTTCTGACTTTTTTGGGTAAATGTTGCTTTAAAGGAGGTACTATCCTTTGAATTTGGCACCGATGGGTACCATCCCCTATGAAATGATCTTCTTCTTCTTTTTAAGGAAAGGTTGTGTAGAATAGATTTTCCGAAGTAAGCTCCTATGTGGAGGGATGGTTGTGGGGGATGACTTCAATTTTCAAGGGAAATGACAGCCTTGACAGGTGATGGGGGGAAAGAAACGAGGGAAGAAATCGGGGGCGGAAAGGGGGGTTTTGGTGGTGTGGTGGGGTTGCGGAGAGAAATGCAGGAGGGAAATAATTTTTGGGGGATGGTGGTTTTTGTGTGGGGGAGGGAGTTCTGACTTTTTTGGGTAAATGTTGCTTTAAAGGAGGTACTATCCTTTGAATCTGGCACCGATGGGTACCATCCCCTTTGAAATCTTCTTCTTCTTCTTCTTCTTCTTCTTCTTCTTCTTCTTCTTCTTCTTCCTTTTTTTTTAAGGAAAGGTTGTGTAGAATAGATTTTCCGAAGTAAGCTCCTATGTGGAGGGATGGTTGTGGGGGATGACTTCAATTTTCAAGGGATATGACAGCCTTGACAGGTGATGGGGGGAAAGAAACGAGGGAAGAAATCGGGGGTGGTGGTGTGGTGGGGTTGCGGAGAGAGAAATGCAGGAGGGAAATAATTTTTGGGGGATGGTGGTTTTTGTGTGTGGGGGAGGGAGTTTTGGGGGGATGGCAGTTTTTGTGGGGTGGTGGTTTTTGTGTTTGGGGAGGGACAAGGAAGGGGGGGCGAACGAGGGTGGAAATTGGGCAGCGGGACTTTTTTGGTTAGAAAAATAAATAAGTAAAGGTAAAAAGTGATTTCAAAAAATTAAAATACTAAATATTAAATGATGATAAATTTTGATCATAGAAGATCATAGATTTATATAAATAAGTTTATTGTAATCTTTTGTTAGTGATTAGTTTCATCAATAACTTTTATTAAAAGTTAAAAACATGTTCTCAAACATGGGTACACATTAACTATGGATATATCTTTTGAATTTCCTATGAATATATTTATTAATATTGTTAGTGTAAATTCATTGTAAGCTCAATTTATTATTTATTTATTTATGAATTCGAATCAAACTAATTAAAAATAAAAATATTCATTTAACATATAATGTGTCCTAATGTGTCGAAATTCTCTATTTTTGAAAAATGACATGTCGGCGTGTCGTGTTGTGTCATGTCGTATGTCCATGTCACGTGTCAATGCTACTTAAGATATAGTCCCTGCAAAGAGAATTGGTGGGGTAGATTTGATATGATCCATCATGATGACCTTTCAACCTCCATTAAATGTCGACCGCACCACGGGCTGTGCTATGAACTCCCAAACCTACCTGACTAAAATAGTTGGGTACTGGCCACTTGCTTGAAACTCGATGTAAAATTTATAGATAAGCAAATTATCTTAATGTGCATTAGAAATCATGTCTTTTTTACTTACTTCTGTGTCAAAAAATTTCATTGGATCATTTAAGTGTTAATTAAGTAAAAATAATAATCATTTTAGTGCTGTTGTTATTTTGAGAGGGCAAGAAATCTGACTTGACTTGCCGGCCAAGAGCGACGTTGGACTTGAATTTTTTTCCATGATGGACATTAAATATATGTTTTCAATTTGCAAAGGATTACAATGATATCAAGAATCATCCATGGTTCTCTAAGAACTCGTCAAGAGTACTCACGGAAACAGCTCAAACCTCATATTACCAGTGACAACTAGAGCTATTCTCTTCAAAGCACGGAGGAAATGGTGAAAATGGTGGGAGAGGCAAGAAAACCACCTCCAATAGCCAAGCCCGCCATAGATTTAGGCTGGGGTACTGATGAAAAATGAAAGACCTGGACGCAGAGGTTAACGAACAAGAAGAAGAAGATGAGCTTGTAAGGGCTAAACTACGAAGCCTCGCATTTGTTTGCCGTAAATTACGAAGTGGGGATGAATTCATTAAATCCTTTTTTTCTTCAAACCCTAATTCCTCATCCCTTTTCTCTCTCATCCAGTCTTTAGTCACCACCGGTCTCATTCCCAGGGCCCATAGTTTTGCCATTGTTGTCAACTCGCGCCCTCGTGCAGTTGCCCTCAAGCGTCACCCATTGGCTGGCCACGATTTGCGACCTTGTTTCTCTCCTCGATACTCGTGACTGCTTGCGACTGCGGCGTTGCTGGTCATGGGCGACACTGGATCTAAGGTTGCCCATGGCCGACAAAGCTGGATCGGGGCTCGGCGACGTTGGATCCAACATTTGGAGCTCAGATCCAATGCAAAAGGCCAAAGGGTAAAGCTCGGTGGCTTTGGGATCAATGGTCCGCGTTGCGCCTGGTGACTCAATGCCGAGCTTGCGATAACAAGGTAGCGGCAAAGAGGCGGGCGATCTGCTGTGGCAGTGGCATAGGGTGGGGGAGCCAATCGATTCTTGTCCCTTAAGTTGGGCGACTCTACTGTTTTTCCTCGTATGAAGTAAATTTAGTCGCCATGTGGTCTTGTGTTTTGTCCTTGTTGGATTTCAATTTTTGAGCCATGTTGGATTTAAAAATTTCATTAAAAAAGCCACGTAGGACTCTTTGTCAAAATATGCCGTCAGAGACATATCAGTGATCGTTTTCTTCATGGATGTGGCACTTATGTGATGGCTCCAAAAGTTTTGGTATTTAAGTGAATGCCGTATAAAAATTGCAGTACTTGTAATTTTCTTTTCCCACAGTTTTATAAGTGACTTAATGGGTTTGTGGTCCGTCGTCAGGCAAATTAAAGATAAGTAACCTTAATTTTTATTATTATTTAAAAATGAGAATACCAAACAGTCGCCTAACTCACTTAGGACCTACTATGGGCAGAATGGGTTGGGAACCCGATCAAGCTTGGACTCTCTTCCATCCCTGAATACAGTAAGGACTGGGGGGTTACGTTATAGAACTCTAGAACTAAATATATTCTATGGGGTGATGGAGCGGAAGGCAAGTGAAGTGAACGGCTTGATAACCAAGACTAACAAAAAATTTGGCCTATTGAGTAAAAGAACCGATTGGAGACTGCAGTTTCTCTTCTGTTCCATCGTAGTCTGTTTTCGCCAACAGATTTTTTACCTTATCATTCAAAATGAACTTTTTCACAGTTCTATGAAAAAGTGCTGCCGCTTTGCATGAGGAAAGAAGTTGAATTTGGCCTAGCTAGGAAAGTTTTCACAAATATGACAAACGAAAGGAATTTTTCCCACATAAACATTTGAAAATTTTGGTTCATTTAGAGCCATGAACTTAGCGTGCGTTTGGTGGCCTGATAGGACAAAAATTATCATGTCCTGACAAGATAAATCCGAAGAAAATGTCGGATTCCATTTTGGGCTTTGAGCTGGCATGAAATTATCCCATCCGAATTTAATTAGAAAAAAGTAAGAAAAGAATACAGCATATATGAATGGTGGTTCGTATTTGCCTAGCTACGCAGCGGCGACAATGGACAGTGTCGCTAACCTCTGGTAATTATCAGATGGTGGTTGCCTGAGAGTTTCACTCTCCATCACAAGTGCAATGACCAGATCTAGTAACCCCGTGCCTTTGCTCGGTGATCTTGCTTTGGAGAGAACTCAGTGGTAGTTGCACCGAGGGGCGACAATGGCCACCACGTGCTATCGTCGGTCGCGACGAAACTAGCACTGTAGTGGCTGCCAAGGTGTTTGAAATTTAATTTAATTTCCAATTTTGATTATGTCCCTCCTTTAATATAATTCCTTTCCTAGAATTCGTTAACAAATATTTGAGGTTAAAATCAGTTTTGGTTTGCTTTATTATAAGGGATCAAATATCGAAGATCTAGCTAATATGCAATAAATAAAGGGAGAATAATGAAGTATTTAGGTTAAGACTCTTCACCACAAAACCACAAAAGCTCCATAGGCACCGTGCGTTAGCTAAAGAAGGGTTTATTACTCCACCAGTATTTGACGTTAGTGAAGTTCAATACTAATTGATGGAACTCATTATATACATGTATTTTGATGTCAACTGTTTACGAAAGGCGAGTTAGACCATGCAACAAAGAAAGTCTCTTGAGGGCACACAAGGCTTATCTGTCCCAAACGCGGAGGAATTTATTATAGTTATTTTCAATGATATTGAAATAACTAAGCTGCAAAATCTACCTTTATTATCCATTAGTCATTTTAACCCATCGATAAGATAACAGAGTACCATGTCTTTTAATTTTATTATTAAATTTTTCTGCAGCAAATCTATATCAGGGATAGAGAGAAAAATGAACAAACAAAAGTTCCTAAACCTATCACACTAGTTTGAATTCAGTTATAAATTTATTAATTATACCAATTGAGTCATAAATCTTTTGACAATTTATTAATGTAGTCCATTTGGCCAATTTTGACCTCATATTACCGACACAGATGACAATCTTCATATGTGGCATGATTAGCACTAATGGGACAATTACAATTTTTTTTTAATATTTTTCTTTTCTTAAGCAATCCTTGCTAGTCACTAGGTGAGAGCCACGAGCCTCCCTAGGCTATTGCTGGCTACGGACAAGGGTTGCCAAGACCTTGCAAGATTCAGCGAGGGATCACCTAGGCGATGGTTGCAATGAAATAAAAGAAAAGAAAAAAATATAAAAATTCAAATATATATATATATATATATATATATATATATAATTAAAATTTGGCTACGTTAGCATGGAGTATGCTATATAAGATGATTGTTGTCCATATTAGTAATTTTCAACTAAAATTTGCTAGATGGACTACATTAACAAATTGCTAAATATTTAGGACTTAATTGATACAATTAAAAGGTTTATAATTGAATAGGCACAAGTGCAATAGGTTTAGAATTTTTTTTTTTTTTTTATACTTTCCCTAAGATAAAGACCGTATACAAGATTAAGTATGCAACTTCACGAATTAGGAAGACAAGTTGTGAGACGGAAACATATGCTGAAACAGTATGATGATATGACCCACTGTAATACATCAATGGATAACTATTGGATTTTCTTAGTAAGGGCCATTTGTTAAACATGTCAATAAAATAAGTTTGTCATTTTTAATGGGCTGTTTTTCTCATATTATGTATAATCAATGCTTTGAAAATGATTTGAAAATGATAGCATGTCCTTATTAAGCATAACACCCTTAGCTATTAATGGGCGGTAGCTTATTTGTTTCTTCCTACTTTATAAGTTTCATCAATACAGATGCTTACAAACACTGAAAATGACTTTTTTTTAATGAAACCCCATCTCTTTCTTTGCATCACGTTACATTCATCACATATTGAAGGCACTAGCAAATATGATACATGTTATTAAAAAAATGAAGGAAGCGATCAGATAAAATGAACCGAAGGAATGAAATGAATCAAACATTGGATTTACGTGGTAGGGTTGAAGTGATTACATTCATGAGGAGAGCATAAAAGAATTCCATTATAGAACAAGTGATACAAAGGAGATTACAATCGCTCGAGCACTTAAACACTCTCTTAATGTTTCCTAGCCCTCAATTATATCCAAGACTCACATGGTGTTTAGTCCTTATAACTCCTAGTGAAATCTTACTCAATATATTATACAAATTTCAATAATAAGAAATTAACTTGATAAATCACTACAGAGTGTAATTACAACAAGCAAACCCTCATGAGAAGAACTCTCTACATAATTCTCCTTAGTGCAATGTCAAAATTCGTTCTCTCTCTCTCGGTCACTAAGAAGAAATTTGGAGCGCTTCATGTCTTCTCCGTTGCACCAGTTATAATGCTTGTAAGGATTCTCCATAATGCTCGTGGGCTCCGCGAGAGAGAGAGAGAGAGTGTGTGTGTGTGTCGAAATTGAAATTAAGAAAGGGAGAAGTGGGGCCCATGCGACAAAAGGCATTTGGTGTGTGGTGAGGCCCAGACAAACATGTGTCACCTGGCACGCTAAAATCCCACTCTTACCCAATATTTTCTCTTACACCTAACATGTCTGATCTTCCATGCATGATAGGATGAAAGTCTTCCTCATGCATCCCTTTCATTTAAGGTGTATAAGAACAAGCAAGGTTTTCGTTTTTAGTCGAAGAAAAATTTCATTCATTTTCATGGATTTACAATAGAGAAAAGTAATCCAATTGCAAATCATGACAAATCCAAAACAAAATAAGCTCCAAATAAGAAGAAGAATCATCAGAACGAGATTAGAAGTCAATGACATGCTTAAAGAGTAAATTTGTGACTTCTTCAAACCAAAATCACCAATCGATCACCGCATCTATCTTCAATAATGAGTGCACATCGAGATCTCAACCTATTGCTACTACGGCTTTCCCTTTTGGTAGCGTGTGCTTGGGTTCGGTGGCACTAACACCATCAGTGTTTAGAGTGACAAGGTTGAATACACACAAATCTAACAACTGTGAGAGCGAAACTTTCTTGAAACTCCTCTGATCTCCTTCGAAATTGGATTTGTACACCAACAAAACTTGAGGGAAGTGAATTCCCGAAATCACACACAGAAAAAACCTCAAATCTAAACTAGATCGGGATGGAAATATTCCCGAAACAGGAGAGAAAAACTTCTAGATCCAGACTAGATTAGAAGAGAAAAGCTCTTTAAAATGGGAGGAAAGTAAGAAAAAGAAAACAGAAAACCAAATCAGCCAAGGAAAAAGGAAAAATGAAGGGGAGGGAAAGATCTACGTCAAACCCTCCCATCTATGAAGAATGAAGAAGAAAACTGTGTGAATATGAGAGGGAGAGTAAAGAACCCTAGGGTGGGGAAATGCAAAAGTTCAAAGACAGAAAATTAAGAACATGCAAGGTGAAGTGTCCATTTATGTGCAATGGCCAATAGGAAGAAAACAAACACATCCTCTTGCTGATTTCTTCGAGTAGCACGGACTTTATTTGTTCGGCCAGACTTGGCCCACTCTAATTGAAATTATGTTTATTCACAGGGCTTAAATTCAAGCTTAAATTCAAGCTTAAATTCAAGATATAGTTGAATAATATGTAACTAGAAATGACAATAACATCCCAATTCTAGGTAATGAAATTGTTAGATGAATTACAATAATATAGTCGGATATATTTCGATCATACCTTATATATTTTGTTGATATAAACGATATATCAGTATAAATGAACCTAAAATTTCACAAACAGAGATGATGAAAATCTCTCATGACACTATTTCCTAATTTATTTTTATTTTCGTTTTTATTCTATTTTTCCTCTCTTTTTAAAATATTTTATTTATTATTTCTTTTTTCCCCTTCCATTATTCTCTAAGAAAATTTTATGTAATAGTAAACTATATTAATATATCTAAAATACAAAAATACCTAAAATATTTAATAAATATAAATTTGAATTTATATTTATAGATTGAATTTATATTATAAGATAGAATTAAAGTTGCATATATAAATAGAAATAAGATTAAATTAAAAAAATATTTTTTGTTATTTTGAATTTCTTGTATTAGAATTCAAATATTATTTATATTGGAATTTAATTTTGTTTATGTCCATATTGAAATATAATTTCAATTGTGCTAATTTAATAAGTTTGTTATTCCAGAAAAAATAAATTTCTTATTATAGATACTAGAAATCCTAATAACCTTTTATCTTACTTCTCCAATGGGATAATTTTATACAGCTTGTATTCCTTTTTTATCAAACTTTATTTTATCATGAGATGGCACCAAACATAAGATAGGACAAATCATATCTTATCTGGAATTTTATCATGACCGCCAAACGCAGCCTAAGTGTTTAAATTTCCTCTGACGGACTAAGTAGCCTCAACCTTCGCTGGTTCCTCCCGTGACAAATGGCAAGGACCACCGAGACACCAATTACGTGACATTACCAGCTGTTACAACCACAGTAGCTCATCAAGCTAAGAACCACTCCAGCCCTGGCCACGAGTTCCAATGGGTTACCACCACCGTTGTGGACTGCCGCCTTGAGCTACCATCCATAGGTTTGAATTTGGAAGTCAAGTCTTCGAATTAGTTAAAAAGATCCTGTCCAATTCAATTGAATATTTGTTTATCTAATTTGTGCTTATCGTGATTTAACGTGCATATTTTGAGCGAAAGATATATCCTAAATTAGGATAAATTCCTAATTAACAACATACATATAATTAATCATTCAATCTCTAAAGCTTGAGATAGGATTACGAGTTATGGGAAAATTTGACAACTTGATCTTTGAGGCCTTAGGTTCAATTTTATTTGCTTCCAAATTTGAGTTGATTGGATATCTTTTAGTGATTTTATGTTTATCTTTGTGATATTGTGCATATCTTGTTTGATTGGACGCTTATCTTGTTTATTTAATTTCCTTATCTAAATAATTAAAAAAAGATCACGTGCTATATTAGGTTAGATTTTTAAAATAACATTGTATGTTAGATTTATTTTCTAGAATAGACTGCTTACTAGGATAATATCTATCGAGTTAAGATAATTATCTAATAAAAACAGGATTTGATATATTATTTCTTAATTGAAATTGGACAATGTATGTCTTAAGATAATTAATTGTTCATCATTTTAATTACGAAATTTAATAGAAAATTAAAAAAAAATATCATATGCATGTCATAAAGAAATTATATGTCGTCAATGCCATGCATGTTTAGGTCATTTAATTAGAATTATAAGCTATGTTAGAATTAGGTCACCTTCATATGTCATTAGGATAATACATCATGTATATTCAGCCTAGGTTAGAATAACATATAATTAGTCTTCATTAAAATGAAAAACCGAAAAATAAATAATTATGATTGTATGATAATTAGAAACCATGTTTAGTAATTTATTAGCATCGTTGCAAATTGCTTTGCTTCGAGGTGAGTAAATTCATTCTTTATTTTAGCAATTTATTTATTTATTTGCTTTCATTGTTGAGTGTTATTTTCATTGATTGCGAACCTACATGATCACTCTTTGCATGTTAATGGATAATGTTAAAATCAATCCAAGATGCTTGACAAACATTATTAAAAAAAAAAGAGAGAGAAAAGATATCAAAACGGCGTCAGAGTAATCTAGCGTAACCAAGTTCCTGAATTAATTTACTCTCTAGAAGTAAAGTGCTCTTCTATACCTTGCTTGGGTTTCTAATTGAACCACCAAAAATTGATTTGTGATGACTCTCACATTAATTGATTTGCATGTTAAATTGATTAATCTGTGTACCAAGTTGTGATTGGTAGGGATTGGGAGAGTCCATGCTAAATTTTTGGGCTATAATCCATTAGCTTTTCCTTGGATGGTTTCCCTTAGGGAAGGACACGACAGGTTTGAGTCTTCTCCTTTGCTCTATTTTTGTTAATATTTGTGTTCCTGATGTCAATGTTTGTAATAAGTGACAAGAGCAAGAGCACAAGAGTGGTAGTATGTGAGTCCTAATAATGTGATCTATAGAAAATGCGATATTTGCTTATTGTAACTTGCCTTGAAGACTAGTAATAGATTCTATCCGTGTTGTGTCTATTAGTGTTGATAAACTTAGGATAAAACTAAATCACTATATATTTGCTCGCAATATCTACTCCCTCCACTATTAACATCAATTGTTCATTATCATCACCATATGTTAAATAAAACTAAGCACACCTAATCTCTACAATTTGTTTATGCTGATGTTTAAAATTGAATTTGTTATATACTACAAAAGGTTTTTTTTTTTTTTTGATAGTTCTTCAACAATCTATTCATCCTTCTAGGTTGTATTGTTGGCCCCCAACAAATGGTAAGAGAGGCAAGATACCCTCTCCTCTAATAGCAAAGCTCGCCAAAGATTTAGGCTGGGGTGTTGATGAAAGATGAGGAAGGCAATGAAGACCTGGGCTCAAAGGTTAATGAAGAAGAAAAAGAAAATGAAGAATAATTTTTAAGGGCTAAATTACGAAGTCACACATTTGTTTGTCCTAAATTGACGAAATGGGGGATAAATTTATTGAATTCGTTTTGTTTTTCAAACCTTAATCCCTAATTCCTTCTCTATCTCCTTCGTCTTCAGGTCACCGTCGGCCTCTATCCCAGGCCCTATAGTACTGCCATTGTCGTCAACTCGCGTCTTCGTGCAGTTGCCCTTAGGCGTCGCCCATAAGCCTGCCACGATTTGTCTCCTTGTCTCTCTCCTCGGAGTTCACGACTACTTGCGACCGCGGTAGATGGCATCACTGATCATGGATCTAAGATTGCCAATGACCGACAAAGTCGGATCTGGGCTCGGCGACGTTCAATCCGACATCTTGGGCTCGGATCCAATGTGCAGTGCACGAGGATAGAGGGAAAAGCTCAATGGCTTTACCTGGGGGCTCGATGCCGAGCTTGCAACGACAAGGGAGCAGCGACCAAGAGGGCAAGCTGCTATGGCAATGGCCCAAGATGCGGAGCTAATCGATTCTTGTCCCTTTGGTTGGTTGACTCTACCGTTATTCATCAGAATAAGTTGATTTAGTTAGAAATTCTACGTCATCTTGTCTTTTATCCACGTTGAATTTCAATTATTTTGAAGAGCCATGTCGGATTTTTGAAAAATTCATTAAAAAAGCCACATGTGGATACTCTCTGTTGGAATATGACATTGGAGGCACTTACGTAACTGTTTTTTCATCGATATGCCACTCAAATGATCATTCGAAAAGTTTTGGTATTAAAGTGAATACTGTATAAAAGTTATGTACTTATAGAGTTTTATTTCCACATTTTTGTGACTTAATGGGGTTGGGGTCACCCATTAGGCAAATTAATAAGAACAACCCTAATTTTTTATGGATGAGAATACCAAACCATGGCATTGCCCGAAATCCGAAATTCACTTCGGTCCTATTATGGGTAGAATGGGTTGCTAAAACTATTCTGGCCGATTTATATGCAGGGACATGTCATTCCTCGCGTGTGACATCGTCATCTCAAATTTGCCTAAAATGTTGAAGTATATAAGTAGCCTAGCAATTGACCCGAGCAATCAAGTCAATGATGTATGAGGCCGCATTTTCTTTATAGTGGATATGTATAATATATGTTTTTGTCATATTCATATAACTCGATAGATGAAACCGTTCGATAGATGGAAATGAAAAAAGCTCTTACAATATTTATCCAAACATACAGTGACCTTCCTTTTGAATATTTCTTGTGTAAAATGTACCTACGAAGTGGCTGGAAAGTATGGTACGACTCTGAAGGGAGTGTAATTTGATTGAATTCCAGACAATTCTTTGCATTGCATACCATCCACAAGTTGGCAAGCATAATACGATTCTAAAGTACTAGGAGGACATGCCATGATTCTAGGCACGGCCAATGAGACCATGCTCGATTGGCCATTGATTCTATCTCATGTCGGGCACTACCCGCGTTTGATTTGCTGAATATGTGCTAATTGATCTTTGATTCCTTGAATCTGGTCACGATCATTGTCAATTCGCCAACTCCTTTTATTTTCTTATTCTTCAATTGCTTGACAATCTCTTCCATATTGCAGATTGTGAGCCAACCCTCGGTGCAATAGCTTCTTAAGATAACAGGGGATAATTTGTATCAAAATGGAAGAGATAACGAGTCAATTACATCCCTAATCACCCTATCAGAGCTCCCGCCACTCTCAACAGCCTTCCGGGCCTCTTCTCTCACCTTCTTGGCTCCCTCTCTCAGCTTCTCATCTGTCATCAACTCCACAATCTTCCTCTCAATCTCTTCCCCTTTCACAATCCCATCAACACCCCAATCCCAGTCCCTCTCCCACAGCCCAAATCCCGCATCCTCCATGACCTTCGCATTCAGCCTCTGGTCTCCGTGTTGTGGCCATGCGAGCACCGACACACCCTGCCAGGCTGCTTCCGTCACCGAGTTCCATCCGCAGTGGCTCACAAACCCTCCGATGGCTGGATGCGCCAGAATCTCCTGCTGGTCTGCCCACCCTCTTACGATAACTCCCTTGTTTTTGGTTCTCTCCACAAAGAAATCGCTCAGGATGTCTTTCTCGCTCTCGTGGTCGTCCTTGTCTACTTTGCTGGTCTTCAAGTTCCAGCAGAATCTCCACCGGCCCTTCTCCAACCCCTTTTCCAGCTCCCGCACCTGATCCCGAGACATTGCCATTCTGCTCCCGAAGCTTATGTACACTACGCATTCGGAGGGCTGGTTCTCTAGCCATGACCGGTAGTGATGGTCCCCGTCTGGCGGAATGTGATATGGTTCTAGTGGCCCGACGGGCAGAATTGGCGGTAAGCTTGCCACCGCCCTCTCTTTGTTGAGAATGCCAAGTGTCGATGCCTGGAACCACGCGAAGGTATTCATCAAGATTCCTTCGGCCTCAGATAGAGCTTGAGAGTTCATAACGATGATCGAAGTAAAAAGATGGCTGGGATCGAGGAGTGCTGGTGGGAGGCTTGACACAGCCATCGGTGGCAATCCCAGAATCTTGATTTCTGTGGAAGCGTTGTTGAACTCGGTCGATTTCAGTTGGATAACTGGAAAGTATGCCATGAGAGAGACGAACTCGACTGAGGAAGTGGAAACAACATATATAGGGAGGTGGAGATCCTTGGCAATTGGAACAGTCTTGGCTACTAGAAACATGTCCACAAACATAGCTGAAAAAGGTGGAGATGACGACGATAACAGAGGATGGAGGAGATGGATTGACTGATTGATGAGATGGAAATGGAGAAAGAAAGGGTCTGCAGCTGCAGAATCAGCGATCCGAAAGCCACGAGTGAGGTGGAGTTTGAGATGATTAATTTCAGGATTATGGCGTAGGAACGAAGCTATGTGGTCAGATTCGGCGGTGGACACGGTGGGGTGAGCAGTGATGACCGTGACAATGCAGTTTCGCTTGGCCAGCATCGCGGCAAGCCGGAGGAGCGGCATCAAGTGGCCCGTTCTGGCACTGGGGAAAAGAGCTATATGAGGAGATTGTGCGTGCCCATTGCTTAATTGGCCTTCTCGGATGATCAAGAGAGTGGAGACTGCTGTGTTGCGGACAGTGGAGACTGCACTTCTCTTCCATTTGTTTTGTGTCCCTTCTAAAAGCAACCGCCAAGAACACAAAGGGTAAGTCCACATGGATTGATGGAGGGAATGGTCTGGTAGAGTGAATGGCCTAATTTTTCGGCCGACCTATTAGGCCGACCTATTATGCACCTCTACCGGTCAAAAGGGATTATTTTTTTCTCTTTTGTTTAGAGTCGCAAAAGTCACCCGCTGTGCATGTAGGAAAGAAGTTAACTTTGGCCTACTTAGGAAAATTTTGGCAAATATTCAATAGGGCAGGCGTTACCTAGTGGTCACAACTCTCAGGTGACCATCAAATGGTGGTCACCTGAGATGGGCTTCATGCGACATTGTGTAGATAAGCCAGCCAGCTCAGAAGTCCATGTTAAACTCGCTTTTAATATTAAAAAAAAAAAAGTCATGTTAGATTAAACATTTTATTATAGAAGCCGCATAATATTTTTGGCTAGAATTAGTCGTCGATGACACTTAAATGATCATTTTTTCTCCTATTTTGGCACTTAACTAATTTAATGAAAACATTTAACACCAAAATATGTGTTATATTGAACTTTTGACATTTTTACTGCCTTTTCTTGGTGCTTTATGCATGCTATTTGCTCTCTTTCACAAGCCCATCTAGCACTTTAAGCAACAATCTTTTCATCATCAAAGAGTCGTTCCAAGCTAAATTAGCCGGAAGAGCGAATTGAAAAGCCCGCAATGACATGATCCTGGAAAAGCAGTGATAACCAACACAATTGAAAAACGGAAAACAGAAAAAAGAAAGAGAGAAAAAAAGCACAACTTTATCGTCATTTTATTTCAATTGCCTGACCATCACTCCCATATTGCAGATCGGTGCAATATTTTCTTATGATTACAGGGGATAATTATTATTAAAATGGGACAACTAACGAGTTAATTACATTATTAATCAGCCTGTCAGAGCTCCCACCACTCTCAACAGCCTTCCTGGCCTCTTCTCTCACCTTCCTGGCTCGCTCTCTCAGCTTCTCATCTGTCATCAACTCCACAATCTTCCTCTCGATCTCTTCCCCTTTCACAATCCTATCAAGACCCCAATCCCAGTCCCTCTCCCACAGCCCTAGTCCCGCCTCCTCCACGGCCTTCGCATTCAGCTTCTGGTCGCCATGTTGCGGCCATGCGAGCACCGGCACACCCTGCCAGGCTGCTTCCATCATCGAGTTCCACCCACAGTGGCTCACAAACCCTCCGATGGCGGGATGCGCCAAAATCTCCTGCTGGTCCGCCCACCCTCTTATGATCAATCCCTTGTTCTTGGTTCTCTTTAAGAAGATATCGCTAAGGATGTCTTCCACGTCGTCGTGGTCGTCCTTGTCTACTTTGGTGGTTTTCAGGTTCCAGCAGAATCTCCACCGGGCCTTCTCCAACCCCTTTTCCAACTCTCGCACCTGATCCCGGGACATTGCCGTTCTGTTTCCGAAGCTTATGTACACCACGGATTCAGATGGTTGATTTTCTAGCCATGACCGGTAGAAGTGGTCCCCATCTCGTGGAATGTGATACGGTTCTAGTGGCCCTATGGGAAGAATTGGAGGTAAGCTTGCGATCACCCTGTCTTTGTTGAGAGCACTGAGCATGGATTCGTGGAACCATTCGAAGGTGTTCATCAAGATTCCTTCTGCCCCGGGTAGTGCTTGAGAGTTCATAACGATTATTGAAGTAAAAATATGGCTAGGATCGAGGAGTGCTGGTGGGATGCTCGACATGGCCATCGGTGGCAATCCCGGAATCTTGATTTCGGTGGAAGCAGTGTTGAACTCGGTCAGGTTCGATGCAAGAACCGGAGCATACGCCATGAGAGATAAGAACTGGACCGAGGTGGTGGAAACGGCATATATAGGGAGGTGGAGGTCCTTGGCAATTGGAGCAGTCTTGGCAAGTAGACCGAAGTCCACAAACATAGCGGAAAGAGGCAGGGACAATGAAGATAACAGAGGACCGAGGAGATGGATCGACTGACTGATGAGATTGAATTGGAGAAAGAAAGGGTCGACAGGGGCGGAATTGGCTTGCTGGGAGCTAGGAGTGAGCTGGAGTTCAAGGTGATTAATTTCGGGATTGTGGCGAAGGAACGAGGATATGTGGTCTGACTCAGCGGCGGACACAGTGGGTTGAGCAGTGACGAGCGTGACCACACAGTTTCGCTTGGCCAGCATCACGGCGAGCCGGAAGTATGGCATCAAGTGGCCCATTCCGGCACTAGGGAGAAGAGCTATATGAGGAGGTTTTGTTGTGCTCATTGCTGAATTGGCCTTCTTGGACGAGGAAGAGTATAGATTGCCAATTTAGAGACTGCTGTGTTGCAGACGCCGGAGACTGCACTTTCTCTTCCGTTTGTTTGTGTCTATTATATAAGCAAATTGTCGAGAACACGAAGGATGAGTACGAGGTTGGTGGAATGGGAAGTGGGGAGTTGAAGGGAATCGAATGAGCGACTCCGATGCCATCCTTTGCTCTTTTTTAAGGCCAATAGACTCACTACCTTATGGTTCAAAACCGATTTATTGTTTCAATAGAACTAGCCAAAAAAAATACGCACTTTGCATTTGGAAAGAAGTTGACTTTGGGCTATTTAGGAATTTTTTTGCCAACATTAAAAAATAATGATTAATACCACAAAAAACCCTAAATCGGTACGTATGAGACAAATTTACCTCGAATTAATTTTATAACCACCAAAAACTCTAAACTAATATATATGTAACAAATTGAACCAAAACTAATTTTTTAACCACCAAAAAGGCCAAACCAGTACATTTGTGATAAATTTACAATCCATTAGTTTTCATTAATTTGGATTAATACCACAAAAAAGCATAAACTAGTACACTTATGACAAACGGATGGTAAAACCCCAAACTGGTACACCCGTCAAATGTCATGTGTAATAAAACTCAATAATTTGATAATACAATTTTAAGGAAACTAACGGAGGGATAATTTATAAAAAATGTACCAGTTTGAGGTATATCTATCACATGCATATTGATTTGAAGTTTTTCGTGGTATTAACCATGAAAAAGGTAGGAAAAATTTCAGATAAATGTTTGGAAATTTGGTTGATTTTGGAAATATGAACTCAAGGTGTGTTTGGTAGCCGAATAGGATAAAGATTTGGGGAGGCACATATGAACTCAAGCCGCATTTGGTAACAAAAAAATTATCAAATTACTCAAAAAAAAAAAAACCCCAATTTGCACCTGCACCTTGTCTATAGGGAAATCACCAAAAAAGTCATAAATCTATAATGCTAATTCAGTACCAAACATTTTAATTTTGTCAATTGAGTTTTAATTCTTTTTCACATTTTGTTAATTAAGTCCATCCTGCTAATTTTAACTAGAAATTACCGACGTAAATGTTAGCCATTCTAAATGGAAAAATCAAAGTTAACATGGATTTTTTTAAAGATAATTTTTAAAATTTGTATTATGGTTTTTTTATTTACTTTTTTTTTAATTGAAGGCCGACAATGGTCATTGGCCATAGGCGAGGGCCGGATGTGGGGAGGCCATAGTGGCCCTCATCCATGCCCTCACCAGCCATGGCATGGCAGCCGCCATACCCTCACCAACCCTCAATAAAAAAGAATGTAATGAAAAAAAAAAGAACCAAAAAAATATTAAAATATTATTTAAAATTTTCCACATTAGTCGATGTCCACATTAGTAATTTCGGGCTAAAATTGGCATGATGGACTTAATTGGCAAAATGAGAAAAGTTTTAGGATTTAATTAGTGTAACTAAAATGTTTATGAATGAATTGATACATGTGTTATTTATTTAAGACTTTTTTGGTAATTATCCCCTTTCTTCCCCACCCAAGAGGCTTGCTTAGTTCGACGCACCGCCATCATGTCTTCCCCCCACCATTAAGCGGGTTGATGTTGCTCCTCCAGCAGGCGTCACAAGCATGACATCTAAGGTTGGCGATGGTCGCTATGCAACTTAAGGCCCGGTCAAGGTCCGCCAATGTGACAGCCATGGCCAATTTCTGCTAAAGAGCTTGCATGGCTCATGAGTTTGTCACTGAGGCTCGTGGCTGAACGAGGCCCTTGCAAGCTCAAGGCCAACCTCCCACGGTCTCGGCGACCGTGAGCCAAATGATCAAGTTGAACTAGTGTGATCTCGCCTTGGCGGGCCGCCAACGATATTGCCACAGACAAAGACAATTGATACAGGGAGAGGAGAGCGGGCGGCAGGCAAGGACGAAGGGTGTCATTATCGGCGTCTGTGTTACTTTTTGCCATTGGGTAGCCGTGCTACGCAATAGGTGTGAGGATAGTGAAATGGCGTGCGAAGAGAGTAGAGAAGGGTTCTGGCGTGGGTGTTGTTTGTGTATGAGAGCAAATGAGTTTTCTTAAATAGGAGAAATGCAAAAAATTAGCTTTAGGATACAATGAGACTATTTGACTTGGTAAATAAACTCGACGATGGTTTTTGCAATTATCTCACCTGCCAACCTTCATGTAAATGGGAGAGATTGGTACTTTCGAAAGGTCATTTCCTCGGTACTTTTCTTGAAAGTTGGCGTACTTGGAGTATCACTAAAAGTGCTATCAAGGAGATACGCTTAAAGAAAAACTTGATCTCAGCTGGAATTTAATACTTAGGGTTGCGCGGATTAACTCAGCTGCTCTAATTAGGCTTCCAAGCTTATAATTGATCGATTCCAGTCATGTCTTACCAACTTCATGTTTAGACCCATTTTTTTGTGTAAAAATTCAGCATTCCCTAATTTACCCATTTTAGGACTTTCTGCAATGCACTTAGGGCTGAATATAATATAAATAAAATAACTTGGATCTTTCTTTTCTTGAGATTTATGCATATTCGCCAATTGAGTGTATACATCCTGCCAAGAGATCGTTTTGTTGGTGTAAATTTGTCATTTGGAAACCAAAAAAGCTAGGAAAAAAGGACATCATAAGTGTCATAATTTTCGCGTAGTGCTCGCTTGAGTGTCAAATAATTTTTTTCGATCACTTAAGTATCGTAACTTATGTACGACGTTCAGTTGAGTGCTATAACTTTTTTTCTGATCACTTAAATCTCATGTAACTTTTCATTTGATCATTTGAGTACCACAACTTTTAAAAAATGTTTACCACATGTGTCATACTACGTCAGATTTTCGACACTTGAGTGAACATATTTACAAAATTATGACACTCAAGTTATCAATTAAAAGTTATAGTACTCAAACGAATGTTTTTTAGAAGTTATGGCACTCAAGTGGTTTGAAAAAATGTTATGACTCTCATATGAGCGTCATACAAAAATTATGACGCTTGTAGTGTACTTATCCCAAAAGCTAGTATCGCTTGAAATCATCTTAAACTTGACTTAAATTGAGCTTGCTCAGTTAGTCTCAAATCTGGAAAATCTATTCTATAGCTCAAGCTTTTCAAGTTCAAATGATGCTAAATATTTCGTGTAGAATATTTTAGCGGGGTCAAACTCCTCAAAATAATGGGGTCAAACCAATAGAAATTAAGAATTTTATTTGTATGCTTTTTTGTCAATTTTATTTTTATTTTTATGGTTGAAAAATGGATATAGTTATAGAATTTATGTGCCCTCTATAAAGCGCCCAAAATCAAACCTATGGTTAATTTCCTCCAAATTTCTCAAACTACTTGGTTTTCATTGCAAAACTAGTAGAGAATAGATTTTATGGTTTTGTAATTTCTAGTAAGAAACCCCTACACAGGACTACCATTACCAAAAATACACACATTATCATAAAAAAATAAAAAAATAAAGGATATCACTACAAGTCCTAAAACTTATCGCAAAAGTGCAATTGATTCTTAAAACTTTCAAAAATAATAGTCAAGTCCTAAAATTTATCAAATTAATTCAATCGAGTCCTTCTATTAACACCATCAATTTGTTTAACGGAAAATAGCAATGTGAAAATTTTAAATTAATTTAATTTTCCCATGTGGCATATTTATTACTCTTTGCTTTAAATATTATTTAAATAATAGAAAAAAAGATAAAATAATTAAAAAAATACTAGAAAAAAAATGGTAGGGATCGTGGCTGGGCACCGTCCACGACCTCGCTAGCCCTAGGTGGCGGAGTGGGCAAGGCTCACCCAAATTTAGGCAACATCGGCCCTCGCTCGAGCCTAGTGAGGGTCGTTGGTTCTTGCTTAGGGCTAGGGAGGCTCATTGGCCATAGGCGAGGGCTAGTGTCGCCTAGATTTTGGTGAGTTGCGCTTGCCCTAGTCGAGGCGTCGCCCAAATCTAAGCAAGCCTTGATTGGGCCGGCAAGGGCCGTCCCCCCTCCACCACCTCGCCGGCCCCTTCGCATGATTGGCGGTGGTGGCATGCCCAACCATGATCCCACCCTTTTTTTCTTTGTTTCCAATTTTATTTTTTGAATTATTTTAACTTTTTAAAAGTTTTTAACTAATATTTAAATAAAAAATGATAAAATAATGCCACATAAGATAAATAAATACATTTTAAAATGCCACATCAGTATTTTTCGTTAAACAAATTGACGGGAATGACTCAATTGCACTAATTTGTCAAATTTTAGAATTCAATTGTACTTTTTAAAAATTTTAGCAGTCAATTACAATTTCGCAACAAGTTTTTAGACATGCAGTGCATATATCTCAAAAATGAAAAAAAGGCACTTTATCTTCGCTCTCATTTTCAAGGTAACATCGCGTCATAGGGGTGGCGAGTAGCTCATCTTAGATCTTCTTGTGCGGCTTGCATTATTTTAGGGGCTGTAGCTTGCACAATTGGTTTTGGGGTGTGTTTGATTTAGTATTTTCAATAGGCTTTTAGCCTCCGAAGCCCACTGGGGAAATGCTGGACCGTTTGGCAACTATTTTGAAATAACTTTCAAGTGATAGCCAGTATTGGGAAGGCTGAAAGCCCAATATAGTAAGGAGTAGTTTTGAGCTTTCAGCATTTGACCAAATGCTGAAATTTATTTATTTTCTTCAAAAACTATCCTCACTCATTTTTCAAATTTCTGATTTTGCCCTCATATTTTTTTAAAATGCCAAAATAATGCTAAAAAAATCAAATATATATAAATGGTAAAAAAATTAAATATATTTTGGTCTTTTTTAAAAATTATTTATATAGTTGATTTTTTCAGCATCTCTATTTGATTCTTTTAGCATTATTGTTAAAATTTATATTTAAAAATTTTCATACATTCTTTTTTTCAATTTTAAACAAATAAAAATTAAAAAATTCCAATGAAGGGTTTGGTCTTTTTTAAAAAAAAAAATATTTGTATATACATATATATATATATATATATATATATATATATATATATAGGTATATGTATTTGATTTTTTAGCATTATTTTCAAATTTATATTTAAAAAGTTGCATAAATTATTTTTTCAATTTTAAACAAATAAACATTAAAAAATTTCGACAAAGGATTTGGTCTTTTTTAAAAATTATATATATATGTATGTATTTGATTTTTTTTGCACTATTGTGAAAATTTATATTTAAAAATTTGCATACATTATTTTTCTCAACTTTAAAAAAATAAAAATTAAAAAATTCCGACGAAGGGTTTGGTCTTTTTTTTTTTTAAATAAAAAATTATATATGTGTATTTGATTTTTTAGCATTATTTTCAAATTTATATTTAAAAAGTTGCATACATTATTTTTTCAATTTTAAACAAATAAACATTAAAAAATTTCGACGAAGGATTTGATCTTTTAAAAAAAATTATATATATATATATATATATATATATATATATATATATATATGTATTTGATTTTTTTAGCACTATTGTGAGAATTTATATTTAAAAAGTTGCATACATTATTTTTCTCAATTTTAAACAAATAAAAATTAAAAAATTACGATGAAGGGTTTGGTCTTTTTTTTAAAAAAAATTGTATATGTATTTCTTTTTTAGCATTATTTTTAAATTTATATTTATAAAGTTGGATACATTATTTTTTTCAATTTAAAAAAATAAAATTAAAAAAAATATTAATCGCCCGAATGGCTTTTCAAATGTGTTTTCTATCAAATGAAATTTCTTTCAAAGTTGATTCTCAAAGCATAATTTACCAAATGGCTTTTACATTTGTCTAAAGTCCTTTAGGCTAAACTGCTTTTCGTTTTCCCAATGGGCTTTCAAAATGTTAAACCAAAGGCACCCTTAGTCTACACAAGACAGTCTAAGAATGGAGTGTAGCTCATCTTAGATCGGTCATGTGGAGCTTGCATTATTGAGATTTAGGGACTACAGATTTGCATAATCAGTTTTAGGCAGGAAAAGTATCAAAAAGTCTTAAACATATTGTCAATTTAGTCCTAAACTTTTTTACATAGTACCAATTTAGTCATAATCATTTTAACTTAATGACAATTCAGTCCTCTCGGCTAATATTAGCCTGATATTGCGGATGTGAGCCAACCTATGTGGCATGGCTGGTGTGGCCAACACTAATGTGCATAAAATTTAATAATATTTTAATTTTTTCGAATTTTTTATTTTGAGGTCTGGAGATCAGCTAGAGGATGAAAGAAGGGAAAGAAAAAAAGGAAAGAAAATCAAAAGAAAAAATTCAAAATATATTAAAATATTATTAAAAGTGATTCCACGTCGACGCCGACCGTGCCACGTAAGCTGACCGGTGTCTACGTTAGCAATATCCGACTAAAATTAGCCGAAAAGATTGAATTGACATTAGGTTAAAAGGTTTAGAACTAAATTGACACTAAAAGGTTTATAACTAAATTAGTACAAATATAATAAATTTAGGACATTTCTAGAGACTTTTCCCGATTTTAGGCTGCACAAGACAATATGAGATGGGCTACTTGTCGTCCCTATTTACCTTACTTTGGAAATGAGAGCGAAGACAGCGTGCCGTCTTGGTTGATGAGGTGGTCGTGGCGTGCAAAGGGAAGAGCCGTTGCTCAAAGCAACGATTCTGGATTTGCCTGACCTCAATCTAAGCAACATCTTCCTGTCATCCCAATTTTATATAAGGGACATCCGACAACTGTCTTTGTCCAGATGGTGGAATTGGGATTGGACCGTGACCCATATCTATCGGTTTATCGATATATAATGATAATCTAGGTCCGATTCACCCCGTCACTAATTACGGATGATTTTATTTTCGCTAGCACGATTTTTTTTTTTATGACGTCTTAATGGATCTTGACATAAGTAAAGTATTTCATAAACTCATAGTCTATCTTAGTGATGTCGAATCCCATCCCGACAAATAAGGTAGGGAGTCTCTTGTGATTTACAAGCAGAAGCTGTTGTAACTTTACATTGGTTTTATTAAAGGGAAAGTACATTAGAAGTCGTGAAGCTATTGTATTAACTGCAGTTCAATACATTAACTTTTTTGACAAATCGCTTTAAGTTCCAAGACTTTTTAAAGATTGCTCGATAGAGTACCTAAGACGAGTGTTGATGGAGGTGGCATCCTAAAATTTTCTCTTATTTTGCTCCATCACTCTCCCAAATGTAGAAATTCGTGTGCAATGAACATATTCATGCAATTCGGCCCTATTTGGAACAATAGTGAATGGATTAAACTTTTTATAATTTGTTTTTATGCTCCCACCAATTTAGTAACCATAAAAAGTGTCCACATCGGTAATATTTAATCTACTTCACATTCTGGCATCCTCCGATGGTGTCGTCAGCCGGATTTGGCTGGATTTTATGTCGGAATGATTTGATTCGGCTTTTTGTCTAAGTAGTCGGACCTGATTAGAGAAATCGAAAGTATAGAGATAAAATTTGAAAAGTAACGAAAATACAGAGATGAAATGCACTTCCATGAACATATCCGTGCATGTTACTGGGAATAGAGGTTACTACTGATCATGGACTGTCTGAAGCTTCTATTAGCCCACCCGCGGTTACGGTTAGCCCACCTCAAGCCCTTCGGCTTTGCTATATACTGTCAAGTAATGAAGTAATGAAAAAAATCTTTCTCTGACCAAAAAAAAAAAAAAAAAAAAAAAAAAAGACAAAACAAAGAATTGGTCGCGGCAACCAGATAAAAATCAATTTGCATAGAACAAACTGCAAGAACAATATCTCCTGATACAATCAAGCAAATATATAATAGATTTTAATTGTACAGCTAAGTATCATAATTTATATATGGCGCTCATTTAAGTGTCATAACTTCTTGTGCCATATAATTTTTCAATGGATCACTTGAGTATCGAAACTTTTAACAAATGTTCACTACAAGTGTCATGACACATCAGGTTTCCGACACTTGAGTAAATGATTTTAAAAAATTAAGGTGCTCAAGCTAGGGAAAATAATATCAAAGATGTCATAACTTTCATAAGACACTCACTTGAGGGCCATAAATTTTTTTATTTTCTATCACTTGAGTATCATAACTTATGTATAATGCTCACTTGAGTGCTGTAACTTTTTTTTTTTCCGATTACTTGAGCATCATATAACTTTTCAATTGATCACACCACAACTCTTAAAAAAATGTTCACCATAAGTGCCATGCTACATCAGATTCCCAATACTTGAGTGAAAGTTTTTAAAAGATTTTGGCATTCAGGTGATTAATGTAAAGTTGGAGTGTTCAAGCTAGGGAAAATGATATAATAGGTGTCACAACTTTCGTACAACACTCACTTAAGTGCCATAATTTTTTTTCAATTACTTGAGTGTCATAACTTTTTTCTTTGTGGCCGGCCGCCGACAACGGCGATGGATAGTTGTCGGCCAGGCGAGGTCCGATGAGTTCGCCAGAGGCTCACTTGGCCACCGCGAGCCTTTGGTGAGCTTGCTAGACCTTGCCTTGGCTTGGCAAGGCTCCAAGCTTGCTAGACCTCGCCCAGCCAATCCCCAACCATCAATGGTGGAGGGAACAGTGGCTAGTAGTGGCCAGTGACTAGCTGGGAGGAAGAAGAAGAAAGAAGGAGAAAAGAAGAAAAGAAGAAAAGAGAAAAAATTGGGCTTGATTTTTGAAATTGTTCCTGAGAACAAGAAATAACTTTTTTTTTCCTAATTTTGTTCCAAATTTATTCCTGGGAACAAAAAAAATTAGATTTTTGTTTTAGACAACAAAAAAATTACCAAACGGATATCTGTTATTTTCTTGTTCCGGAAAACAAAATAATAGAATTAATCAATATTTTGAGTGTTACCAAATGCGCCTTTAGTCTCGCATCTAAAAAATCTATTCTATAGCTCAAGCTTTTCAGGTTCAATAATGCTAATTTGTCGTGTAATTCCATAGAATAATGGGTTCAAACCAACAGAAATTAGGAATTTTATTTGTATGGTTTCTTTTGTCAATTTTTTTTAAATTATTTTTATGGTTGAAAAATGGATGTAGTTGCAGAATTTATTTGCCCTTAATAGAGCGCCCCAAATCAAACCTATGGTTAATTTCCTCAAAGTTTTCTCAACTTCTCAGTCTTCATTGTGAACCTAGTAGAAAATAGACCTTGTGGTTTTGTAATTTCTGGTAATTAACCCCTACGCAGGACTACTATTACCCAAAATACATATATCATCATAAAAAAGAAAAAAAGAAAAAAGAAAAGGCACTTTGTCCTCGCTCTCATTTTTAAGGTAACGTCGAGTCAATAGGGATGGCGAGTAGCTCATCTAAGATCGTCTTATGCGGCTTGCATTATTGAGTTTTAGGGGCTGCAGCTTGCATCATTGAGTTTTAGTCTGCACTAGACAATCTAGGAATGGCAAGTAGCTCATCTTAGATCCTTCTTGTGCAGCTTATGTTATTGAGTTTTAGGGATTTCAGCTTTGCATAATCAGTTTTAGGTAGGAAAAGTGTCAAAAAAGTTCTACATCTATTGTAATGGTATCAATTTAAGTTTAAACTTTTTAATAATATCAATTTAGTCATAAACTTTTTTATCTAGTACCAATTCAGTCATTCTAGTTAATTTTGACCGAATATTACTAACGTAGACATCAGTCAGCTATGCGATATGGCCAGCACTGACATTCATAACTTTTAATAGTGTTTTAACATTTTAAATTTGAATATTTTTTATTTTTTTATTTTCTTTCTCTTTCCTTTTTTCTTTCCTTCCCTTTCTTCTTCCTCCAACCAGTAGCCGGACCTCAGTGAACGGCTAGAGGTGAGGGCCAACAAGGAAGAAAGGGAAGGGGAAAAAAAAAGAAAGAGAAATAAAATAAAGGAAAAGAAAAAAGGAAATAAAAGTAAAATAAAATTCGAAAAAATTAAGATATTATTAAAAGTGGTTCTATGTTAGCATCAGCCATGCTACATAAGCTTACCGGCATCCACATTAGCAATATTCAATCAAAATTAACCAGAATGACTGAATTTACACTAAATCAAAAAATTTAGAATTAAATAGGCATCAATAAAATGTTTAAGATCCTTACCAATATATATATATATATATATATATATATATATATATATATATAATATTTTTCTAACACTTTTCTCGATTTTAGGCTGCACAAGACAATGTGAGATGAGGTACTCGTCGTCCCTATTGACCTTACCTTGGAAATGAGAGCGAAGACAGCATGCTGTCTTGGTTGATGAGGTGGTCGTGGCGTGCAAAGGGAAGAGTCG
Source organism: Eucalyptus guilfoylei (assembly GCA_016097605.1). Taxonomy (NCBI): domain Eukaryota; kingdom Viridiplantae; phylum Streptophyta; class Magnoliopsida; order Myrtales; family Myrtaceae; genus Eucalyptus; species Eucalyptus guilfoylei. The sequence continues at coordinate 32,715,175 of CM027864.1, forward strand.
TTGCTCTAAGCAACAATTCTGGATTTGCTTGACCTCAATCTAAGCAATGTCTTCCTATCATCTCAATTTTATATAACGGGCATCCAACGACTGTCTTTGCCCAAATGGCGGAATTGGAATTGGAGCGTAAGACCTGTCAATATGGGTTAGAAACCTACCCATATTTGTGAATCACTTTAGGGGATCAAGTTACAAATGATCACTTAAAATTTTACAAATGGGTGGAAATGGGTTTAAGATATCCGAGCCTAACTTTATATGGGTCTATATAGGCTTGCACATGACCATATTCGACCCATTTAGTTTACCAGCCCAACCCATATTGCTATCTTCATTTTGCTCGCTCGACTCGCTTAGAAAAAAAAGAAGAAGAAAAAAACACTGCTCGACAACAACACGTAACTAACATTCGCGCTCGAGGATCCGCAGTTCTTGGGAAAGTTGCATCGGAACAAACTGAGATGCGTCGTCGTGAGCACTACAAGTCCGCCGTGACGCCGGCTTCTGGTTGCTCGACCTAATGAGCTGGCCGACTTGTGCTACGAACCGGCACAACGAAGTCGAGTGGTTGAGGGAGAAACGGATGGAAGGAGAGTGCTACGCAGGGTAGTGGAGGTTGACACACGTCGGGGAGGTAGATCTGTGCAGGAAGGAGGCAATGGTGACGGCAGAGGCATGGGATACAAAGGTGAAGGAGGAGGAGGAGAAGGCGAAGGAGGAGGCAACGAAGGACGGCAGTGCGTGAAGCTGTCGAACGAGAAAAGGGAGCAAACCACTAGCTTGATCGGCCCAAGCTAGGTCCTTCTTCTAGTGGTCACCGCCATTTTTCTATTACAATAGAGAGAGAATGGATTTCTTTTTGTGAGAGAGAGAGAGTCCTAAGAAGCACCAACACTCTCCATAAGCTTTTGTGCTGTGTCCAACACTCCAACACATATCTAACACACAGTCAATGAGTATTGAAAAATCTGACATGTTATTAACTCTCCCCGACACACTCCGACACGTGAGTCTCGAATTCCGATGAGCGATTTCGACACGTATGGGGTCATTTTTAAAAAATTTCAATACTTGAAAAGTCAAAATATAAATATATGAAAAAAAAGAAGAAAAAAAAAAGGATAGGGATCGTGGGGGCTGGGCACCGGGGCTGTTGCTGCCCCCATCGGAGGGGACCGGTGACCTCGCCAACCCTAGGTGGCGAAAGGGAAGGGGGGGGGGGGGGGGGCAGCCCTTGCTAGCAAAGCAAGGGCCGGCAATGGCTCGCCTAGATTTGGGCGATGCCGTGCCCTCGCTCGAGCCTAGAGAGGGTTGCCAGCCCTCACCTGGGACTGGCGAGGCCTTGCTTAGGGCTAGGGAGGCTTGCCAGCCATAGGCAAGGGTAGGCGATGCCTAGATCTAGGCGAGCCTCGCCCGAGCCTCACCAGGCTAGGTAAAGGCTACCCCACCTCCACCATCAGCCCCCTCCGATAGTGGCAACGGTAGTGGTAGTGGTGTGCCTAGCCATCCACGACCTTGCCTCTCTCTCTTTTTTTTTTTTTTTTTTTTTTTCCAATTTTTTTAAGAATTATTTTAGCTTTTTAAAAAAAATTACTATTCTTCAAATAAGATTTAAAGAAAAAATAATTAAAAAATGCCACGCAGGATAAATAAATAAATTTAAAAATACTATTTCAGCATATTTTGGTAAACAAATTAACGGTCTTGATAGAAGAACTCGATTGCACCAATTTGATAAGTTTTAAGACTCAATTGAACTTTCGTGATAAATTTGAGGACTTGTAGTGCACATATTCTTAAATTTAATAGCGGAATGTAGATTGCTTGTTTTTTCTTTCAAGTTTTATAGATTATTGCAATAGAATGTAGTTGAATTTGTCAAATTAAAATAACGAATAACATTAACAAATGTTGGATTAATGTTTTTAGTGTGAATTAATTATGGGCTCTTTTTATTATTATTTATTTATTTGTGCATATATATATTTAATATATAACGTGTTGGAATTCTCTATTTTTTTTTTTGTAAAATGACATGTTGGTGTGTCGTGTCGTGTCACGTGTTCGTATCGGTTTATATAGGTGGCTTACGTTCTAAATGGGGAAGAAGATGAATTTTTTTTTTTTAATTTTGATTTCATTTGAAATTAGATTTTTAGTTTTTAATTTTTCGTTTTTTAATTTTACTTTTCATATCATTTTATTTTAAAAGTATGAGATATCCCTACGTTCTGACAAACTTGAGTAGCAGTGATATATAATCTCCATTATTTTTAAGCTCGATTTCTTCAAAGTCATTGATTGACAAAACCAAAAGATAACCTTTAAAGTCATTCCCCTAGAGTCTAAATAGTAAAAAAAAAAAAAAAAAGGAAAAAATTTACAAAATAAGTTTTGAAATTTGTCGATTTCCTTCACTTTTTTTCTCAAGCCATTTATAACTCATTTAAAAAGTAAATGAGTTGCTCATATGAGATTGAGCTCATTGAATCAGAGTCAAAATGATATGGAACCCATTTTTCCACCCCTAAGTCTGTATAAGTATTTCAATTTATAAGGTTTTTACGTTTTTTATTTTATTTACTACTTTTTTATTATTTAATTTTTTTTCTTTCAACATGAAGTTTTTATCTAAGTAACATATACAAGTAAAGAGCTTGAAGTGGGTTAAATAAGTGGGTATAAGTTTTCCTAGAATATTAATTTGTTTTGATAATATGGGTCCAGGTATGGGTCATTAATTTACATTGCATGAAAATAGATCAATGTGGATCGGACTATTTTGGATCCAACCCACCCATTTGACGGTCCTAACTGTGACCCATTTCCATCGAGTATCAATATATGTATTGATAGTCTAAGTTCGATTCACGTGCATCACTAATTGCAGATGATTTCATATTCACTAGCCCAAATATTTTTTTTATGACGTCTTAATGGATTCTTGACATTAGTAAAGTATTTCATAAACTCAGAGTTTTATTTTATTGATGTCGAATCCCGGGATATACGTAAGGGAGTTTCTCGTGATTTACTAGCAGAAGCTATTATAAATTTATATTGTAAGGGGAAATACATTAGGAGTCGTGAAGCCACTGTAGTAACTGCAGTTCAATCTTTTATCTTCTTGACAAATCACGTAAATTACAAAACTTTTTAAAGATTGCTTGATAAAGTACCTGAGACGAGTGCTAACAGAGAGGGTGTCCTAAAATTTTCTGTTATTTTGCTCCATCACTCTCCCAAATGTAGAAACTTGTTTGCAATAAACATATCCATGCAATTAGGTCCTATTTGGAACAATAGCGAAGTATTAAACCCTCTTTTCAATTTTTGTTATGCTCCCATTAATTTAGTACCCATAAAGAGTGTCCACGTATGCAATATTTAATCTACTTTATACTCCAGTGTATCTGACGGTCTTGTTAGCCAAATTTGTCTGGATTTTGTTTGAAAGGATTTGATTAGATATTTTGTTTAAGTAGTCAGACTTGATTAGAAAAATTGAAAGTAACGAAAATACAGAGATGAAAAAGCAAAATCGTTGCTCAAACATATCCATGCGTATTACTGGGAAGAAGGAGGTTACTGATCATGGACTGTCTGAAGCTTCTGTCAGCCCACTCGCGGGTACATTTAGCCCATCTCAAGCCCTTTGGGCTTTGCCATGTACTGTCAAGTAATGAAATAAATCTTTCTTTGACCAAAGAGGGAGAAAAAAAAAGAAAGGTCGATGCAGCCAAATAAAATCAATTTGCATAGAACAAATTGCAACAACAATATCCCGTGATATAATCATACAGATACATAACAGTTTTTCATTGTATGGTTAAGCCGACTATTTGATATAAAATTTTGATTCAATGAAGTCGGAGGCAGAATGACTAGTATCCTATTTGGTAAAATTCGACAAATCGAACCTCACAAATTCTACGATCAAATCGGAAGAATTGTGCAAGTATAGGGGGTAAAAGGTATTGTTTTTTCCCCTCATTTTCCAAAAGGGTATCTTGGAAGATGGCTCTCCCATACAACAAGCAACATCATTGACCTAGAATTCCGTCTCTCCCTTATCCAGAAGATTCTCCCTCCCTCCCTCTCTCTCTCTCTCTCCTTCTGAGAAAACAACGTATTTGCCGATGCCAAAAGCTTCCCGTAGGAACGGAATTGAATGCTTTGTGCGCAAAATATCGTCATCGATCCATGTTCATCGCCAGACACAGTTGGAACCAGAAATTACAGGCACCGTGCAAAACCCAGTTATGCGTCGGTCTCAGTTACTTGCAAGACATCACGAAACCCCACCCTTCCCCTCGCTTATCCTCCACTCATATTTTGCCCACATCAAATCCCACACAACCTATAAAAACAACCACATCCTCTCTTCCCGGTCCAATCTATAAATATTTCAATACCATCTACAGAGATAGAATTTAAGCAAATTCTTGCAGTTTCAAGACTTGGGTTTGGCGTTAGCGACAGAGGAGATGGAGATCAAAGTACGGGACGAGAGCTCGACGGAGCATACCCTCCCGCTCCTGAAGGACGAGGATGCGGATAGGAGGAACTTGATACAAAAGGCCATGAGGCAAACGTTCGAGAGCACCGCCCACTTGGCCAAACTCTTGCCCACCGGGACGGTCCTCGCGTTCCAGCTCCTGTCCCCGATATTCTCGAACCAAGGCCACTGCGACCCGGCCAGCCGGGCCATGACGGCAGGCCTGGTGCTCCTCTGCGGCCTGTCCAGCTTCCTCCTCTCCTTCACCGACAGTTTCAGGGATGAGAAGGGGGATGTGTGCTACGGGTTCGCCACGCCGCACGACCTGTGGGTGATCGACGGGTCGGACACGCTCCCGCCTGAGCTCAAGGATCAATACAGGCTGAGGTTCATAGACTTTGCGCACGCGATCATGTCGGTACTGGTGTTTGGGGCGGTCGCGCTTTTTGACGAGAACGTGGTGAACTGCTTCTACCCGGCGCCATCGGACGAGACTAGGGAGGTGCTGACGACGTTGCCGGTGGGGATCGGAGCCATCTGCACTATGTTGTTCGTCGTGTTCCCGACCAAGCGGCACGGGATCGGTTTCCCACTTTCCAGTAATTGAACCACACCACATCTAGAACTCTTGTCTTTTGAGACGATGCACAGTTGCAAATTTGAATGTGTTCATTTCTTCCTAATTCATTTCGGCGTGGATCATGTCATCGATAATAATAAAAGAACGACTTTCATACCATAGTCATTTCCTTACTCAAGCATTTTTTAAATATATTTTACAAGGAGATTTTGATTTTTATACAAGAACCTATATAATTATCTTAATGGTTGGCTAAACTATGATAAAGAGCAGATATCAACATAAAGTACAATATGATTACAAAAAAAAAAAAAGAATTGGCTAATATCATTCCCTTAAACTCAAGGTTAAATAAAAAAATTCGAAGAAAAATATATATATTAGCAAAACATTCTCATGGATAAACTTTAGTCCTGCATCAATGTATTGACCAATCGAGATCATTGGAACCAAGCGTATGATCACATGGATAAGAATTTCTTTCTTTTCTTCTTCTGAAATAACCGAAATAAATTAATTTTTTACCATTACAACGGATTTTCTATTCTTTTTTTAATGGAATTTGATTATAAGTAAGAATAATGCTAGTCATTTTTATTTGGTATAAAATGACAATTTGATTTATATTTGCAAAAGAAAAAATGGACAATTTATTTGGGGAAATCATCCCTTGTAAAATAGAACATTAGTAATTCCTTTATACGGATGCATATTTTGAGTCTTGATCGCCTTTGTACTAATAATACATGTAGCGCAGTGCACATATTGTATATTGTCTATACTCGGATCATGTGAGTCCAATCCTTATGGAGCTTCGGATGATGAGGACTCAACTCACATCGGACCTACCTAATTTAATAATTCATGTAAGCCAAGCTCACATGGCCTCTGACGTAGGCAAGATTTGATTCTCTAACATATGACGAAACGATGCTGCGTCGTACAAGCAAAAGGAACAAAATTAGAAGGCCTCACCTATGGAAACGTCCAAGCAAAGAAAAAAAACTTAGTTTAGTATATTACCAAACTAGAGAAAAAGTAAAGGTCGAGATGACCTGAAAAGGATTATAGTTTGTGCTAGAACTAGATATGAAAGCCACATGGAAAAGTGATGCCGAGGTTTCCCCATTCGTCCTCTAAAGTTTAAGGACGTGTACATGTATGTGTATACGTATCGTAGTTCTTAGAATGAGTATTTCACTGTTTATTTCGCCGTCTTTCCAAGAGGTCTAGAACAAACAATATTTCCACTAATTTCATAATGGTAGGCTGTGTAAACCAGAATCGAGCTCGCCAAGTACAAGCGAAAAGTACGTGTGTCGGCGGTGGTGGGTGAGGCGGGGATTGAGCATCAAAGTCGATGGCGGTGGGCGGCAGCACGACGACGAGGCCGAGGATGCAGTCTACGTCGTGTTAGAGAGATATGTAGCTAGAGAATGGAAGAGAAAAAACAGATAAAAATCAGCTGTGTTTCTTTGTCTTTCTTTATATGTTAATAACTAGGGTGTTTTTGAGTAGTAGGTCCATTCCCAGCCTAGACTCAATAATCAAATGGCCGGTTTTTCAGAGTCAAGATTGAACCGACCGGTTTCCATGTTGATCCAGCAAAAGACGAAGTTCTTTTTAGCATCTACTAAAATCTGAATCTTGGAACGCTCAACACACGCGCACACAGTGAATCACTGGATCGCTATTGATTTTCGGACAATTTCAAATTCTGTGGTAGCATTTTAGATTCAATGAAAGAAGAACAACTTGTGCAACTTCCGCCATTTTACTTTGGAACAAATGGCCGGTTTTTCAGAGTCGAGATTGAACCGACCGGTTCCCATGTTGATCCAGCAAAAAACCAAGTTCTTTTTAGCATCTACTAAAATCTGAACCTTGGACCGCTGAACACACACGCATGCACAGAATCACTGGATCGCTATTGATTTTCGAACAATTTCAAATTCTGTGGTAGCATTTTAGATTCAATGAAAGAAGAACAACTTGTGCAACTCCCACCATTTTACTTTGGAGCCTGCCCAATTCCAACCAATTCCTGAATTGATCGATTCGATTTTCAATTTCAATTTTTTGAGCGATTCATCTCTCTAATTGAAGACACCAATGGACTCACTCTGAATAACCGGTTATCTCTAACTAGAGTGCACAGTAAAATTATACACGATTCAAGATTACTTCTGTACTAAACCAACTTGACTCTAGCATCGTATCCAACCATAGATTGGTTACAAATTCCTCCAATAGAGATTTTTAAAAAAATTTTTTTTTTTGGTCAGCTCCTCAAACAAAGACAACGAGGAAGGTTTTGATCATTTTCAAGTCGAACCAACTTAATTGCACAATCCTAGTAGATATAATACTATAACATTTCCATTAATAATATAAGAGAATCATATGATGAAATCCTTATCAATCCTAACTCGGTCTAAGTTCCTAGAGACGAGCCGACGAGTCTAGTTCGGACAATTTTCGAGTTGAATCGGCCTAGTAGCATAGCCCTCGCAAATACACTACTACGCGTGCAATAAACGATATACAGAATTTCAATTAAAAAAAATTGTTTGATGGAAAAAGTCAAAAAGCATTCACGCTTGTTTTCCGATTGGTTAGCTAGAAATAATTTCGTACTACCTAGAAATAATTATTGATATTCGCTCCAATAAAAATCATCACAAGAACTCCCCTACGGCAAACCATTCGCTTTCTTCTCTTCCCGCGCTCCCTTCAAGCTCTCCTCACAACCGCATGAAGTGCCCGCACCGGCGACGGCGAAACCAACCCCTCGCCGATGAGTTGGAAAGATCAGTAAGATCAAAGCAGAGAAGACAACAACCACGAGCGGCACCCACTGGAGCGACAAGCGGAGCCGACCCGATGCACATGGGTAGAGGGCATCCATCACATTCCGATCTGAAAGCACTAGCACTGCATAAACTGCCGTGGCCATGGCGGCATGGACGAAATCCGACGGCCTGATCTGATAGCGAGGAAGACGATATGTGGTTCGGTTTCGTAGGCATGTGATGAACCTGAACATGAAAATTCTATTAAATGCAGATCCGGGGATCGTAAATAGTTATAAATTCGTTTATTTTGCCAATACGAAGTGTCACGAATTGCGAACGAGCATAAGCGGACATAAACGCGCCTGAAATAGACTCCGCCGTGGACGTTGGAACTGTCGGTGAAGCAAGAGGAGAAGCAAATGATGCCGAGGACCGACACGAGCACGGCAGTCACGCTCTTGTTCGAGAAGCTGGAGATCCCTGAGAGCACCTGGAAGGCGAAGAACGACCTGATCGGCAAGCGATTCGCCAGGTACTGAACCAAACGGCACGCCATCTGAACGGGGTTTTCCTGCTGACGCGGGTGCAGAGGACGTTCCCACGAATGCCGTGGATTCTCCGGAAGCGGCCCCTCTTGCTGTTCCGGCAGATGACTCGCCGTCTTATGCTGCGACTTCCCCGACGACAATGGGTCTGTCGTCGCCAGTGACGTGCTCGATGTCGTATGCTCAGAATTCTCAGAGAAGCAGGGCGAGAAGGACGGTGCCGACTGTTGTGACAGAGAACTCGGTGCCACAGGAGATTGGGGAGTCTCGGCTGGCGACGGCTCGGACTGATCTCTGTCCGGGTACAGCGGATGATCCGCAAACTCCGCCGTGTAATCGCCGCCGTACAGCACGTAGTCCAGCCATTCCTCGAGCGCCGATGGCCAATCGCCCATTGGAAGTTTGGATTTCGTAGCTTTTGCGGAAGCTAATTGAGTACATGAGGCAAGAGGGTGGCGGGTAAAATTAGAAGAAAACATTCTAGGAATAATGAATACTTTTTTGCAGTACGTAATTTGTCATTTGTTGTTATCTTGACGCAATTCATATAAGTAATATCATTTTAAAAATAAATCAATTATCCAAATCGTTAGCGAATGATAAGTAAAGTAATATCACGTGTGTACCGAATAAACGTCCGATTTTTGATGAAGGTAATGTGAAGGTATATAAAGTGCTTTGAAATTTGATATTTGAAGGGAAGACGTTGAAAAGCAAGAATCAATATAAAAGATTTTTTTTGGAAAAGAAGACGTTTGCCTTTTGTTAAAACCTTAAAATGGCCACATGACAATAAAGTCTTAAAACGTATTGTGAAAGTACAGTTGAATCTCTAAAACTTTCAAAAAGTAAAATCAAATCTTAAAATTTGTCAAATTTATCCAATTAAGTCATTATGTTAACTGCACATTTTTAAAATTTTTAGGACTTAATTATATTTTCTTGACAAATTTTAGAACTTAATTAAACTTTTTTAAAAAGTTGGAAGATTTAATTACATTTTCATGATAAGTTTAAAAACTTCAAGAATACCTATCCATTTCCCATAATATCTTCGAAATCAGCAAAATTGGAGGGTTTCTGGCGATGGGGAGTGGACAGTGGTCATCACGATCAACTGAAGAACACCTTAAGGTGGCCGGTCACAGGTTTTTTTTTTTTTTTTTTTTTTTTTTTGGTCGAAGCCGGTCACAGGTTGAGAATGACCAGATTGGTGTCAGAATTGGCTAGCAACGGCGAGGAAAGTCCAATGAAGGAAAGACGCCCGCACAGAGAGAGAGACTTGTTCTTTTTCTAGAGAGCTTTTTCTTTTTCTTTTTTCTGGAATTTTTCGATAACAATGGCTGAATTATTATAGAAAATACAGACCTATTAATTAGGAGGGAAATTTTGAAGGGAAAAATCAGATTTGGGACTAAATCTAACCCTACAACGTTCCTTATAATCATATGGTTGAAGTTCTTTGCTTAATAAATAAGGAAAGAGATGATTGGTCTTGTTATGTCACATGAATGCGTGACTTGGCATATCCAAAGGTCTAGATTAGAGGAGAAATGAATAGTTAAGATTGGTGCTCTTAAGCACTGATGACATTATATTTAATTTTGATAATTAAAAGAAAATGTTATTTTTGTAATTATAAAGAGAGGGGGCCAGAAGCGGCCTTGTGGGCTTAATGGGCCAACTTTTGTGGTTGCCTTGGGTCGACCTTGTCAAATCAGGTTGACCGAATCTAACTGGGTTGGCTAGGTTGACCTGAGGCTTCCTAATTATCTTATTCCTCTTCAAATCACCCCATGATCAATTGGGTCGACCCTCGGTCCTAATTTGTCATTTTATGCTCACTTCCTCGAATTTTTCTAATTGTTCCCAATTTGATATTAAAATTAAATTCATTTTGCCTAATGGAATTTTAAATGCGCACATTGACTTTATTCAGAAAAGTCAACCATAGCCTCAAACTTGTGCTCAAACGTAGCTGGAGCTCTAAATCTGAAATAGGGCTTGAAATCTTGAATTTCCATGATCTCTAGATCAAACATCTAAAAAGGAAATCAAGTATATGAATTTGGGAATTTTTTCAATTGAAAGTGAAAACTCGATGTGACTGAAAAGTCAACCCATAATCATTTTTTTATGAAAAACTGAATATTAAAAGCTTAACTATACTTGCAAAGATCAAGTTCATGTCTATTTAGGATTTTCACAATTATATGGAATGTTGATCAAGAGTTGACTTTTTAGGTTTGACTAAAAAATCAACTTAAAAAATAACCTTTGTTTTATTTGGAAGATGATATCTAAATGCAAATGAAATGAGATGCTCTTAGTACCTATACACAAATGGAACTCTAATGATGTTTAAATGACTCTTTTTGCGTGAAATAGGTCCTATCACAATTAGGAATCTCAATTCTCAAGTTTTAACCTAGTTTGACTTGTTGGCGAAAATTTAAGTGCCAACAATAGTTGACCACATCAAAGGACGACTCCGTTGCATCCTTGTCAAAGGATTCTTCGACCCTTACCAAGCAGCCCTCGAATTGACCCTCTGACTCGGCGATTCTCGCCTCTTCAGGTCCCCGCAAGCCAACCCCGTCATCTCGATGGCCAAGGACTTGCCTTCAGCCATCCCCGTCTCCTCTTGACCGCCACTGATCTTCACCTTCTACCTCGTAACTTATGGTTCAAGCAAATGGATGGTGGGGACATTTTCTTGTGCTGGTCGTCAAATGAGGTAAGCCCTCTGTGAGGAAGGAAGGAATGAACCAACAAAGTGATCTATTAGAAAAAGTAAAGAAAACCCGAAAACCTGAATCAAACCCTGTGATTCCGGTTCAAGTACCATATGATTTGGTTCACAATAAACTATCACTTTTTATGTTCGGTTCATTTAAGCTGAGGTCACATGATCTTGACGTAGGCAGGATTTGTTTCTCTAACGTATGATGAAATGATGGTGCGTCGTACAAGCATAAGGAACAAAATTAGAACGTGTCGCCTGGGGAAACTTCCAAGCATATATAGCTTATGCTAGAAGTAAAGCTATTTGGAAAAGTGAAGTTCAAGGTTTCCCCATTTGTACTTTAAAGTTTCAAGGATATACACATGTATTTATATACGTATGGCAATTTTTTAATTGAGTATTCACAGTAAATTTCAGCACGGGAAACCTAGCGCAATCATCTTTCCACAAATTACAAAATGAGAGGGAGGCTAGGAAGAAAGAGGCTTTCTATTTTTCTTCTTGTACTGGAAGAATGATATTTGACGTTAATGGAAGCTTTTTCTTTCAAAGATACATTTTACTTATCCCTCTTATCTATCATAAATTTCAATGCCCCTTTTTTTTATTCAAAATGAAAAGAAGTACCGTCTCTTTTTAGAAGGAATGCATCATATTATTGAGTTTTGCAACAACCAAATTAGTTCTTAACGATCGATCGATAGCGTATTGAGGGTGGTCTAAACTTGCCGAAAGACATTTGCCTGTTGTCTAGAGATAGGACTGGTTTCTCACCTTCGATTTTTCTATAAAGGTAGATAGCTGAATGGGGTGATATTCAAGGGATACGGCAGATGTCTAAGCTTCATTTGGCCCGGGTCTCACGTGTGACAGCTCCTCGCACCGACCAATTGTACGCTTATTAGTAGACAATGGTTGAAACGTTTTTCTTTTCCCCCAGACAATGTATAAGGAAAGGATAATTTATCAAAGCTGTCGCAACGTAGAAATTTGTCCATAATTATTTTGGCTTTGGCCAAAAAGCACCTACAACCATATGAACGGATCTCGGCTTTGGCCAAAAACCATCTATTACTTTGTAAATAGATTGTCAGGGACAGTAAATTAATCAAAGTACATGAAAGCTGATCCAGGCGTCACCCAATCATTAAAGTAAGGGAAAAAAAAAAAATCCTTACTAACGCGTGGTTAATGACAAAGTGACAACAAACACAAGCAGGTGCATCATACCATTAAACCATGTATCCATTTTCAATATAGAAGATGGTAACAGTCAATGAAAAATTGGAATGATAGTAACTGACTGCCTTGAGAAAATTATTGATGTTATCATCACGAGAACTCCTCCCTGGCAAACCATTTGTTTTCTTCTGTTCCCGCGATCTCTTCATCGGCGAGGCGAAGCTGATCCCTGTGGTCGCCAGAGCAGAAGATGTTTCCACGACCGCTGAGCATTCTCTGAAAGCAGCTCCTCTTGCTTTTCCGGCATATGACCCACTGTCTTATGCTGTGACTTTTCCAAAAGCAGTTCCTCTTGCTGTTCCAGCGGATGACTCGCTGTCTTATGCTACGACTTCTCCGATGACAATAGACCTGTTGTCATTGGTAGATGTGCTTGACGTCGGATGGTGAGATTCTCAGGGAGGCAGGGTGACAATGACGGCGCCAGCAGTTGCAACCGAGAACTCAGCACAGGAGATCGAGGAGTCTCCACCAACAAAGGCGGTGTGGACTAATCTTGGTCCGGATACAGTGGATGATCCGCGAATTCTACGGTGAATTCTTGATCCGTATCACTTATAAAAATGAATGATGTCATTTACCCCTTTCAGTTTTGACATAATTTATATGGATAATGTCATTTTTAAAATTTAATTAACTATCCAAATTATCACTAAATGGTAAAAGTCAAGTTATCAAACTTGTGTACCACGAATACGTCTGATATTTTACGAGTTTGTGATATTGTATTGTCATACCAACGCATGCGCATGCCATACATGACATGTTTGGTTGATCATAACTATTCGTATTCTGACATTTGAAATATGAAGCTACATAAATTGTTATGAAATTTGAAATGTGAAGGGAAGGTATAAAAGAAAACAAGAATATGCATATGAGATTTTCTAGGAAAAAATAAAATCTGACTCTTGTTGGCACTTTTATTCGGCTGAAACAAGTATTAGCCATTTTGAGAAAGACATTGTCTTTACGAGGGATCGGCCCCTATCAAGCAAGATATCGCATTTATAATTATCAAACACTATGAAAATTCTGCCAATTAGATAGTGATAGAATATGTTTGTCCAATTGGAGGTTTGAAATATGTGAAACAAGTATTAGCCAATACCAACATGGAGAAAGAGAAGTAGAGGCAGTTAAGCCATGACCCTAGAATATGAAGGTGTCGTATCATGACCAAAAGCATGGCAGAAGCGGTTGGCATACATGAAGCTGCAGTGGCATGATCCCAGATCAGTTAAAGTCAGAGAAAAAAATGCAAAAAATGTTTTTTCTAGATCGAACATCATCCCTATAATATAGGAGCGATGGAGATCATGATTGGACATATTGTGGAAAAGAAATTATGATCAAACAATAAATTAAAAAGAATGAGGAAATAAATAGGCCACCAGATTTACGTAGCTTAGTAGGCGGTACCTACTTTACAAGGAGAGCAATACATAATTTCACTATAAACTAAGCAATACAATGGAGATTACAACCACATTTTAATGATTCTAACACTCAGAGTAATTCTCAACTCCAATTACACCAAATAACTCAATATAGTGTTTAGCCTTCATAATTTCTCGCAATATAATCACTTGATCTAATGAAAATTTCACAAGTCTAAACACTCATTCATGAGGATGATGCCTAAATGATTGTCATGGCCATCCTCTTCGATTGCTTCGAGGTATTAATTTACAAAAAAAAAAAAAAAAAAGCTCTTGCATGCAACTCCAAAAGAACATTCACTTCTTATATTAATATAACGTTTGGATCCAAAATACAAACCTTCTCAAACTAATAATCTAACTTCAACTACAAAACCTACAAGTTTCTTTTTAGATCTCAAACCCAAGATATATTTTCAACAATCTCCACCTTCGCTTGATGTTTGAGCCAAGCCACAACCGCTTAGTTGGAATATTCTCCCACGGCTCCTCATGAGCTCAACGGCCACATACATCTTCCAAGTCTAGACGACACTTGAATTCCTTCAAAACCGTAGACCTCATTAGAATGCCCACTACACCTGCTCCTTTGGTGATTTCATAAGGATTTGCAAACATAACCTCCTTTATCACAAATAATACAAAAATAACATTGTGTCAAGAGATCAAATACACACCTTATCAAACTTTGCTACTACAAAAACCATTCGCTTGATAGGCTTCACCTTGCTACAATCACCATTTGGTTCAATTACCACGCAAATAACTACCATCACAAGAGTTTCTAGTTGCAACTTGACTTTGAGTCGAACATCGTACAAATCTGTATAAAATTGCCGCAATCGCTCCACCAAGTATTAGACGCATCAAATAAAACTTCTCTACTAACAATAGGAAAATTTAATTCCAAACACTATAATCGATTAACTCGTTCACCTAACATATAGCCTAAGAATGTCCATTTCTTATCCTCCTATTAAACTTAGCATCACTCACTTGAACATAACATATGCAACCAAATATTCTAAGAATAAAATAATCAGTAATGTTACTAATCATGGAATCGATGGGATTTGTATACCATATAACTTGTCATTTAAACTAGATCTTCCAAGAATTTCATCGCCATTATGGTGCTAGAAATCATTTATGAGTTATCTCTAATAATGTTATGCTCATCAACTTGCAACTTATTGTAATTCACTTCATTAGCATTAGTGCGGTGTCTCTCTATGTCTTCTTTCATGTAGAATAACTCAAGCAAAACTCCATACTATTGTTTGTTCACATACTTGATTGTCTTGCTAGTGTCCATCTCAAAACTCTTAGTACTTAATTCTAATAATGGCGTCAAACGTTTGCCTCAACATAAACACCTAGGTCTTCATCAAGTAGTCGTCCACTTGCATTAATTTAGCACTCTTTCTTGAAGAAAGTCACTATAGCTTGCGAACATCCAAGTAAAACCACTTTGCGACCTCCGTAATTTCTCTAATAATAGTACTAAACTACACTTTTTTGCCATTCACCTAAATCATAGCACCTACATACATCAGTAATTTCTCCACAGACATCAAATGTCTAATAAACTCAGGATATAACATGCATTCAGATAAATACTCTACCCAAGTGTTTGGTGTATAGGATTAAACATTTAAAAAATACAAATTGACCGTGGAAGTCGTATATTTGTTCATGACTCATCCCCCAAGCCCATAACAATCGCCTTTAACAGGCCACGCAAGGTAGTGGCGCATAGGGTTGTACATGACAGACTAGATAATGGTAGACCATGAGGTTCCACTGTCGGCCCTAGAAGTCCTCTAGCAAGGCCGTGAGGTAGGGCTTGTCAAACTACCGCTTGAGGTCAAGCCCTAGGGCGGTGCTGAGCTAGGGCAGCTTAGATTGTGCATAGCAACGTTCTCTTTCTTTGTTTTTTTGTTCTTTTTTGCTCCCCAGAACAAAACAAAAAAAAAGAACATAAATTCATTTGGTAACGTCAACTAATTTTTCTATTCCTTGAAATAGAAAAGTAGTCGAGAAAAGATTTGAAACAAAATAATAATAATAATAATAATAATAATAATAATAATAATAATAATAATAATAATAATAATAATAATAATAATAACTCTTGTTCTTAGAAACAAAAACAAGAAATAGCTTATGTTTTAAAAGAAACCCTAAATTCTCTCTCGTCCCTTTTCAGCTTGTGCCCAAAGCTCTCTTTTCAACTCACCTCTGCCTTTGTGCGGTCACCTCCAATCACTTCTCTCCGATCCCTTTGCCTCCAGTCCTGTCGCCTCCAATTTGGCTGCCTCTCTCCAGTCCCATCACCTCTGGTCCCATCACCTCTCTTTGATCCCGTCACCTCCGGTTAGGTAGCTTCTCTCCAATTTCGTTGCCTCCAATCACGTCACCTTTGGTCGCTGCTCTTCGGTTGGGTCACCTCGTGCTTGTCTTGCCCTAAATTAGGTTTCTCGCTTTGATTCCTTCTCATTGTACTTGTTCTAGTCGTAATTCTCACTTCTTGAAGTTCAATCCTTTGTTCAATCTCCTCTCTGGTCCCATCGCCTCCAGTCACCTCTCTTCAGTCGTGTCACTTCCAGTCGAGTTGCCTTGTTCTTCTTAAGATAATAGGGGATAATTTGTATCAAAATGGAAGAGATAACGAGTCAATTACATCCCTAATCACCCTATCAGAGCTCTCGCCACTCTCAACAGCCTTCCTGGCCTCTTCTCTCACCTTCTTGGCTCCCTCTCTCAGCTTCTCATCTGTCATCAACTCCACAATCTTCCTCTTAATCTCTTCGCCTTTCACAATCCCATCAACACCCCAATCCCAGTCCCTCTCCCACAGCCCAAATCCCGCATCCTCCACGACCTTCGCATTCAGCCTCTGGTCTCCGTGTTGTGGCCATGCGAGCACCGGCACACCCTGCCAGGCTGCTTCCATCACCGAGTTCCACCCGCAGTGGCTCACAAACCCTCCGATGGCTGGATGCGCCAGAATCTCCTGCTGATCTGCCCACCCTCTTATGATCACTCCCTTGTTTTTGGTTCTCTCCACAAAGAAATCACTCAGGATGTCTTTCTCGCCCTTGTGGTCGTCCTTGTCTACTTTGCTGGTCTTCAGGTTCCAGCAGAATCTCCACCCGGCCTCTTCCAACCCCTTTTCCAGCTCTCGCACCTGATCTCGAGACATTGCCGTTCTACTCCTGAAGTTTATTTACACTACGGATTCGAATGTGATATGGTTCTAGTGGCCCGATGAGCAGAATTGGCGGTAAGCTTGCCACCGCCCTCTCTTTGTTGAGAGTGCCGAGTGTCGATGCCTGGAACCACTCGAAGGTATTCATCAAGATTCCTTCGGCCTCAGATAGAGCTTGAGAGTTCATAACGATGATTGAAGTAAAAAGATGGCTGGGATCGAGGAGTGCTGGTGGGAGGCTTAACATGGTCATCGGTGGCAATCCCGGAATCTTGATTTCAGTGGAAGCATTGTTGAATTCGGTCAATTTCAGTTGGATAAGTGGAAAGTACGCCATGAGAGAGATGAACTCGACTGAGGAAGTGGAAACAACATAAATAGGGAGGTGGAGGTCCTTGGCAATTGGAACAGTCTTGGCCACTAGAAACATGTCCACAAACATAGCTGAAAAAGGTGGAGATGACGACGATTCTAGAGGACGGAGGAGATGGATTGACTGATTGATGAGATGGAACTGGAGAAAGAAAGGATCTGCAGCTGCAGAATCGGTGATCCGGGAGCCACGAGCGAGGTGGAGTTTCAGATGATTAATTTCACTATTGTGGTGAAGGAACGAGGTTATGTGGTCCGATTCGGTGGTGGACATGGTGGGGTGAGCGGTGATGATCGTGACAGTGCAGTTTCACTTGGCCAGCATCGCGGCAAGCCGGAGGAGCGGCATCAAGTGGCCTATTCCGGCACTGGGGGAAAGAGCTATATGAGGAGATTGTGTCGTGCTCATTGCTTAATTGGCCTTCTCGAATGATCAAGAGAGTGGAGACTGCTGTGTTGCAGACGATGGAGACTACACTTCTCTTGCATCTGTTTGTGTCCCTTCTAAAAGCAACTGCCAAGAACACGAAGGGTAAGTCCCCGTGGGTTGATGGAGTGAATGACCTAATTTTTCGGCCGACCTATTCTGTACCTCTACCGGTCGAAAGGGATTATTTTTCTCTTTTATTTAGAGTCGCAAAAGTCACCCGCTGTCGATGTAGGAAAGAAGTTAAGTTTGGCCTAGCCTACTTAGGAAAATTTTGGGAAATATTCAAAAGGACGGGAAGAACTTTTAATATAAATGTTGTAATAGTTTGTTGATTTTGAAAATATGAACTTCCAGCGTGGCGTCACTAGCAACCACCGCTCGATGGTCGCTGACCTCCAGCGACCATTACCTAGTGGTCACAACTCCCAGGTGACCATCAAACGATGGTCGCCTGAGATGGGCTTCATGCGACATTGTTTAGATAAGCCAGCCACCTCAGAAGTCCACGTTGAACTCACTTTTAATACAAAAAAGTCATGTCAAATCAAACAACTTATTATAAAAGCCACGTAATATTTTTGCTGGAATTTATTGTTAGTGACACTTAAATTATCGTTTTTTCTCTTATTTTGGTACTTAGCTAATTTAATAAAAACTTTTGACACAAAAATGAGTACCATATGGAACTTTTGGCATTTTGGTATCCTTTTCTCAGTTCTGTATGCATGTTGTTTGCTCTCTCTTTCACAAGCCCATCTAGCACTTTAAGCAATTATCTTTCCATCATCAAAGAGTCGTTCCAAGCCAAATTAGCCGAAAGAGCGATTCGAAAAGCCTGCAATGACATGATCCTGGAAAACCAGTGATGACCAACACCATTGAAAATTAGAAAACAGAAAAAAGAAGCACAATTTTATCTTCATTTTATTTCAATCGCCTGAGCATCACTCCCATATTGCAGATCGGTGCAATATTTTCTCAGGATTACAGGGGATAATTCTTATTAAAATGGGACAACTACCGAGTTAATTACATTATTAATCACCCTGTCAGAGCTCCCACCACTCTCAACAGCCTTCCTGGCCTCTTCTCTCACCTTCCTGGCTCGCTCTCTCAGCTTCTCATCTGTCATCAACTCCACAATCTTCCTCTCGATCTCTTCCCCTTTCACAATCCTATCAAGACCCCAATCCCAGTCCCTCTCCCACAGCCCTAGTCCCGCCTCCTCCACGGCCTTCGCATTCACCTTCTGGTCGCCATGTTGCGGCCATGCGAGCACCGGCACACCCTGCCAGGCTGTTTCCATCATCGAGTTCCACCCACAATGGCTCACAAACCCTCCGATGGCGGGATGCGCCAAAATCTCCTGCTGGTCCGCCCACCCTCTTATGATCAATCCCTTGTTCTTGGTTCTCTTTAAGAAGATATCGCTAAGGATGTCTTCCACGTCGTCGTGGTCGTCCTTGTCTACTTTGGTGGTTTTCAGGTTCCAGCAGAATCTCCACCCGGCCTTCTCCAACCCCTTTTCCAACTCTCGCACCTGATCCCGGGACATTGCCGTTCTGTTTCCGAAGCTTATGTACACTACGGATTCAGATGGTTGGTTCTCTAGCCATGACCGGTAGAAGTGGTCCCCATCTCGCGGAATGTGATACGGTTCTAGGGGCCCTATGGGAAGAATTGGTGGTAAGCTTGCGATCACCCTGTCTTTGTTGAGAGCACTGAGCATGGATTCGTGGAACCATTCGAAGGTGTTCATCAAGATTCCTTCTACCCCGGGTAGTGCTTGAGAGTTCGTAACGATTATTGAAGTAAAAATATGGCTAGGATCGAGGAGTGCTGGTGGGATGCTCGACATGGCCATCGGTGGCAATCCCGGAATCTTGATTTCGGTGGAAGCAGTGTTGAACTCGGTCAGGTTCGATGCAAGAACAGGAGCATACGCCATGAGAGATAAGAACTGGACCGACGTGGTGGAAACGGCATACATAGGGAGGTGGAGGTCCTTGGCAATTGGAGCAGTCTTGGCAAGTAGAACGAAGTCCACAAACATAGCTGAAACAGGCAGGGACGATGAAGATAACAGAGGGCCGAGGAGATGGATCGACTGACTGATGAGATCGAATTGGAGAAAGAAAGGGTCGATAGGGGCGGAATCGGCTTGCTGGGAGCTAGGAGTGAGCTGGAGTTCAAGGTGATTAATTTCGGGATTGTGGCGAAGGAACGAGGATATGTGGTCTGACTCAGCGGCGGACACAGTGGGTTGAGCAGTGACGAGCGTGACCACACAGTTTCGCTTGGCCAGCATCACGGCGAGCCGGAAGTATGGCATCAAGTGGCCCATTCCGGCACTAGGGAGAAGAGCTATATGAGGAGGTTTTGTTGTGCTCATTGCTGAATTGGCCTTCTTGGACGAGGAAGAGTATAGATTGCCAATTTAGAGACTGCTGTGTTGCAGACGCCGGAGACTGCACTTTCTCTTCCGTTTGTTTGTGTCTATTATATAAGCAAATTGTCGAGAACACGAAGGATGAGTACGAGGTTGGTGGAATGGGAAGTGGGTAGTTGAAGGGAATCGAATGAGCGAGTACGAGGGTTGTGGAATGGGAGGTGGGCAGTTGAAGGGAATTGAATGAGCGACTCCGATGCCATCCTTCGCTCTTTTTTTAGGCCAGCAGACTCACTAATGGTTCAAAACCGATTTATTTTCTAAATAGAACTAGCCAAAAAAAAAAATACACACTTTGCATTTGGAAAGAAGATGACTTTAGGCTATTTAGGAATTTTTGTGCCAACATTTAAAAATAATGATTAATACCACAAAAAAACCCTAAATCGATACGTATGTGACAAATTTATCTCGAATTAATTTTATAACCACCAAAAAGTCTAAACTAATATATATGTAACAAATTGAACCAAAACTAATTTTTTAACCACCAAAAACGCAAAACCAGTACATTTGTGACAAATTTACCGTCTATTAGTTTTCATTAATTTGGATTAATACCACAAAAAAGCATAAACTAGTACACTTATGACAAACGGATGGTAAAACCCCAAACCGGTACACCCGTCAAATGTCATGTGTAATAAAACTCAGGAATTTGATAATACAATTTTAAGGAAACTAATGGAGGGATAATTTATCAAAAATGTACCAGTTTGAGGTATATCTGTCACATGCACACTGATTTGAAGTTTTTCATGGTATTAACCATATGAAAAAGGTAGGAAAAATTTCAGATAAATGTTTGGAAATTTGGTTGATTTTGGAAATATGAACTCAAGGTGTGTTTGGTAGCCGAATAGGATAAAGATTTGGGGAGGCACATATGAACTCAAGCCGCATTTGGTAACAAAAAAATTATCAAATTACTCACAAAAAAAAAAAAAGAAAACCCCAACTAGCACCTGCACCTTGTCTATAGGGAAATTACCAAAAAAGTCATAAATCTATAATGCTAATTCGGTACCAAACATTTTAATTTTGTCAATTGAATTTTAATTCTTTTTCATATTTTGTCAATTAAGTCCATCCTGCTAATTTTAACTAGAAATTACCGACGTAAATGTTAGCCATTCTAAATGGCAAAATCAAAGTTAACGTGGATTTTTTTAAAGATAATTTTTAAAATTTGTATTATGGTTTTTTTTATTTACTTTTTTTTTTAATTGAAGGCCGACAATGGTCATTGGCCATAGGTGAGGGCCAAATGTGGGGAGGCCATAGTGGCCCTCATCCATGCCCTCACCGGCCATGGCATGGCAGCCACCATGCCCTCGCCAACCCTCAATAAAAAAGAATGTAATGAAAAGAAAAGAAAAGAACCAAAAAAATATTAAAATATTATTTAAAATTTTCCACATCAGTCGGTGTCCACATTAGTAATTTCAGGCTAAAATTGGCATGATGGACTTAATTGGCAAAATGAGAAGTTTTAGAATTTAATTAGTGTAACTAAAATGTTTATGAATGAATTGATACATGTGTTATTTATTTAAGACTGTTTTGGTAATTATTCCCTTTCTTCCCCCACCCAAGAGGCTTGCTTAGTTCAACGCACCACCATCATGTCTTCCCCCCACCATTAAGCGGGTTGATGTTGCTCCTCCAGGAGGCGTCACAAGCATGACATCTAAGGTTGGCGATGGTCACTATGCAACTTAAGGCCCGGTCAAGGTCCGCCAATGTGACAGCCATGGCCAGTTTCTGCTCAAGGCCAACCTCCCACGGTCTCGGCGACCGTGAGCCAAATGATCAAGTTGAACTAGTGTGATCTCGCCTTGGCGGGCCGCCAACGATACTGCCACAGACAAAGACAATGGATACAGGGAGAGGAGTGCGGGCGGCAGGCAAGGACGAAGGGTGTCATTATCGGCGTCTGTGTTACGCTTTGCCATTGGGTAGCCGTGCTACGCAATAGGTGTGAGGATAGTGAAATGGCGTGCGAAGAGAATAGAGAAGGGTTCTGGCGTGGATGTTGTCTGTGTATGAGAGCAAATGAGTACGATGAGACTATTTGACTAGGTAAATAAACTCGACGATGGTTTTGCAATTATTTCACCTGCCAACCTTCATGTAAATGGGAGAGATTGGTACTTTCGAAAGGTCATTTCCTCGGTACTCTTCTTGAAAGTTGGCGTTCTTGGAGTACCACTAAAAGTGCCATCAAGGAGCTACGCTTAAAAAAAACAAAAGGATTAGGACAGCGCCCCATTAAGATAGAGTTCTCTAATGGATTGAACCCGATAGTTACCTTGCAGAACCTAAGGATAAAAAGGAAAAGTCTAGTTTGCGTGTCGGCAAGAGATTTAGAGTTAGGACTTGTTTGATGAGGATAAAAATTAAATGCTGAAAATTTAAGTACTTAATATTAAATTTTGATAATTGAAGTGTCGAAAATAAAATTCAAAAGTTTTTTTTTTGATAATAATTAAAAATTGATCACTTAAATCTCATGTAACTTTTCATTTGATCATTTGAGTACTACAACTTTTAAAAAGTGTTTACCACACGTGTCATACTATGTCAGATTTTCGACACTTGAGTGAACGTATTTACAAAATTACGACACTCAAGTTATCAATTAAATGTTATAGTACTCAAATTAATGTTTTTTAGAAGTTATGACACTCAAGTGGTTGGAAAAAATGTTATGACTCTCAGATGAGCGTCATACAAAAATTATGACGCTTGTAGTGTACATATCCCAAAAGCTAGTATCGCTCGAAATCATCTTAAACTTGACTTAAATTGAGCTTGCTCAGTTAGTCTCAAATCTGAAAAATCTATTCTATAGCTCAAGCTTTTCAAGTTCAAATGATGCTAAATATTTCGTGTAGAATATTTCAGCGGGGTCAAACTCCTCAAAATAATGGGGTCAAACCAATAAAAATTAAGAATTTTATATGTATGCTTTTTTGTCAAATTTTTTTTTTATGGTTGAAAAATGGATATAGTTGTAGAATTTATGTGCCCTCTATAAAGCGCCCAAAATCAAACCTATGGTTAATTTCCTCCAAATTTCCCAAACTACTTGGTTTTCATTGCAAAACTAGTAGAGAATAGATTTTATGGTTTTGTAATTTCTAGTAAGAAACCCCTACACAGGACTACCATTACCAAAAATAAACACATTATCATAAATAAATAAAAAAAGGATATCACTACAAGTCCTCAAACTTATCGCAAAAGTGCAATTGATTCTTAAAACTTTCAAAAATAATAGTCAAGTCCTAAAATTTATCAAATTAATTCAATCGAGTCCTTCCATTAACACCATCAATTTGTTTAAAGGAAAATAGCAATGTGAAAATTTTAAATTAATTTAATTTTCCCATGTGGCATATTTATTACTCTTTGCTTTAAATATAATTTAAATAATAGTAAAAAATAAAAAAGCTAAAATAATTAAAAAATACTAGAAAAAAATGGTAGGGATCGTGGCTGCGCCACTGCCCACGACCTTGCTAGCCCTAGGTGGTGGAGTGGGAAGGCTCGCCCAAATTTAGGCAACACCGGCCCTCGCTTGGTTCTTGCTTAGGGCTGGGGAGGCTCATTGGCCATAGGTGAGGGCTAGCGTCGACTAGATTTTGGTGAGTTGCGCTTGCCCTAGTCGAGGTGTCACCCAAATCTAGGCAAGCCTTAATTGGGCTAGCAAGGGCCGCCCCCCTCCGCCACCTCGCCGGCCCCCTCACATGATTGGCGGTGGTGGCGTGCCCAACCATGATCCCACCCTTTTTTTCTTTGTTTCCAATTTTATTTTTTGAATTATTTTAGCTTTTTAAAAGTTTTTAACTGTTATTTAAATAATATTTAAATAAAAAATGATAAAATAATGCCACATAAGATCAATAAATAAATTTTAAAATGTCACGTCAGTATTTTTCGTTAAACAAATTGACAGGAAGGACTCAATTGCACTAATTTGTCAAATTTTAAGACTCAATTGTACTTTTTAAAACTTTTAGCACTCAATTACAATTTCACAACAAGTTTTTCGACATGCATTGCATATATCTCAAAAATGAAAAAAGGCACTTCATCTTTGCTCTCATTTTCAAGGTAACGTCGAGTCAATAGGGGTGGCGAGTAGCTCATCTTAGATCTTCTTATGTGGCTTGCATTATTGAGTTTTAGGGGCTGCAGCTTGCATAATTGGTTTTAGGATGCGTTTGATTCAGCATTTTCAATAGGCTTTTAGCCTCCGAAGCCCCTTGGAGAAATGCTGGACTATTTGACAACTATTTTGAAATAGCTTTCAAATGAAAGCCAGTATTTCGAAGGCTAAAAGCCCAATACTAGTAAGGACCAGTTTTGAGCTTTCAGTATTTGACCAAATGTTGAAATTTATTTTTTCTCCCAAAATTATACTCACTCATTCTTCAAATTTCTGATTTTGCCCTCATTATTTTTTTTAAATGCCAAAATAATGCTAAAAAAATCAAATATAAATAAATGCTAAAAAAATTAAATATATTTTGGTCTTTTTAAAAAAATATTTATATATTTGATTTTTTTCAGCATATCTATTTGATTTTTTTGGCATTATTCAAAATTTATATTTAAAAATTTGCATACATTATTTTTTTTCAATTTTAAACAAATAAAAATTAAAAAAAAAAAAATTCCGATGAAGGGTTTGGTCTTTTTAAAAAAAAAGTATATATATATGTATTTGATTTTTTAGCATTATTTTCAAATTTATATTTAAAAAGTTGCATACATTATTTTTTCAATTTTAAACAAATAAAAAATAAAAAATTTCAACAAAGGATTTGGTCTTTTTAAAAAAAATTATATATATATTTTTTATTTTTTTAGCACTATTGTGAACATTTATATTTAAAAAGTTGCATACATTATTTTTCTTAACTTTAAATGAATAAAAATTAAAAAATTCTGAAGAAGGGTTTGGTCTTTTAAAAAAAAAAATTATATATATATATATATGTATTTGATTTTTTAGCATTATTTTCAAATTTATATTTAAAAGTTGCATACATTATTTTTTCAATTTTAAACAAATAAACATTAAAAAATTTCGACGAAGGATTTGATCTTTTTAAAAAAAAATTATATATATGTATTTGATTTTTTTAGCACTATTGTGAAAATTTATATTTAAAAAGTTGCACACATTATTTTTCTCAATTTTAAACAATTAAAAATTAAAAAATTCTGATGAAGGGTTTGGTCTTTTTAAAAAAAAAATTATATATATATGTATTTCTTTTTCAGCATTATTTTTTTCAATTTTAAACAAATAAAATTAAAAAAAATATATTAATCACCCAAATGGTTTTTCAAATATGTTTTCTACGAAATGAAATTTCTCTCAAAGTTGCTTCTCAAAGCATAATTTACCAAACGGCTTTTACATTTGTCTAAAGTCCTTTAGACTAAACTGCTTTACATTTTCCCAATGAACTTTCAAAATGTTAAACCAAAGGCACCCTTAGTCCATACAAGACAATCTAAGAACGGAGAGTAGCTCATCTTAGATCGGTCTCGTGGAGCTTGCATTATTGAGATTTAGGGACTACAGATTTGCATAATCAGTTCTAGGCAAGAAAAGTGTCAGAAAGTCCTAAACCTATTGTCAATTTAGTCAAAAAAAAATTTTACCTAGTACCAATTTAGTCATAATCATTTTGACTTAATGACAATTCAATCCTTCTAGCTATATTGGCCTGATATTGCTGATGTGAGCCAGCCAATGTGGCATGGCCGACACTAATGTGGATAAAATTTAATAGTATTTTAATTTTTTCGAATTTTTTATTTTGAGGTTTGGCGATCGGCTAGAGGACGAAGGAAGGGAAAGAAAAAAAAAGGAAAGAAAATGAAAAGAAAAAATTCAAAAAATATTAAAATGTTATTAAAAGTGGTTCCACGTCGATGCCAACCGTGCCACGTAAGCTGACCGGCGTCCACGTTAGCAATATCCGATCAAAATTAGCCGAAAAGATTGAATTGACATTAGGTCAAAAGGTTTAGAACTAAACTGACACCAAAAAATTTATACCTAAATTAACACAAATATAATAAATTTAGGACATTTCTAGAGACTTTTCCCGATTTTAGGCTGCACAAGACAATATGAGATGGGCTACTTGTCGTCCCTATTTACCTTACCTTGGAAATGAGAGCGAAGACAGCGTGCCGTCTTGGTTGATGAGGTGGTCGTGGCATGCAAAGGGAAGAGCCGTTGCTCAAAGCAACAATTCTAGATTTGCCTGACCTCAATCTAAGCAACATCTTCCTGTCATCCCAATTTTATATAAGGGACATCCGACAACTGTCTTTGTCCAGATGGTGGAATTGGGATTGGACCGTGACCCATTTCCATCGGTATATCGATATATAATGATAGTCTAGGTCCGATTCACCCGCGTCACTAATTACGGATGATTTTATTTCGCTAGCACGATTATTTTTTTATGACGTCTTAATGGATTCTTGACATTTGTAAAGTATTTCATAAACTTAGAGTCTATCTTAGTGACGTCGAATCCCGAGAAATAAGGTAGGGAGTCTCTTGTGATTTACGAGCAGAAGCTATTGTAACTTTACATTGGTTTTTTTAAAGGGAAAGTACATTAGAAGTCGTGAAGCTATTGTATTAACTGCAGTTCAATACTTTAACTTTCTTGACAAATCGCTTTAAATTCCAAGACTTTTTAAAGATTGCTCGATAAAGTACCTAAGACGAGTGTTGATGGAAGTGGCATCCTCAAATTTTCTCTTATTTTGCTCCATCACTCTCCCAAATGTAGAAATCCGTGTGCAATGAAAATATTCATGCAATTCGGCCCTATTTGGAACAATAGTGAATGGATTAAACTTTTTAGAATTTTTTTTTTTATGCGACCACCAATTTAGTAACCATAAAAAGTGTCCATGTAGGTAATATTTAATCTACTTCACATTCCGGCATCCTCCGACGGTGTTGTCAGCCAGATTTGGCTGGATTTTATGTTGGAATGATTTGATTTGGCTTTTTGTCTAAGTAGTCGGACCTGATTACAGAAATCGAAAGTATAGAGATTGAATTAGTAAAGTAACGAAAATACAGAGATGAAATGCACTTCCATGAACATCTCTTACCCTTACCAAAAAAAAAAAAAATTCACTTCCATGAACATATCCATGCATATTACTGGGAATAGAGGTTTCTACTGATCATGGACTGTCTGAAGCTTCTATCAGCCCACCCGTGGTTACGGTTAGCCCACCTCAAGCCCTTCGGCTTTGCTATGTACTGTCAAGTAATGAAAAAAATCTTTCTCTGACCAAAAAAAAAGAAGGCAAAACAAAGAATAGGTCGATGCAACCAGATAAAAATCAATTTGCATAGAACAAACTGCAAGAACAATATCTCCTGATACAATCAAGCAAATATATAATAGATTTTAATTGTATAGCTAAGAATCATAATTTATATATGGCGCTCATTTAAGTGTCATAACTTCTTGTGCCATATAATTTTTCAATGGATTACTTGAGTATCGAAACTTTTAACAAATGTTCACTACAAGTGTCATGACACATCAGGTTTCCGACACTTGAGTAAATGATTTTAAAAAGTTAAGGCACTCAAGCTAGGGAAAATAATATCAGAGATGTCATAACTTTCATAAGACACTCACTTGAGGGTCATAATTTTTTTTATTTTCGATCACTTGAGTATCATAACTTATGTATAATGCTCACTTGAGTGCCGTAACTCTTTTTTTTTTTTTCCAATTACTTGAGCGTCATATAACTTTTCAATTGATCACACCACAACTCTTAAAAAAATGTTCACCATAAGTGCCATGCTACATCAGATTCCCGATACTTGAGTGAACGTTTTTAAAAGATTTTGGCATTCAAGTTATTAATGTAAAGTTGTAGTGTTCAAGCTAGGGAAAATGACATAATAGGTGTCACAACTTTCATACAACACTAACTTAAGCGCCATAATTTTTTTCAATTACTTAAGTGTCATAACTTTTTTCTCAATCACTTGAGTGCCATATATCTTTTCAATTGATTAATTGAGTACCACCACTTAAAAAAAATGTTCACCTTAAGTGCCATGTCACATCAAATTTCTGACACTTGAGTGAATGTTTTAAAAATGTTATGATGCCCAATTTATCAATACAAAGTTATGGTGTTCAACCTAGGGAAAAGGATATCATATGTATCATAACTTTCCTACGGAGCTCGTTTAAGTGTCATAACTTTCGAAGGAGAAAATGGAGCAAACCACTAGCTTGATCGGCCCAGGCTGGGTCCTTCTTCTAGTGGTCACCTCCATTTTTCTATTAGAATAGAGAGAGAAAGTGGATTTCTTTTTGAGAGAGAGAGAGAGAGAGAGAGAGAGAGAGAGAGAGAGAGAGAGAGAGAGTCCTAAGAAGCACCAACACTCTCCAGAAGCTTTTGTGCCGTGTCTAACACTCCGACACATGTCTGACACATGATCAACAAGTATTGAAAAATCTGAAATGTTGTCAACTCTCTCCGACACACTCCGACATGTGAGTCCGGAATTCCAACGATCGATAAGGATCGTGGGGGCTGGGCACCGCTACTGTTGCCCCCATCAAAGGGGACCAGTGACCTCGCCGACCCTAGGTGGTAGAAGGGGGGGGCGGCCCTTGCCAGCAAAGCAAGGGCAGGCAATGGCTCACCTAGATTTGGGCGATGCCGCGCCCTCACTCAAGCTTAGCAAGGGTTACCAGCCCTCGCCTAGGGCTGGCGAGGCCTTGCCTAGGGCTAGGGAGGCTTGCCAACCACAGGCGAGGGCAAGCGATGCCTAGATCTAGGCAAGCCTCACCCGAGCCTCACCAAGCCAGGTAAAAGCTACCCCACTTCCACCGTCGGGTCCCTCCAATGGTGGCAACGGTAGTGGCAGTGGTGTGCCTAGCCATCCACGACCTTGCCTTTTGTTTTTTTTTTTCCAATTTTTTTATGAATTATTTTAGCTTTTTTAAAAGTTTTTTACTATTCTTTAAATAACATTTAAGAAAAAAATAATTAAAAAATGTCACGTAGGATAAATAAATAAATTTAAAAATACTATTTCAACATTTTCTGGTAAACAAAAACGATGCTAACGGAAGAACTCAATTGCACCAATTTAATAAGTTTTAGGACTCAATTGAACTTTCGCGATAAATTTGATGACTTGTAGTGCACATATTCTTAAATTTAATAGTGGAATGTAGATTGCTTGTTTTTTCTTTCAAGTTTTATGGATTATTGCAATAGAATGTAGTTGAATTTGTCAAATTAAAATAATGAATGACATTAACAAATGTTGGATTAATGTTTTTAGTGTGAATTAATTATGGGCTCTTTTTATTATTATTTATTTATTTGTGCATATATATATTTAATATAACGTGTTGGAATTCTCTATTTTTTTGAAAAATGACATGTTAGTATGTCGTGTTGTGTCGTGTCGCGTGTTCGTATCAGTTCTATATTGGTAGCTTATGTTCTAAATGGGGAAGAAGATGAATTTTTCTTAATTTTGATATCATTTGAAATTAGATTTTTAGTTTTTCATTTTTTTTTCATTTTTCGTTTTTTAATTTTACTTTTCATATTATTTTATTTTAAAGTATGAGATATCCCTACGTTCAAACAAACTTGAGTAGCAGTGATATCTAATCTCCATTATTTTTAAGCTCGATTTCTTCCAAGTCATTGATTGACAAAACCAAAAGATAACCTTTAAAGTCATTCCCCTAGAGTCTAAATAGTAAAGAAAATGGAAAAAATTTACAAAATAAGTTTTGAAATTTGTCGATTTCCTTCACTTTTTTTCTCAAGCCATTTATAACTCATTTAAAAAGTAAATGAGTTGCTCATATGAGATTGAGCTCATTGAATCAGAGTCACAAAATGGTATGGAACCCATTTTTCCACCCCTAAGTCTGTATAAGTATTTCAATTTATAAGTTTTTTACGTTTTTTATTTTATTTACTAATTTTTTATGATTTAATTTATTTTTTCTTTCAACATGAAGTTTTTATCTAAGTAACATATACAAGTAAAGAGCTTGAAGTGGGTTAAATAAGTGGGTATAAGTTTTCCTAGAATATTAATTTGTTTTGATAATATGGGTCCAGGTATGGGTCATTAATTTACATTACATGAAAATAGGTCAATATGGATCGGACCATTTTGGATCCGACCCCCCCATTTGACGGCCTTAACCGTGACCCATTTCCATCGAGGATCAATATATGTATTGATAGTCTAAGTTCGATTCACGTGCATCACTAATTGCAGATGATTTCATATTCACTAGCCCAAATATTTTTTTATGACGTCTTAATGGATTCTTGACATTAGTAAAGTATTTCATAAACTCAGAGTTTTATTTTATTGATGTCGAATCCCGGGATATACGTAAGGGAGTTTCTCGTGATTTACGAGCAGAAGCTATTGTAAATTTATATTGTAAGGGGAAATACATTAGGAGTCGTGAAGCCACAGTAGTAACTGCAGTTCTTTTTTTTTTTTTTTTTTGGTCGGAAAAGGCAAGATATATATATTCAAGTTGGAAAGAAAATACAACCCTTAACTAGGGCATCAGTACATATAATATCCAGCATCGCTTGAGGAGGAGAAAGAACCCAGTTAGATGGAAGAAGGTCTCGCTTGTGGGCTTTCACGGCCCAATCGGCTAGGGCATTTGCCTCGCGTCGACAATGCTTCATGGAGAGATTGGGAAAACAGGGCATTAGGGCACCACATTTAGCGAACAGAGCTAGGCACTCCCATGGGGGCAGACGAGTCCGATTAATGGTCTCGACGAGGATGAGGTTATCTGATTCAATCTACAGGTATGCATCTGTTTTGCTTTTCTTCAATATATCCTTCAGCGTATGCAAAAGTGCCTGGGTCTCCGTCTCTAGTGCTGTAGAAGCGTGAATGCTGCGTGTGAATCCGTCGGTCATTCGACCAGTGTGATCTCGTGCAATGCTCGCAATCGCCCCTATCTGATTTGGACTACGGAAAGCTCCATCCAGATTCACTTTAATAACTCCTTTCTTTGGTGGTTGCCAGATGCTATTTGGGTTTTGCCGAGAGAGCTCTGCGGGTGTTGTCACGACCTCTCTTTTTTCTCGTCCGGGGAAAAAGAAGAAGGTTTAGGGGTATTTGCCTAAAGAGGCGGACCAATGGCCCTAAACTAGGCGCGGGCTCTCCCAAGCCCATACCTCGCGCGACGTTGGATTTTGTTTTTTTAGTTCTTAACAACCTTAATATTTCTAGGAGTCGCCACTAGCCTATTAGGGTCGGCTAGAAACCAATCGAGACACGGGAGTGTTGTCTCGATTCCTACGCAACCAGAGATTTCTAGGAACGGGGACTTGTTTACGCTAATATTTCTATTAGCGCCCTTGCGGTACCACTAACTTGAAAGATTGTTCATTTAAATGGCCACACAATCTTGATTACCAATTATAATCCTTATAAAACCGCTAAGCGTCCATGCAAATGTTTTTGTAAGTTTGTTTTCCTTAATGTCTAGACTAATCCTAACATAATTTAGAAGAGAAATTTACACTCAAATTAATGAAAAGCGGTGCGCAAGTAAATATCCAAGAAATTGAAATGACTTGAAAGTAATGCGGAAAAGAAAGACCCGATACAAGTCGGGCAAATAATATTACATGGCCTTGTTATCACGCCCGGATAGGACCCCGTGAGCGAAATGGGAATTTAAAAATGCATGAAATTACTCTAGATGCATGAAATCACTATAAATAATTTTAATCTACACAAATAGATTATTTACAAAAATGGTTATAAAATACCAAATTATCATTAAATTAAGAAAATAAAATTTTAAAATTAGAAAAAAATTCATATATGTCATTTCTATCATAATTTGATATCATCCATCATTTTTATATATTTTTTTTTGAAATTTTCATATTTTTTTATTTTTTAAATTTTTATTTAAAATTAATTCCCTAAACCAATATATGCCAATTTACACTAATATGGGACTTCCCAGTACATGAATATAACAAGAACCAAGCTTAAATCGACCGTTTCAAGATCGAAACTTGGTTTGCGCATTTCGTCGAACACTTGGCGTGCATTAAATCATCCCAAAACAGCTTCTCCGGGCCATGTTTGCGGCCTTCAATCTCAACCCATAAGCAATCTCATGCGGATCTAAAGTATCAAGATTATACTACCACATTCAAGGAGTAAGATTAGATAGAAATCACAGCTTAAAACACACGAAAACCAAGCTGGAATCGTCATCAAATATGCGGGTTTGATCTGATTTTTGCAAATCTGGGTTTGAACCCAAATCAAGCAAACAGGTTGAATGCCCATATTCAAGCCCCGACACTCATCACATAAGAGATCTAAGGGAAA
This sequence comes from Eucalyptus guilfoylei, assembly GCA_016097605.1. Classification (NCBI taxonomy): domain Eukaryota; kingdom Viridiplantae; phylum Streptophyta; class Magnoliopsida; order Myrtales; family Myrtaceae; genus Eucalyptus; species Eucalyptus guilfoylei. The sequence continues at coordinate 32,747,939 of CM027864.1, forward strand.
CACTACTTAATCTGAGTGAAAGTAGGTAACATGAGATTTCAAATGCAACAAACATCATAGAGAATGACAAACCGAGCACATCAAAACGACCTCTTCAAGAAGCACACATGCAAAACTCTTGAAGAGATTTCAAACACCCAGAAAAATTTCAGCCTCAGAAATCAGTTTTCCGGGCTGGTTTTCCTCTTGATTTTCATGATCAAAACACGCTCAAACTCGAACAAAAATACATCTAGGATGCTTACATTGCTTCCTAGTTTCCATTTCAACTGGTTCTTGGCCAAAGAAACCAATAAATTATCCTCGGGGGCCCGTGGGAGTTGGCTTCTTCAACTGGGAATGAGATCTGCAAAAAAAAGGAACTGACAACGAAGGTTTTCGTTAACCTCTAAAATTAAACTTCAAGACCTCTTTTGTTAGAAAACTTAACACTAAACCAAACTATATGTATTCTAGTTTGGGGTAAAAGTCAATATTTTCCTCATTTGTCTCTCAGTTTTCTCAAAAACACTCGCTTTCTCTCATCCGTGACCAACCGGGCTCAACACTTACAAAATTTTCGGACTTTCTTGGCCCGCCAGGAGGGTGGTTTTCGGGAGGCTTTAGGAGACCTTTCCGAACTCCATTTTGGACGTGCGACCTATGTATGGAAAGATCTTTAAGTGACGTTTAACTCTCTAGTTGAAGGTTTTGGCTAATTTTGGCCTCAGGTGTGTGAAAATCTCACTTTTCTCTCTCTAGGTCGGTCTGGAATTTCTGGGTTTCCTTTTCTGGAGTTGCTTCTGAGGGCTTCTTTGGGGAACGATTCCGAGCTCTCCCCTCTCTCCTTCATCCCTTTCTCTTCTCCCCTGTAAGAGCTTGCTTCCGTGATCTTATCCCCTCAATTCCGGGATTTTTGGTCGGTCTTTAGTCCACCTACCAAGCCTGCCAACAAGGCTACTTCAACAACTCTCTGACCTGGGCAGAATTTTTAAATTTTGCAGATGTTGAGTGTGCCGGATTTGGTGCGATTTTCCCGTGCCTTCAGAAGCTTATCTCTGACCAATGTTTGTCCACTTGCAGTACCAATAATGGTCTTCCATCACGTGCAGAAATCGGGCTGGTTGGGCAGCTGAGGAGGATATGGTGGGGCCACCAAGTTGCTTACTCAGCAACTCCGAAATCAGACCAACTTGTGGACTGAGATTTGTCAGCTGGTTTGGGTGCTTTAATCCATCAATTTGGCTGCGATTTTTTATCAATTAGCAAGCTCATGCATAGTAGTTTAAGATCTAGACCAGATTTCGCAATTGTCTCCACCCAATTTTGCAAGAAAGTCCCTCAAAGTTGGCCATTTTCTTGCCCGAAAATGCCAAATTCAATGCAATTAGGTCCTTTTTGCCCAATTCGATTAATTAGACCTGACCCAAGTTCAATTTCAACTCAATTGGGGGCCAAGATAATGATTTAAGGGTTTGGGCAAAATTTTGCAAATTTTGCAAATTGGTCCCTCAACTTTTGGAAATTGCATTTTGGCCCCAACTTGCCGTTTTAATTACAATTTGATCTCCTGGGCTTGGCTGGTCACATTCAGATCATTGGCCCCAACTTGCTTCTTTTTTTTTTTTTTTTTTTTAGGAAAAACATATTCCATTAAAAAAACTATACGAAACACCTAAATAACCTAATATGCAATAATTTTTTTTTTAGGTGTCAACAGGTGTATGCTACTGGTGAGATCTTAGACAAAATTTAGCCAGATTCAGGGCTGTGTCGATTAGAATAGCCGGATGGGTACGTTGATGGCGAAAGAGAAATTGATTCCGAGCTTTCCACATTTGCCACAACAGAGCTGCAATGACCTCAAAAGCCGGTGAGTTCCCCTTCAGCTCGATGATGTGTGCAAGCCAGATCTCTATACGGTTTGTTGTTGGGCTGGAAATTTTGATCTGCACCTTAGGGTTACACCAAACTGAACGTGTAGATGGGCAAAGGAGAAATAAATGTTCAAGGGTTTCAGGGGTATTAGATGAACAGAGTCTGCAAAAAGGGTCAGGGATTATCCTTCTTTGAAATAAATTAGCTTTGGTAGGTAATGCATTTTGGCATAATGACCATAGAAAATTGCGAATTTTTGGGGCTGTCTTGGTCTTCCAAATCTGTTTCCAAAGCTTTGTTGGGGGAGTGTAAGAAGAGGATGCCTAAAAATTTACCTTGCCATTTGCTGATTGTTTAATGCTATGATATCCACTCTTAACAGTATAGTTTCCATCTTGTGTGGCTGTCCAGCATAGTTTATCCTCAGATGATAATGTCCATAACTTAATAGCTAGAATTTCCTAGACAATCTGTGGCTGAAATGTCCGATGAAGAAGCTCTACATTCCATTCATTCTGCTCAGGGAGAATATACCCTGCTACTATTTTCTGTTCCTCCCTGTTGACTGGTCCACCTAGAATGCCCATATTCAACCATTTATCCTCTCTAGTATTGATTGATTTGCCATTGCCAACAGACCATTTAAGTCCATCTATAATAGAATCTCTGCGCATAAGAAGACTCCTCCAGCCCCAAGAAGGTGTAGTTCCCTTATCTGCTTTCCATAGGGATGTAGATTGAAAATATAAAGCTTTAAAAACACTGCCCGATAGAGATGAAGGATTATGATAGAGTCACCAAGCTTGCTTCCCCAATAGAGCTTTATTAAAAGATATTAGGTCTCTAAATCCCATCCCTCCCTTCTCCTTACTCTCTTTCAGAAAGTCCCAATTTTTCCAGTGAATACCAGCTCTGTTACTGTTGTTTTGCCACCAAAATCGGGCTATCTTTTTCTCAACAGCTTGGCATATAGAGACAGGAACTTTAAATGTCATCATAGCATACTGAGGTAAAACCTGAACCACTGATTTCAACATAATTTCTTTCTCACCTTTAGAAATTAGGCTTTCTTTCCATCCCTCCAACTTAGCATTGACTCTTCCTAAAATCCAGGCAAACATATCCCGTTTTGATGACCCCCAATCAGAAGGCAGCCCTAGATATTTGCCAATTTTATCCAACAGTGGTACTCTTAGTTCATTGGCCAAGTTAGTCTTTAAGGTAGGAGGGCAGTACTTGGTAAGAAACAAACCTGATTTATTCCGGTTAATTTCTTGACCTGTGGCTAGGCAATACTGATTTAGAATACTTGCTAAATTTTGACATTCTCGAATCGTACCATCAAGAAAAAAGATAGTGTCGTCGACAAAGAATAAATGGGATAAAGTGGGACACCATCGATTAAGTGTGATCCCTCGTAGATTGCCCATATCTACACCTTGATGGATAAGGTTGGAAAGTAGATTAACCAATAGTATAAACAAGTAAGGAGAGAGAGGATCACCTTGCCTTAGTCCCCTTGATGGTTGAAAATAGGTGAGAAATTCGCCATTGAACTTAACGCTTAGAGATGTTGTAGTAACGCACTGCATCAGCCAATTAATCCAGCGATCATTAAAGCCCATTCGACCAAGATAAGCTTGTAAAAAATCTCATTCCACCCTATCGTATGCTTTCTGCATATCCAACTTAATAATCCCTTGAAACCGTTTCTTTCTTTTGCGCACCTTTAACTGATGAATAACCTCCTGAACTAGCAAGACGTTGTCTTGTATTTGTCTGCCCGATATAAAGGCACTTTGTTCTTTAGAGATTAAAAATGGCAACCAAGGCTTCAAGCGATTGGCCAGCACTTTGGAAATAATCTTATATATGAAGTTACATAAGCTGATAAGGCGAAATTGATCTAATCGCTCGGGATTTGGGACCTTTGGGATTAGAGAGAGGGCTGTTCTGTTGATTTCTGCTGGCAGTATTCCTGTTATGAAAAAAATCTGGACTGTTTGGAAAACATCTTCCTAAATAATATCCCAATAACTATGATAGAACAAACCATTTAAGCCATCAGGTCCTGGAGCTTTGGTGGCTCCTAATTGAAAAGTTGCATGCTTGACTTCCTCTCGAGTGATGTCAGCTATTAGAGTTGTATTCATAGCTTTTGTTACAACCTGAGGACATTGCGATAATATAGGTTCAAATGCTCTCTGACCACACGAAGTGTAAAGCTTTGTGAAAAAAGAAAGAGTCATATTTTTCAGTTGATCTGGTTCTTTGATCCACTCTTCATTTTCAGCCTTCAAGATACTGATTCTATTTCGTTGTCTTCTTTGTACTGTTGTGGCATGAAAGAATCTAGTATTTCTGTCTCCCCATCGCATCCATTTAATTCTAGAACGCATCCCTCAATATTGTTCTTCCTGTGACCAACTCTGCCGTATTTGTTCTTTCAAGTAGCTAACCTGTTGTTCATCATAATTACATGCAGGTTGATTAGAATAGTATTGAAGTTGCTGCTGTAGAATATCAAGTTGATGATGACTCTCTTTGAAAGTTAAGTTACTCCACTTGATCAGAGCTGTCTTCGTTGCTTGAATCTTCTTAGAAATTGAGGAGTTGTTGAGTGATAATGCAGACCAAGAATCCCCTACCACCTGTCTACATTCTTCATGTTCAAGCCAAAAGGATTTAAAGGTAAAAACTCTTTTGCCCTTCCCTGTTTTGATATGAGTATTTAACATAATCGGACTATGATCTGACCCTATAGTGGGTAAAGCCACAACTTCAGCTTCTGGATAAGTTAAACACCATTCAATATTAGACAAAGCTCGGTCCAGTCTCTCCCTAACCATCTCCTGCCCACTTCTATTATTGGCCCAAGTATAGGCACAACCCTTAGTTTCCAGGTCCATCAATGCACAATCATGTAGTAAATCCCTAAAGGATTGCAATCAATAAGGCTCAGCAGGTCTCTTGCTTACTTTCTCCCAGCTGTATAGAATTTCATTGAAGTCTCCTACACACACCCAAGGTTGAGTATTAGAGTGACTAAGTTGCCTCAATTCTGCCCATAATAGTTGCCTCTGATTATAAACCACCGGAGCATGTAAAATAGTAAGGCACATAGAAGTGACACCACTATTTTCAGAACAAACAATGTCAATAAAATAGGAAGTATGAGCCGTGACAGTAAGTGAAATCTGGTCAATCCAAAAGAGCACCATCCCTTTAGCCAAGCCCTGAGGATTTACCACAAAACTCTTGCCATAATTCAGTCTTCGTTGTACTTGCTTAATAACCGGTTCCTGGTTTCGAGTCTCCATCAAAAATATTAGATTGGGCTTATCTTGAGCCACCACGGCCCTAAGAGCTCGAACTGTCATGGGATTGTCCAGTCCCTGACAGTTCCAGCTTAATATCTTCATTTTTCACTTGGTGGCTTATTTGGGCAAGCCACCACAGCCCCCTCATAGGCCTTTTCAGCCTGGAGCACAGGAGTCTCCATCAAGGCACTTTCATCTAGAGTGTCTGGTAGAATAAAACATCTCTTAGCTTTCTTTAAAGGAGTCGTTTTAGGCTGCAAGCGAGGGTTTTTGAGTTTTTTTTTATGATGATGCCTCAAAATGCAATACATTGACCTCTGTTTTCTTGACTTGTGCAGGGGAGGCAAGCACTTCCATCTGTTGTACAGTCTCTCCTTGGGAGGTGTCAGCCAAAGGGTAATTAGGCCGACAGTTAGCTTTTGAAGTGTGGAGATGCTGACCAGTTTGACTATCCAGAAGAGCTGGCTGTGTATTGAGGTCAAGAGGTGCAGCAGGGAGTAACAGCAGCCTAGGCTGAGGTGTTTCAGGTACACATTCTTCAAATGCAGCTTGAGTAATGTTAAATTCATAAAATGCCTGCCAGTAAGGGCTGTGTTCTCTGACCTCAGCTCTTAACTATTGTCCATGATACATCTTATCCCGCCCTTCAAACTTGGCCTCCTCATAAGGAATAGCTTTACAATAGGATGCATAGTAACCCAAAACACCACAGGAATAGCAGTAATGTGGCAACCTTTCATAGTGAAAATCGAGCCAGATATGTTTCCCTTCCACTCTTATGAGTTTACCCGGCTTAAGAGGTTCTGTAAGAATAATTTCAACCTTAACTCTCGCTACTTTAAAAGTTGATCCTTCTTTTGCCTCGATACTGACTTCCAATGGCTGACCAACATCCCTTACGACCTTTCTTAAGAACTGCTCCGTACATCGTTCCAGAGGTAATCCTAATACTTGCATCCAAAACACATACTAGTAAAGCTATAACAGTGCAAGGGCGTATTAGGAACCCAGGGTTTGAGCATAAGCAAATTATTAGAGAAAGACCAGGGTCCATTTTCGAGAACACGCTGCTTCTCCTCCTCCGAAGTAAATTTGAATACATACATTCCTTCTGCTCGTTGAGTGATTTCCACAGTATCTAAACGCCAAGCTTTTTTCATTGTGTGTTGAAAGGCTGAAAAATTAACAGAGGTATTGGCAAGAAGTTTGCCAACCAAGATTAACTTACATTCTTCGACTTTCTCTGCAGGCGGTGCGTCGTCCCACTCTTCAATTTCCTTAGGAGACCAGAGTCGGCCCAACTGACTACATAAGGCAGCTACCCGAGCTTCCTCAGCCAACTTCGCATTCTCCATCAGGGCGCAGCTTCAAGAAGAAACCCAACGGAGATGGATTGCAAAAGGTGTTGCATGCAGAATCTAGAAGAAGCAGAAGGGAAAGCCGGTGACATACAAGCGATTGCCCTTCGGAACCAGCGAAGAAAGTGATGGGATAGCTGTATAGAGAGAGTTGAGAATTCTGCGATAAGGTGGCCTCTCAATAAGAGGAAAGATGTAATTTCAATTTGCCCATGGGATTGATTCAGGGATTAACTTAAGTGGGAATCAGAATTGAGCGGAAAAACCGAAGCTAAAGAAAAATTGGAATTAGGGTTCTGATAGAAGAAAACCAATTACCAGTTCGGTAGAGAAAAACTCTTCATCGCGAGAGAGATTATTTGTGTAGTAACTGCAGTTCAATCTTTTAACTTTTTGACAAATCACGTAAATTACAAAACTTTTTAAAGATTGCTTGATAAAGTACCTGAGACGAGTGTTAACAGAGAGGGTGTCCTAAAATTTTCTGTTATTTTGCTCCATTACTCTCCCAAATGTAGAAACTTGTTTGCAATAAACATATCCATGCAATTAGGTCCTATTTGGAACAATAGCGAAGTATTAAACTCTCTTTTCAATTTTTGTTATGCTCCCATTAATTTAGTACCCATAAAGAGTGTCCACGTATGCAATATTTAATCTACTTTATACTCCGGTGTATCTGACGGTCTTGTTAGCCAAATTTGTCTGGATTTTGTTTGAAAGGATTTGATTAGATATTTTGTTTAAGTAGTCAGACTTGATTCAAAAAATTGAAAGTAACGAAAATACAGAGATGAAAAAGCAAAATCGTTGCTTAAACATATCCATGCGTATTACTGGGAAGAAGGAGGTTACTGATCATGGACTGTCTGAAGCTTCTGTCAGCCCACTCGCGGGTACATTTAGCCCATCTCAAGCCCTTTGGGCTTTGCCATGTACTGTCAAGTAATGAAATAAATCTTTCTTTGACCAAAGAGGGGAAAAAAAAACAGAAAGGTCGATGCAGCCAAATAAAATCAATTTGCATAGAACAAATTGCAACAACAATATCCCGTGATACAATCATACAGATACATAACAGTTTTTCATTGTACGGTTAAGCCAACTATTTTGATATAAGATTTCGATTCAGTGAAATCGGAGGTAGAATAACCAATATCCTATTTGGTAAAATTCGACAAATCGAACCTTACAAATTCTATGATCAAATCGGAAGAATTGTGCAAGTATAGGGGGTAAAAGGTATTGTTTTTTCCCCTCATTTTCCGAAAGGGTATCTTGGAAGATGGCCCTCCCATACAACAAGCAACATCATTGACCTAGAATTCCGTCTCTCCCTTATCCAGAGGATTCTCCCTCTCTCTCTCTCTCTCTCTCTCTCTCTCTTTTTCTGAGAAAACAACGTATTTGCCGATGCCAAAAGCTTCCCGTAGGAACGGAATTGAATGCTTTGTGCGCAAAATATCGTCATCGATCCATGTTCATCGCCAGACACAGTTGGAACCAGAAATTACAGGCACCGTGCAAAACCCAGTTATGTGTCGGTCTCGGTTACTTGCAAGACATCACGAAACCCCACCCTTCCCCTCGCTTATCCTCCACTCATATTTTTCCCACATCAAATCCCACACAACCTATAAAAACAACCACATCCTCTCTTCCCGGTGCAATCTACAAATATTTCAATACCATCTACAGAGATAGAATTTAAGCAAATTCTTGCAGTTTCAAGACTTGGGTTTGGCGTTAGCGACGGCGGAGATGGAGATCAAAGTGCGGGACGAGAGCTCGACAGAGCATACCCTTCCGCTCCTGAAGGACGAAGATGCGGATAGGAGGAACTTGATACAAAAGGCCATGAGGCAAACGTTCGAGAGCACCGCCCACTTGGCCAAACTCTTGCCCACCGGGACGGTCCTCGCGTTCCAGCTCCTGTCCCCAATATTCTCAAACCAAGGCCACTGCGACCCGGCCAGCCGGACCATGACGGCGGGCCTGGTGCTCCTCTGCGGCCTGTCCAGCTTCCTCCTCTCCTTCACCGACAGTTTCAGGGATGAGAAGGGGGATGTGTGCTACGGGTTCGCCACGCCGCACGGCCTGTGGGTCATCGACGGGTCGGACACGCTCCCGCCTGAGCTCAAGGATCAATACAGGCTGAGGTTCATAGACTTTGCGCACGCGATCATGTCGGTACTGGTGTTTGGGGCGGTCGCGCTTTTTGACGAGAACGTGGTGAGCTGCTTCTACCCGGCGCCATCGGACGAGACTAGGGAGGTGCTGACGGCGTTGCCGGTGGGGATCGGAGCCATCTGCACTATGTTGTTCGTCGTGTTCCCGACCAAGCGGCACGGGATCGGTTTCCCACTTTCCAGTAATTGAACCACACCACATCTAGAATTCTTGTCTTTTCAGACGATGCACAGTTGCAAATTTGAATGTGTTCATTTCTTCTTAATTCATTTCGGCGTGGATCATGTCATCGATAATAATAAAAGAATGACTTTCATACCATAGTCATTTCCTTACTCGAGCATTTTTTTAAGTATATTTTACAAGGAGATTTTGATTTTTGTACAAGAACCTATATAATTATCTTAATGGTTGGCTAAACTATGATAAAGAGCAGATATCAACATAAAGTACGATATGATTACAAAAAGAAAAAAAGAATTGGCTAATATCATTCCCTTAAACTCAAGGTTGAATAAAAAAATTCAGAGGAAAAAAAATATATATGTATATATATCAGCAAAACATTCTCATGGATAAACTTTAGTCCTGCATCAATAGATTGACCAATCGAGATCATTGGAACCAAGCGTATGATCACATGGATAAGAATTTCTTCCTTTTCTTCTTCTGAAATAACCGAAATAAATTAATTTTTTACCATTACAACGGATTTTCTATTCTTTTTTTAATGGAATTTGATGATAAGTAAGAATAATGCTAGTCATTTTTATTTGGTATAAAATGACAATTTGATTTATATTTGCAAAAAAAAAAAAAAGTGGACAATTTATTTGGGGATATCATCCCTTGTAAAATAGAACATTAGTAATTCCTTTATACAGATGCATATTATGAGTCTTGATCGCCTTTGTACTAATAATACATGTAGCACAGTGCACATATTGTATATTGTCTATACTCGGATCATGTGAGTCCAATCCTTATGGAGCTTCGGATGATGAGGACTCAACTCACATCGGACCTACCTAATTTAATAATTCATGTAAGCCAAGCTCACAGGCCTCTGACGTAGGCAAGATTTGATTCTCTAACATATGACGAAACGATGCTGCGTCGTACAAGCAAAAGGAACAAAATTAGAAGGCCTCACCTAGGGAAACGTCCAAGCAAAGAAAAAAAACTTAGTTTAGTATATTACCAAACTAGAGAAAAAGTAAAGGTCGAGATGACCTGAAAAGGATTATAGTTTGTGCTAGAACTAGATATGAAAGCCACATGGAAAAGTGATGCCGAGGTTTCCCCATTCGTCCTCTAAAGTTTAAGGACGTGTCCATGTATGTGTATACGTATCGTAGTTCTTGGAATGAGTATTTCACTGTTTATTTCGCCGTCTTTCCAAGAGGCCTAGAACAAACAATATATCCACTAATTATATAATGGTAGGCTGTGTAAACCAGAATCGAGCTCGCCAAGTACAAGCGAAAAGTACGTGTGTCGGCGGTGGTGGGTGAGGCGGGGATTGAGCATCAAAGTCGATGGCGGTGGGCAGCAGCACGACGACGAGGCCGAGGATGCAGTCTACGTCGTGTTAGAGAGATATGTAGCTAGAGAATGGAAGAGAAAAAAAGATAAAAATCAGCTGTGTTTCTTTGTCTTTCTTTATATGTTAATAACTAGGGTGTTTTTGAGTGAATATAGGGGTGACCGATACCTAAGTAGATATAATACTATAACATTTGCATTAAAAATATAAGAGAATCATATGATGAAATCCTTATCAATCCTAACTCAGTCTAAGTTCCTAGAGACAAGCCGACGAGTCTAGTTCTACTGTTTTCGGGTTGAATCGGCCTAGTAGCTCATCCTTAGCAAATACACTACTACGAGTGCAATAAACGATATACAGAAAAAAATTGTTTAATGGAAAAGTCAAAAAGCATTTACGCTTGTTTTCCGATTGGTTAGCTAGAAATAATTTCGTACTACCTAGAAATAATTATTGATATTCGCTCCAATAAAAATCATCACAAGAACTCCCCTACGGCAAACCATTCGCTTTCTTCTCTTCCCGCGCTCCCTTCAAGCTCTCGTCACAACCGCATGAAGTGCCCGCACCGGCGACGGCGAAGCCGACCCCTCGCCGATAAGTTGGAAAGATCAGCAAGAGCAAAGCAGAGAAGACAACAACCGCGAGCCGCACTCACTGGAGCGACAAGCGGAGCCGACCCGATGCACATGGGTAGAGGGCATCCATCACATTCCGATCCGAAAGCACTAGCGCTGCATAAACTGCCGTGGACATGGCGGCATGGACGAAATCAGACGGCCGGATCTGATAGCGAGGAAGACGATATGTGGTTCGGTTTCGTAGGCATGTGATGAACCTGAACATGAAAATTCTATTAAATGCAGATCCGGGGATCGTAAATAGTTATAAATTCGTTTATTTTGCCAATACAAAGTGTCATGAATTGCGAACGAGCATAAGCGGACATAAACGCGCCTGAAATAGACTCCGCCATGGGCGTCGGAGCTGTCGGTGAAGCAAGAGGCGAAGCAAATGATGCCGAGGACCGACACGAGCACGGCGGTCACGCTCTTGTTCGAGAAGCTGGAGATCCCTGAGAGCACCTGGAAGGCGAAGAACGACCTGATCGGCAAGCGATTCGCCAGGTACTGAACCAAACGGCACGCCATTTGAACGGGGTTTTCCTCCGGACGCGGGTGCAGAGGACGTTCCCACGAATGCCGTGGATTCTCCGGAAGCGGCCCCTCTTGCTGTTCCGGCAGATGACTCGCCATCTTATGCTGCGACTTCCCCGACGACGATGGGTCTGTCGTCGCCAGTGACGTGCTCGATGTCGTATGCTCAGAATTCTCAGAGAAGCGGGGCGACAAGGACGTTGCCGACTGTTGTGACAGAGAACTCGGTGGCGCCGCAGGAGATCGGGGAGTCTTGGCTGGCGGCGGCTCGGACTGATCTCGGTCAGGGTACAGTGGATGATCCGTGAACTCCGCCGTGTAATCGCCGCCGTACAGCACGTAGTCCAGCCATTCCTCGAGCGCCGATGGCCAATCGCCCATTGGAAGTTTGGATTTCGTAGCTTTTGCGGAAGCTAATTGAGTACATGAGGCACGGTGGCGCGTAAAATTAGAAGAAAACATTCTAGGAATAATGAATACTTTTTTGAAGTACGTAATTTGTCATTTGTTGTAATCTTGACGCAATTCATATAAGTAATTTCATCTTTAAAATAAATCAATTATCCAAATCGTTAGCGAATGATATAAGTAATATGACGTGTGTACACGTCCGATTTTTTATGAAGGGAATGTGAAGGTATATAAAGTGCTTTGAAATTTGGAATTTGAAGGGAAGATGTTAAAAAGCAAGAATCGATATAAAAGAGTTTTTTTTTTTTTTAAAAAGAAGACGTTTGACTTCCGTTGAAACCTTAAATTTGCCACATATGACAATAAAATCCTAAAACTTATCGTGAAAGTACAGTTGAGTCTCTAAAGCTTTCAAAAAGTATAATTAAATCTTAAAATTTGTCAAATTTGTCCAATTAAGTCATTATGTTAATTGCACATTTTTAAAAGTTTTAAATCTCAATTATATTTTATTGACAAGTTTTAGAACTTATTTAAACTCTTTTTAAAAGTTTGAGGATTTGATTATATTTTCATGATAAGTTTAAAAATTTCCAGTACATCTATCCATTTCCGGCAATATCTTCGAAATCAGCAATATTTGAGGGTTTCTGGCAATTGAGAGAAAATGTTATTTTTGTAATTATAAAGAGAGGGGGCCAGAAGCAGCCTTGTGGGCTTAATGGGCCAACTTTTGTGGTTGCCTTGGGTCAACCTCGTCAAATCAGGTTGACCAAATCAAACCGGGTTGGCTAGGTTGACCTAAGGCTTCCTAATTATCTTATTCATCTTCAAATCACCCCATGATCAATTGGGTCGACCCTCGGTCCTAATTTGTCATTTTATGCTCACTTCCTCAGATTTTTCTAATTGTTCCCAAATTGATATTGAAATTAAATTCATTTCGCCTACTGGAATTTTAAATGCGCACATTAACTTTATTCAGAAAAGTCAACCATAGCCTCAAACTTGTGCTCGAACGTTGGCTGACCAGCTGGAGCTCTAAATTTGAAATTGGGCTTGAAATCTTGAATTTTTATGATCTCTAGATCAAACATCTAAAAAGGAAATCAAGTATATGAATTTTGGAATTTTTTTAATTGAAAGTGAAAACTCGACGTGGCTGAAAAGTCAACCCATAATCATTTTTATGAAAACTGAATATTAAAAGCTTAACTATACTTGCAAAGATCAAGTTCATGTCTATTTATGATTTTCACAATTATATGGAATGTTGATCAAGAGTTGACTTTTTAGGTTTGATTAAAAAATCAACTTGAAAGTTAACCTTTGTTTTATTTGGAAAATGATACCTAAATGCAAATGAAATGAGATGCTCTTAGTACCTATACACAAATGGAACTCTAATGATGTTTAAATGACTCTTTTTGCCATGAAATAGGTCCTATCACAATTAGGAATCTCAATTCTCAAGTTTTAACCTAGTTTGATTTGTTGGCGAAAATTTAAGTGTCAATAATAGTTGACCACATCAAAGGACGACTCAGTTGCATCCTTGTCAAAGGATTCTTCGACCAGCAAGCAGCCCCTCGAATTGACCCCTCTGGCTCGGCGATTCTCACCTCTTCAGGTCCCCGCAAGCCAACCCCGTCATCTCGATGGCCAAGGACTTGCCTTCAGCCATCCCCGTGTCCTCTTGACCGCCACTGATCTTCACCTTCTACCTCGTAATTTGGTTCAAGCAAATGGATGGTGGGGACATTTTCTTGTTCTGGTCGTCAAATGAGGTAAGCCCTCTGTGAGGAAGGAAGAAATGAACCAACAAAGGGATCTAGAAAAAGAAAAGAAAACCCGAAAACCTGAATCAAACCGTGTGATTTCGGTTCAAGTACCATATGATTTGGTTCACAATAAACTAACATTTTTTTTTATGTTCGGTTCATTTAAGGTGAGGTCACACGATCTTGACGTAGGCAGGATTTGTTTCTCTAACGTATGATGAAATTATGGTGCGTCGTACAAGCATAAGGAACAAAATTAGAACGTGTCGCCTGGGGAAACTTCCAAGCATATATAAATTATGCTAGAAGTAAAGCTATTTGGAAAAGTGAAGTTCAAGGTTTCCCCATCTGCACTCTAAAGTTTCAAGGATATACACATGTATTTATATACGTATGGCAATTTTTGAATTGAGTATTCACAGTAAATTTCAGCACGGGAAACCTAGCGCAATCATCTTTCCACAAATTACAAAATGAGAGGGAGGCTAGGAAGAAAGACAGAGGCTTTCTATTTTTCTTCTTGTACTGGAAGAATGATATTTGACGTTAATGGAAGCTTTTTCTTTCAAAGATACGTTTTACTTATCCCTCTTATCTATCATAAATTTCAATGCCCCTTTTTTTTATTCAAAATGAAAAGAAGTACTGTCTCTTTTTAGAAGGAATGCATCATATTATTGAGTTTTGTGTTGGAAGATACGCAAGATTCCTCCACATGTTATTGAATATTTCTCAGATCAATCAAGATCAATTAATATCGGATCTAATTTGTAAATTATTTAGTTGCCTTTTCTTTGTACATGTTTTGCAATATAACATTGATCTTGTACGTAGAATAGAAGACAGGCAATACAAAAAAACATTTCCACATTCTCTCTTTCGTCTTCCTTTGCTTCGTTTTCTTTCATGGTATCAGAGCAAGTCGTGCGCCTGGTTCATTCCTTCTATTTTTTCCTGATCTCCCTGGTTCATTTCTTCTTGTTCATGAATCTGGTTCTTTGGTCGTGGACCTAGTTTGCTCTTATGTTCTCTTTTTTATTTTCTCTGGTTTGCTGATTGCCTACCAGAAGAAACAGTCTAACCTGCAAAAAGCGTTAGCACTCCGGTGTAGGAATTAGTACCTTGAAGAATATTTTGCAACAGACGAAGGAAGGAAAAGGGATCTTACTACCATGGCCAATGATCAACTTCCTGCGGATACACCTACCTCGGGAGCACAAGACTCCATACGGAACACAATCGCTCGAGTAGATCAGCCCACAATAGGGCAATTTCTTCCATGGCAACCCAACCTGGGGCAGCCCACTATGGGGCCTCCTTACCAGTGGGTGCCCATGTACTATGGGCCAAGCCCAAACTTTTCTTTTTCAGGAATCCAGGCTCGAAGGGACGAAGTTCAAGCCCACGACGGCCCACCAGCCATAAGCGCAGCAGGCCATTCAGAGAACGTTGGATCATCAAATGCGGGTGAAAACCCTAACGGGTCAGGCGAAGGCGGGTACAATCCGGGTCAAACAGCGAATCCCTACTCGGGATTTCCACACGGGTTTCTGCGTATCCCATCGCGGCCGCCATGGGTCATCCAAAACCCAGCAACGCTCTGTACGTTTCCACCGCCAATGGACCGGAGTTGCGGCTCATCAGCCACCCTCTCACAGGATCCGAGAACTACTCAAGTTGGACACGGGAGTTCCGACGAGCCCTCATCACAAAGGACAAAGAAGGGTTTATCAACAGGACTGTTCCAAGTCTAACTGATGAAAAATTAGGGCGACAATGGAAAAAATGTAACCAGCTGGTTAGGACATGCATAGGAAACTATATTAGCCCAAAAATAGCCGCCGGTTTGCCTCCCACAGAAGACTCAAAAATAATTTGGGACAACATAAGAGAGATGTATGGGAAATTAGATCGAGCAAGAATTTTCTCGTTGCATCAAGCCCTTACCGAATTGAAGCAAGGAAACATGTGTGTAACGACATGCTTCAACAAGCTTTTAGCTCTTTGGAACGAGCTGGAAGCCGCTGAAGAAAAACTCGATGGACCTGAAGCAACCCTCCAACAATACAAAGGGATGAAGGACAAAGAGAAGGCCACGAGATTTTTGCTAATCCTCAATGACTCTTACCTAACTTTCAGGTCGCAAATTCTGGCCATGGAGCCCGCGCCTTCGATTGGCCGAGTCTTCCAACTCGCGGTGTAGGAGGAGAGCCAAAGACTCACCTCGACGGGAAGCAAGGCGACTGAAGGTTTGGCTCTGGCGACAAGAAGCGAAAGAGCGCAGAAAACCCTAGAGAAGAGGCAAGATATGTCGCTAGGGTTCGCTGAGCAGTGGCCCTTTAAAGGACCTATGATCGACGGCCAGGATCGCGCGCAACAATCCGACGGCTCTAAGGGGGCATGCTACATGGGTGATCTGGACGGTGGAGATGGCTCTGGATCAAAAGGATCCAATGGTTCTCAATTTGTGAAGAATTATGGGCTGAATTATGGGCCAAATTATGGGCCGAATTTGAAGACTAAAATAAAGTTATTTTGTGATTATTGCAAATGGCCCCACCACACAATTGAAAATTGTTGGAAATTGTATAGCCGACCTGGAGAAAAAAAGGGGAAGGAAATATCAGCAGCAGCCTATCAACTTACAGGATCAACTAATCAATCTATCACACATGCTGAATATCAGCAATTGATGCAAGCACTACAGAAATTAGATATTCTAAAAAGGGGGAGCAGCTTTACAAGTATTTCTCATTGTTTACAAAATACTATATCGAGAAATACTTGGATTATTGATTTTGGAACCAGTGACCATATTGCATGTGACAAGGAATTATTTACCATTGTTATTGAAGAATTGGATAGTCCTATTATTGTGCAATTGCCAAATGGAAGTATTGCTCGTGTCACTACAACAGGGACAGTCAATCTTAGCTCTCAGATCATTCTCACAAATGTCCTTTATGTTCTAGAATTTCAATTTAATTTTATTTCTGTGTCTAGAGCCTGTAAGGAAAATTCATGTCGAGTTTCCTTCAAAGCTGATAGCTGTCTCTTTCAGGCCCTTTCGACTGGGAAACCGATGGGCTAGGGTAATCTATCTTAAGGATTGTTTTTCTGGAGAAGTTCATCAAAAAATCTTGATCAATTTCTTTGTAATAAACAATCATTGTGTAATTTGACTACCAATGATAAAAAAAAAATTCCTTTTACATTCCAGAGTGGGTTATAGTTCCTCATTTCCTTATCCTCAATGTCATATTTGTCCACTTGCAAAACAATCACGTACCCCTTTTCCATTGAGCAAAAATCGTGCAGATGATTCATTTTCTTTGCTTCATATTGATGTCTGGGGATCATATCATACACCGAACCATGATGGGTCTCAGTTCTTTCTCACCATTGTGGATGATCATTTAAGGGCCACATGGATTTTTCTCATGCAGTCTAAGGGTCAAGTCATGTCCCATTTAAGGACTTTCCTTTCTCTATCAAAAACCCAATTTGGGAAAACTGTCCGAAGAATACGGACATGCAATGGGAAAAAAATTTTCAACCATGAATGCACTAGTTTACTCTCATCTCAAGGGATATTACATGAGAGTTCATGCACATATACTCCACAACAAAATGGAGTAGTGGAACAGAAACATCGTCATCTATTGGAGGTTGCTCGTGCCTTGAAATTTCAAGCTTCCATCCCCGACAATTTTTGGGGAGATTGTGTATTGACTGCAGCTTATTTAATCAATCGAATGATGACTAAGATTCTTGATGAACGAAGTCCTTTCGAATTGCTTTTTGGAAAGAAGCCAAATCCGGGTCATCTGAAGGTATTTGGGTGTCTATGCTATGCCACTATAGTAGGACCTACGGATAATATGGGTCCCCGTGCTCGCCGTTGCATATTTATGGGATATCCCAACTTACAAAAGGGATACCTGATATTTGATTCATCTACAGGAGAATTTTTCGTCAGTAGAGATATTTTGTTCCAGGAAGATCTTTTTCCTTTTGTTGCCCAGGAATCAAGCACGGATAGCAAAAGACATTATCATTCGTCTCATGTCGAGGAAACCATCAACGATCCGGGATATATTTTACTACCTTCTTCATAAGATACAAGGTACACTCCTGCATCAACTATGGAACCGACACCTCTGATGGAAGTCACGGACCAAAACTTGGATGATGAAGTTACGCTCGAATTAGCTCCTGTCGATACTAGAACAAACAATTTATCCCCCGAGAATAACCCACCAAGACGTTCCGGACGAGCCATGCGTCCACCAACTTGGACCAAAGACTACGTCTGTGGTGTCAGGAACTCGCTAGGTATTCTTTTTCCAATTTCCTCTTATGTTTCCTTTGATCGACTGTCGGCGGAGCATCGTTGTTGCATTTCTCGCATTTCTAAAGAGCGAGAGCCATCCAACTAAGATGAGGCGAGCACTGAACCGCGATGGCAAAAAGCTATGCAAGCAGAATTGCAGGCCTTAATGGACAATCAAACATGGGAACTTGTTACTCTACCTCCAAACCGCAAGGCAATTGGATGCAAATGGGTATACAAGATCAAATATTGAACATATGGATCAATTGAAAGGTACAAAGCTCGATTAGTGGCTAAGGGTTTCACACAACGGGAAGGTTTTGACTATCACGAAACCTTTTCCTCGGTAGCCAAAGATGTTACGGTACACTCATTTCTCTTAGTAGCAGCTTTTTAGGACTGGTCTTTGCATCAGATGGATGTTCACAATGCATTCCTGCATGGAGATTTAGACGAAGAGATTTATATGGACGTGCCACAGGGTTTACGGAGACAGGGGGAGAATAAAGTATGTCGTCTCTGCAAATCCCTGTATGGACTTAACCAAGCTTCCAAATAATGGTACACAAAATTTGCTGAATCCCTAATAGTTGCCGGTTTCCAACAGTCTAGATTTGATTATGCTGTTTTTACATGGACTAAAGGTACGTCGTCTATATACTTGATGATATATGTAGATGATTTACTTATTATGGGGAATGATGAAGTAGCTATCAAAGGTTTCAAGGAATACTTGCACTCTACCTTCCACATAAAAGATTTGGGTACACCCAAGTATTTTCTTGGAATAGAAATTGGATGATCAGACCAATGAATCTCTCTTAGCCAGAGGAAATTCGCATTGGAAATCATATCGGAAGCGGGTTTATCAGGATGTAAGCCAACTGTAATTCCAATCGAGCAAAATGTTAAGCTGACTATGGCAAATTATGATGCTGAAGTATCTCAAGAAGCCGATCCAGTACTTAGAGATCCATTGAGTTATCAGAAACTTGTCGGGAAGCTCATATATTTGACTATGACCAAGCCTTACATTAGTTATGCCGTGTAGACACTCAGTTAGTTCATGCACAAGCCAAAGCGGTCTCACATGAATGCTGCACTAAAAGTTGTGAAGTATTTGAAGAAATGTCCTGGACTTGGGATTCTTCTTTCCAGGAAATGTGATATGAGAATGACTGCATATTGTGATGCAGATTATGCGACATGTCCGATGAGCAGAAGATCCATAACCTGTTTATGTATTAAATTGGGGGATTCTTTACTTTCGTGGAAAACAAAGAAGCAACCAACTGTTTCTTTATCCTCGGCAGAGGCAGAATATCGAGCCATGGCAAAGACGACATGTGAGATACTATGGCTGTGAGGATTACTTCAGGATCTTGGGGTACGAGTTGAGGGACCAACCAGATTATTTTGCGACAACGATGCAGCTCTCAAACTTGCATCAAATCCCATTGTGCATGAGAGAACGAAACATATAGAAGTGGACTGTCATTTCACTCGAGAAAAAATTCAGGAAGGAATAACTGAGACACGGGGGATTGGAACAGAAGAACAACCAACGGATGTCTTCACCAAGCCTTTATTTCAAAGTCAGCATGCGTATCTCTTAAGCAAGCTAGGCGTCTTGGATATCTACAAGCCACCAGCTTGAGGGGGAGTGTTGGAAGATACGCAAGATTCCTCCAGATCTTATTGAATATTTCTCAGATCAATCAAGATCAATTAATATCGGATCTAATTTGTAAATTATTTAGTTGCCTTTTCTTTGTACATGTTTTGTAATATAACATTGATCTTGTACGTAGAATAGAAGACAGACAATACAGAAAAACATTTCCACATTCTCTCTTTCATCTTCCTTTGCTTCGTTTTCTTTCATTTTGCAACAACCAAATTAATTCTTAACAACCGATTGATAGCGTATTGAGGTGGTCTAAACTTGCCGAAAGACATTTGCCTGTTGTCTAGAGATAGGACTGGTTTCTCACCTTCGATTTTTCTAGAAAGGTAGACAGCTGAATAGAGTGATATTCAAGGGATATGGCAGATGTCTAAGCTTCATTTGGCCCGGGTCTCACGTGTGACAACTCCTCACACCGACCAATTGTACGCTTATTAGAGGACAATGGTTGAAACGTTTTTCTTTTCCCCCGGACAATGTATAAGGAAAGGATAATTTATCAAAGTTGTCGCAACGTAGAAATTTGTCCATAATTATTTTGGCTTTGTCCATAATTATTTTGGCTTTGGCCAAAAAGCACCTACGACCATATGAACGGATCTCGGCTTTGGCCAAAAACCATCTATTACTTTGTAAATAGATTGTCCGGGACAGTAAATTAATCAAAGTACATTAAAGCTGATCTGGGCGTCACCTAATCATTAAAGTAAGGAAACAAAAAAAACAAAAAAAAAAAAGAAATCCTTACTAACACGTCGTAAATGAGAAAGTGACAACAAACGCAAGCAGGTGCATCATACCATTTAACCATGTATCCATTTTCAATATAGAAGATAGTAACAGTCAATGAAAAATTGGATTGATTGGCAATAGTAACTGACTGCCTTGAGAAAATTATTGATGTTATCATCACGAGAACTCCTCCCTGGCAAACCATTTTGTTTTCTTCTGTTCCCGCAATCTCTTCATCGGCAAGGCGAAGCTGATCCCTATGGACGCCAGAGCAGAAGATGTTTCCACAACCGCTGAGCATACTCCGAAACAGCTCCTCTTGCTTTTCCGCCATATGACCCACTATCTTATGCTGTGACTTTTCCGAAAGCGGTTCCTCTTGCTGTTCCAGCGGATGACTCGCTATCTTATGCTACGACTTCTCCGATGACAATAGACCTGTTGTCGTTGGTAGATGTGCTTGATGTCGGATGGTGAGATTCTCAAGGAGGCAAGGTGACAATGACAGCGCCAGCAAGTTGCGACCGAGAACTCAGCACAGGAGATCGAGGAGTCTCCACCAACAAAGGCGGTGTGGACTGATCTTGGTCCGGATACAATGGATGATCCGCGAATTATACGATGAATTCTTGATCCGTACCACTTATAAAAATGAATGATTTCATTTACCCCTTTCAGTTTTGACATAATTTATATGGATAATTTCATTTTTAAAATTTAATTAACTATCCAAATTATCACAAAATGGTAAAAGTCAAGTTATCAAACTTGTGCACCACATATACGTCCAATATTCTATGAGTTTGCAATACTGTATTGTCATACCAACACATACGCATGCCATACATGACATATTTGGTTGATCATAACTATTCGTATTCTGACATTTGAAATATGAAGGTACATAAATTGTTCTGAAATTTGAAATGTGAAGGGAAGGTATAAAAGAAAACAAGAATATACATATGAGATTTTCTAGGGAAAAAGAAAATCCGATTCTTGTTGGCACTTTTATTCAGCCAAAACAAGTGTTAGCCATTATGAGAAAGACATTGTCTTTATGAGGGATTGGTGGCCTATTAAGCAAGATATCGCATTTATAATTATGAAATACTATGAAAATTATGCCAATCAGATAGTGATAGAATATGTTTGTCCAATTGGAGGTTTGAAATATGTGAAACAGGTATTAGCCAATACCAACATGGAGAAAGAGAAGTAGAGGCAGTTAAGCCATGACCTAGAATCTCAAGGTGTCGAATCATGACCAAAAGCATGGCAGAAGCGGTTGGCATACATGAAGTTGCGGTGGCATGATCCCAAATCACTTAAAGTCCGAGAAAAATGCAAAAAAGGTTATTTCTGGATCGAACTTTATCCCTATAATATAGGAGTAATGGAGATCATGATCAGACATATTGTGGAAAACAAACGATCAAACAATAAACTAAAAAGAATAAGGAAATAAATCGGCCACCGAATTTACATAGCTCAGTTGGTGGTACCTACTCTACAAGGAGAGCAGTACACAATTTCACTATAAATTAAGTGATATAATGGAGATTATAACCACACTTAAATGATTCTAACACTCAAAGTAATTCTCAGCTCCAATTACACCCAATAATTCAATATAGTGTTTAGCCTGTATAATTTATTGCAATATAATCACTTGATCTAATAAAATTTTTACAGGTCTAAACACTCATTCATGAGGATGATGCATAAATGATTGTCATGGCCATCCTCTTTGATTGCTTTGGGTTATTAATGTACCAAAAAAAAAAAAAAAAAACAAAGGCCTCTTGCATGCAACTCTAGAAGAACATTCACTTCTTATATTAATATAAGGCTCGGATCCAAATACAAACCTTCTCAAACTAATAATCTAACTTCAACTATAAAACCTACAAGTTTTCTTTTAGATCTCAAACTCTAGATATATTTTCAACAATCTCCACCTTCACTTGGTGTTTGAGCCAAGCCACAACTGCTTAGTTGGAATCTAAACTTCATCTCCATTCTCCCATGGCTCCTCATGAGCTCAAACGGCCACATACATCTTCTAAGTCTAGACGGCACTTGAATTCCGTCAAAATTGTAGACCTCATCAGAATACCAACTACACCTGCTCCTTTAGTTATTTCATAAGGATTTGCAGACATAACCTCCTTTATCACAAATAATACAAAAATAACATTGTGTCAAGAGATCAAACACACACCTTATCAAACTTTGCTACTACAAAAACCATTCGCTCGATAAGCTCCACCTCGCTACAATCACCATTTGGTTCAATTACCACGCAAATAACTGCCATCACAAGAGTTTCTAGTTGCAACTTGACTTTGAGTAGAACATTGCACGAATCCGTATAAAATTGCTGCAATCACTCCACCAAGTATTAGACTCATCAAATGTAACTTCTCTACTGACAATAGGTAAATTTAATTCCAAACACCATTATCGATAAACTCGCTCACCTAACATATAGCATAGGAATGTCAATTTCTTATCCTTCTATTAAGCTTAACATCACTTGCTTGAACATAACATATGCAACCAAATATTCTAAGAATAAAATAATTAGTAATGTTACCTAATCATTGAATCGATGGGATTTGTATACCATATAACTTGTCATAATAAATGTATCTGCCAGGAATTTCGTAGCCATTATGATACTAGAAATCATTTATAAGTTGTCTTTAATAATGTTATGCTCATCAACTTGCAACTTATTGTGATTCGCTTCATGAGCATTGGTGCGGTGTCTCTCTATGCCTTCTTTCATGTAGAATAACTCAAGCAAAACTCCATACTACTGTTAGTTCACATACTTGATTGTCTTGGCGGTGTCCATCTCTAAGCTCTTAGTTGCTTAATTCTAATAATAGCATCAAACTTTTGCCTCAACTTAAACACCTAGGTCTTTCCTCAAGTAGTCATCCACTTGCATTAATTTAGCACTCTTTCTTGAAGAAAGTCACTATAGCTTGGGAACATCCGAGTAAAACAACTTTGCAACCTCTGTGATTTATCTAATAATAGTATTAAACTACACTTTTTTGCCATTCCCCTAAATCGCAACACCTACATACATTAGTAATTTCTCTGCAAACATCAAATGTCTGATAAACTCAGGATATAACATGCATTCAGATAAATACTCTACCCAAGTGTTCAGTGTATAGGAATAAAAATTTTAAAAAAAAAATAACCGTGGAAGTCGTATAATTGTTCATGACTCATCCTCCAAGCCCACAACGACCACATTTTGATAGGGTGTGCAAGGTAGTGGCCCATAGGGTTGTACACAGTAGACTAGAGAATGGTAGACCATGGGGTTCCACCGTCGGCCCTAGAAGTCCTGTAGCGAGGCCGTGAGGTAGGGCTCGTCAAACTACCACTCGAGGTCAAGCCCTAAGGTGGTGCCGAGCCAAGGCATTTGGTAATGTCAACTAATTTTTATATTCCCTAGAATAGAAAAGTAGCTAGGGAATAAATTTGAAATAGAAACAAGAAACAAAAAAAAAACTTCTTGTTCCTGGGAACAAAAACAAGAAATAGTTTATGTTTTAAGAGAAACCCTAAACCCTAAATTCTCTCTTGTCCCTTTTCAACTTGCACCCAAAACTCTCTTCTCGGCTCACCTCTGCCTTTGCGTGGTCGCCTCCAGTCACATCTCTCCGATCCCTTCGCTTCCAGTCCCGTCACCTCCAGTCGCCTCTCTCCGGTCCCATCACCTCTAGTCGAGTCACCTCTCTCCGGTCCTATCGTCTCCAGTCACTATTCTTCGGTTGGGTCGCATCGTGCTCGTCTTGCCCTAAATCAAGTTTCTCGCTTTGATTCCTTCTCATTGTACCTATTCTAGTTGTGATTCTCACTTCTTGAAGTTCAATCTTTTATCCAATCGCCTCTCTCCAATCTCATCGCCTCCAGTCTCATCTCCGGTCACCTCTCTTCAATTGCATCACCTCCGCTCGAGTCGCCTTGTGCTCATCTTGCCTTAAATCAGGATTCCTGCTTTGATTCCTTGTCATTGTACTTGTTCTAGTTGTGATTCTCACTTTTTGAAGTTGAATCCTTTGTCTAGTCTTCTCTCTCTGATCGTGTCGCCTCCATCGCATCGCCTCTATTCAGTCACCTCTGTTCGTGTTCGCCTCTCTCGTCATTACTTCCCTCATTCTCGTCTTGCCCTAAACCTAGGTTTCTCGCTTCGATTCATTCTCATTGTATATTTTATGTTGTGATTCTCACTTCCTAGGAATCAACTTCTTTCTGACAGCTATTATTGCTCCAGATTTCAATTGCAAAATTACTAAGACCTTATATTCTTCTATATCATAGCTTTGGCAGTCCTTATATTTTCAACAATCATAGCTCTCGACAGTTCTTATATTAGTTGAAGATGGATATGGATTCTTGGTTTTCGACAATTATAGCTCTGGACTGTCACCACTATCTCGAGATCTATTGTGCAAAACTAGCAAAGAAAAAGGTTTATTTTCTAGAGAGAAAATGTGGTTCTATGGTGGAGCTATCTTTAGGACGTTGGTGAAGCAATGTATTTTTCATTAGAAGGATTCTCTCAATGTGGCATTGCATTATCAGTTCAGAAATTTGTCCATTTAGAAGGATTTCCTTGCATTGGTGGATGTTCATCTTGTGAAGTTCAATCGTATTGGAACTAGGAAGGACTCAAGATCTTACTTTTCATGTGTTAGAAAATCTAACCAGGACTTCCTTATTAGTATAGGTATTTGGTTTCATAAATATTCTTGATGAATTGTAGTGTCATAGAAGGTTTTATGTTGTGATTGGCCAAATTGACCGAGTAGTTGCTCCTTGTGAATCTGAGATGGCAGTATGCTAAATGGGAACATTGATTGCTAATGTAAACATCTTTCCAATTTCATACAAATCGGGAAGATGGATATGGGTTCTTGGTTGTAATAAATAACTCCCCTCTATCCTATTAGTTAGATAGAAATCTGATGTCATCTGAATGTTTATATTTCTCAAGTTCCAAAAACAATCTTCACACATGACATCCAAGTTAGATATCTAATTGATTCACATGCAAAGCATGATCATTTTACTAATGCTACTATCAAATTAGTAGAATCCTTGTGATCCTTGGTGGATTTTATTTTCCCATCAACCTGTTGCTAACACCTTCTTTATGTCATTGTCCACAAAATACTTGCAAAATTAGGATCCATGTCCTCCAATATTTTTTGTTCTAGCTCTTCAAAAGAGCTACATAATCAAGACTTTCTAGGTTTGTTGCTCTGCCAGATTTTTCCCATATCATGCATTTGAATTGTTGATACTATACATTATTCAGATGGTTAGCTAGATTTCAGTATAAAGCCAGTTTCCCTTTATCCCCCTTATAGAAATAAATTGATTCTCAGATTCTATTTCTAGTTACTTGACCTTAAGAGGCTTATGCTTTGATGAAGATTACTATCCTATATTTTTGTGAGGGAATTTTTTTTTTTTTAATTCCTCGAATGATAGTGCACATGCATTTCAACGGTTTACCTCATGTATTATGACATTCTATAGAAGTACATATTATACGATAAAAGCTTTTATCAAATGGGTTTACCTAATTAGGAACTTTTATGCGCTGAGTAATTGTCCAAGGTTCTGAGTTGGATCCATTGATTCTGGTTTCATGCTTGTAGCTATTACAGTGACCTTTTTATGCACCGAGTAGCTATCCAAGGTTCTGAGTTGGATCACTTGAGGAAATTCTATCTGTAAATAAACTGGACACCATAAAAGAGATGCCAATAGAGAAATCATTCATCTATTTGAACACCATTACCATCCAGAGCTAACAAAGATCTTACGATAGGAGCCAAAAGTTTTTTAAATCCTATGCTTATTTGTATCATATTTGCATGTAATTGCTGCCCAACAAACCACACTAGAAAAAAGTGAGAGTAATTTGAAGATAGAAATCAATGTGAGTTGGGTTCAAGATTTAACACTTCTGCATGGTTTAAAAATAATACCATCCTGGATTTGTTACTTGTGTCTTTGTTTAGTCTAAAAAATGGTGATGAGAAAAAAAGGAAGCAGCATATTGCACTCTCTTTGGTGTGACAATGGCGAGGCTGAATGATTGTGACTCAATGATTGGAAGGAAAAAAAAAATGCCAACCACTGGGTTTTATTGTAGTTACTTCATTTTAGTGTTTGCTTTCTTTTTAGTTTTTGCTTCCTGTTTCTATTTTGTGCAACTCCTAAAAGTGGTTCCAAACATTGAGCTGGCTTGCCATTTATATTATGTATAAGAGTCTTATAAACATAATTAATCTCATGAACTGAGCATTTTTAGGATCCTTAATTAACTTGATCTATCGTTATTTCCCTATAGTCTTCTTTAGCGCTTTTGGTATTTCCTTATACACAGTGCAATAACCGGTGCCCCGTTAAACATCCAGTGTAACGTTTTTGGCGATCACATAACTATTTTCGATAGCTATTGGAGTGCATGCTTCATGAACTTAGCTTGATCCTAGGAACAAGCTATGAATTCATACTATGAAGAAAGTGGTTTTCCATCTATTTAATTTTCATGAACTCATATGATGCTCAACTAGTGAAGGATAAATGGTATCCCAAATAGATGCATTCACCACAAAGTGGACTAAGCCTTTAACCAACTTGTACATTAGTTTGTTGATAGAAGAGGTCAAAAAGGGAAATCGCACATTTTCTACTCATAACAAATCAAGGTGAAATAAAATACGGACTGAATTCAATAAACAAATAGACTCCAATATACTCAAGTATAATTGAAGAACAAGGTGAACAAACTGAAAAAATAGAATGATAGTTTTAAGAAATTTCTTTCACAATTCGAATTTTGCTGAGATAATATGAACAAAACAGTTGTCGTCGATAATCCAAATAAATGGGAACCTCACGTCAATGTATGATTTAGCCTTTGGTCATTTTAAGATCTCTATAGACGTACAGGGCAAAATGTTTAGTTACGTTGCTGATGTATATCATCATTGTGAAAATTGCAGGATAATGCTAACCGGGCAAAATTTAAGAAAGATGGTTTTCCTCAATATCCCGATTTATGTATTATATTTGGTGATACATATGCTATTGGGGGGCATGCAACAAGAAATGCTGAAGATTTGATGATGTCAGGTGAACTTGGCACTAGTGGCAATGATGTAGATGATGGTCGAAAGGATTTAAGTGAACACCATATTGATGAGGGAGTTTGTACATCTAACAAAACTGCTACTCTAGTTCATGACAAACACAAGTTGGATAAAACTCCGAATAGTAAGAGGAGAATTTGGTGATACATATTCTACAAAAGAGTATGCAGTAGGAAATGCTGAAGATTTGGTGATGTCGGACAAACTGGGCACTGGTGGTGATGATGTAGACAATGGTCGAGAGGACTTAAGTGAACACTATATTAATGAGGGAGTTTTTACGTCTGACAAAACTGTTACTCTAGTTCAAGACAAACACAACTTGGATAAAACTCCAAATAGTAATAGCAGAAGGAGGAGTCACTCATTCGGTGTTGCTAGCACTTGCAAAGCCCTACAAGAGATGATCAAAACTAGGGCTAGTAAATCTGTTAATGGTTCTATCACCTCACAGGTCACATCACCACTTGTAAACCCATTCTCTGTATCTACTACGATTGATGTCCTCGTTGCCATGCTTACATTAGAGCGAGATCTTTACAATAAAGCAGTGAAACGAGCCTGTGTTAGTGTCGATGGACGGAGGCTTTCATCAAATTCACAATTGAAAGGAAATATGGACTTCTCCAATGTCTTTAGTAGATGTCGAGAAATATACCATGGATTGCACGGGGTTTTATTTGACTACATGACTTATGTTGTTGGTTATTATTTTGTTGTTAAAGATATTGATGTTGAGACTATTGAATTTGTGTAGTGCTTTAGATACGATGGATTGTGTGTGATTTTTATATTTGGTTCGCTTTCACTTTATTACTTACGTTATTCGTTTTTATTGGTTTTTTTTTTTTTTACATATACCTATATTGATGTTCTTGTACTTGTGTGATGACATAGGTACTGTGAAGAAGGAATCAAATAGTTTGTCTAATTGAGAAGTAGTAGTAGTTGAACAGTTTTTGGATGAGTTTGATATTGACATAATGATAGCATGGTTGTGGCTTGTTATGTGGACATATTTGTGCATATGAAAGAACCTATCAAGAACAATAAATTGTTAGGAACCAAATGGGTAAAGGAGCTTGTCTATGGACATTCAGATAGGATATATGAAGTGTTCAGGTTAGAGAGACAAGTTTTTCTTAACCTATGTAATATAATGAGAGAAAGAAGTTAGCTGAAAGATAGTCAATATGTAAGGGTAGATAAACAAGTCGGGATCTTCTTATCTATGGTTGGTCACAAAAACTCCAATAAAGATTTATATGAGAGATTTCAACATTCGGGAGAAACAATCAATAAGTATTTCACTATAGTGTTGAAAGCATTTCTCAAACTGTTAAAAGAGATTATCACACCACCTTCTTTTAATGTTGTTCTAGAGAATATTCTTATCAATTCTAATCATAAACACTACTTCAAGGTAATAATCTTGTGTAACGCCAGACTTTCATAAAATCACAAGGCTGCATTGGTGTTATTGATGGCGCCCACGTTAGTGCTTCCATCCTTGTGTCGCAGTAGATCCCATTTAGAGGTAGGAAAGGCACTACCACTCAAAATGTGATGTGTGCTTATTTGTTTGATATGAAATTTACTTTCATGTATGCTGGGTGAGAAAGATCTACCAATGATTGTCAGGTTCTCTTAATAGCACTCGAAACTCCTCGACTACAATTTCCTCAACCACCACCAAATATTTGCTTTGTATATATGAAGTAATTTTCTTTATGATTGTATAGCTATTGCATATCATAACAAATTTATGTATATATTATTGTAGGCAAGTATTATGTAGTAGATTATGGTTATATAGCACTTCCAGGATTTTTAACTCCATTTAAATGTGAATTGTATCATTTGAACGATTATAGGGGTAGAAGAATTGTTCAACCATAAGCATTATTCATTGAGAAATGTCATCAAGAGGTTATTTGAGACATTAAAAAATCATTTCTTCATTTTGAGACACGTGCATTCATTTTCAATTTGAAAGCAAGCATTTATTGTAATCGCAATTTATACTCTCCATAATTACATTCGCGACCAAGACAAGATGGATAGGAACTTTGCCTTATATGAAGATCCGAAGTATCAATTTGGACCTACACAATGAGGTTATAGATGATACATCACCTGATGAGGCGACTGAGATAAATGTGATTAGGAAAAATATTGCAAATATGATGGCAAGGATCACAATATGCAAGAGATTCCATGACTTAATGTGTTTGTAAACTATTATGAATACATTTCTATTAATCTTATTAAGGTCATCCAATTCTATCTTTATGAGCATAAATGTCATTGAATGCATCATAAATGTGGACAAACATTTGAGAAGCAAATTGTAACCTATTGTCTAGTCAACACTTCAAGACCTACAAACCGCCATCCGAAGCTTGCATCCTAGTCAAGAAAGAAAAAAGCAAAAGAAGAGAGGAGAAAGGCCTCCCATCATCAAAATTAGACAAAACCTTGTAAGTTTATGTGAAACATGAAGATAAAATACTTTGTAATTCGAAAAGAAGCAAGGTAAAAACTAGCATCAAGATGAGATGCATCGAGGGCTCAAAATGCAAGAGACCAAGGTCTTTACTAGGTGCTTCAAGAGCATACTATAAACTAAATGTATAATAACAGCAAAGCTATGCCATGCATGCACCATTTCGATAGCCGGAAATTTCCAACCCAAACCCAACATCTATGTTAGGATTAGAAGACTAATTAGCAAGCCACGCATGCACCTGAGTTACCATTTTTTTTTAAGAGTACAAACTTAGTCCCAAGGAAATCACTACAAATTAATTTGGCTGACAAGATATGTTGTGCTTTTTTCGCAATATTTGCCGCACCAAACATTAAAATTCACAAAAAAAAATATTACTAAGAACTATAGTTCAATATTTCAATTTGCAAATACTGCTTCCAATGAGGCGCTGCCCAAATTCAATAGGCTATAAACTACATGAGTAAAGATCCTCACACACAGATATAAGATAATAGCTCAATAGCTCAAGCTCCAGACACAACCACCCATGTTACAAGTTCATCTTCAACTAGAATTCTCACACCTAAGCAAATGTATTATTAATGCAATAAAATTTTGATCTTGTCAATTTTATATCATCTTTAATCTATTATTCTAATGCCTTTTTTTTCTTTTTTTTTAATTTTAAAAAATTAAAATTTGGAATCGAAATTTTTAAGTTCGTACGAAATGCATTTATGTTTTTTTTTTCTATTGCAGAAATAGAAATTTTATGTAATTATCAAACGCATTTTTTGCTCGGAAATTGTTCCGATGAATAGAAATAGAAAAGAATTATTTTTTAAAAAAAATTGTTTCTCGGAACATAAATTTTGCCACGTGCAGCCTTAGATGATTGAGCAGGAGCTCCAATTCTGATTGCATATTCATCCAATCTGAGCAAAGTGAGAGTTTTTTTTTTTTTTTTTGGGTCAGAAATAGGAAACTATATTGGAGAAATAAAACCATTACAACCGGCAGCTAAAGCATCTGCACAAATAAGACCAATTAAGTAAAACGGGGGAAAAATAGCCCAACTTTGAACGGAAGAAGTACGGTCATGGGCTTTTGCGGCCCAATCGGCAGCAACGTTGGCCTCCCTTCTGCAGTGCACGAGCGAAAGATTAGGGAAACATGAGAGCAAGGAGGCGGCTTCGATGAAGAGAGGGCGGTCCTCCCATGGCAGCTTGCAGCGGCGATTCAAGATCTCGACCACTAGAAAGCTGTCTGATTCAAGGAGGAGCGGAGCATCTGTGAAACCACGACGTTGCAAATGCTGAAGAGTTAAAGACACAGCTTGGATCTCGGCCTGTAGGGCAGAATATGCAGCAAAGTGTTTCGAAAATCCATCAGTAAGTCTTCCGTGATGATCCCTGCATACACACGCCATAGTACCTTCTGTTGAGCCTAATTGATGAGATCCATCTATATTGATCTTCAAGGTACCCGGATCTGGGGGCTTCCAAAGAGCTCCCCTGCTCTGGAGCGAGCGCCCCTTACTCGTCAGAGAAGAAGCCGTCAAACGGGCTACGTGAGATCCAGCCAGAGCAGCCTCAACCACCCAAGATGGTCGAAGACCTTCACGCCGGAAAATATATCCATTCCGAGCACGCCAAATCTGCCAGAGAACAGAGGCCAAAGTCTCCAAACCAAGTAAGGAATTTCTTGACTGAACATGCTGAGCTATCCATTCATCTATTCTAGAAAGCTGCATAGGTGAAATCTGAATGTTGAAACTGGGGTGCGACCAAACCCTTTTAGTCCACGGACATAATAAAAACAGATGTTCTAGGGTTTCAGGGAGGTTCTGATCACATAGTAGACAGCACGGGTTATTAATAATATGTCGCTGATACAGATTAGCCCTTGTAGCTAAAGCATTCTGACAAAGTGACCATAAGAAAGCGTGAATTTTTGGGGGGGAATGCATTTTCCAGATTTTTTTCCATAACCAACTTGGGTTCTGGTAAGAAGAGGAAGTTGTACTTACTGTCTGATTTGTTGCTGTTGCTGTGAATGAACGATAAGCAGATTTAACAGTAAAATAACCATCTTTGGTAGCGGTCCAAATAAGCTGATCTCTGGCAGAATTTGGTCGCAGTGGGATAGTGGTGATCTGGTCAATGACCTGGTTGTCAAAGAATCTGTGTAGTAGGTTGGCATTCCAGGTACTGGTGGATTGATCAATAAGATCAGCCACCAAAACAGGTTCTTCACGGACTGAAGGGCCACCTAAGATTCCAAAAGGGAGCCAATGATCACCACGAATTCTGATTGATTTCCCGTCACCTACAGACCAACGTATGTTGGGTAGGATGGCATCCCGACCGAGCAGAATACTCTGCCAGCCCCAAGATGGGCGAGAGCCTCTGTCGGCATTAAGAAAAGACTTGGAATGAAAATACAGTCCTTTAAAGACTTTGCTCCAGAGAGATAATGGCTGATTACATAAACGCGAAGCCTGCTTGCCCAACATTGCTGTATTGAAATTCATAAGATCTCTAAAACCCAAACCACCATCTGCTTTGCTTTTTTTCAGAACTTCCCAACTCCGCCAATGGATTCCTGATTTATTTCTATCGTTTTGCCACCAAAATTTGGCTATGCTTTTCTCTATAGACCTACAAAGAGACACAGGTAACTTGAAAATAGACATAGTGTATTGAGGAATAGCCTGGATGACAGTTTTAAGAAGAATCTCCTTCCCACCCTTTGAAATCAAATTGGCTTTCCAACTCTCCAACTTGGAATGAACTCTTCCCATTATCCACGAAAACATGTCTTTTTTAGAACGTCCCCAATCAGAAGGTATCCCTAAATATTTCCCAGACTTGTGCAGAATAGGAACCCGTAGCTCCAAAGCCAAATTCTGTCGGGCAGTCTTTTCCAAAGTAGATACCAGATTTATTCCGATTAATTTCCTGCCCTATTGCTAGACAATACTGCTGTAAGATATTCGATAAATTCTGACATTCATTGACAGTACTGTCAAGAAAGAAAATGGCATCATCCGCAAAAAACAAATGCGATAGAGAAGGGCACCACCTGTTGAGTTTAATACCTTTAAGATGTTCCATGTCGACAGCCTTCTTAATAAGGGTAGATAAGATATTAGCCATCAGAATAAAAAGATAAGGGGAGAGAGGATCACCCTGTCTAAGACCTCTGGTAGGGTGAAAATAGCTAAGATGTTCGCCATTCATTTTAACACAGGACGATTGAGTGGAGATACATTGCATGGTCCACCTAACCCATGAAGAGTGAAAACCCAATTTAAGAAGATAATCTTGGAGAAAATCCCATTCAACCCTGTCATACGCTTTCCTCATATCTACTTTCAGAACTGCTTGATAAGTACGCCTTCCTTTCTTGCTTCTAAGCTGGTGTAGAACTTCCTGGACTAGTAAAATATTATCTTGAATCTGCCTGCCCCCCACAAAAGCAAACTGTTCCTCAGAGATAAGGTCCGGTAGGATGGGTTTTAAACGATTGGCAATAATTTTAGATATAACTTTATAAGCATAATTGCACAAACTAATTGGACGATACTGGTCCAGGCTTTCTGGGTGAGGAACTTTAGGAATCAAAGCAATCAGAGTTCTTGTCCTCGCATAGGAGAGTGATGATAAGAAGAGACGGCAAACGTTGAGGGGATGGCAGAAGCTTCCGCCTAGATTCTGAAACTTCTATTTATATTTCTTTTTCTAGATTCACATTTATTTTATTGGGATCTATCTCGAGATCGGATTTTTTATCTGTTCTATGTCAAGAGAGAACTCGGCCCACCAAGTACAACCTCATGGTACTTCAGAACGAAGTGAACTACTTAACAATGGAAGTTGCCTTGTAAAAAAATGAGAATTAGATCTCTTGGAATGATTACTTGGTCTCATCTGTCCTTAAAGAAAAATTAGAATCGTCACCACCGTATTATTTTTTAAAGATTTCAATCATAATCTCCTGTCCGTCGACCGACCATCGTCACTTTTGCTGGGCTAAAAGTTGGATGACGTTTCAATGACGAGGCCGGTTTACCTTCCCACTGAGGACTCAATTTAACAATATTTTGTTTGAGTAATTGAAGATATCAAGATTGATATACCAATTAATATGTCAAGCTCTTGAGTGTTTATCTGGAATCTGTTGGCTCAAATGCCCCCTTACAAAATTTTGTCAAACCCTCTCGAATTATCTTATAGGCAAACTTTAAAAAAAGCATCCCTACCTTTTCACTCTCGATAATTCGTATTCCCACTCCAGAAACCTACAATATGCATCCTTAGTCTGTGAACACACTTTAAGGGCCTATTTGGTAATCAATCAATTTTTAGCTATTTCTGTTCTTTAATTTTTTGGTCTTTTCAATTTAATAGTTCTTATATGGTGATGCAAACCGTAGGATTTAAAAATTGTAAAGTGTAAATTATTCTTGCTTAAAAAGGTGGGTCGATCTTTGTAAAAAGGTTCTATTTGTGTGACTCCAATTAGGAGTAAAGAAAAATTTGACCCTTTTTGATCTAGTATAAATCGACAATAAATAGCGTAGAGTGTGGGGGAGGTAGCGAGTGTCGATGTCCCCACCCGAGGCCGCTCCAGCCATGGCCATCCCAAATTGCTTTGCAACTTATCATAGGAAAATTATATAAAAGAAAAAAAAAATTTAAATCTATTACAATTGTGCCTATTATAGCAATATGGGAAAATTTTGACTCTTTTGATCTAGTATAGATTTACAATAAATAGTGTAGTGTGGGGGTGGTAGCGAGTGCCAATACCCCCACCTGAGCCTGCACTAGCCATGGCAATTGTGCGACTTATTATGGGAAAATTATTAAAAGAATGCTTTAATCTATTGCATTTACACTAATTCAATTGTAAACTTTTTTCTTTCTTTTTTTTGGTCAATTGAGTCATAAATCTTTTGAATTTGTGTCCATTCAATCCATCTAATTAATCTCGATCGAAAATCACTGGCATAAATGACAACCATCCTACATAGCGTAGCCAACATTAATGTGGACAAATTTTAATAATATTTTAATATTTTTTAAAAGTTATTTATTTTTTCTTCTCTTTTTTTTTTTTTTTTTGTCCTTTCTTCTTCCTTAAGCCGGTTGTTGGACCTTAGCGACCAACTTGAGGCGAAGGCCGGCGAGCCTCTAGCAAAGCTCAACCCCGCCAACCACTAATGAGGGCCACCTCGCTAGCCCCTAGCAAGGCTAGACCTCGCTAAATCTAGTGAGATCGAGCCTCACTTAGCCACTAGCAAGGTCAAGCCTTTGCTGTCGCTAGGAGAGGTCAGCCTTGTCATGGCTAGGCAAGGTCGACCTCACTAAGGCTAGGTGAGGTTGGCCTTGCTAGGGGCAAGTGAGGCTTGCCCTTGCTAGTGGCTAATAGGGCAAGCTTTGCTAGATGCTCTATAGCCCTCGCATTTGCTTGGTCAATGCCAGCCACGTCACATAAGACTGCCAGTGATCATATTAGCAGTTTCGGTCTTAACGGTTTCAGTCAAATGGACTGAATTAGCACAAATGCAAAAGTTTTTAGACTCAATTTGCAAAAAAAAAAAAAAAAAAATTGGGGTTGAATTGGTACGATCATAATAGATTTATGACCTTTTTTTGTAATTTTCCGAACTTATTATTGTATTTGAGAATTACGTGAACTCCTCGAGAATAAAAGTTGACTTTTAAAGGAATGAGAAGTCGATCTCTTGAATGATGACTTGGTCATGTTCGTCCTTACTAGAAAAATAAAAATAATCATCACCATCCTATTAATTTTGAAAGATTTCAATCGTGATCTCTCTTCCCCGTCTTCCGACCATATCATCCCTTCTGCCAGGCTACAAGTTGCATGACGTTTCAATCGATGAAATAAGCAGTTTACTTTGCCGATGAAAACTCCCTTCAACAATCTTTGGCTTGAATAGTTCAAACTAAAGTCCATACACAAACTGACATATCAATTATCAAATTCTCGAGTGCTTAAACCCTTTTGTAAATCAATTATGTCGATATTAGCATCTTTTTTAATCTCCTCTAGGCCCTCCAATAATCCCATTTTTCCCCTAGTATTCAACCATTAGCGAATGAAGCCTTGCTCCCCCATTGTTTTTATATGGTTTCTTGCGCCCTCCTCCTTCCCGACTCGTTCAACTCTCGCACGACAGACCGCTCGTTAAAAACCCTAGCCGTTTCCTCCATGGACTTCCTTACAGAAGACTTCCACACGCAAATCCCCCATGGCGAAATCCATGGGCAAGGGGTGCTCCTCCGTGGACGACGTAGTGTCCAACCCGCCGCTGCAGCCGCCGCCGCCGCCGCCGCCTCAGCCCCCCTCGTGCCGGTGTGGCTCCCCAGAGGACAGCTACGTCCAGATGGCATGTCGTTTGATCGGCCACCTGGCGAACCACCTGCCGACCGGCTCCTTCTTCTCCTTCGAGCTTCTCTCCGGCCTCTCGAGCTGCAAGAACAAGGCGGTGACCATCATGCTCTTGTCCACTTTCGGCTTCGCGTGCTTCTTCTCGTGCTTCACCGACAGTTTCCGCGTCTGCGGCCGAACCTACTTCACGTTCCTCACATGCGATAATAGCTCATGCGGCCAGAGTTGTTCTTGGAACCCTTGCAATAATGACCATCGTCGAGACACGTGTCGTCCGTCCCGATGCAATCGTGGCGTCCGGCCCTCGGACTTCATCCACGCCGTCACGTCGACAGCAGTTTACGCCGCGTACGTGTTTTCCAACCCAAACGTGATGGATACGTTTTACCCGTACGCCCCGAACTGGCTACTTCAGTTCCTCCAGTGGCTGCGCCTCCTGATATTCATCCTCGCCGCTGCCGTGTTCTGCAAGTTCCCGACTCGCCGCCGTGGAATCGGCTTTGCTGTCGTTACGGCTCGTCCTTGTAGTTGTAATAAGAGATCGACGAATTTAAGCTAGGAAGGCTCTTCCAGTAAAGCACAAAAGAAGTGACTATGCATGGTTTGGGTTTTTGCACCTTGCAGTTGTGCTTGAACAATTAGTTGTTGGGGGATGTTATAAGTTTATCTTCTTGTGCCTTCACAGTGTAAGCGAATCGTCTTTTTGTACAATTGACTTTTTGAAATGCTTTTATAGAATTGAATCAATGACATATTATAAAATGGAAAACTGTAACGTAGACCCCACGACAAAAAGAATTCGAACCCTGTGTATTTTAATTGTGCCGTGGTTGATTCAACAAATCATTTCAACAACGGAAGAGTTCACGCACTATTTTGTTCGATGTCATACTCGAGAGATCGCTTGTGGAGTTGAAACTTTTTAAGATAATTCGAACCGCCTGCTAATAGGTACCGGAAAGGATACGTGAATATATAGATTTCAAAGTAAAGCAAATCAGAGCAAAGTAAAACCCAGAATAATACAAAAAGAAGTCAAATTGAAAAAACATGAAGTTTCGGCAGAGGAACAATAAGGTTAAGCACATACTCATTCTATAAGAGTTGTCAAGTAAAATAATCCATGGTTGATCGCTAATAAGTACACAACAAGAAAACACAAACTCAACAAAAGAGGGAGGGGAGCCCCTATGGCTGAAGGTTGAAGAATATGAAGAAAATAGAAGAGACATATAGAAAAAAGACTTTTTCGCTCCAAAAAATCAAAGATTAAAAGAGGGGATAAATTGAATGTTTTTTTTTTTTTTTTTGCGAAAAAATATGAAGATAAGTGTATAGATTGTGCCATTGAAATGAAAAGAGAAATGAAGAGATGGTCCTTAATCCACCTTCAGAGTAACGACTTGCTCAAGGCCACAAATTCTTCAAGCAAACCCCAAAATACTAGTAATTTCCTATGAAAATTGACTAAAATGACTACATTAGAATTTTACATAAATATTTAGAATGAATTTGGCAAAAATGAAAAGTATAAGACCGAATTGTCATACATACAATAATTTTAAGATTGATTTGATAATTTGTTTTCCTCATATTAACATGCATAAAAAGTTTGTACATAGGCTTTAAGGGGAAAAAAACAAATAATTTTTTTTATAGAGATTACTACCAAAAAAAAAGAGGTTTATACCACAAAAAACCAGCAAATAAAAGGAAGGTGCATATGGAGCTAGATATTATATTGTGTCAATTGAGCAAGATCTATAGTGACTTAGAGTAGAAACCAAACTAACAGAGTTTCTAGGTTTCTTGGAGAAACTTGGGGCCCAAAATTGGCTGTTACTATCATGGCGGGTTAAGGACTATTAAGCTAGTCAGACCCAAATGTAAATCACCTATGCAGAAACATAATCTTCTATCAGTCAGTCATTAAGAACATATATTGAGAATTTTTTTTTGGTCGAAAAAAATTGTATTCATTACTCACAGATACATGAGAGCTACATAGACTTTGTTGTAAATTCAAGCATAGCAAAGCTCAAAATACTGCTAAGGAAAGCCAAATCTAAATAAAACGGAGGATTAATATAATATCAGCAAGGTTAAGTACACACTCACTCCACAAAAATGAATCTATCAAGCAAAATAATTGACAAACAATCTCTAGATCTCATATCTTTGTTAGTAATGAGTACGCACCAAAATTCTTTCTTGGGTAACTACCACTTTGCCAAATAGCGGTGCACACTTAGGTTTAGCTTCCTTTACACCATCACCGTACAAAAATAATCAAAATAAGTTTAACAAAACACAAATTTGACATTTGGGAGAGTAAATTTTCATGGTTTAGCGAGACGCCAGAGATCCTGCAATCACCTTCGAAGTTGGAGGTAAAGCACTTGCACATGAACAAAGCATTGGAATATCAAATCCCCAAAAACATATTATTAAACTTTCAAACCTAGATTGGGAGAGGATGGCTCCTAGATTAAGAACTAGATCAGGATGTTCAAACTCTTATATCTAGAAGTAGATCAGGGGAAAAGTGTTTTCACATTTAGATCGAGAGAGAAGAAGGATAAGAAAAGAACAAGAAAACACAATCAAAATCAACAAAAGAGGCAAGGGAGGGTGAGACTAACTTAAATCCTCCCAATATGGCTAAA
Organism: Eucalyptus guilfoylei; assembly: GCA_016097605.1. Classification (NCBI taxonomy): domain Eukaryota; kingdom Viridiplantae; phylum Streptophyta; class Magnoliopsida; order Myrtales; family Myrtaceae; genus Eucalyptus; species Eucalyptus guilfoylei. The sequence continues at coordinate 32,787,093 of CM027864.1, forward strand.
GGTTGAAGAAGACGATGGAGAGAAAAGAGGGAGAGGGAAGCAGGAGACATAGGAACTCAAAAGACGTACTAAAGTAAATATTAAAGGAGTTAAGAAGATAGAAAATATGCAAATCAGATTTATAGTGGTTTGACCTTCTACTTGACCTATTTCACTCTCCTAACTATAACAACCTTAATAAGATAGTAATCCATTATGAATCCTTGAGATTTTACTACTTGTAGATAGTGCTACGTCTACACAAAACTTCAGGAGTTCCTTTCCACAAGTTCAAGTACCTCTCACGATAGTATATCATGCTTGTGTTGGCATGGAAGTATTAAAAGGGGTGTTTTGTTAAATATTATTATAAAAAAAAAAAAAACTAAAATGCTAATAGCTACAATTTCAATACTAGCATTTAATCCCTGGTGAATGAAAAGGATCTCATATTGCAAAATGGGTAAAATAATCTATTTAGGGCCTCTTGGTTTTACAAAAAAAATGTACCATTTCTAAAAAATTTCTAGAAAATCATTTTCGAGAAAGATGACTTTATTTTTTGTGTGTGGCTGAAACCTGAAAAAGACCTGGAAAGTATTTTCCATCATTTGATACGGAAAATCATGCGGGGACAATTATCAAAAAATTCTTATTTTATAATTATTTTTATCTATTTTTATATGTTTTGTCTTTTCTTTTCTTCTTTTTTTGCTTCTTCCTTGATCAATCATCGACCATAACAACAAGGTCAGCAACCGCCATAAGCGAGCTCAAGCCTCGCCCAAGGCCAGTGAGGTTCAAACTCACTAGATTCCACCAAGCTCGCCTAATCTGGCAAGGCTTGAGCCTTACCACTAGAGGCCTCGGGCGAGCTTGAGCATCATCACCCGAGGCTGCGAGCTCACTCAATCTAGTAAAGCCCTAGCTTGCTGGCCCAATGATGGACTGAGGAAGAAGCATAAAGAATAAGGAAGAAAGAAAAAGGAAAAGAAGGAAAAAGAAATAAAAAGAAAAAAGAAAAAAAAAAAATTCAATTTTTTAAAAAATATATATATTTTTATAGGAACAAACATTTCATTAACGAAGGACCCAAGCCTAAGCATCAAGGACTTGGGCATGGCCTTCATGAACCCAAGCCTGAGGGTCAAGATCAGAGCTCAAGCATCGGAGACTCGAGTGTGGCCTTTATGGACCTAAGTTTTGGTATCAAACTATTAGGTACAGGCACTTAGGGTTCAAGCGCAACCTCAATGGACCTGGGTGTGGGCCCCAAGGGCCTCGGCTTGAGTACCGAGGTCCTGGGCTTAGCCACTAGAGACCTTGTCCCAAACGATGGGACTTGTGAACCAACATTAGAGTTTCTTTGCCTAAGCATTGAGTTTTAGGTTCAAGCGTTGATATTTATTCATATTTTGGAAAACATTTTCTGATTATTGTAAAGAGGAATTCATATTCCTAAATTTAAGTTTTTGTAGAAAATGATTTTTCTGTTGACTCATTTTCCTACGTGAATCAAATATCAAAAAATGAGAGAAACGTTTTCCATGAAATAAACGGACCCTTATAGTACTTATATCTAAGCGGTATACAACATTGCATAAGTTGTTGGGAGTGCGTGATAATCATTCTATTTTTTTATTTTTCTATTTGTCTGTTCTCGAGAGCAAGTTTAAAATAGAATTACGTTTGGTAATGCAATTTTATTTTTCTATTTTCAGAACAATTTTTTATTCAAAAAAATAAGTTTAAAACAAATGTCACGAGTAATTTTTTTACTTTTTTATTTCAGAAATAAAAATAAAAAATAAAATTGTTCTTATCGCTCGTCCTCACTTTGCTAGCCAGCCTCCGCCGCCATCGTCCACCATCGTCTAGAGGAAAAAAAATTGTCATTATTAAAGAAATTTATATTTTGGGAACTGAAATTTTGTATTTTTATAAAACATATATTTTTGCTTAGAAACTCGTTTAGATAATAAAATTAAAAAAATCAATGTCTGAAATAAAATTGATATCATTGATGTCCTAAATGCATATAACTTTCTTTCGAGGAACAAGCTCACCTAACATGGCATCCAAATGTCTATAATTACCACATTATCAATCTTCCTAATCATTGGCGTAGGACTCTATTCTTAACTGTCTACCTCGTGTCATTACTGAATATTCCTCGAAATCCATGGCGAACGCACTTTGACTTACCTTAATCGACTTCTTCCTTTCAAGCATGATTGACTTACCATGTTTCCCATAACGGTAGCAAAAATTTAAAAAAAAAATAATAATCTAAAAGTAAATTAATGTACAACTTACTCCGTTGACTTCCTTTTTGGAAGCATCATTCCCAATGTGATACGCGGGCTCCCACGAGAACTAGTGGAAAAGGGGGTTTAAAAAGAGCTAGTCATGCCTCATTGTATTTTGCATCAATGTTTGTGGAAACTTCACGGTCCAGTAATTATTGAGCCTGCATATATAAATATACAAACAAAATCACGTCCTTAGAATCGTCGACTCGATGTTGAATCATTGTGCTTCAACTAATTAACGATTCTAGCCAAACATCGCAGTTCTTGTTCTTCGAATTGAGATGCGATTTCGCTCCAAGGAATTATAACTTGATGATCGAGTTCTAAATCTGATGAGATGAATCTACTAATAATAATACCAAAAAAAAAATTCCAAAAGAATAACAGCCAAGGTTTGATTGACAAAAGAAAAATACAGTGCTGAGAAATGACCGAAAATCTACTTTCAAAATTGATTGAGAAACGGATTTGAACAAGTCCTTAGAAACTTCATTCTAGTTCAATGTGCGCCTCTAGAACTCCAGGATTAAAACATCAAGAGGTTCCTAGGGAAGACAAAATACAGAGGGAAACTTTGGAGATATTGAGCGCACATGCACCAACATGTTAAAATAAAGAATACAATCCTATCAACCCACCTGGATTGCTAAGAAGGCGAGGCGACCCCAACATGAGAGCGCAAGTTCTCTGTTGTTTGGTGAAATATCCTCTAATTAGACACCAAGGATCCAAATAGTAAGCGTGGTTACAAGAAATCTACTTTTGAAAATGACTAAAAAATAAATTGCCATGAAATAAAGTGCATTTTCCAGAAGTAACTCTTGTTCTACGAACGTTTGGCCATGTCCCTCTCCAGATGCACTTCTTTCTCTCATAATTGTTCCTATTCATTACAATAAAAAAATTATTCAATTTTTGGATCAATGTTACAAAAAACCTAAACTGATATATTTATAACAAATTTACCATCCGTTAGTTTCCGTTAAATTTTACCATCAAATTATTAAGTTGGATGACACGTAACAGTTGACAGATATACTAATTCGGGGTTTTACCCTCCCTTTAGGTTAGCATTTTCGTGGTATTAATCAAATTTAGCAAAAACTGATTGGAGAAAAATTTATCACAAATATATCAATTTGGGACTTTTGATAATCAAGAAATTAGTTTGTAGTAAATTTGTTACAAATCTATCAATATGGGATTTTCGTGATATTATGACCCAACCTATTCACACCTTTAGGTTTCATGGTTGGCCACAACAAAGGGCATGGCGAGCATTGGTTTGGTGCTCATGTTCGGGTCATATGCGCTACTTGTGCATATGACTTGGCCCAGCTCGTGAACCCAGCCTTGGCGATGACCTTGGCCTTGTCGTGATGAGTAGGTTTGTGACCAAGAATGTGTTCTAGGCACAAGGATGGCTCTAGACGGGGTAGCTAACCAACAATAAGGTCGAGAGAATCTAGGGATGCCCGAGCAACTGGCTTGTAACTGCCTGACAATTATAATGATCTAAATTGCATGTTGTTACCGTATGTGCCTCGTGTATAAATGAGCCCGGGACTTGTTGGATCATCGGTTTGAATTAGTAAAACTGTTGGAAGTGTTCCAGCATCTCTTGCGCATTTCATCAAACTAAATTCCTTCATTATCCATAAAGTTGATGATATTCTTGATAATTTGGTTTCCGATTGCACGACACTCGTTGGCGATGGCCGCAACGGTTCTTCTGTACTTGTTGTCAGTGACTTGTGGTCTAAACATTTTTACGCTATGTTTGGTCATCCGGATTTTTAATCGAGATAGGACTAGATAGAATAGGATATGAAATCCTAGATTTTTTTATATCATGTTCATTGTTTGATGAATCGCGGTATTAAAGTCGGATATGTTCACATCATATCACGTATGTTTTTTTGATATAAACGGCATATCATTGTAAATGAACCTAAATATTCATAAACGGAGATAGTGAAAATCTCTCACAAGACTATTCCTTAATTTATTTTTATTTTATTTTTCCTTTTTTATATTATTTTCTTTATCATTTCTTTTTTCCCCTTTCATTATTCTTTAATAAAATTTTATCAAATAGTAAACTGTACCAACATACCTAAAATACAAAAATACCTAAAATATATAATAAATATAAATATTTAATTTATAGATTGAATGTTTATTATAAGATAGAATTAAAGTTAAATATTAAAGTTAAATAATTTTTTATTTTTTATTTCTTTAATTAGAATTCAAATATTATTTATATTGAAATATAATTTCAATTTTGTTAATTTAATAAGTTTGTTATTTAAGAAAAATAACTTTCCTATTATAGAAATTAGAAATCCTATCCACCTTTATCCCACCTCCTCCATAAGATAATTTTATCATGTCTATATCCCTCTTATATTCGAATTTATCATGTCTTGAGCGAGTACCAAACGTAAGATAAGATAAATCATATCCTATCCCAAATTTTATCCCGACTACCAAACGCAGCCTTAGTGTCTTATGATGGCTTACAAAGATCTTCAAACAATTAATTAACTCCTCTCCTCACTTAATATTTTAGAAGTAGAGATTGTGGTGGACAATTTCTCATTTTCTCCGCACTTTTAAACTTTATTTTCACAAAGGTGAACTATTGCGAGGAGCTTGGTCTACTAAGTAGTTTAAATAAAAGTGGCAGATTACACAAAACTTCCCAAACATTGGAGTAGTATATGTTTTTTTTTTTTTTGGTAAGGTTGGAGTAGTATATGTTTGTCCTCAAGGTTTGCACTATTGCGCATTATTTCTGGAACTGTTATTTTGTTAGAGCCGTTAATAGTGTTATATTTTCCGTTAACATATGCAATGCACATGTAAATGTATATTTTTATCTCTCTCTTTTCTTTTCTTTTCTTTTTTATTTTTGTAAAAATCTCTTTTACCCTTGATTTTTGTAAAAATGAAAGAAAAAAGAAAATGGAGAAAGATATAGATATTGTGTTTAATATAAAAATTTAAGAGAATTTATGAAAAAATTAATAGAACTACTAAGATATTTTAAGAAAAAGTAACGCTATTAAGTAAAACGGAGAAATGCCTCAATAACAAAAAAAGGTCAAATAAGGATAATTGGATACTCATTCTTATTTTTAAATGCTAATGGAACGTATGATCGATCGACGAGAAGTATTTAAGGCATCACCCTATCACTTAATCATTTTCTTTCATTAGCCAAGGACATCATTTCCTTTTAAACTTTTTCAAATATTTTTGTTGATCAATCTTTTTTTTACTTCAATTAACCCTTTAAATATGCATAATATATAATCATTTTTCGTCATTTCACTTTTTTGTTATTGAGGCATTCTTCTTCTTCTTCTTTTATTTTTTTAATTTGTGTTTATTACTTTTCTTAAAACATCTTGCTTAGTTATATTAAAGTGGCTATACTTGTCAAATCTTAACAAATTGGTATTGTTTACTATTATTATCGACTATTTTCATTATTAATACTTTACTTAATTTAGTTTCCTCCGGCATTCTATATCGACAATAGTACCATTCTATATTTCTTTCAAAAAAAAAGATGAAAAAATGTTTTTCGCCCTTTCAAAGTCTTTGTATATTATTGTCCAAAAAAAAAGTCTTTGTATATTGGACATGCTAACAAAAAAAAAAAAAGATTTGACCGATGCGTATTATGTAAAAGTTGAAAAATTCAGGGCAAACGTACACTACCCAAAAGTCGAGGAGGGGTTTGTGTAATTTTCCCTAAAAACCATGAGAGGCAAAGATTAAGAGCGCGCATGGCAACATTTCTGTTTCTTCATTTCTCTATTTTTCTATTCCCCGAAACATATTTAGAACATAAATGCAATTTCATTTTTCAATTTCTGGAATAGATTTTTATTTCAAAAATAGATTTGGAGCAGAAATTAGAAGTTAAAATTTTTAGCTTTTCTATTTTTGGAACAGAAATGAGAAATCAAAATTTTTCTCACCGTTCACTCTCGTCACCGCTGGTCGCCCACTTGCCGCTCGTGGGATGCCGAACGCCCACTGCTGGTTGCCGGCCGACCACCACTGACCCCGGCCACCAGCCGCCGACCGCCAGCCACCAAACGTCGGCCACTCGTCGCCAACCGCTCGTCGCCAGATGTCAAACGCCCACGGGTCGTTGGCCGTTCATCATCAATCGTTGGATGCTGGAGGCTCACCACCAACCACTAGATGTCCGCCACTGACTATCCACCGCTCGCCACTGGCCACCAGATGTCGACCGCCTACCGCCGGACTCCGACCACTGGCCACCTGCCGCCAGCCTCCGATCGCCAGACTCCTGATGTCGAACATTGGACATCGAACTCCGGACGTTGGACGCCGGTTGTCGGTTTTCAAACTCCAGACTTCGGCCACTCGTCACCGGTCACCGAACTCCAACACCGGATGCTGGACGTCGGACTTCAGACTTCAGCCACCCGCCACTAGTCACCGAACGCCGAACGTTGGACTCTAATCACCGGACACCGGTCGTTGCTGCTCCTAGAAATAGAAATTTTATTCTGTTATCAAACGAATTTTTATTTCAAAAATAGAAATTTTAAATCGTTATCAAATACGTTTCTTGCTCAGAAACTCGTTTATGGAATAAAAATTGAGCAATCAATTTCTAGCCATAAATTTTGTCATGCGCACTCTAAGTATTTGGCCGTGTTCACTTTCACAAGCTTTCTTCTATATGATCTCCATACGTCGATAATTGAGGAAGTGGTTAAAGAGAGACTGAATCGAGCCTTGTGCAATATAGACTAGCGAATGGCCTATTCAGAAGCTGAAGTTCAAGCTTTACCTGCCCTAGGGTCGGATCATAGTCTGCTTATATTAACTATGATAATCAACCCAATACGACAAAGGAAGTCTTTTACCTTTGAATCTTATTGGCTGCAAGATGCAGAATGCCACAGGGTGGTTTCAGCATCATGGTCTTCTTTATCACTCACTCATTCCACAATCTCTCAGAAACTTCGGGCTACAACTCAAGCACTGACCAAATGGAGTAAATCGAAGTTTGCTACAAGTCATAATCAAATACATCTTCTGCAATAGTAGCTTTAGCAATGCATAAATCAACCTATTTGCAATTATAACAAAGCTCAGGTCATTTCTCTGAAGGAACAAATTCAGCACATATGGTCACAAGAAGAACACTACTGGGCGATGCATTCTAGGATTAACCGGATGAGATGGGGGGACAGAAATACGAAATTCTTTCACGCAACCACTGTACAGAGGCGGAAAAGAAATAGAATCAGCATGTTAAAGGATGACAATGAAGAATGGATCCGAGAGCCAGAACAGGTGAAGAACATGATGTTTACTTTCTTTCAAAATCTTTATACTTCAGTCGAACATCAGGACTATGGACCTATTTTAATGCAATGTCCTCGAACAGTAACAAACACAATGAATACACAACTAACAGCTGAAGTTACGCGGGAGGAAGTTAAGCTGGCAACGTTTCAATTGAGAGCCACTAAAGCACTCGGACCTAATGGTCTGAATGGACTTTTTTATCATAGTCATTGAGACATTTTACAGGAAGATGTTTTTAGATCAGTGCAAAAAAATTTCATCACAGGGGTGCTGCCCACTGATATTAATAGAACGGCAATATCTTTTGATCCCCAAGTTTCCGAGCCTCAAGAGGTTAGATCAGTTTCGCCCTATCAGCTTATGTAATTTTTTATATAAAATAATTTCGAAAGTCCTAGCAAATCGCCTGAAAACTTGCCTACCTGAGTTGATTTCTAAGGAATAAAGTGCCTTTGTGTCAGGCAGACAAATACAAGATAATATCCTAATAGTTCAAGAGGTGCTACATCACTTAAAAATTCATAACAGAAAGAAAAAGTTTCAGGCGATCCTTAAGTTGGATATGAAAAAAGCCTATGATAGGGTGGAGTGGGATTTTTTGGATGCTTATCTTCGTCAAATGGGATTTCAAGATCGATGGGTGATTTGGTTAATGCAATGTATCACCACGACTTCTCTAAGTGTAAAGCTCAATGGTGAACCTCTACCTTATTTTCAACCATCTCGGGGACTTCAACAGGGCGACCCTCTCTCCCCCTACTTATTCATCCTCTTGGCAAATATGCTATACACACTCATTCAGCAAGCTATTGACATAGGCAATCTAAGAGGAATCAAACTCAATAGGTGGTGTCCTACTTTATCCCATCTATTTTTTGCTGATGATGCTATATTTTTCTTAGATGATAGAACCCAGGAATGCCAAAATTTAGCGAATATCCTAAACCAGTATTGTCTAGCTACAGGTCAACAGATTAATAGGAACAAATCTGGTATGTTCCTAGGTAAAAACTGCCCTCAGCATCTTAAGCAAAATTTGGCTAGAGAATTAAGGGTACCAATTCTGGACAAAACAGGCAAATATATAGGCATACCTTCTGATTGGAGTTCATCAAAAAAGGACATGTTTGCTTGGATTCTTGGACGGGTCAATACTAAGTTAGAAGGGTGGAAAGAAAATTTCATTTCTAAAAGCGGGAAGGAGATTCTGTTAAAATCAGTGGTTCAGGCATTACCACAGTATGCAATGTCGATATTTAAAATTCTTGTATCTATATGCAAGTCTATTGAATAGAAGATAGCTAGATTTTAGTGGCAAAACAACAGCAACGGATCTAGAATTCATTGGAAAAGCTGGGATCTACTTAAAGAGAGAAAAGATAACGGAGGGATAGGGTTCCGAGACTTACTCACTTTCAATAAAGCCCTTCTGGGAAAGCAAGCTTGGCGCCTCTTTCAAAATCCATCGTCTTTGTGGAGTCGAGTTTTCAAAGCCTTGTATTTTCCTTCAAAAACCTTCCGGCATGCTAACAAGGGGACTAGATCTTCCTGGGGATGGCAGAGTCTTATCTTAGGCAAAGATTCTATAATTAAGCAGATGCAATGGTCAGTAGGTAACGGTCAATTGATTAGAGTTAGAAAGGATAAATGGTTACCTATGGGAATTCTTGGCGGCCTAGCAACTCGAGAGGAACTTGCAATAGTAGCAAGCTTCATTATCCCAGAACAGAATGAGTGGAATGTTGAGCCTCTTAAACACACTTTTGATGAACCCACTGTTAAGGAGATCCTGTCAATCAAGATTTGGCTAGCATCAACTGAAGATAAAATTCTATAGACAGGGACACAAGATGGAAACTATACTGTTAAGAGTGGCTACAACTTTATCAAGCAGACAAAACCCAGAAAGGTACAATCTCATGCATCTTCTTCCTATAATACACCCAGACAGCTATGGAAGCAGATATGGAAAACGAAAACGGCCCCAAAAATACGCATCTTCCTCTGATCTATATGCCAAAATGCGTTACCTACAAAGGATAATCTATTCAGACGACGCATCACCCCTAACCCAGTATGTAACCTCTGCTCATCTCGATCCCCCAAAACTACCGAGCATTTACTTCTGTTTTGCCCATGGACACAATACATCTAGAACCATCCCCAAGTGCAACTCAACATTTTAGCCTACAGAACACACCACATAGAAGCTTGGCTAGCTGATCTCATCGAACAGAAGACGTACGTACCAGATTTTGAAATCGTCGCAACCCTCTTATGGCAAATTTGGAAAGCAAGGAACCACTTTGTTTTTTGCCATCAACGCACCCACCCGGACATGCTTGTTGATACGGCTCTCGCTCTAGCTCAACTCCAGATCATAACCAAGCAGTAGGAATCGAAAAAAGGGTAACACTTTGCTGAACCCTAATTGAATTTGGATCCCACGGCAGCAGGGCATCGTGAAGGTAAATGTCGACGGAGCCTTTCCTATTGCACCTCATATGGGAGCGATCGCCAATATTGCTTGAGATCACACCGGCAAATTGCTCGGAGGCTTCACCCGCAGCGTTCCGGCAACATCTACACTCGAAACAGAGATCCAAGCACTATTAGGTACTCTCAAGGATCTATTATAGCAAGGAAGAATTGCATCTCACCTGTTGTTGGAATCTGATAATATCATTTTGGTGGAAACCGTCAACCAGTGCTGTCCGCCGCCGTGGGAGTGCCGTGCCCTGTTTGCCGAAAGCGAAGCGCTGTTGCTCTGCTTCCCAAACCTAAAGGTGCAACACTATCGCCGTGAAGCCAATGCCCTAGCTGACTAGGCCATGAAGGCCCATGGACGAGGCTCCCTTTCACCAAACTGGGTTCAATCTCCTCCTCAAATTATGTTGGACATGCTTTGTACTAAAGCCCTAGTTAAGGGTTGTTCTTTTTTCCCTACGTGAATAGAAATATATCCTCCTTTCCGACCAAAAAAAAATTGTTATGTCTCTGACCCAAGAAAAAAAAATTATTATGTCAAAAGGAAGAGTGCAATTGTCCTTGCATTCCACGCACCATAACTTTTAATATCTTTCGACCTCTTTTTATGACAACCGTCTAAAGTGAAATGATTTCATCAATCTGAAAATGAAATATAATTGAATATTGTCCACAAGTGAAAATTTATCCATGAGAGCGATGGGGGTATGGACCGAATTTGTTGCTCTATGAGACGCCCATCAAACGAGATGGAAGAAGCTATAGTGACATATATCCACATTTATATTTGCTATCTATGAAAAGATTTCGTGACAATTATCAATGAATTTTATCCTTACATTTTCATAAATTACCGTTGGGACGAATAAGTTCTAATTTAGCTGTAAAGATGTGTTACTAATTTATTCACTTAGTTCTTACCTCGCATCGGGTTAACTAGAAGTTTAGGATAAAAGTATGGATTTTTTTTATTATTATTTTTTTTTTTTGTGGTGGAAAGGTGAAAGTATGGAATTGAAAGGGTGATGGATTCACTTCAAAATATGGAGAGACAAGTGAAAGATTGCTTTATTGTTATTTCTTTGTGTTGCATCTTTGTCCGATTATATTTAACACAACTCCCACGTATCTCAATAATCTTTTTGTGCATGTTAGCTCCAACGTCAAGCATGCTCTTCTCCCTTAATCAAGATCTTAACTCATGGGAAGAACTCTGTACCTGAGTCTTCATCTCATTATTTGTGAGGATCGCCACAGCCTCGATGCTCACCTTCATCCCCAATCTCTCCTGCCAAACCGAACAATAAAGGCTGTCCTGGGACTGCATTGCTATGACATAACACTTGCTTCAGCCCCCGATCTTTTTCACTGGATCGAAGCATGAAGTCACTGCGAAAAACAATATCACTCGCAAGATTTTTCCATCAAGAATTTCACCAAACACCAAACCAAATACATAATGAGAGCCATTCACCAATCAATCATCAATTTTGATATCACTTATTAAAAGAAGCAACGGAAGTCTAATACTTTTCCTTTAGCAAGATGAGCATATTAAACATATACGGTAAGAATCAACTTTTATTAAAACAACTTAAAATTATGTAATTATGGACCCACAATGATATTTTAACCGTACTGCACCACATCAAATCTCCGATATAAGAAATTATAATATAATTTACACATGCATCTCTAGGTAATATTACTTTCCATTTACTTGAAAAAAAAAAGAGTTTATTTCCCTTGAGAAGAATAGGACATGTATTGCCAACCTCAAAATGAAAAATCCCCAAGAAATCTTAGGAGGAGAGGAAAAGAGAGAGAGAGATAAAAGAGAAATAGCCGATAAGGGATTTCACGGGGCAACAACGATTGGACCAGACAAGCTCTCTCCTCTCAATCCATTCGCTTCGAGATAAGCCGGGCCCCACCACCAATCCTCCACCACAAACCTCCAGCGCCACCCGCCGCTCCTCCCCACCGCATTTACCGTGCGCCCCTCCATCTCTACCGTCCATCCTCATCAGGCCACGCCCACTGACGTCACGAGTCGCGACACGATTCGCGGATCGCGACGCGCTGCACTGGGGCGCGAAGCAGGGGATCGCGGGGAGCAGCGGGCGCATGATAGCGCCGCCGGCGCAGGTTAAATTTCTATCTACAGGCGATATGAGGCCTCACGCAAGCCACTGATACTGCACTCTCTCTCTCTTCTTTCTCTCTCTTCCCTCCTCCTTCCTCCTCCGGCAACCATGGAGTCGCGAGTGCTGTCGCGCGCCGCCGCCTTCCCCGCCCTCCCCGCCGTCCCCGCCTCCGGCGGCTCCCGCGGGAGGGCCCCTCCTGCTGCGGCGCCGCCCCCGCGAGGCCGGTCGCCGGGGCCGTCGTCGTCGGCGGCGAGGGCGGGAACCTGATCTGGGGGAGGCAGCTCCGGCCGGCGCTGCTGCTGCTCGAGGGCCCGCGCGGGGCGGCGAGGAGGGAGACCCTCCTCCGGCCGTGCCCCGCCGCCGCCTCCTCGTCGCCGGCCGAGGGTGGCGATTCCGCCGGGTGAGGTCCGTCCCTCCGTTTTGGTTTTTTTCCCGACTCGGCAAAAAGCTCGGGGCCAACGCCCGAGTTCCCCTGCTGACATTCTTCTTCCCTTTTGCTCATTGCAGCGAGGCGAAGATCGCGCCGGTCGGTTTCTTCGAGAAGTACCCGGCGCTCGTCACCGGATTCTTCTTCTTCATGTGGTAAACGTCCTTCTTCTTCTTCACGCAAGAGAATTAGATTCCCGCGAGCCGTCGCTAACCTGGGCCCCGGTGCGAACGGCGCACGTTAGCGGCTCGTGCGGCCAACTGTCGAAACTGTCCACTGGTCGTTCAAACCCTGCCCGGTCGGATGGGCCGTCGTGAATTTACCGGAATGCCCCTGACCGTTGCTGCTGTTCTGGTCGGTGTGCAGGTACTTCTTGAACGTGATATTCAACATCCTGAACAAGAAGATATACAACTACTTCCCCTATCCTTAGTAAGTCCGAAAGTTTTCAATGATGAGATGTGGTCGCGATTTGTGTGGATTGAGGATGATGGGTGACGACGGTTTGGTTTGGTTTGGTTTTGTTTTGTTGTGTGTCTGTTGGACTGTGCAGCTTTGTGTCGGTCGTGCATTTGGCTGTGGGGGTGGTGTACTGTTTGGTGAGCTGGGCCGTGGGCCTTCCGAAGCGAGCTGTAAGTCCAGACCCAGAATTATATTCGTTCATTCATTCATCTACCCTTCTTCTTTCGGCCTTATCATGATGAATCTAAGCATAAAGTCCAAAGCTTTCAGAGCTCTATCGCAACAGGAAACACTGGAAACAGTTTAATTTTTGTTTTCCTGCGTTGTGCTGTGAAATTGCATTGTAAATATTCATAAATTCTGCATAGTCATCCCAGAACTGACAGAGACAGACGATTGCCATCTTTTTTTTTCCCCCTGTGGCTTAAGGACTTGAAGTAGGCATTTTTAGTTCATAATCGTCCGTCTAATGATGATTTGATTTGGCCCAGTTCATTCTTAAAAGGAAATCGATGGCAATCTATCCTTTAGTTAGCAAATGGTCCTGCATTAATCTTGTGCTGAATGGGGTGATGGAAGTGTATTTGTGATCAGTGTTCCTGCACTATTGGTTGATGTGTGTGCACCAAGATTTTACTTGAAGGGATGTATAAAATATGACCTCCTTTTACCTTATGGAAATAGAAGTAGATACACGCCTTGAGCTTCCATTTTTTTAGCAGTCTCCAGCTATTTTGGCCGGTTCCTTCTTTCTTGTCTGTCATCAGCATCGTGTAGCAATTGGTGTTCGAAGGGCGTCAAGCTTAAATTGAAGAGGTTAAATCCCATGTACTCTTAGGGTGCAGATGACAAAATTTCTAGAACATAAATTGATTTCTGGCCAGAAATTAATTTCTCGATTTCTATTTCAGAAATGGAGAAGTTAAAAATTTTAGCTTCTGATTTCTTTTTTAAATCTATTTCTGGAATAGAAATCTGTTCCAGAAATAGAAAAATCAAATTGTGTTACCAAACGGATTTCTGTTCCAAACCTATTCCGGGGAACAGAGAAACAGAGAAATGGAGAAGTAGAAATTTTATCATTATCTTTGTTCACTGTTTTGGTTGAGCCAAAGTTGCATGACGGTGATGTTTCTTTCTATTTTTGTTGCCCTGTGTCATTTTAGTATGGTGATTAGATGATAGTTGAATCTCGAAAGTGCAATTCCATTCTGTGCAAAATGTCATATTAACCCTTGCTGTTATCTGCTACAGTCAATTAAGTTCAAGGTTGTATTGAATCTATATCTTTGTTTCACCCCTGCTATCATTAATTTCTGCAACATTATCTTTTTTTCCAAACTATAAAAGCTGTCGGTTCTATGTGCAGCCGATTGATGCAAACCTCCTGAAGCTGCTTATCCCTGTTGCTGTTTGTCATGCACTTGGTCATGTTACCAGCAATGTTTCCTTTGCAGCTGTTGCCGTTTCCTTCACGCATACCATTAAAGGTACAATAGCATTTATTTATCTGATAGGGAGTAAAAGATAAAGATTATGCCCGCTTTTCTACATCTTCTTCCTGTTAGTTTTATAATATTCTACTTCCTGAATTCCTGCTATATTGATTTCAGCTCTTGAGCCATTCTTCAATGCTGCTGCTTCTCAATTTATACTTGGACAACCGATCCCCTTTACCTTGTGGCTATCTCTGGCTCCCGTCGTCCTTGGTCAGTTCTACCTTCTCTAACTGTTGTTTTGGAATCAATAGCAGACAACCATGTTTGAGTCGCATCATTCGACTTCAAATCTCTAGTCTGGGAGTTCTCCACTTACGTGGATTTAGCTCCTTGATGACTGCTATTCATGCAGCTTACTTAACACAGACAGGCATGCGTGCACTCACGTAGGTAGTTAGGCTGGTTTATGTATTTAGATGTGTTGGAGTTAGCTGCATGGTGGATTTTGTGAGTATTTGGAAATGTAACTTGTAAATGCTGGGGCTTGATTTATCATCCAGGTGTGTCCATGGCATCATTGACTGAACTCTCTTTCAATTGGACTGGATTTATTAGTGCTATGATTTCCAACATTTCATTCACTTACAGAAGCATATACTCCAAGAAAGCCATGGTGAGGTTCAGTTATACCATAATCATTCTTCTTTTTATATTTCAAGTTGTCATTTTTTTTTTAATGTCTAACTCAAAAGTATCTTCGGTGTATATTTGCTCACCTTCTCTGCAGACTGATATGGATAGTACAAATATCTATGCCTACATTTCAATCATCGCCCTCTTTGTCTGCATTCCACCGGCTATTATTGTGAGTAATGCTTGTGTTATTTTATCCTGATTGGTGTAATTATGAGTGATAACTTAAAGTCGAAGCCTCAAAATTCATACTAGTGTTTTGTTATGTGAAGATTGAAGGACCTCAACTGATGAAGTATGGCTTCAATGATGCACTTGCAAAAGTGGGTACGACCAAGTTTGTTACTGATCTCTTTTGGGTGGGAATGTTTTACCACCTCTATAATCAGGTACTATTCCTCTAATGTCTATCTGACTTGTATGACTCGAGAATATCTTTTGTCAACTGACTTTTGTGGACAAAGTAACAAATTTGCAAGTTACTTCGTATCAAGTCGAATGGTACTAATAAATGACAAACATTTTCATTTTATTTTTCTCAGTTGGCCACCAATACCTTGGAAAGAGTTGCACCTCTAACACACGCAGTTGGAAATGTCCTCAAACGTGTCTTTGTGATCGGCTTCTCAATCTTAGCTTTTGGTGAGTATGCATCTAAGTTCTGTTTAATTAGTTTTTGCTTCCTTTTCCCTCTTTACCATTCGATTAGAAATCCTAGCAACAATGGGATACTGATTAAGTGCTTTCCTTACAGGTAACAAGATCTCAACTCAAACTGGTATTGGCACTGTAATTGCAATTGCTGGAGTTGCAATGTACTCCTTCATCAAGGCAAAGATGGAAGAAGAGAAACGGGTGAGTCTCGACCACCGGCGTGACATTCGACATTATATGCACCAATAATAGACCAATTTCATCGTCTCTTAACTTTTTGGTCTTGTTTGGTTAGCAAACGAGTGTTTTTGAGTCTGGAGAAAGCTTGGGTTGCGTATGATTAATCTTTTATGGCATGAATTGAGGCTCAAGCCAGTGTTACTAACTTCTGTATGCACTTGGAATTTGATTGCAGCAACTGAAATCGACTTGAGAAGAAGGGAGACAAGGAAGCGGACCGACAGACCTTGTTGTAGGCTTGTGTACTTTCCCTCAAAGATAAAAAAGTAAAAAAATCCGAATAAGACAATTAAGTTTTTTTTTTCCTGATAATTTTCTTGAATTCGGAAGCATTGAACTAGTGCCGTTGTACAATCATCCCTTGTTACCCAGAATAATGTATCATCTGCTCTCTTGTTGAGATTATGCGAGTGACAAACTGTAGTCCATATGATGGAAGATGAACATACGAAACTGCTTCCAGCAAGATCATGAGAAAGAATCCACTTCAACGAGAGAACAAAAACTGACGTCGCCTGGTCCCAAAACCTGTCGACATGTTTGTCCAGTGGATGACCCTGCCGAGAGTAGATTCTAGTCAGTCAGGCGAACTGAGAAGAGACACTGCAGTACAAAGAATAACTAGGGACTTCAGACTGAATGAGTTAGGTTTGATGCAGTCATGAGGATGGCTCGGAGCGGGGCGGGGCGTGGCGGATTGGCTCTCCCGGTGGTGTCGCTCCACGCCGTGGCCCCAAGTTCTTCTCCCCGTCCGTGCCTCTTTGCCTCGGATAGAGTAAGGACCCTTGTTGCCCACGAAACAGAACTTGAAGTAAGCACAAACTAGTATGACGGTGTTATTGAGATTGAAAGAGATGGTATGATGATGCTCGTGAGAGAGGATAGCCAGTAGAAGGCAAGGTCGTCGTTTTTAGGTTGAATATCAAAATGGGATCTAAGGTAATAGTCATCAATATCCCAACTTTTCGATTGTTTCAAACAAGTCCCTAAGCTATTTTCATGTATTCACACCATCAAACGTTGCATCATTTAGCATTATTAGAATTTGCTGAAATGGCTATCATGTAGTAAAGTTCGCAATTTGTACACATGGATTTGAAAAATCTGGAGAAAAGTGTTAAAAAAGTCACAAACCTTTTGTATTTGTGATAATTTAGTTCTAAATCCTTTTTTTTGTACCAATTTAGTCCTAAACATTTTTACTTTGTGCCAATTCAATCTTTTCTAGCTAATTTTGGTCGGATTTTACTGAGTAGGCACCGGCAGCTAATGTGGCACGATTGATGCTGACGTAGACAACTTTTAATAATATTTTAATATTTTTGAATTTTTTTATTTTCTTTTTCATTTTTCATTTTTCCTTTTCCTCCTCCTTCCTCCAGCCAATCGCAGGATCTCAACCACCGACCAAAGGCAACGATTGGCGAGGGTGGCCTCGCGCTAGACGGCTTGGGCTGCCTCGAGCTAGCCTCACGGTGGGTGGCAAGGCTTGCCCTTGCGCCACTTGTGAGGGCCTAAGCCTTGCCGGCAAGGCTTGACCCTCGCTATATCTTGTGAGGGCTAACCTTGCTAGCTTAGCCCAAGGTCGCCCTCGCGGCCAATGGCGAGGGCTTGAGCCTAGCCGACTGTCACCTTTGGCCGGTCGCCGAGATCCGGCAACGAGCTGGAAGAAGGAGGAGGAGAAGGAAAAAAGAAAAAAGAAAAAGAAATTTTCAAAAATATTAAATATATTATTAAAAATTGTTCACATCAGCCACCCGACGTCTAGTTAGCAAAATCCAGTCAAAATTAACTGGAAATAATAGAATTGGCACAAAAAAAAAATTGTGACTAAATAAGTTTGGGACTTTTTTGAACACTTTTCCCGAAAAATCTGATATAGTGGAGAAAGTTTGAAGAACAAGATGGTATTAGTTATCGAGCCCACTTCGGGCCTCTTCCCTTGGGTACAACGCTTTGATTATCAGTATAATCATAATCTGATTAGAATAAAAAAATGAGATGTTAAATCTTTGTCGGAAGAGAGTGCGCAAGAGTAACCTCAGCAAGAGCTGAGGTTAACAAAGAGGACAAGCACCCTCCAGCAACGGTGGTGCAGCCACTGGCCACCATCGAGCTAAGGTTCACGAGCGCCAGCCCACCCTTGCTCGTCGCCGTCATCTAGTGCCGTTGTCGAGCGAGGGCCGACCGCCCTCCCGGAGACTTCGATGGTGGCGAGCGATGGTGCCATCACCATGCGAGGGCCCTTGCCATGTCCCTTTTGCGAGGCCCTAGCCGCCCTCTCCGATACCGTGGTTAGAGTCGCCGCCTTTCCCTCACTCTCTCTCTCTCTCTCTCTCTCCTTCTATGTATTATGAGTAGTCATTTGTTTCGTCATGACATTAGTTTAGTCGTGCTTTTTTTTTTTTTTTTTGGACAGGAGGAACTAGCTTGCAGTCGACAGCCGCGCCGTAAATCTCCTGGTGACGCTAGCACAAGACCCACCACCATGGCGTCACTTTTAATACACCTAGCTACTCCTGCTAGCCCCCTTACTACGCAAGAAATTCGAACATCTCCCTTCTCTCGCAAAGGATCACTGAAATCTACCCAGCGGAGCCACCACGGCCGGTGGTAGTTTAGTCGTGCTCTTCATTTGTTCTTTACTTTGAAATTCTGCTGACATAATCAATAGAGTTGTTAAAATTAGTCATAAACCCATTTAGTAACTAAGTTGTTGGATATGTTAGTTTATTAAGTAATGGATTAGAATCATAAAGCCCAATATAACATAGATATTAAATGAGTTTATAATTTATTTAAATAAAAACCACCTTTATAATTTTCTTCTCACTTTCTTTCGCTTTTACTTAATCTTGCGCTCTCACTTTATTTGGGTATAAATTTTTCTACATCTGGTCAAATATAGATGTTAAATGAATTTCCACTTTTATAATTTTCTCTTCACTTTCTTTTGTGTTTACTTAATCTTGTGTTCTCACTTTAATTTGAAAAAAAAAAAATCTACATCAAGTCAAATATGGAATTATTTTAACAATATGGGTTAAGGGATTGAGTCGGATATGGATTATTAGATTTGTATTGTATGAAAATAAATTAAAATAGATTAAATATATCAATTTCGGTCATATCATTTTTGACCCAATTTAACCCAACGTTTAAGCAGGGCCAAATTGGTTAAATTGAACTATATAAGGATCCGACCAAAAAAAAAAAACTATATAAGGACCAAATTGACCAAAAATTAAATTGAGGACATGTAATGACAAATATCGTACTTTCTTTCGCGGAGTTTCCATTTCCCTCTCGCAGTTGAGAAGCAGAGTCTCCCTCCGATCTCGCCGTCGTTTTCGAGTCCTCGTGGCGAGGAACCGGCGGAGATGGCGGCGAACCTCCTCCTCCTCCTTCGCCTGCTGCTGCTTCCGGCCATCTTCCCACTCCTCCTCCGTCTCCCGCGCGCCGCCGCCGAGCTCCCCCAGTCGACGACGTGCCCGGCTGGACAAGCTCCCCACGGCTTGGCCTGCGAATTGCGCGATTTGAAGCTCAAGGTCGCCCGCCTCGGTAAGCTTCCTCCTCCGTCATCTGAAAACTCGTCGAGTTTCAGGCGAGCCCATGTTTGAGGGAACGAATGATTCGCCCGAAAATAGATCGTGAGGAGTTCCGAACCGTGAATGAGGCTGTGGATTTATGTGGGTCGGGGCCACTTATTACGTCTGGAAGGTAGTGGAGCGAAGCTGAGCGTTCGAGAATGGTACTAAGTCTCTGTTTTGGAACTCGAGTCGGTTTGGTGTGCTTCAATTTACCATCTATGTAGGGCCTGAAATTATAGGAGTGATGAGGGAAGAGCACGGTTGACTGGCGATATTGTAATTCTGCTGAGCATGATGTGGAATCCAGATTGGTTACTTTACCTGGTATTGGTAGAAGGGTAGTTAGTGATTGGTGAGAGGCTTCTCGTATAGCTTGGGGGATCACGGAAGGGGGGTGGCAAGGTCTTGTTTATAATCTCGTTGGGTTTTATAATCATGACTGGTTTGTGTCTTTCCAATTGGTATTCAATGAAAACTCGCTTATATATAGGTCTATGGTGTTTCTCATTCAAATAGTGATTCTCGGTAGCTTATATCATTGGCGAAATTTTGTGTGAAATAGCCTTTGAATTGCTATATTTGTTTGGCCCGAAGTTGCGTGTGTGCTCATTTTATACACCATCAGATGTCTTTACTGTTCTTTTGGGGACTTGGTGGTGTCGAACCAGTTTTGGTTTCCATCATAGTTTTTCTTTTAGGCTTCTTCAAGATTTTTGAACTTTTTTTCTGGTGGAAGGAACCACTGATGCGAATGCCATTGACAGTCATGATTGAAATCTAATGTATTACTCTGTTGATGTCCTGGCTGTTTGCCTGCATAGCAGTTAAGAAAAAATCTTAAACTCATGGTTATTTTTCCTAGAAATTTATCTGCCACTACATCTGTCTGTTGGAGAATGACCTTAGATGAGAGTCACTGATGGAACATTGTAGAATCCATCCTTGAAGAGAGGACCCAACACCTGGATGCTAAAAGCCTTCTTCTTGAACAGCATGAGAAGCTAGTAGAAGAAGTGTCGCATAAGATCATTTCCTTGCAGTCGACTCTATACAATACCAATGTAAGTAACAGAAGTTAAGGGTCTACATGAGTCATAACTGCACAATTTCTTTGTCCATACAGTTAATTTTATTCATTTCCTTGTTTCCTTATATAAATGCTTTATCTCGACCCATATAACAATGTAGAACCATTACTTTGTTTAGTTGAATTTGATTAGCATCAAATCCATGTGGGATGCTTTCTTGAATAGAAGCTTTTCAATGACTGTTCTTCTTTCTAAATTTTACAGGATGACCTGTCAAATGTGGATAAAAGGCTTAGAGCTCTAGAGGAAGAGGTTCCGTCTCTGTTTGGTTTTGCTTAAAGTTATCTCATTTGATATCACTTTTTCTGGTTTTCCTTATTTTGGGTTTCCAAAATAATATTGTTTGCTGAGCGAATCTGAAAGTTCAACTTTTATTAAAGAATAGCTTTTGGATGCTTAGGTACGAGATCTGTGGGCTGCCTCAAGAAAGAACAACTTTGATCTTTATGTCTTGGAATCTAAAGCAAAGGAAGCTGAGGCTAGACTGGAAGTTACTGCTTCAAAAGTTGAAAAGGTGAAAATCTCTAGTTGTAGGATAATACGTTACTTATAAAGGTTGAGGATGCCGAAGAAGGGGAACTGTTGTAGCTATACATTAAAACACTTGTATGTCATGACCTTTCTTCAATCATCTCTAAGTAGTTTGTGTTAGATGTGCATAAATGACGGATCATGTTATCATTAAATTGGCTTATGAGAGTTGAATTCCTTTATCTTCGGGTATCATGGGTGACAATGCTCTAATCTTCATTATTTACATGTCCTCTGTTGTATTCCAGTTTCGCATGATCAGAGGAACCCCAAAAGTGAGCTAATTAGACACCAGAGTTAACTCCTATAGAACACACGTGCAAAACACTGACTCTAGCCTAGAGCAGCAACATCATGCCTGAGAATATATACTTCCCTTTTTGTGCATGTAATAAGAAGTTTTACAAGAGCAGCTACATCATGCCTGAGAATGGATTTTGAGTATTATATAAAAACCATAACGGTAGTCAGTTAATTGATAGCAGAGACTATGTTTTAGTGCATTCAAGGTTCTTTTCAAGGTTTCACATTGGCTCTTGTTAACAAGGGCTTTCAGGAAGGGTTTCTGTCAGCAGTGGATTTTTTCAGCTTGGAAAATGGTTGTCCTATATTTTATATCGGACAAAGAGAGTGGTAGCTTTTTTTTTGGCCATGAAGGAAGTAGTAGGCTTTGATGGAACAGATTACAGGTGGTGTTGAAACAACAAAGATCTTTGTATAAGTGTACAACAAGCTTTTTGAAGTCAGACTCTTTACTGACAAACTATACAAGTTTCCATGCAATGCTGCTTTCACATTTTTCATTTCTTTGTTTGAACTTTGGCTGTTTTATGGGATGTCCTCATGTCTAAGGCGATTTTTACCCAGATGGTTCAGTAAGCTCTTGTAACTGTTTTAAAAGAAACTTTTTATATATATATAAAAGAAATAGAAGAGGTATGAACTTCATTCCATCTGCTGTACAAATAGCAAAGCCTCCAGCGGTCTTTCACTTGCTTAGTGGAGTTGTACAGTTTTACCAAATCCACTGGTTCGATAATCTTTTCCTATATATCTTACATCACAGAGGAATAAATGAGCCATCCCAGGCGTGGATTCTTCCTATTATGTTACCATAATGTTGGTTTGCGATGGCAAGTACAAGCTGTCCTTGTCAATAATTATCCTACATGAATGTTACAACATATGCCATAAATTGTAAGCCTTTCTACAAAGAAAAAAAATTAAGGAAAAGCAAAGAATTGTGCGGGGCCTTACCAATGCTTTTAATTTCTCTACAATGGATACTTGTGTGCATTTTGATGTATTTCCTTGGCCTATTTATATTTGCTCTTTATCTCACAATATTAGTTGCCAATTCTATGGAATTTTCTTGGTGGTGTTTCTTTTATGACATAAGAACCTAAATTTCTCTTAAACCGAAGTCTTGTGTACCATGTATACTCTAAAATTTTCAAGAGTCCACGTTATCTTGCTAATCCTCCAGATTCTCTTGCTAATTTTTCCTCAAAAATCATGCATAGAGTTGTAATCGATGGTGGATATGATTTTCTAGCTTATCTAGAGTTCCAGAAGTTCATTAAAAACCTATTTTCACGCTAGGATTGCGTGTCTTTTCACACACTGGCTTTATTAATCTTTCTTTCACTTTGCTGACAGCTGGCGGACATCGTTTCAGAGCAGTGGATTCAAATTCAGCACCTTGAGCAGGCTTTCCAGATTACAGAAGTATATCATGATATGGCGCCCCTTTTGTGATTAACTTGAATTGCTTCAGCTACACCATTTCTTCCTCCGGGCTTAATATGCACTTTCCTTTGCTGATCAGGTGAGGACTCTAAATGCTCGAAAGAGAAAATATCCAACAAGATGCACATTGTTAAAGGTAATTGCAGTTATATTTAGTACTAGTTCACATGCCGTCGAAGCTCTGAATATGATCTGGTCCCATCTTTTAAGCTTGTAATTCACAAAGCATGTGTTTTCTGATGAGATGTACTTCATTTGTGTGGCTTACAGTTTATTGACAACATCACTAGCAATCATCTTCAGATGGTGCGTAGGATGTTACATCAATATTCATTTGTCTTAGAACCTACATCAACTTCCCATCTCTCCAGGGCTCTGCATCTCTGCAAGAGAGCCTTCTCGGCTGTGAAGAAGTATCATCATGAGGTTTGTGCACAAACCTTTCTAAATTAACAAACAAGCACCATGTGTAAATATGTCTTAGTAACGATAAGGACATGTATAGTATACCCCAGCAGAGTTTTAGCTCATTGCATAACTCTGTACTGGATACCCTTTTTTTTTTTTTTTTAATTGTGTGGGAACATTTTTTTATATAAATGGAGATATGTGCTTAAAATTTGACTAACTGCAACTATAACAGTAAACCAGTGTCAACTTAAATCTGTGGTCATGTATAAAAATTGGTAAATGTCTTATATTTAGTGCATTATTTAGTATTATATGTATGTTCAGAGCAAGGAAGCTCGTAAATTTTTACCAGCGAGCCATGAAATACGCACACATTTTTTCTTGACTTCTTCTTTATTTATGAAAGAAAATTTAGCAATTTGATTTCATTTGCAGCTGCAAGGCTTTGTCAAGAGAGAGATGGAAAGAAATGAGATCATGGCACCTCTTGCGAATAATGAAGTGGTGTTCTTTGTGGTAACATTCTACCTATATCTTAGTTCATTCTGTTCCGTAACTCTGCAAAATCAGTAGCTCACTTAGCCTTCACAACATGTCCTTCACAACACTTGCTACATTTCAGGCATCTGCTATCGTTATATTCCCTATAATGGGCATTTGGGCATGGTTCTCATCACTGCTGTAGAGGAAGCTTCCTCTATTTGTTTGTTCCGTATGAAGAGGATGGTTCCTGCCTTGCTCTTAATTGTTGATATTGGTGGTACAATATCGGCACAGCTGCATCAGACCTGTACATAGCACTGATACTCATTTTCAATCTGCTTCAATACATACATTCTGCAGCAGCTTCTTGACAATGCAAGCATAAAAAGGTACACACGCTTTTTGAACCTTTTTTGATTGAAAAAGGCACTTTTGTCTTGATCAAATATCTTGTTGACTAGTAGGGAAAACCCATTATAACATTTCCTGCTGTTTCTTTTGGACTTTTTTTCCTTTATAACCTTTACCTTTGACCTAATTTGTAATGATTTGAATCGTTAGTGATCCCACAAATCAATTATTTGGTTAGTTTTTCACTTTCCAATCCCTTTCATTCAGAAGTAACGACGAAAAAAACAAGTTCAGGATTGATGTGTAAAACAGGTCCGGGATTATATTGGTTAATATGGTTCTTCCTCTTGATTGACGTGTCAACGTGTCTTCTCACGGGCCGGATCAATGTTTGAGCGGGCCCTCGGATAACGTTTTCGAGCTTGTCGGGCTGTGCTGGGCACCGGTAAGCACTTGTACAAGTTGATGAGGCTCCATCCAAGTGGCTGCCTTTATAGACTCCATTGGATGGCCCAATCAATTGCGTGAAGATGTTCCTCGAGGTTTAAGTCGAAGTCAATTGGGTGAAGAAGCACCTCGACTTTTCAGTCGTGGGCAGACTTAGACAAGGCTCTTAGGTTCGATGTTGAGACCGACTGCTGGACCTGTGCTTGCACAGGCTCCGTCTGAGTCTGCCCACGTCTAGTCTCTGTGGCAACCTCTACTATGAGATATCTACTTCTAACATTGTTCAAGGTTGTATGTTATCCTTTACTAAGGAAACCTTCGTAGATCAATCTTGGTACTAAAGAGATCGATTTAGAATGGCTTCTATATCCTTATGAATCATGCAAAACCCAGCAGCAGATGATGGAACCTACAGTTCTTCATTTTCCAATTTGGGAAACAACCTCTTGGAACATCGAATCCCTTGTTTCCTAGACTGATTCATCGAGTACACAAGTCTAGCATCGGACTTCCGATAAGGGCTAGCCGACAACGCTCAGTTTTCACTTGGATAAAATTGAATTAAACTTCAATTATGCCAAGCACTTCCAAATCGACAAGACACCGTTGTCGGGGGACTCCTGACATCCTTAATAAGTAAGTGTTTAGGAAATCGATTTCACCGTCCAATGATGGTCAACGGCATTGGAATTTCAAGCAGTGGCGTCGAGGGTAAGGCGCTCCTTTTCCAAAACATCGTTTGGATTTTTCTTTTCTTCATCTTTTTGTCACAATCTTGGAGCTAGATTATGTTAGAGAAATGGTAACTTCTTGTATAAAACCGGCATTTTGGTTGTCTGGTTACTTCGCGGGAAAGTCGAATCAATGCTCGAATCAATCGGTAGCAACTCCAAGCATACCCTACAAAGCATGTCGACGCTTTTAGTTACATAAGGCCATTAAGGAAAGGTCGAACAAACTCACAAATCAGCAAGCGTAAGGAGGACGAAAGCATTTTTATTAGGGTCACTAAGAGACTATCATCCCCTTCAATTTCGCATTATGTTCACGGAAAATCCCGAACACACGCAGTCCTCCATTATATGAAAGAGATTAGGTCGAAGGAAAGAAATTTTGCTCAAGAAAGCAACTACAAGGAAAAGAGGAGAACACGCGTAGAGACTTTGGATGCTTTTCCTTTTTCTAATTTCTCAGTTTGACCCTTTTTCCCCTTTTTTTACTTTCACTTTACTAGTTAAAATCTCGGGACCCACATAAAAACAAAGCCCAAGTATAAGGAAAATCTCCAAAATGCCCCCCAAAATGGCGCTGATTTCACCCACAAAAAAAAAAAACCCTATCAAAGCTGCGCTCGTCAAAAACCCTAAAATTGGCGACTTGTCTTAATTCTCCCCCCATCTCATCAACAGCTCAAATCTTTACAGGTTGACGATTACATGTATTTAGAGGTGTGCAAAATGGACAGCCCAAATCCGGAACAGTCCTAACCAGATTGGACCGGCCAATTTGGTCAAGTTTCTAGAAATGTCGATTCCGTTCCCGATTCCTAAAAATGGAACTAGTGTCAGGGTAGTCCGATTCTTGATTCTAAAGGAGAACTAGACCGATTAAATATTTTTTTTATTTTATTATTTCTTCAAACCACACACTATCTTGGTGTGGTTTCAAATAGTAAGAAGAAAAGTAATTTCCAAATAATAAGAAGAAAAGTAATGGGAAAAATGTGGTGGGAAAAAATAAGTGACAGATTTCGTTGAATTGGAGCTGGAATCAATCACTCATATATCCATCTCACGTGCCATCTTAAGCACCACGGCCGGGTGCATTTTGAAATCTTGCCGTGTGGAGTGGCGCTTTCTGAAATTTTCCAACCCTACATTTGTTAAAAGGTAAAAGTCTCTCTTCCGCTAATCGCGCAATAAACTCCACCGAATCCGAGAAAGGGAGCTCGAAAAGAACAAGGAAGATAAACAAAAGAGGAGGAGGGGTCAAAGAAGGGACAAGCTTTTTGGTCCAACCGTCCAACGCAGGAGTTGACAAAAAAGACCTCGCGCCATCTGAAATCCAACTGCTCCTTCCCTTCTCTCTTCTTTTTATGATTATTATTGTCTTAATTTTATGAAGTACCACTATATTTTGGGCAAGCTTTGTGCTTCGTAGGGTATACTATATGGTGCCCTATGTGCATGGACCATTGGAGATAAAATTAACTTATATATATATTTTTTCAATCAATATTACTAACGACTAAAGCTACCCTCGATGTGGACTGGACATTACGTGCAACTCCCATTTTCATCTTCCAAATTGAATGCCAAAGCCAAGGAGCAAGTGCCATTGCTCCACTTTTTGGACAGCAAGCTCTCGTGAGCGTGGGGTTCCTCCTAACCTGTCGATCAATTTCCACCTCTTCTTTTGAGCTTTATTCGTTGGATGCATAATTGAATTTCTCTTTTTTGGCCACCATGTTCATGAATTGATAAAGCAAAACCCATTCATTAGTGTAAAACGAAATAAGCTTAAGTCAATAGATGAAAGAATATCATGTGTATATAAAAAATATATGAATTTTGTAGACAGGCGATGCGAGACACTATAATACTCCTCTTGCGTGCAAATCAAATGAACGACAATGCATAATTTGACGAACCAAGGCTGCGTGTGTGAAAGGAACTTGGACAAAACCTACTTCTGATATGAAGTCACGATGTCCTACCCCAAAAACTAAGTTCATATATATATATATATATGTGTGTGTGTGTGTGTAGCACTATGGACTGTTTAATAATGTTTAATCACTACATTTAATTAATCGGTGAAAATTCTAAATGGGTCAAGAAGAATTTCATTTTACATTGAACATATATCTAAATACCCTTTTATATCTTGATTCCTCGAGCAGAAGTGCATTAAATTAGAAAGTAAAAATGACCAAACTCAAACTGTAACCTTTTACCTAACCTCTTTGAATTTTGGAGGGTCCGATTTCCAGCGTTTAATCGACGCCCTCAAAATTGGAATTCAAAGCCCTACGTGCGTTAGTTGGCTACTCCCTTTCCTCAGAAGTAGGTTTAATTTCTACTAGTTGAGTCTGAAGATAAGCACATTGTTGTTAGATGATCCACTAATGAAGGTTATGACGTATGTATTTTTACATGATATACGCAAGCTGTGCAATCGGGTTTTTACAAAAGTTGAATTCATTACAATCAATTTGGATAGTTTATTTATCTCTTAAGACAACAACCATATCGACCATCACAGAATGACTAGTGTTAAAAAAATGATATACACAGTCAATGTACCGGATATTAATTAATGACATGTTTCCTCCAGAGGTTAATGGTGCCAATTGGCTTTGGTTTTAGGTTTATCCATAAGAATTAAGGTAAAGTTTGTTATTGGTCATTGAACTTTAGTAAACTGCACAATCAAGTCACGCGAATTTTGATTTCTAGCAAGTGTCCCGAGGCGCTGGGAATTGTTCAATTATAAGATATTGATTGTGCATATCACAAAGCAATTAGCGTAATGAAAACTTAAGAGTTTCCTTAATCGTTTGCTTAAAAAGTGACTCTAGGGCACTCATGGACAAAATCCAAATAGAAATTTAGTGTATTGGGGGATTGTCAAAATCAAAACCCAATGATTTTATCATAAATCAATTAAAGTTTCGTAACCAAAATGGAATTCTCTAAGAAGTTATAATTCAAGAGAGACTGTGTAATTGGAATTCAACTATAATTAAAAACTATAGCATACTTAACTTTGGACCAAAAGACAAAATGACCTTCAAAAGTTTCTAAAATATGAATTGACAAGAGATTTGGGGAAGATCTCATGGAGATAAATATGGACTCATCCCCCTATACATTATTCTCCTAATCCAACTTTTATACAAGAACCTCAGAAAAGCTTAGGGAGCTTTGGCTCACCATCCTCACTCTAGGTGATCTGACCCTAAAGGGTACCACACAGCAAGAGCAAAATAACCCAATGGTCCCCCACAAGAATAGGCATTAATTTAGCTGTCATACGTACGTGAGCTATGGCCCTGCTTGTGCAGACTACGTTATATTTTATCCCATTTTCCTTTCTTTCCTCCTCCGAAAGGGTGTCATGGACCATTTTGCTCCTCCGAGATGATGAGGGACATCTGGACATTTCGACTCAACCGAACATGTCCGTGCATTAGAGACGAAATTTCGCCTGCAAGGTGGCGGGCGTGTCATTCAAAGTTGGTACACGAGTAGTAGACTTCGGAATCCAAATGCGAAATCTGCCGCCGGCTACACGCAAATTTTTAGTGCTTGTATCTTCGAGCACCCGATCAAATTTCCACAAGTGATGGGGCTGCTGTCGTTCCATACGCACCGAGTAATTAGCGGGAAAAAGGTTAGGTGCATGGGGTATGATCTGGGAGAGAGCATAGTGGCTACCCAAAGAGTACGCATTAGACAAAAGAGTAGAGGAGGGGCACATGCTGCGTGCACTAAATGGCCATTATGTGGCATGCCCCACCCACTCCTCAATTCACGCATAATTACCCGCCCATCCTCACCTTCCCTTTTTGGCTTTATTATTATTATTTTTATTGATTTGTGAATAAATATATATTTATATTGTCATCCCCAATTTGCCCTTTTCCCTTTCTTAACTTCAAAATGGTATCCTCACTTTAATCCAATTTCAATATCACCGCCCATATAATATGAGAAAACCTAAGTGAAGCAGAATCGCTCGGACTTTTATTTTGTACACAATATTCTAATTAAAAAAACAATGTGCAAACATGACGTGTACGTTTTCCTTTTTCTTATACTAATTACATTCATTTCATTCTATGACAATTTTTTTCTTTTGAAGATTGCTTGTGTGAAATTTTCGTTATACTTGCGTTTTCTATCACAAATCCTTGTACCCATGTCTAGACTTCATCTGCCCTTTAGCTTTTTGATAAAGTAGTACTGGGAGGAAGGAAAAAGAGAGTGGGGCAAGAGGGATTTTGGTGAAGAAAATGGGTAGTGTAAGCTTCAAGTCACCTACCTCTCCCAAGGACAGAATCACCACAAGTGCCACAAAATCTCTGAAAAAAAGTAACATTAAATACTGAACTCTAATTAAATCGTAATAAAGAGTGGAGCAAAAAGAAAAGGACTCCTGGCCAAATAGTGGAAAAATTGAGAGAGAGAGGGGGGAAGAGAGAGAGAGAGAGGGCCATATATAAATAAAGCAAGAGTGCAAATGTTCCTCACAACCATAGTCCTCAACACTACTATTCCCAAAACCCCATCTCCTTCTCCTCTCTCTCTCTCTCTGATAATCCCAAATGGACACTCCAAAACATGTCGTTGCGCTCTTGATCCTTGCCTTTCTCTCTGTCTCCATCAGTGTTGAAGCAAGAGACGTCAAGGAGCGCCAATCCTTCAGCAAGTTCACCAATGCCAACGACAATGACGACAAAGAGAACGCCCGAGTCATCCCCACCAAGGAAGAGTCTCTCACCACCGCAGAGACCTTGAAGAAGCAAGAGAACCAAGAGCAACAGCCGACCTTCCTTCCGCAGACCAAGAACGGGTATGGCCTCTACGGTCATGAGGAGGAGATGGTCAAAAACACTCCCGCCACTGCCACCTCCACCTCCACCGGTAACCGCCCGTCCAAAACGACGATGCCGGCCGACTCGTTCTACAGCTACCCGAATGGCAATTTCGAGAACAACAACAACTATTACAATGACAGGAGCTACGACAAGAGGAGCAACAACTACTACAACAAGGATGCTTATGTCGCGGACCAGACGGAGCAAGCCCGCGACACTTACATGCCGGAGGAGCAAAACTTTGGTGGCAACACTCGGCTTCAGGATAGCAGCTACACCACCACCACCACCACCGGCTCCCGTTCCACAAACGACCGCAACAACTACTATACCGGCGGCAATAGGTACGCGTTATGGTCGAGCTAGTAGTATTAAACTAAACATGGTACCTCATTGTACCTATATCATAGCATTACTAAAGCTTGACACCATTTAGCAAGAATTTAAATGATACGCTCGAAGCGGACAGAGCATAAAGTTCTAGGATACCTTAATTGTTTGACGCATCAATTTGAACAGAATGTGGTAAGGGTAGCATAGTGAGAAAACAATCTGCTTCTGTATTTTGGCTCATCATGTACATATACGTTTTAATTTTCAAACTACTTCAAGAAAATACATAATGGATTCATCTTGGGTTCACCGTCAGGTACGGCGCCGTGCAGCAAGAAGGGATGAGCGACACGAGGTTTATGGAGAACGGGAAGTACTACTACAACGTGGACAACGAGGAGAAGTACCAAAACAGGTACCAGAGGTCGAAGCCCGAGTACTCGACGCAGGGGTACTATGTCAATACCAACCGCAACAACAACAACAACGTCAACCTCTACGAGCAACAGTTCAACAACGTCGACAACTCCATGGGAGGATACCAGGACGAGAAGGAATTCCAGGAGAGCCAAGACGATGACTTTGTGCCCTGAGAGAGAGATAGACTTATTACTTTGATGCATTCTGAAAGGATGAAATTGAAGTGGTTTAATTATTCATGATATGTTTGAATTATGGCGTTTTGTGGTGGGAAGAGAGACGTAAAATGTTAAACTATACACTTTAGCTTTACTTTAATTTGTGGCCTTATTTTCGCAGTATTCCCTGGGACTGCGTGTTTAAAAAGATGAAAAAGTTTGGTGGTGTGGAAATGTATTTGGATCAAAGTTAAGGGTTTAATACTAATAAAAAATGTATATGGAAGAAGGGTTATGCATTCTTTTTTCTTTTCGGTAGGGTCCAACAAAATCGTAAAGGAAAGATTATGCATCCAATTGGGTCCTCGATTGAACCGGCTAAACAAGAGGAGTGCACCTCTATTTTTAAGTACTCAATCTTGAAAAATCCTTATCGAGTCCAATGAAACCAGTTATGGAGTTCCCGCCTTAAGAATTAGCTTATTGGGTGACTGATCGCCACCGACAAGTATTCACGGAAATATTTTCATAGTAATAATATTATTGAAACATTGCTTTTAAATGATTATCGATGAATTGAGATCCATTCGGTTCGACTTAGAAGGTAACACGATACATCAAACACTCACCGAGCTCCATAGCCAAATATCCATTGCCTACCAATGCACTCGGATTAGTTCATCATGCATTTTGGCAAGCACTCATCCATTGTCTAATGCAAAATCTAAGTATCTTATACGCATTAAAGGATCTCATTACATCGACATGCAAAGGCGTGCACGCTGCTCTATCTCAGTTAGTGGTGTTCCCGTGAACAGTCTTTGTAAAACTTTAGATGCTTTTGTACGAACCCATGATTAAGGAAGATGGGGTAGAAATGTCGGAGATGATAATGCCCCCACCCGTGAACTACCGAAAGAGCACCCACTATAGCCTGCAAATCACTTGTCGGCATCGGACCACTGAAGTTCGAAAACCTGGGAGTTTCTGTACAAAATGTTGCAATGTACAAATGTTAAAAAAGTACTTTCTATTAATCGCTAAGATCCTATTTATTGCTGTTCTAACAACTTACCAAACTTCCATAATAGTTCCCGGAAGAACCGTACCGAATCCTCTTAAATAAAGAGTTTCGACTGAGGATCCAAAGTTATCAAAATAAAATTGACGATTCGTGACTACCTCAGATTTGAGATATTCCTTACATAAAATTTTTCTTTCATGTCACGCCTAGTATATTTACACAATGTCTTGTGCGAAAATTGTATTTTTCTTTCATTGAAACAGTTTTCCTTTCCAATTTGCTTGTGTAAATTTTTGTTTTGAAAATGCCTATTATTCAAATTGTCCTGCATATATGGACATATGACTTAAAGGCTACTCATCTATGGAAATATTTTCTATAAATACAACTGCATGTATTATGATTCGTTGCTTGTTTTCGAATCAAAGCTGTAGTGGTTGGCCAATTAAATAGCAAATGAAATAAGGTTTGCAAGATCCATTATATTTATGTCTGATACTATGAAAGATATTATTCTTAATCATGACAAATCTACTCTGGCTCTCTCTCTCTCTCTCTCTCTCTCTCTCTCTCTCTCTCTCTCTCTCGATTTTTTATTTTGCTTTTGGGTTCACTTGGACCCTCCAAAGTGGTCCACTCTAAGCCTGCCTCATTCCAGTCCAAAATGTCCAGAAACAAGACAAGACAGTCCTCGTGAAGCATTTAAGGAGAACAATGTGAATCGAAGGGACATTTGTAATGTCCCATTCGCGAACCAGTTTCTAGCGGGCCAACCCGGAAATTTCCCAGGTTCTCTCACGAGGTGTAACCCTTCTAATATAGGTATAAGAACAAGTTAACCTAAGATCACGTTATTTCCAATATAGTTATCAGGTTTCCCGAATGTATTAGCGGCCGTTTCACTAATAATTACGAATCAATCTATTTCCTCCGCACCCCACATTGAACCAAAAATGAAATGATGTTCTAGGTCTCACACATTGCTTAACCACCACGTCTTTGAATGGCATTTTAAGACACTTGGCATCATTACTATGGTAATGAAGGATCAAACACGCCTCAGTTTCACAATTTCATAAAACTTGAATGCCATATTGCACCCTGTGACCTACAAGCTCTCAATGAAGCTCAGTGATTAGTATTTACCAGGGCATGCCCACCTCAACAGGACAAAAGGGTTGGTCTTTGTCAACTCCAGCTAATACCCAATCTTCCATATCCACTCCCAACATGCCATGCCTTGCCAAATTGCCAGTACACCATATAATATAAGTGCTGCAGAACTCTCCTCTTTGACATTTTGCGCCACTATTGCCTCTTCACCAGTAATGTCCACATCAATTTTGCACCCACTGCCATCTCTCATAACCCCATCATCATATCTCTCTACCATATTTCCCCCTACTAGAACTGTCAAAGTTTCCCACAACACTCGTCCACGGATTTGAATTTTTAACAAGAACCATCTAAATTTACCGCGTGCATGAGCCCCTTATCAAATTTCACATGTTGTCATGGGTTTATATGTTGTCTTAAATTTAAACTTTTACATTGAACTTTATAACAAAAATTATCTTCTAATGCTCTCAAAATTTCGCATAACATCACTCTCATTCTGATGATGATAGCCAAACTAACTCTCCTGCTATTTGTGCTTCACTATGTTAACTTTTTCACATTCATCGGATTCCAGGCACCCACGATCCTTTCTATTCCGAAGTACAATATATAACCAACACAACCTAAATGATGTAGAGAGTTAGATTTCGGTAGATTCAAGTCTATCATCCTTGCCTTTCCAATAAGGTCGGTCCAATCAATTTGCTAGTCCCCATTAGTCACACTCTAGTTGTTATCATAGGTAGCAACAATAATAAATACGGCCATTGGAGGCAAAGATTCCAAGGTCCTCACCTCAACCACTCCCTCCGTCCTTGGTCACCTAAGCCATGGCAAATGGTTAGATATCTCCAATGTCTAGTTTAGGTACATCTAGCTTGCCTGTCTCAATTGTGTCCTTCGAGGATCGTGCACTTTTTAAGAGGCTGATCGAGAAGGTTGAACCTAACTATCATCTGGGTTCCGTGGTCGTAAAGTAATAAGGTCCCTTGTATCTTTAATTGCATTAGTGGAAGCCAAACGGTGAACAGCAAAGGTCCTGACAATATAACCAAAATGAATTAAAAATCGCCGTTGAAAGACTTTGAATGGCTATAAAAAAAGAAAAAGAAAGCGGCCTGCCCACCGCGTATTGATCTCCTTGATTGACGGATACATGACTTGTTTGGAGCCACAATTGGAGTCAAATGTGGCTTGTCAATCTAGAGGCTCTTCAGGTCTGCGAAGCTTTTTGACTCAGAAAGTGGAGGCGTTTTCTAGGGTTTTGTCTAGTGTCTTGGTCAAGCATGGGTCTAAAATACTTGCAACGAGGGGCTGCTTGCGGTTCTCTCTCGTTGCCTACCGTTCGGGGAAGAATCGAAAGCGTAATCCCACCCCCGTCAAGTCGACTTTTGTGCGATAGATATCACGCCATTCATTCCGACACCAGAGGATTGGCGCCAGCTAATTCCCCGCGAACTTGATCTTAAGAGATTTGATCGAATTGGAACAAATTTGACGCGAACCCGACGCTTCATGCATCTTAGCACGAGGGCGACTTCACACATGGGACAGTCACCGCAAAACAATTGTGGATATGCTTGATTAAGCTCTTTGCCTTGCCTTGGGGCAGAGGTAGCCAATCAATGTGAGCACCAAAACTAAGGTAACATGAGAATTGAGCAAGTACCATGATAGCTAACAGCTGTGAAATTTCGATTGCAGCTTTAACTTGCCAGTCCCTTCGTGGGCTCATGGAACCCAACTTTACAAAAGGCACTGATATTATTATATAAAGCAGGGGAGTTATTATTGAATCGGCAATCATGATGTTGGGAAGAGGAATGGCTACTATGAATTGAAAAATAGAAAGGGTAAATCCTCTGGAAGACATAATCACCCTCACCCACCTACCACGTTTTCTGATAACATCAGTGGGGCGAATTTCATAATGCATAGGCATCACAAGTTGATCAACTATAATAAATTAGTTGGACCCTCCTCGGTGGTCTGCTCAAATGGTCCTCAACATTCGGATTGCCCAAGATCCAGGTTCCGATCTCTGTTCGTGTTGTGGATGATGGTGGGTGTATGTGCATGTGCCCAAGTTAAAGAATTTACCCTAATTTATAAAGGATAGGGGAAAGTGTTAAAAAAGTTCTGATTAATTTTTGCCGGATTTTGTTGATTGAGTATTGGCGGCCGACGCGCGACGATCGACACGACGTATACAACTTTTAATAATATTTTAATAATTTTGAATTTTGAATTTTCTTTTTCTTTTTTCTTTCTTCCTTCTCCTCCTCCTTCTTCCAGCTGGTCGCTAGACCTTGGCGACCAACTAGAGGCGACAGCCGACAAGGTCGAGGTCAACTTCACCGGCCTCTGGCAAGGGTCAACCTTGCCAGCCATAGGCAACGCTCGACCTCGCCAGATCCTCGCCAAATTTGGCGAGGTCAAGCGTCGTCCATGGTCGGCGAGGCCACCCTGGCGACACTAGCGAAGGCTCAAGGGTCACTAGTGGTTAGTGAGGTTGAGGCTGATCGTTGAGGTCTAGCGACCGACTAGAGGAATGAGGAGGAGAAGGAAAAAGAAAATAAAAAATTCAAAAATATTAAAATATTATTAAAAGTTGTCCATGTTAATACCGATCATACCACGTCAGCTGACTAGCACCCAGTCAGCAAAATCCGGCCAAAATTAATCAGAAATGACTGAATTGGCATCAAATGAAAAGATTTATGATTAAATTGGTACAAATACAAAAGGTTCAACACTTTTTTAACACTTTTCCCATAGAGAATATATTCTCGAGCTCAAACCAAATCGCCATTAGCTACCACAAAGTAAAACCGCATTTAGAGATGAATCTTCTAGATTCGGACGATGCATAAGCAATAGATGAAGTGATAGATGATTGATGAGAGCATGATTTTTTTTCCCTTGAATGTGGTAAGGAGTTATTTGTATGCATGAAGCACTCTTAAAAAAATGTGCGATGTTGTCTTGTATACATGAATTTGATTGTTAATTGAGTCACTAGTCACTTGCACGTGCAAGCCTAATTTACACAAGTGCTAAAGTATACATATTCTTCACCGGAAAAGAGCAATGTGGTCACCAGTCCAACCATGATAGTGGCACCAACGGGCTCATACATGAATGGATAAGGTTTTCTTGTAATTACCCTTTTGGATAATAGGCCAAAAGGGAAAGGATAGATTTAGCAAAAGAATACTTGATATATCCATCGTTATGGTTTAAAGGAAACGTAATTTGCAGTCCATGTTTAATGAGCATGTCTAAACTAGGGAAAAGCAATCGGACCTATTTTTTGACAAAAAAAATCAGGCTAGTTCAATTCAAGATCTAAACCAAATTGGCCCTACGCAATTAGTTATAGGCCGGTTCACGCAGGAACCGAGTAGATTACTAGGTTAAATTTGGGGAACCGGTCTTGACCGATCCAATTCCCGATTTTAAACCATGCATTGATTTTGAAACGATTTTCAAGGCCGGTTCTTGGGTTGAACCTGTTCTTAGCTTCTTCTTTTTTCTTTGCTTTAAGAGAGAGAGAGGATAAATATGTTGGACATGGGTTTCAAACCTAGGAAGTTAGGAAATCTATCGATGCCTTAACCACTTGACCACAAATTATTTACAATATATGCTTTTCTTAAATAGGTTCTTAATGAAACTAGTTTGGTTCTCGGATTGAATCCAAAATTAGAGAACCAACTCTAACATGGTAGTTTATAGGTTCTTTATCTCGAACCTACCCATTTTGAAACTAATTACTCAAATTTGAAACTCCAAATCCGGTGCTTCTACGAAGCAACGGAAAAAAAAAAAAATCTAGAATCATATGAGCAAGAATAAGTTGAGTCTTGCATCCATCCATTGTCTGGATGGGCTCAGAACAAGGATTGGGCTACTCCAAGTTCGTTAAACCTTGGTAAGTGTCTTTCTATTTGGGCCTACCCAAGCCCATCCAAGGGTGAGTTCGTTTATTTGAAGCCCAATGGAGCAAGAAGTAGAACCAGAGCCCATTGGGTAGCTCTCATCTCATCACCACACAAGATCCGTTCAAATTGTTGAAAAGTTCTTCCCGGGAATCAGCAGGAGCGAACTCAAGGGGCAAGCTCACCAAGATATTCAATCGAATCTGCCTCACTCGAAAACCTAAGCTGATGAATTATAGGTCGAGTAAGACATGTCAACGGCTCCGCTCCACATGAAATCCCCGACATGGGACTTTTCT
This sequence comes from Eucalyptus guilfoylei, assembly GCA_016097605.1. Lineage (NCBI taxonomy): Eukaryota > Viridiplantae > Streptophyta > Magnoliopsida > Myrtales > Myrtaceae > Eucalyptus > Eucalyptus guilfoylei. The sequence goes on from CM027864.1 coordinate 32,824,846, forward strand.
AATGCCGGTCCTAACGTGTGCACCTCAGTACAAATTAATTTGACAACAATCTCATTTCACTTATTTCCGAGTTACTTTTTCTTTCTACTAATTACCAATACCGAAAAAGTACCCAATGTGAACCGAGAATATATTCTAAAAGAACTTTAGGAGGACTCCATTCCTAGCTCATGTCTTCTTTTTATTATAGGAAAAGTGTTATCCATCGTAAGCAGCACCAGGAACTCTAACCCGAATCTGGAATCCACAGAGAAGGGGTTGGCTGAAGATCAACGTTGATGGGTCTTTTATTGATGGACAAACCGTGGGAAGCTTCGCCGGGTTATGCAAATTCTAAGCTAGGAGAGTAGTGGGTGGTTTCACGAAGGAAGTCCGAGCAAGTTCAGTTATGCATATTTGACACTCTTGCTAGTCTAGAAGCCTGTCATTTTTTTTTTAAAGCTAGATCTGAACTCTCTTTCACTTTGGAGTTAGATTGTTTAGAAGTAATAAGCGCACTTAAAAATCACGACCTGTGCTCAGGGCAGTTGGCCCCTCTTGTGACCGAATGCAAGAGAATGATGGGCCGTTTTAAGTAACTTCAAATAACCCACTGTGAAAAAGAAGCAAATCAAGTGACAGATTGGATTGCTAAAGCCCACAGAAGGAAGAATCTACGTTCAAATTTGACTATTAATTTTCCTTTAGTTCTTTGGGACCTTATTTCTTTGGAGGCCCAAGTATCTTGTATTATAAATTTCACTTGAAGTAATGAAAAGAGAACATTTCTAACAAAAAAAAACTTGCATGGATGGTGCCTTTGATCAGACTGAAGAGGTAGACTTAGGGTGAGTTCCATAAAACTATGATAAGCAACTTCGAACTTTGTATTTTTTTTTTTTTTGGTCAGACGGACTTTGCAACTTGGACGTATGGGAATCAATGGTTAAGAAGTTTCCAGATACTCGAAACTACTGTGGAATCTTACAAGATGCCTTCATAGCAAAATTAATGAAGTTATGATTCTCTTTGATATGATGGTCTAGCTTGAGAGCTATGGTAGGAGAGGCCAACCACTAATACAATGACATAATAATTTTCTAGGGGCCAATCTACATGAATGCTAAAGATACCATGAAGTTGTCATATGTCCATTTCTTAATTGAGTAATTTTGGAATCAGCCAATTGGCACTAGTTGCAGTAATTTCCTCGTTGACATTACTTGTAAAAATTTCAAAGCCTGGAGACTCTCTCACAATACCCTTTTAATTATTTATTCATTTGCTTCTTTCTTTTTTTCCTGAAATCGGGCTGTCGGCTGTGGAGTTTTCTAGAGATTTTACGTTACGTCTAGTGCACGTTGGTGGTCATCCATCAATGCTTGCATTCAATTCTGTCTTCAATCAACAAGGATTGATAAGTCGAGGACATCAAATGCACCAAAGGCTGAACGTTCAGTCTCGCCCATCAAGAAGTGACAGGTGACATTCACAGCGCTTCTCTTTCTCTACTTTTCTTCTTTTTCTCTCAACCTAGACGTGAGGAGTGGCTTAGAAACATTATTTTTTTTTGCGTACAATCTCCATCAATGGCTCAAAGGGTAGGTGAAATTCGTTTGAGAACGCACGAGGGTTGGGATCACGAGGTCATCGAACACCGGTATTGCTTATTCCATCGAAAGATGAATCAAACGTCTCTTGTAAGATCTACATTTCTGTCAATTGGACGAATGTTCGGAGACAGTTCATCGACTTTAATCATGAAATTAGCGAGATTTTCCCAACAGAAATTAGTTGGCAATTGGGCTGTAAAGGGTGGGGCGGTTAATCTGTTGTTTTAGGGCAGGATTACTGTAACTTTCAAATGTCCATTGGGGAAGTGGAGTGAGGGAGATGCACCAACTGTGACTTGAAGGCTGAAAACCAAGATCAGTGGGGCCATAATGCACTAAATACCAATGCTTAAGATAGAATTTTCTTGGAGGGGGGAAGACTAGCGCTGAGTCTTCGGACGGCCCATCCAGAAGAAGCCAAGCTTTGAATGCGTTTCGATTTATCTGTGATCTGCATCATCGCTGACTTCTCCCTGTACTAGGCTCTCCACACCAGATGGATAGAGAGGTAACGGGCTTAGCACTTATGCGATTTCCGCTTCGTTTTGTTCTTTATTCTAGCCAAATTCTGCTGGTTCGGTAGGACTGTAACTAGCACTGTTCATGATCTATCTCCATGAATCTTCTTTCGACCATTGATATGCCCATGTTTCATCTATCTTTCTGGAGATGCTGTCAGTTCAGAGAGTGATCTTTTCTGGATATGAGAGAGAGAGAGAGAGAGAGAGAGAGTTGGTATCATGATGCTTCTTGATCTGGCAATTCCTCTTCTGATCGAAGTATATCAGACAGTCCTCCGCTTAGTTCAGCAGTTCAAGAAGTTTGGAACAGTTTCATCAGTCCTTGAACTGCAATTTTCAAGACATGCATAGACTTGATACCCCTCACGTGATAACAATGCTATTAAATAGGAACCATTTTTCGACTTTCGACTTCAATTTGTCATCGTCAAATCAGTTTCTCAAACCAGTACACTCGATGCTCGGACTGTCATTCTTCTCAGTAATGTTTCATGTGTATTAAACTGATCCTTCTTGCCTTCTTTTCCTCTGCAAATCTTATGGAATTGGAATTCTGTGGTTGTTGTGAGATTAGTGTACTTTATATGAATATTTGAAAGAGACTGAGGTTTATCTCTATCGTACAAGGACTTAGAGGAGCGAATTGGATGGCCACTCGGGCTGGAGATCATGAACTTGAGACTCAGACTGTTTGAGAGCTTACAATCTGCAACCATCGATCCCCAGTCTTTTCGCGCGCCCTCGACCCGCTTGTCCTCAATTTCATCCTCTGCCCTTGACACAGAGGTAATTCTACCTTCAAAAATATTATAGGCCCTTCCTCTTGCTATTTAAGAACATGCTTTCGAAATGGTGCATTAAACCAAAGACTTCCTCACTTCAGTTATGGTCTGATAATTTTTCTAACTATTCATTCAATCACCAAATGAAATCGCCAAACCTTGAATGACGATTTCAATGATTTCAGACCATTTTGTCGCTCGGTACATTTGGCTCGAACCTAGCATATGCTTCTTAAAATTAGCATTCTGCCTGCTCTGTGTAATGAGTGGAATGTTGCCTCTTTCTCTTGCGAGACTGCTCAGTCGTCGGCGTCCTTCTTCCAAGACAGCAGCGTGTCACTCGGTCGCCTGATCGGGATCAGACCTGGCAACAGCGGGCGCTTGTACTTCCCCAGCTCGAGTTCGATTCGGCATGAAGAACCGGATACCAGACTTGTAAGGGGCTCTCTCTCTCAGAAAACTGAAGGGCGCCAAGCTGATGCAGCCCAAGGAATCTGCGTTCCACTACTACTTAGCATCCTTGTAAGAATGAGCCCAAGTAAGAGCAAACCAAAATGATTGTTTCTTGTGTACGTGATGTTGTCAAACTACAGTGAACGCGATTGGATCCGTCACAGATGGTATCCACAAAAGAAATATGTGTTTTTCGTTGCTGTTCTTGCGATGGCCCAGGCCTGGTAAGAGAATTTCTGCTTTAACACTTAGACGACATTACAATTTTTCGGGATAATTATCTGAAAAGTTCTAAACCTATCGTAAGACGATTAATTCAATTTCGAAACTTTTAAATTTAATTAATTTAATCATAAACATTTTGACAATTTATCTAAATAAACCTTTTAGCCAAAATTGGTTAGAATATCACTAACGCGGCCGCTAGTCGTCTTATATAGCACGCCCAATGCTAACAGTGACCATTTTTGCAATTTTTTAAATTTGATAAATCTTTTATGAATTTTTCTATTTTTTTCCCTTTTATTCTTTTTGTTTCTTTCTTTTCTTTTTCTTCACTATTCACTTCTCGAAAGGACTGACGACCCTTACCAATTAGATCTTACCACAAGCAAGGGCGGGGGCCATAGCCCTTTCGAGAAGTGAATAGTGAAAAGAAGAAATGAAAAGACAAGAGATTGATAAAAAAATTTAGAATATTATAAAATATTATAAAAATCATCAACATCAACACCGAACATCCTTCATAATTATGCCACATAGGATGGCCGGCAGAATATTAACGATTTTCGATTAAAATTAGTTAGAATTATTACATTGATAAATTTTTAAAAGATTTATGATTAAATTTGTCCAATTTAACATTTAGGAATAGATTGGCTACTGTATGACTTTTTAGACAATCTTCCATAATATTTTTTTTTCCGAGATTTGTTTGAGTGAAAATTGAGATAAGTTCGTCAAACAATTTTGATTGATGGATTCAATAGTAAGTGTTATAAAATTTAGTCTTTAGAAACATCAGTGAACAAGGAGTAATTGATTTCAAAGTGAACCAGTTACCGATCTAGAATTGGAAACTAACTGTGTAACCCCTTGATCCAAATCAAATCGGTTGATTCTAAGCCTAATTCGTGCCATTTTATGTTTTGGGTAAAAAAACAATTTCTTATAATATAAAATATAAAAGTTACACCAATTCCTATAAAAACATTTGATGGTCAATTAGCTATGTGTTTTTTCGTTCATGTTCAAAACTCCGGTTCAATTCCTTTCTATAAAAGAGGCTTCAAAACCGATTTAGTGCTAGGCTAACTTAGGAACTAGATAGGTTAAACCGGTTGTTGGATAAATTTGGCAGTTCCAACCTTGGAACCAGGAGCCGAATCAATCCTGGGTTGGACATAGGTTCATAAAACCGGACACCAGATTCCACTCAAAAAAATTTTGTCTGGTCGGAGCAGGGGAAACTACACAAACGATCAGTGCCCGATAATTTCATTGTCAAGCTACGTGGGATATATTTCCAACACACAAACTGCGGAAGCGAAACCCTAGATTCTCGTTTCCTTGCAACTTCAAACGTCCGTTAGCGACCGAGCCTAATCACATAGCATCGTGCACGAACAGATGCGTCGCCATAAGCATGGACATCACAAGTTGCATCAAGAAAGAACCAAGAAGAGTCCGCATGATGGGGAATCCTCGTGGGTAATAAAACTCACAAGAAGCAACCAAACACAAGAGACAAATACCCAAAAAGGGGAGGGGAAAAGATTAACGAAATCGTGTCGGGATAAGAAGAGAATCAATCTGCAGAAACTATTAAAAGAAAGATCAAACGTAAGCGACCGATCAAATTCGACCTTTGACATGCCCGAAACAACAAAAGAGGAAGAGGAGGAGGAGGGCACGGAGCCCGTGGCGGTCGGTCGGTCGGTCGGCGCAGGAAATATCTAAAAAAGAACGGAAGGTGGGTGGGAGGTGCGCATCTCAACGTCATTTCTTCATCTGACCAGAAACCACCTTTCAACTTCAACCTCCCAAGCTACTCACGGGGAAAGATTTTTTTTTTTTTTTGCTTTGCTTTTATTGGCAGTAGTATTTTGGTACGGTTATGGCCACGGCATCGTCGGCCTTGGATTCTTTTGGACTTTGGCGGAATGGAGTGATCATGACTCGAGACGGACATTCCGTAACTCATGCGGAACTCTTATGAAGATGCTCACAAAGGATGTATACCGTGCACGTTAATATCGAATGATGCTGTCATCGTCATTTCAAAAGAGTGTCTCTACTTTCACGCTCTTTTAAGAAATGATTATCACCACAAAAATCTTAAATTGATATATTTATGATAAATTTACATTAAATTAATTCTAAAGTCTCAAATCGATACACTTATTATAATTCTACCCTCCATTAATTTGTCACGATATATCAATTTGTGATTTTTTGTAGTATTAATCCATTTTATAGAAACTAACGAATGATAAATTTATTACATATGGGTTAGTTTGGAGTTTTGATAGTAAAAAGAATAATTTTAAGTAAATTTGTTACGAATATATCAGTTTTTTACGGGATTAGCTTATTTGAAAGATCTTGTGGTAGTGGGTCACATACGCTTTCCCAACGTTCTTCGATTGATTGTTGACTACGGGGTTCCCTGGTTCCAAAAAAAAAATATATCAATTTTTTACTTTTTTTTGGTAAAAAATTTAGTATTTGATAAATTGATTCGACATACTAATTTGAGATTTTTCAGTGGTATTGACCAAATCGATCTCACTCATGACATATGGTATTTAGACTCACATATCGTAATTCCTCCCTAAAAAAACATAAATATTCCGTAATTTCTGAATCGATAAGCAAAATTTAATTTTTTTATTATTATTATTTTTGTGATGCAAGAGCTCATCCATCTCCATTCTCACCACGCAAACCTCGCCCAATAAACGTCCTCGTTTCCCACGAGCCACTTGCAACGGCCGAGGGGCGGTGGGACTTGCGGGTGGCGGCGAATTTACCGTCTCACCCATGCCTCGCCGCTGACGTCACCGAGCACGAAGCGCGCCGCACGAGCCCACGGAGGTAATTTCGCACCCACCGCCGGAGGCAAAGTGGGCAGTCGTCGTTACAAAGAGAGCGCAGGACTCTAGAATTTGGTCTTGAACTTTCGTAGATTCTTCTTGCTTTCTTTGCCTTTCTGTCTGCTCCGACAAGAAGAAGGAAGAAGGAAGGAAGGGAGAAGAAGAGATGATGGTGGAGCTGTTCGTGCTGGGGTGCACGGGGATCGTGGTGTTCCTCCACGGGGCCAACTTCTTCTTCCACTTCCTCTCCCATCAGCTGGCCATACGGTCCCTCAGGTTCGCTCTTCCGTTCCCCCGCCTCCCGATCCTGATCCTGATCCTGCTTGGCTCGTCCCATTCTCTTGAATTTTTCAGCTTGAATTAGAAGGGGGGAAATGGAGAAACGGGTTCGGTTCGGTTTCTGTAATGTCCTGGAAATTCTCTACCTTTCTTGATGAATTTTCTTTCCTCTTTTGTTTCCTTTCTTGTGGCTGCAGCTTCCTGGGTTTTGTTGGCTGGTAGGATCCGATCAGAAGGAGGATGGAGAGAACGGACGTTGGAGCAGAGTTGCTTCGACGGCAAGCGGGAAGATGGGGCTTGGCCTCTACTCTGATGTAACCAATTTGTAGATAACCTCATTTTGATTGATCTTGGAGGGATTATATATAGCTCATAAATAAGTCTCCAATGAGGGGGATTAAAGCCATTATGTATGACACGGATGTAGCGAGATGATCACGCGAAATTGTAGTCGTTCAGTGTTCATTTCGGTGGGACTCTCTCTGTGCCCTGCTTTGGACGGAGAGAGATAGATGATTGAGAGAGTTCATGCTAGTTTGGAATGATTTGACTGAATTCTGTTTTAGGGTTTAAGTGAAGGTTCATCAATTCGAATTGAAAACCTCGCTATTGCTATATAGTGAGCAAGTGCTAAAGTAAGGAATATGCATGAGTTATGGTGGATTCAAGATCGACCCTCCGTCCACTCAAGAATGAAGGGTTGTTGATAATTCTGGGAATTTTTCCAAAGGGTAGTTGATCTTCATGTTCTTGAATTGATGCACACTAACTTCAGTGGATAATGCTGCTTCTTCTTCTTCTTCTTCTTTCAATTGATCTTCATGTTCTTGAATTGATGCACACTAAATTCGGTAAATTCAGTTCTCTCCTACACAAGTTTGGGGCTTTTGGCCTGAAAATTGCAGAACACTGCTGCAATTCCCTTTGATCATGACTTGACAAGGATTCCTCCTCAGTCAAATCAAAGTCAACATTGTCCGCAGCGTGCATTGCCACAACCTAAAGCAGCTACATAGTAGCAATTATGCCCTCTGGTGATTGTGCTGGAGTTCTCTCTGTCCAAGGACAGGGAATGAGATCATTTTGTCCTGTTTTGAAGATTTTCTTTTCTTTTTTTTTTTCCTTGGTTTTTTTGCTTGATTTGAAGATTGGAGTGCACTCAAAGTCAAATCAAGTCAACATTGTCCCCAGCGTGCATTGCCACAACCTAAAGCAGCTACATAGTAGCAATTATGCCCTCTGGTGATTGTGCTGGAGTTCTCTATGTCCAAGGACAGGGAATGAGATCATTTTGTCCTGTTTTGAAGATTTTCTTTTCTTTTCTTTTTCCTTGGTTTTTTTGCTTGATTTGAAGATTGGAGTGCACTCAATGTTAAGGCGTCAATACATTCTCATTGATGTTTTGAAGATCTGGGGTTTACTCAAGGTGAACCAACCACCTTGATTCATGGGGCTAGTGTTCTATCTTATGGTCCTTTCAAGCTAGTTGTGTGGTGACTTTTTTCAGCTTTCTAGAGAACAATTTCAAGCAAGCTTCTGCAATTACATGGTTCTGCAAACACCGTAAATAACTATAATCACATGCAAAAGAATTGATGATCCTTATGGTTAAAACCTTCCATCCAGTAAAACAAAATCCTACATTTGGTATGATTCTTATATGGTGGCTAACATGAAGTAAGTAGAACAACGTATGAATACCTATTTGACAAAGCACTTTGCTCTATTAACAAATTAAAGATATTAAAATACTGATAAAATATTTCATGACATCATAAACCATATATAGTAATCAAATGTTTTAAGATTATATAAATAAGATCATAATACATATTTTATGTGCAAATGAAAATTAGCAAATCAATAATAAATTATTTCGGTCAACACGAGGAGTTAATTGAAGAAAATTATTTTTTAAAAGAGCTCCATAATATGATAATGTATATTTTATAATTACATGATGGTGGAGAATAATTGAAAAAAGTTACATAACAAGATACCTTCTAATTGTTAAGGAGTTGCATAATATAGAGATGCATAACATCACCAAATACTTTCACAAATAAATGAGACGATCATTGAAAGACTATACATGACAGGATAACCCATATTTGATGAATAAATAATATTAGAGGATTATTAAAAGAATACCTCTCATTTATACAACTGTACGCATCAAGACAAATAAAATCACACATCATTTCACAAACAAATGGTGAAAATTGGTTTGTGTTTGGATTTTTTTAAGGAATGGTAAGAAAATTTCGATCAACATTGCAAAGCGATCAATATAATGCCGATCAACACACTAAAGTTTTTTCAAATAATCTATTGGCAACTATTGATATATAGATATATATTTTCAATTTTTTTGTTTAACTAATATTACTATTCCATAGCTATGATAACAACAACAAAAAGCTTAATTCTGTATCGCACTTTAAGATGTATCTAATTGAAATGTTTTTGTAACTTCTACACATTGTCTCGTACTACTTTTAATTTAATATCCATTAACTCTCACAAGGGCATAAAGTATGGAGCTGCCAATATTTCACCATGGTGGCATGGATGTCTACTTAAAACATGAAATATTGTAGCATGAGTAAAAAAATATCTTAATCAATAATCAGGGAAAATTGTCCAAAAAGTCCTAAACCTATTGCAATTTTGCCAATTCAGTCATAAACTTTTTAACTTTGCCAATTGAGTCCTAAACCTTTTCACTTTTTGCCGATTCAGTCCATCCGGCCAAAATTGGCTGGAAAAAGTTGACGTGGACGCGGCGGTGCCACGTAGGACTGCCGGCGCCGACGTGAACAATTTTTAATAATATTTTAATATTTTAAAAAAATTTTGAATTTTTTTTTGAATTTTTGAATTTTTTATTTTCTGTTTTTTCCTTCTTTTTTTTTTTTTTTTTTTGGCTTTTTCCGGTGGCTAGCCGTCGCCTGTGGCCGGTGGCCGGAGCGATGGCCGACCACCAGAAAAAGCCAAAAAAAAAAAAGAAGAAGGAAAAAACAGAAAATTTAAAAATTTAAAAAAATTAATTTTTTTTAAAATATTAAAATATTATTAAAAATTGTCCACGTCAAAGACCGACAGTCCTACATGGCACCGCTGGCATCCACGTCAGCATTTTCCGGCCAAAATTAGCCGAATGGACTGAATCGGCAAGAAGTGAAAAAGTTTAGGACTCAATTGGCAAAATTAAAAAGTTTAGGACTGAATTGGCAAAACTGCAATAGGTTTAGGACTTTTTGGACAATTTTCCCTCAATAATCATGACACAACCAAATTAAAATTAAAAAACAATGTAAAGCTGGTTAGCTTGAAGCATCGATGCAAGCAAAATATATCAACCAACTGTTGGTAACGAAATTTTGAAAAGAAAAGGAAAAAATCTGTGGATATTCTTACTTTGAAGATAGATCAAGGGAATTCTAGATGTATATGCCTCCTTGGAGACTGCGTATTTTCGGAAGATATTCAACAATTCATTTTGTGATTGTCATGGATGATGAGAAATCATCAATTCTTGCCAAAACAAAAGATAAGCTTAGGCATTGGAGGGACAATTCCATAAAAAAAAAACAAGCTAAAATTTATGAAATTGAGAAGATAATTTTGAAAAATTCACATCTAGCTCTCTATGAATAGAGAGGAGAAAACGGATGAGAGAAAGGAAAATATTTTATTCTCGATAAAATTTTGGACAACAGCTTGTTTTATAATATATTAACATGGGATAGCCACAAATGTCTTGTAAATTAACATTTCCGTTCGAAATAATAAAAATACAAGTCCATGGAATGAAGTAACTATCCGCCAGCTGTTTTAAGAGAGCTAGCTAAAGATTCCGTCTTGCTATACAAAAATCGTATATTCCATTATTAATATATGTCTGAAATTTGAATTTAATTTCTCAACGGTCGCATTAATGGGAAGCTCAAAAAGGATAGCATGGGATTAATTGGACGCTCGCATTCATTCTGGATAACAATTGGTAAGCTTTTCTCCAAGATTTTTTTGCCAGGAAACTTGTGCGGTGATGGATTCATTCTTGGCATTGACTTTTTGGTCCACATTTTGGTGTGGTGGGCGAGACATCTGTGCGGGGTGACAAGCAAGTTACCAAATTATTGCATGGGACGACTTTCCCAATGTTGATAGTGAAATCCTTGGATTTTTTGACACGATGATCATGGTGCACCACTTCTAAATGTGCTTCCACTACTATCTGGATCGTATGGCGTTGATTTGAGATTTGCAAGTTCCAACTGATTCAACTCAGCTTTCCCCTTCGAAGAGAATGGTGTTTAATTGTGCTTGATGTGGGGTAGCACAAGTGTTTGATATGTGATTGGTATGGTCTCATAGATGTCCCTACGTATGCAATTCACTTTGGGCAAGCTTTGTACGATGAACGCAAAACAAGTAAATCTAGGGCTAATTATATCGCAAGCCACTTGCCATATGTGATCAAGCTAATAGTTATTGATGACAGAAAATGTAATGGAGACTTGGGAAAAGGCTTTTTCTCTGTATATTCATTCTATTCATTTACAATACATTGGTAAATTTATAATGTAAGAGACAAAAGAATAAAACAGGAAAAAATAATAAATGAATCTCTATTTTCCTATTTTCCTATTTACCAAAACTAATCCACGATTGACTGAATCATAATCAACGGAATCGGAACATTCAAGATATGTTTCCAACACTCCCCCTCAAGCTGGTGGCCTGTAGATGTCAAGGATACCCAGCTTGCTCAATAGGTACCTATCTTTGTTTCCGACATAACGCTTTAGTGAAGACGTCTGGGTTGCTCCGTTGTTCCAATTCCTTTTGTCACGAGGACTCCATCTTTGATCCTATCTCGAGTGAAATGACAATCCACTTCTATGTGTTTTGTTCTTTCATGAAAAAATGGATTTGCCGCTAATTTGAGTGCAAAGATCATTATCACAAAACAATTCAGTTGGTCCACCGACCGTATTCCAAGATCCAAGAGTAGTCCTCGTATCCAGACTATTTCACAAGTAGCCTTTGCCATGGCCCGATACTCTGATTCTGCCGATGAGAGTGAGACAGTAGACTGCTTCTTTGTCTTCCAAGAAATCAATGACTTTCCCAGCTTTATGCAAAAACCAGTAATAGATCTTCTGGTCATTGGACAGGTGGCATAATCTGTGTCGCAAAAAGCTGTCATCTTCATATTGCAATCACGAGATAGAAGTATACCAAGGCCTGGACATCCTTTCAGATACTTCACAACCTTCAACGCCGCATCCATATGTGATTGCTTTGGCATATGCATAAATTGACTGAGTATTTGTACGGCATACGATATGTCAGGTCTTGTCATTGTAAGATATATCAACTTTCCGACAAGTCGCTGATATTCAGAAGGATCTTTGAGCATTGAGTCCTTAATGGTTGAAGGAGAACTAATGTCATATTCATGCGTCGTCAACTTGACATTCTGCTCAACTGGGATGACTGCTGGTTTACATCCCGATAGACCTGCTTCAGAAACAATCTCCAAGATGAACTTCCTTTGACTGAGGCAAATTCCTTCATTGGATCGAGCATTCTCGATGCCGAGAAAATATTTTGGTGGTCCCAAATCTTTGATGTGAAAAGTGGAGTGCAAATACTTTTTGAACTTGGCAATATCAGAATCATTATTCCCCATGACAAGTATGTCATCGACATATATCAACAAATAAATTGATGAGTCTTTTGTAGTACGTGTAAACAAGGCATAATCATACTTAGAATGCTCAAAACCTGCATTGGTTAGTGCAGCAGTGAACTTAGCATACCATTGTCTAAATGCATGTTTTAATCCATATAAGGATTTGCGAAGACGACATACCCGAGACTCTCCCTGTCTGCGTAATCCTTGAGGAATATCCATGAAGATTTCTTCATCTAGATCACCGTGAAGAAAGGCATTATGCACGTCCATCTGATGAAGAGACCAATTTCGTATGGCTACAACGGACAAGAAGGAACGTACAGTGACTTCTTTAGCTACTGGAGAAAAAGTCTCATGGTAATCAAAACCTTCTTTTTGAGTGAATCCCTTGGCAACTAATCGAGCCTTATAGCGCTCAATAGAACCATCTGCCTTGAATTTGATCTTATAAACCCACTTGCAGCCAATTGATTTTCGTTTTGGCGGCAAAGGGACAATATCCCAGGTGTGATTCTCCATTAGAGCAATAAATTCGGATTCCATCGCATGTCGCCATCTAGGATCTCGTGCTGCCTCAACGAATGAGGATGGTTCTCGTTCTTCAGATATGCGACTGATACAACACATATGTCCTGGCGATAACTGATTAAATGACACATATGAGGCAATGGGATATTGTGTACCTGAAGAACTTCTTGCAGAACATATGTAATCCTTGGTCCATGTAGGTGGACGAGTCTGCCGTCCAGATCGTCGAGGCTGCTCGATGATATGTGCTGGAGGATCCAATGATTCAGGAAGAACTGGTGAGGCAACTATTGTTAAAGGAGATTGAGAAATGTCCTTAGATAAACCTGGCGATGTTGCTTCTGAAGGTGTAGATTCCATTGATGTAGACGGAGATGGTCCTAATGATATGGGCGGTCCTAGTGCAATAAGACACCCTGGTGCTGAGGATAAAGATTCATCGGACAAAAAATGTCTGTCGTGCCCTGATGGTAAAGAGGACTGTGATGAAGATACCATTTCCTCAAATGGAAATACATCTTCATGGAATACAACATCCCTGCTAATGAAGAAAGTCCCTGTAGAGATCTCCATAACTCGATATCCTTTCTGAAGAGAGGAATATCCCATAAAGACGCACTGAGTGGCTCGAGGGCCCATTTTATCTCGAGGACCCACATTTGTTGTATAGCATAAACAACCAAATACTTTAAGATGATTATTATCAGGTTGTTTGTTGTAAAGCATCTCAAAAGGGGTCCTACCATTAAGAATTCGAGTTGGCATGCGATTGATCAAGTAAGCTGTTGTGACCACAATCTCCCCAAAAATCTTCTAGAATGGAAGCTTGGTATTTTAGAGCACGGGCAACCTCTAACAGATGCCTATGTTTGCGCTCAACAACTCCATTTTGTTGTGGAGTGTAAGTGCAGGAACTTTCATGAAGTATACCATGGGAAGATAGTAATGTGTTGCAATCAGAAGTGAAAAATTCACGCCCATTATCTGTACGGATTTTTTGTACAGATTTACCAAACTGATTTTATGGAAAGGAAATTTGATAAATGACCAAAAGTTTGGCTTTTCGATTGCATAAGATAAACCCATGTGGCTCGAGTGTAATCATCAACAATTGTAAGAAAGAATCGAGATCCGTCACGGTGAGGAGTATTATAAGGTCCCCAAATGTCCATATGAAGTAAAGAAAAGGGATCTGTTGCACGAGATGTACTTTTCGGAAAAGGTGCTCGAGATTGTTTAGCTAAGGACATATTGGACATTTTGGATGAGGAAAAGAAGCACTGTGACCCAATCGTTGATGAGAAAGGAGATTTTCATTTGAACTGATGGCATTACAAGAAACATGCTTATTTAATAATTCTAAATCTCTTGGGGAATTGTTCCAGAAATAGAGTCCCTCTACCATACTACCCAAGGCCATCACTCTGCCAGTCGAATGGTCCTGAAAAAGACAATTGTCTGAATTGAATATGGCATGGCAAGAGTTATCCTCACATACTCTTGAGACAGGACAAAAGATTGAATTCAAATTCTGGAATATATAGGACATTTTTCAGGATTAAATTTTGACCAAGATGTACGGTGCCGATTTGGGTAACATTTGTGATGTTCCCATTTGGAAGACGCACCATGATAGGGGATTCTGTGATTTTATATGTGTGAGAAAATAGATTTTTGTTGCATACTATGTGGTCACTAGCACTTTGAATCGATAATCCATACATCAACTGAAAATGAATTCTTGTTGTATAGGAAAGTACCCGAGAATCCCGCATCTTTATGACTAGTCTTGAGTTGATCCAAAGATATGTACAATATTCGATATTGTTCTTGGGTAATCATCTGGTGAGGTGATCCATCTGCCTTTTGTGCAAAAATTTGAGAAACAATGGATTCTCTCTTTTTATCCTTGTCATTAGGTTTTCCATGTAGCTTCCAACAGGTTTCAATTGTATGATGCGGACGTTTATAGTAGCTACAATATTTATTTTTAAATCTGGAATTTTGCCCACCGACCTTTCTTGCTGACGTGGCACGATCCCAGCCGTCCGATTCTATTGAAGACGCAGATAAATGATAGCCGTCCGATCCAGCGCGTCGATCTCGTCCATCCGTTCCAGCGCTGAGATCCCAGCCGTCCGATCCAGCGCGTCGATCTCGTCTGTCCGTTCCAGCGCTGAGATCCCAGCCGTCGAATCCAGCGTTTCTATCTGAGCTGTCCATTCTGGATCGACGATCCCAGCCATCCATTCCAGATCTTGGATCCGAGCCGTCGGATCGCAAGGATTTAGGGTTTCCTCCGGTTCTCCTTGCCGCAGCCGCAGCCACGATTTTTCTCTCCAGATCTGTGGGGGTTCCGCCGGGGGTTGTCTGGCCGGAGGGAAGGACAGCAAGGCTCATGCCTTCACCTTCTCGAGCATGTCCAGCGGCGGCCATCCGATGATGCTCCTCTTGGACGGCCAACTGGTAAATGCGGCCAAGCGGCGGTGGAGGGTCCATCGCGAGGACTTGCGACCGAAAAGCCGAGAAAGATTCATTGAGAATCAGTAAGAATCTCGTCGTCTTCTCTCTCTCTTTGATTTTGCGGTACTGTTGGAGGGTTTCTTCGGGCCCTTCAAGCCGTTCTTCGGCGGTCTCAAGCTCATTCCATAGAGCGGAGAGGCGGTTGAAGCAGGAGGTAACCGAGAGGTTCCCCTGCTTCAATTCCGATAGGGCTTGAGTGATGGTGAATAGCTTCGCTCGGTCGAGGCGTCCATACATCTCGCGGATGCTGTCCCAGAGGGTTCTGGAGTCTTCGGTAGGTGGAAGTCCGGCTGCGATTTTCGGTGCGAGGCAGTTGCCGAGCCATGTGCAAACCAGTTGGTTGCACTTGCGCCATTGCCGTTGAAGTCGCTCGTCAGCCGGAAAAGGAACGGCTCCATCGAGGAAGCCGTCCTTGTCTTTGGTGACAAGGGCGCGCTGGAGATCCCTAGCCCAAGCCGTGTAGTTCTCTGCTCCGGTAAGCTGCATCCCGATGAGCTTCAATTCGGGTCCGTCGGCCGGCGACGTGTAGAGAGGGTTGCCGGGTTCAAGCCGGCCGCCGCCGCCAACCGGAAAAAACAGCGGTGCATATCCGGGTTGAAATCCCGGGTAGGGATTCGTCCCTTGACCCGGGTTAGATCCGGATCCCTGACCCGGCGGCACGTATCCGAGTTGAAATCCCGGGTAGAGATTCGTCCCTTGACTCGGGATAGATCCGGTTCCTTGACCCGGAATAGATCCGGATCCCTGAGCAGGATTCATTTGACCCGATGCCTCTGTTGGGCCCATTACAGACGGCAACGGCCCAAAAGGATATTGGGTCCATACCTGTCCTGGCGACGGGCCAAAAGGATACTGGGTCCATACCTGTCCATACGCTGGAGGAAGGTTTGGAGGCCACTGGACTGGGCCGGAGGTCTGGCCCAACGTCGGAATCAATCTTGCAGAAAGAGTTTCCTCTGATGGTTGAACAGAAGCTCGGTCTTCGCCAGGGGAAATAGCCGGATCTGAGGTAGGTGTCTCCTCTGTTGAGGAGTTCTCAACATTATTCGTCATGGCACCAAAAGAAAATTGAATTCCTAACCATTTTGCTGGTTTGTTTCGTAGGTAAAGATCATGCAACAACAAGCCGGAAAAAGAACGGTGGCAATTCAAGAATATGCGGAAGCTAGGCCGGAGTATCGGCTCGATACCATGACGAAAAATGTAATGGAGACTTGGGAAAAGGCTTTTTCTCTGTATATTCATTCTATTCATTTACAATACATTGGTAAATTTATAATGTAAGAGACAAAAGAATAAAACGGGAAAAAATAATAAATGAATCTCTATTTTCCTATTTTCCTATTTACCAAAACTAATCCACGATTGACTGAATCATAATCAACGGAATCGGAACATTCAAGATATGTTTCCAACAATTGATGCTGTCAATGACACTCTATTGAGGTCAGGATCATATGATCAACCACCAACTTACAAGCAAATCCAATGGTAATAGGATCTCTCCATTTACTGATGTTAATAATGTTGGTCGGAATAGTCAACCCCCATTTGAAGTTAAACAGAGGCCTAAGTTTTCTAATCAAGGCTAGAATAACAAAAATAACCAACTGATCAGAATAATACAAATGATGGTAGTAAGTTGGCAAATCAAAATGTTCAATGGAACATACCTTTGTCGAATAAGAAAAATATTAGCCCAGTTAGACTAATACAAAATATCGATAATGTAAGACCATTCGGTGTAGCTTTATTGCCAAATGTATGAAATATTCCTTATAGGCTAAATTTGCCAATTAATCCCAATGTGGATAATCAGGTTAGACCAGTATCTCCGCCTAAAGGGCAAGATTGTCAACCTCATCGACAATGTACTAAAATTTTTTATGTTGTATGACAACACTTAGCAGCCGATAGAAGGGGTTGTCGGACCTCTCTATAGGAAGCTACCGGTTTTGTGGATCTCTCCACAGATTGGCAGCGTAAATCTGAATATTGATGGGTCGATTGTCGAAGTAGCTGTTGCTGGGATTTGCCGAGACTCTACTGGGCCAATGGTTGGAGGTTTTGCTGAAAGAGTGGTCGCCTCCTCGGTGCTGGAAACTGAAACCCTTGCTTTGCGAGCTGCTCTATTGTACTTAGAAAATGGTGCAGATCTATGGAAAAGAGAACATGATCTATGGAGAAAAGCTTATCTGCACGTGGCCTTGTGTTCTGACAGCTTATCACTTGTGAATATTATAGAATGGGTGAGCATGGCGGACTGCCCGAATTAAAAACCACCCGAACCGGACTGAATTGGCAAGTTTGGTCCAATTCCCGGAGGGATCGGTTCGGTTCCCGATTCCATAAAAATGGAACCGATGATTGTCAGTCTGATTTCGAGTTTTAGGCGGGACGGGAGAATTACCAAAAAAGTCCTAAACCTATTGTAATTGTGCCAATTCAATCCTAAACTTTTTTTTAACCAATTTAGTCATAAACCTTTTACAATTGTGCCAGTTTAATCCTTTCGGCCAAAATTGGCCGGCTGGCGCTAACATGGACGCTGGCCGTCCGGCGAAAGCTGACATGGCAATTTTTTTTTATTTTTTTTTTGAATTTTTGAATTCTTTTTTTTTCAGCTTCTCCTTCCGGTGCCGGCCAGAGGCAAGGGCCGGCGAGGCCGACCTCGCAGGCCAATGGCAAGGCCGACCTCGCCGGCCAATGGTGAGGCCCCGCCAGATCTGGCGAGGCCGGCCTCGCCCAGCCATGGCGATGGCCAAGCTCGCCGACACTGGTGAGATCGACCGTCGCCATGGCTGGGCGAGGCCGACCCTCGCCAGCTGGGCAGGGCTAAGACTCGCTAGATCCAAGGCGAGGGTCGGCCTCGCCCAGCCAAGGTGATGGTCCCGCCCGCTGCTCCGCGTTTCCGGCGGCTCCGGCTTCCGCGGTTCTTTGCTGCGGAAGCCGAGTTGGGTCGTCGTCTTCTCCAATCCACCCTCTGCAAAACGAGCCGAAAAGCCCTCGGGTCCTTAGCAAGCTCCGACAATGGAGGCAGCGAACAGGGCGCTGGCCGCGTTCACGAAAGTCGCTGGCGAGGCCGGCCTCGCCCAGCCAAGGCGACGGTCGACCTCATCGTCCATGGGCGAGGCCGGCCTCGCCATTGGCTGGCGAGGTCGGCCTCGCTGGCCCTCGCCTCTGGCCGGCGCCGGCCAGCCAGAGGAAGGAGAAGCTGAAAAAAAAAATTACCATGTCAGCTTTCGCCGGACGGCCGGTGTCCACGTCAACATCGACCAGCCAATTTTGGCCAGATGGACTAAATTGGCACAATTGTAAAAGGTTTAGAACTAAATTGGCTAAAAAAAAAAGTTTATGACTGAATTGGCACAATTACAATAGGTTTAGGATTTTTTTGGTAATTCTCCCTGGGACTGGACCGGACCAGACCGACCCTTTTTTAAAAAAAAATAGATTTTTTAATTTCTTAAAAATAGTAATAATTCTTGTATTTTTTTTTAATTTTTTAATTATTTTTTTTTTTTGCTAAGTAATTGGTTTCATGGGATCGAACCGGACTAGCCTGGTCAGTCCGGTCCCAAAAATTGGGTCAATCCTCCCGGTCCGATTCTCGATTCCTAAATGAAACTGGATCGAACCAGAAACCGATCACTCCTAAGTCAAAACCCAAGCCCAGGGGAATAACAGGTTATGTTGGAGGAATGCAAAGATATGCTAGCCCAGTCCAATTCTATTCAACTGGTCTATAGCCCACACGAATCAAACTAAATGGCGTATTGGATAGCCAAGCCTGATCGCAAGAAAGTCCTATCGTATGATTGGCTCGTAGAATCACCTTTACTTTTATGGGATTTTTATTTTCAGAAACCATAACTTATGTTATCCTTTGTCGGTTAATGAATGAAACGTTTCACTTCTCGAACAACAACAACAACAAAATTTGAAACGCCCTCGTGATGTCAAAGTTTTATTTGGATAAACAAGGTGTTGACATGGATCGATATCTATGGAACTGTCTTGGAGATACTATTGAATAACTGGATCCATATCGACTGAAACCGGGTTGAACTGAAATGCACACGTCAGCGCATACTCTCACTATATCCTTCTTCAGAGCCTCCGGAGACACGATGAATATCGAAAGGGGAAGCATCAGAAGAAAGCAAAGCTGCGTAACCAATTGCAGCAACTTCCAAATGCACTGTCTCTGTAGGGTGGAATCCGTCGTAGTATGAGTACAACGTCCTGTTTAGGCATGGAGTGCTGAAGGGAATGCACTGGCCATCCTCCTTTTTGACCTTGCAACAGGTTGGACTCGTAAGTGAGGCGCCTGAAAATTAGACAAACGCAATCAATTCCATCTTTAAGTAATGATAGAAAAAGGTAATGAACCGACCAAAAAAAAAAGAAAAGAAAAAGGTAATGAAGTAAAGGGGAGACAAGATGACTTTTTGAATAGATCGGATCGCCCCCACATTCTTCCTAGGATGTAAACCATTGATATTATGCCACAATATATTTTATACATCACTTTATATGCGTACCACTCTTGCCATTTTGTAAACCAGTCATTGATATGTTCCTAGCATTGCTCGAAAAGGACTGTCTCAACAAACAATTGTTACACAGAGAGAGAGAGAGAGAGAGAGGACCATAGATACCTGGAACTGCAGTTGTGGTGACTCCATAGGTGTTTACATAGACGAACTCAGCCCCGGTAAGATTGTGATTCAATTCCTTTATGAGGGGCTTAAGTCTGTTGTTGAATGGCAGAACCAAATTGTCAATCTTGTCGACGCACAGAGATCCGTTGGTCCCAAATTCTGCTATTTCTGCTGGGGCGCAACCTATCTCACTTAGTCCAAAAATTGCCAACCTCCTTGCTCCATATGAATACAATGTCTGGGGTTTGAAAAGGGTAATAGAAAAAATCAGATCCATTGAAACTGTGGAAGTTCCAAGTAACAACCAAGTGGAACTGACAAAAATGAAAATAGATGAAAACTTACCTTCGAATTGGAGCTATCCAATGTGTATTAGGATAGAATATTTACCTTCAACTGTTGTTCGTATTGCTCAATGAGTACATCGGCGTATTCCTCAGGTGTGTAAAGCGTGCTGGTGGGGTATATGTCTGGCATCAAGTAGTTGTTGATGTAATCATTGCTTCCAATCCATATCGTGTATGCGCACTTATTTAAGTATGTTGCAGCGTCCGCTCCCAACATTTCTCTGATGCGCAAGATCGTGATCAAATGATTTTGCAACTGATGGTTCAAGCTGATGCGACCGCCCTATCCAAAGAGCATGTAAAAGATATCAGTTTGAATATATGTATAATAATAGACAGACCAGGGGGGGGGGGGTGGGCCGTTGCGGGTGTGGTCCATCTCCTAGCCGTCAGATACTTAGCACAATCTTCATAAGTGGTGTAGGTGTACTGTCTTTTTATGAAATTTATTGCAAAGTTTCCTCATCATCCTCCTGTGCCAAGGTTTTACAATTTCCCTTTTTACCTTGCCTCACTTATATTGTAAAACTCTGCGTCCGTCACAGTAAATATATGAGATTTGTTGTCTTTTTAAAAGAGCCTTCGGCTGATATCAATTGAATTGTGTTAGATTCTGCAAGATTGGTGTTAGTACTTGGTATAGGTTCTCCAGTGAATGTGTGTATTTGTGTTTCTGGGAAAACAAGACAAAGGGTGGAAAAGTGATCAACAGAACTTTCATTGGATGGGAAAGGATTACAAGGGTATAAGGAGGGGTTTAGTTTTTCAAGTTAGTTTTGTTTGTAAGAAGTGAGCAGTGAAAGCCTCTTTTAGGCCTTTTGGGCCAATATAGTCAGCAAATTATATCTGCTCGTGTGGAAATATTTGCTTCAGTTGTATCTATTGTTTACGTTTTTGAACCATGGACAATTTATTGGCCATAGATCTTAACCACCAGTCAACCACAAAAATTCACCTAGGATCTTCAAGATGATTGTAGTTTAGAGAATAATGTAGAAAAAAAATGGAACAATAGTTTAACAAATTCCTACTCATACACAGAAACATTCGATCAACCCGGAGAAACTGCTATTCATTCTACAAATACTAAAATGGGTGCTAAGTATGTGTGTCTACAAATTTGTGTACCAGTTGTTGTCCCGTTTCATCTAGAATGCCAGATCCACCAGATGCATAATTCACGCCGCGGAGTATGTCGCCACCTTTTGCAGTAGCAAAGGGTGGAATGTACTCATCAAACCCCAGGAGTTCAGCTGTAACTCACAGTCAACAGAAATAATAATTAGAAGAACATGGACAGCAAGCCCATGAGCATATATGTTTCTGATAATTAGCTCTAAGATTTGAAGCCACTGTGATTTTGACCAGAAAGCCAATGGATGTTGAACATCTCCATTTGATATCACACGTTCATATCAGAGAGGAGTACGAATAGGCCCACCCGCATGCGTGTAAACTCATGAGAATTTTTGCTTCTTGGCCTTTTTTTAGCAACTTTTTGGAAAAACATTAATTTCCATGAGAAAGCGCGACACAGTGCTCAAGCCGCATTACATTGTGCTTTTGCAAGATTCGACATGAATATTCATGAGGGTCGATGGAAAAAAGAAAGGTGAGAAAGCGGACCAATGATGTCTGCGAAGGTGCGACCGTTGGTAAACCTTCCGGTCGCGCCCTCAGGGAAGTCGACCCCATAGGGAGGATAGTTCGCTTTCGCATCAGTCTCGAGATCGTTATTGTTCCCGTTATCACATAGCGAGTCTCCATATATGAAATAACAAGGGACTTGAGGAGCTCCAGCAGCACCGCCCTGCAGATTCGATGAGATCAAGAAGAGAACAGATAGGATAACTCTCCATGCCATTTAGGAATAAGAGAAGGAAGCTTTCTTTATAAATAACACGCAAACGTATTAAATATATGGGAGACAAAGGGTGAGAAGAGCTTTTGAGCTGAAATTAAGCACTTTCAGCTTAAAAGAGAGCAAGAAGGGGACTAGGAGCTCAGGCCAGAGAAATGGAGTGACGATGATTTATAGCTAGCCAGGCCGAAGAACAATCAAAGCCATGCCGGATCCTATCAGTAGACTGTTGTTCTTTTCAAAATAACTCAAATGGAAAGCATTTTTCACATGGCAAGAAAGCAAGCCTGCTGTAGATCAGAGGAAAGGATTCCACCAGTCAGTCAATGTCTGGGGTTTTGGCTTCAAGCAGACCCGTATCCTTTTGCTTCTAAAAGACTTGAATCAACGGGCTATTGAACTAGTCTTCTTCTTAGGATAAATAATAACTTTTATATAACACTTATTTGAAAATATCATAATTTTTTTCACTCACT
Organism: Eucalyptus guilfoylei; assembly: GCA_016097605.1. Taxonomy (NCBI): domain Eukaryota; kingdom Viridiplantae; phylum Streptophyta; class Magnoliopsida; order Myrtales; family Myrtaceae; genus Eucalyptus; species Eucalyptus guilfoylei. The sequence continues at coordinate 32,847,674 of CM027864.1, forward strand.
TAATTATCACATCAGTGAAAATCAATTACTTAAGTGTTATTTCCAGTAAATTGTCCCACATAGATTTTTTTCTTAATTTTTCCAACTTTGGAATTTTTAAAAATAAACTAAAGTTCAACGTGGAAACTTTGTCTAGCATGGCAAGAGTATAACAAACATCTTCGTTTCTTGTTGTTTCTTCAAAATCTTTCACAATTAGACAATGTTGTTTTAATATTCCCTCTCTTCCGACATTGTTTTCAAACTCTTTCTTTTCCTATCACTTACATGGTCACTTTAAAATAACAATTGATGAGCCTAAGTATTCATGTCTATAAATTTGTGGCACTAAAACGATCACTCATGAAGTTATTGAAACTTTCGTTGTCCTTCAATAAGACACTCAAAATCGTGATTTGCCTTCTCAAGTGCTGACTTCAGCTTTCCAACATGTCACGTCGTCTTTTCCAGCAAGACAAATCACCGATGACACTCAAGTAATCAATTTTTCAAATTTGTGGCACTCAAGTTTGCGGAAAAAAAAATTATAATTCTCAAGCGAGCATCATGCAAAAATTATAACACCCTTTGTTTACTTATTCCCTTTCTCTTTTTACTTTTCTATTCATTTGAGCGTTCAACCCCATTGGTGCCCCAATTCTCTTTGAGGAAAAAGGAATGGAAAACCAATTTCAAGGAAAGAATTTCGAAGGGTATTTTTCTAAGGTTGCGTTTGTTTGAGAAAAATTGATAGCTTTGAAAGATATCTTCTTAACTTTAGTCATTGTCATCGCTTACAAAAAAATAAGCCGATGAAAAAAGTATTTCCATTTTTAGCAACAACTCAGGCCTTAACATATTTGTTGAGAATGAGGGTTACCTCTTTTCCAAAGAGACATAGATTATCAAAATTAGGAAAATCTTTTCTAAACCATTCAATTTTTTTGCGTAAAATGAATGATTTAAAAAATATTTTTTTAAAAACGTTCTCTTATATTAATTAAAATATGAAGTCAATGAAAAAGTTTTTGTTATCAATAACAATTTATATCTAAAGATTTTCGTGAACGGCAAAAGTATTTTTCGTTCATTCATATTTGTTGATGACACAAGCCATTGTTACTAGTAAAACATTTTCCAAATCATTGATTTTTCATGAAACAAATGAAATCTCAATAATAGTTATCGCTTTTATCTTTATATGAACCCTAAAAATCTCTCTCTATGCCTTGCGAACACGGGACCCGACGGTTCAATAGCGACCATGTATCCCAATTAAGTAAAGGGGAAGGGACACTGAGTCCGTGACAAAATGCATTGAATATCAAATTAATTGAGCCTGGATTTTTCAACCTCCCCGATGACCCACAGGTGACTGGCCAATTAAGAATGCCCGAAACGTCTCCTTCCAATCGCAACCTCAGCCGCAGATTCTTAAAGCCACGACGCCTGCTTTCAAGCCAATCCAAGGCCACGGGGATTTACATCTAGATCTTAAAAACAAAGGGATAAATTAACAATAAATATCATCGCAAAAGTACAATTTGAGTCCTAAATCTTTTGAGGAGGGGTGGAGGCATTGGTATCGTCTGTCACTTGCTCTATCGGACAAGGAGTCCTTGGCCTGCGAAGAGAGATGGGCGTTGAGCTGGATGATGTTGGCAGTGAGAGTGCAAAGCTTGGATGCCGTTCGATCAACCGAGTTAGCCAAAACCTAAGAAATGGAAACAAAAAATGAAAAATTATAAAGAAGAGGAGAAATCAGGACCTCCGGATCTAGAAATTGCAGAAAATCTCTAAGAACTCAAAATGGACCTACATTCAGACGATCCTCATCAGCAGAAAATAGAGGAATCAAAGCAAAAACAATTAAGAGCAGAACAATACTCATCAATTACCGGTGGAGGAGCGCCCGACAAACACGAAGAATGGAGATAAATTCTTTTATCGTACGATTTTGAATGTTCTCCGGTGAAAAATTCACGAAGCCGATGTGATTAGATCATGTGATGATTAAAGTGTTGGTGTGTGTTCTAGGTTGAAGAAGAAGATCTTCGAGTTCACGGTATTATTTCTTTGTCTTATTGTTGACACCCAAAATTACCCTGAAGCCACGTGTTGACTAAGAGGAAATAATAAGTGAAACGCCTCGTTTTGGTTCATAAAGTTAAGGACAAACAACTTTCGTGAAGGCTACTTAACCTAAGCCTCAATGGAATTCTAAAAGCAAATCCCAGAGTCGATGGGCAAGTAATTAATTACCACATGTCACGCTATGGGAATAGTGCACCAGATTTGAAGATTAAAAGAGATTAGTATTAGAACTCGAGTGAAAATAACTGTTACTAGAAATGAGCATAAAATGGGAAACAGTTATTTACTTAATGAGTAAGCTGCGCAAGCATCGTCGACGAGTCAGGAAGCGGTTGTTTATGGATAAGGGTGCCAAGAAGAATTAAAAACATGGAGAATATCAAGAGTGGCGCCAAGGAAAAGAAACCGACAAATGGTTACTATTTGAATAACCCATTTGGGAGTGAAGCTTTTTGGAAACGAATGGAAAGCGTGCATATCATTTTCAAAGCTCTGACGCATGTTTAGATGGTGATCTTCATGTTGAGAGTCATTGCTAGTTTAGAACGACTGAATTGAATGCTGTTCAGGGTTTAGGTGAAGGGTTTATCAATTCGAGTCACATAAATGAGAATGCAAGCTCTTTATACATCTCACAGCAACTTCTTGGTTGGTGCACCGTACAACAGAGAATGAAGTTTCTGTTTTCTTGCCATAAACCTCGATTTTGTTATATATGGCGAGTAAATATTTATTGCTCGTAATACATGAGTTACAGCGGATGCATCTTATAAAACCCTTAGCTTGTTCATAATCATAATTTCATGCTCGTGAAGCCAATCTTTAACGATTGGCCAAATAATAGAAAAGCTGCTTCGGCAAATTCAGTCAATATAATTTTGCATCCCGTGATTAATCAAGTGCCAATTTTGTTCCACATATTATTGATAGTTTGTTTATAAAAAAAGGTGCATTGTCCCACAAGAAAAATATATGAATGTGTAGCAATTATCTTTTTTAAGAGGTGTTTTGTCTCACATCAAAGAAATATGAATGTGTGCCAGTTATTTTTATTTTTTATTTCGAATTTATAGATTTTTTGAAAGTGCTAGTATGAACACCTAGAGGGTGGTGAATAGGTGTAAAAACAGATTTTACAAAACTTAACAACTTAATTCAACTTATATAAAATAGTAGACTTAAGATATAGAAGATTGTAAGCTAATGAATAAGACTGCGAATTAAGTAAAGAGATAAGGGAAAGAGAATTGAAACACAAGGTTTATAGTAGTTCAGCTTAGACCAAGTCTACGTCCACTCTCCCGCACTGACAGCCCACCGGCTAGATTTCACTATGAATCAAAAGAGATGTTACAGTCTCACGTCATTGATTCCATAGTGTAGAGACTCTGCTACACTTCCTCAATGTCTCACAATTATCTAAGCTCTCTTTTGAATACAAATTTTCGCTCAACGATTGAACCAACAAAGAGTACGGAGTTTCAGACTTTGGAATTTTTCTATCTCGCACCTGCTTGAATAACTAAAGCGTATTCCTTATATACTCCTCCATGCATTCATAACCATTGGCACCTTCCAAAGGAGTTCTTCCAATCTACCTGTTGGACAGAATCAATTAGGGAAATCTCAAATTATTTAAGGAATATGAAGATAGCACACCAATCCTACTCGCCCATACAAACAAGATGTAGGTTTCTGTAAGTAGAACCTTCCAAGTATACTTCGCCAATCAACGGATCTAACTTACTCGAATTAATTGCAATATGAATAATAGATCTTAAGATGCTATCTCCAGCCGTGAGAAGATCTTCAACTATACGAACCAAATCCTTAAAGATAAACTCGCATCTAGATAAGATTTCTTCGTCGGTCTAGAAACTGTCAATGATGGTAGACTTTAAATCTTTGAGTCTGGCGGTCTTCAGACTTTGACAAAAGAGTCTGGAAGTCTTCAGACTAAGAAACGTTTTGTCAACTTCAAAACAGATAAGAAGATTTCTCCAACATTTTTAACTAGTCGTTTTTGAAACGGTATGTTTGTTCACAAAAAAGTTACAATAACCAACTTCTCAATTTTCCTTTCTCAAAATATAAAATCTTTGTTTTCGATTATTTTCCTTTTGAGAGTTTTTGGAGAATTATCATAATTGCTACTAGAATTTATGTTTGAGAATTGGTTATATCCTAGAAGATTTTTATCAGTAATTATCAATAATGTTGCGAAGCAAATAATGCCTTCAAGAGGATGTATTCATACTTTAAAATCTAATTCCATTCTTCTCTAATGATTTTGTTCTAGCATATGTTTGTTTCAGTGCTAGCATAGCCATCGTCAACGAGCCAGTGAAAGTGGGCGCATTAATTGAACAAGGGAATGGAAAATGAAATGAACCAATGGTAAAGTCGTTTGATGAACAAAGAGCGAAGGAAATCCTTGTAACCCCTATTGGATTACCTACTACAGAAGATAAAATGGATTAACAACAAGTCAAGATCCTATACTGTGAAAAGCGGCTATTTCACCACCAGAGATAGATTAACTAGCCCACAAACAACAAAAGCAACCTCATCTCACCAAACGAAACTAGAACTCTAGAAATATATATGGAACTCTGGCACTCCACCCAAAGTTAAACTCTTTCTCTAGAACGTATGCCAAAATGCACTACCTACACTAGACAACTTGCAAAGGAGAAAAATAGTACCTAATCCATTATGCCCTATCTATAAATAGGAAGCTGAAACCATTGAACATATTTTGCTGCTCTGCTCATGGACAACTCAGATTTGGAGTGCTCTCCCTCTACAAATCAAAATTATAAGAATCGGGTTAACATGACTCGATGAATGGCTATACATGAGGAAAGAAGACACACGAAGTACTCTAAAATTCGACCAAATCGCTACAACCTTGTGGTGTATTTGGAAAGACAGGTTCCAGTTCATCTTCGGACAATATCCCCTACACCCACAACAAACTCTGTTCAAGGCCATAGCTTTACACGAAGATTTTGTAACTTGGAACAGAAATTTAAAAAGAGAGAAGAATAGCGAGATTTACACTCTCAAATGGCAACCCCTGACCTCGGATACACTGAAAATCAACATCGATGCCTCCTTTGTCCGGAACGAAGGCGCCACAGCAGATTCTGAGGAGAACAGGGGAGCGGATGAGCATAGGGGATCCATAGCCTGCATCTGCCGAGACTCTCGGGGACGACTGATCGACGGCTTCTCCAAGCTAGTGGTAGCATCCTCGGTGGAACAGGAGGAGGCACTCGCTCTCCTTGAAACCCTAGACTTCCTCTCCTCCAGATCTACTCAAACTCTGCAAGTACATTCCGACTGTCTTCTGCTCGTGCAAGCAGTTCAGACTTCGGCAGAGATAAGTTGGGAAGTGAAGCCCTTCGTGGACCGGATAAAGGCAAAGCTTAAGGAATTTCCGAGCCTCTCCCTAGCCCATTGTAGCAGAGAATCCAATAGAACAGCAGATTGGCTGGCTAAAGCCCAAAGAGCTAATTGTCTTCCTAGTAATTGGGTAGCTAATCCCCCGACTGCCCTTTTTTATTTGTTATGCACCGATGCTTTTGATGTATTTGCTTCAAACTTGCCCAAGTAAATCAATAGTAATCGTATTTTCATCCAAAAAAAAAAAAAAAACTGTTCCCTTTGTTCTCTGATATAAACATTTGGTTTTTCCTAAGAACTCATACAGATGGCGCAAGTTATCAAAATGTACAGAGATTATTACTCTGGAAAATGAGATTCGCGATGATCAATATGTAACATTCCGGGCCCTACTGGGTAATATTGTCCGCTTTGGGTCACCCGCCCTGACGCGGACGAACCGCCATCCCAGCCACGGTCTTTTCCCTCACGGCTTTAAAACGCGTTACACAGGTTAGAGGGACCCAGGCCTTATAAACTGACCAAGACCTCCCTCCCTAGGCGATATGCGACAAGAGAGGAGGCTATCACACTCTCCACCTCTTAACAGAACAGCGTCCTCGCTGTGGCCCGACACGCGGTCGGGAGTCGGCTCTAATACCACTTGTAACATCCCGGGCCCCACTGTGTAATATTGTCCGCTTTGGGTCACCTGCCCTGGCGCGGACGAACCGCCATCCCAGCCACAGTCTTTTCCCTCACAGTTTTAAAACGCATTACACAGATTAGAGGGACTCAAGCCTTATAAGCTGACCAAGACCTCCCTCCCTAGGCGATGTGAGACAAGAGAGGAGGCTGTCACACAATATCCTTTTTTCAGCCCTTAATCAACACTCCTCGTCCCACGATGATCACACGGGCATGGACGGTCTGGGCTAGAATGGCCTAAAACGTCAATGCTTCGACTGTAACACTTGTGGGGCTCTCAATGCCAAATGAACGACCCGTCCACGTTCGGACAGATGAAGATTGCTTCAATGCGCAATAGGAGTGTGTGCAACCGGACCGAGTCTATCTAGAAACTGGACCGGCCTACCCAAAAAACAGGTTTGGGAATCGATTCCCATAGCAATTAGTCTGGGAACTAGTTCCCAAAATTCGAAACCGGTTTGAACTGGTCTAAGAACCAGTCCCGAGTGAATACCCACTCGAGACCGAATCAACCGGACCAGTTTGGAGACCAGTTTTGTAAGCACAAAAGTCCAAAATCCTATAGTTTTTTCCCTTGATTTCTAATCTTATAACTGTGTTTTTCCCTCTTGCACGGCGCTCCTCCTTCGTTGTTCCTCTTCCTCACCAACTCACAGTTGCATTGTCCATCACATAGGATTTTCGCTTTGCCTTATGATGTTTGTTTATGATAATTAGTTTTATGGATATTTACTTTCGTTTATTCAAAAAGTTCATATACTTATTTATTACATATGCTTAACGATTCAATATAAATTATGATGTATTAATGTAAAATTCGAAATCGCATAAGATATCGAACGGTTGCAAAATAAATTTCAGTGGAAATAAGGTTAATCATGGAACTAGATCAATTCCAAGATAGGGTTAAATGCAAATAAGATCGGATACAGCATTAAAAAAATGAGAACTGATTATCTTATAACAAAATCGGATAGTTCAGGTCTGAAACTTATTTATCCTTAACCCGATCACCCTAATGTGCAAATACAAGTTCCAACACCTCCTGGGACCGTGTGATCCCACTCTCGCCTCGTTCCTGCCTTCACGACAACGCATCGAAGGGACTGGAACCTACCGTTCCTTCGGATAAACCCCAGAAGAGCCATGTGACGATAACTTCCAATAATTCAGCTCCCGGTATTGGCGACAGAAAAAATGGAGAGAGGAACCTCCTGGAAGTAGGAAAATGTACAATGGAACAGAGAGAGGAGAGAGGGGAGTCCTGAACAGCGATTCCCGAGTTGATGTCTAGTCACAATCAGACGGGTGTGTTTATTATTGAGCAGGTGATGGCGAATGCTCATCACACATTTCAAGTGTGGAATTTTGGCAACCGGGGTACAGAACTTCCAAAATCAATTATCAAGAATGCCCCCTTATACTGTAAAACCACAAAAAAATTAAGGCCATTACAAGAATAATAATATACAGAATCTGATCATTTAGCACGATGGGAAACAAAAGTCAATGCAATACCAAGCTTTTGTGTCAATTTTAGATTTCATGCCTTGCACCAAGATTAATTTGTAAAATGTGGCACACGATTTTCAAAAGGGAAATAAAAATTCTAATTAAGTTCAACAAGTAAAAATTATATGAATCTAATATGAACCTAATGCTAGCTAAGTAACAACTTCAAAAAGTATAGAAATAGTACACCTCACGATGGCAAAGGAAGAATCGTGTTCTAAAAAGTAAGACAAAACATTCCATAAATCTTACTTTTTAGAGTGAAAAACTTAGCGGAAGATAAAATTTACTCAAGTGAAAGTTGTATATTTTGAGGAGTAATATATGTTTCGATTTCTTGTCTTCTCTCCAGTTTCTTATGTTGATGTCAATGGTCGTGACTGAGTAAATAATTGAGCCCTAGTGACAAGCTCTAAAGGGGACATAATGACATTATGTTTTACATATTAAGATGTTTTAGTAATATCACAAAGTAAGAGACAAACCTTCAGAATCCTAATCTGACAAATCTTAAGCAAGCTTTCGTTTTCTATAGATATATAGTGACGTGCTAAATGTAGATTATATTTATTTTTTCTTTAATCGGTGTAGTTTCCCAGATTTCGAGTATAAAGGTCATTTTTGATAATTATATTTTGGAAGTGTTAAATTCCTGTTGCCAAAATTCCACAATTGACATGTGTGGTCAGCATCTCCCAGTCACTTTTTGGAAAAGTGACCGACCGTCTTTTGGGATGGGGTTATTTCTTTGGTCTTTTCAGTCGCCATGTGCTGGAAATTCATCCAAAGGATTGAGCTCTGCCCTTCGTCCTTTCTGGGATGGGGTTATTTTCTGTGGTCTTTTCAATTGCCATGTGCTTAGCATCATGAAGCACCGTCCAACACGACGAACTCCCTTGGTCAAAGCAAAAACCCAACAACCCCCAACCCAACAACACTACAACACCCCCCCGGGGCGGGGGGACCAGGGCTGGTTAGGAGACTGGAAATTTTTTTTATTCAAGAACCGAAAATAACTTATGTAAGCCACAAAAACGATACCCTAAAATCTCCATAATTAGAATCTAAAACACCTATAATTGAGAATAAAGATTGGTACACTTGATTTGAAATTTATCATTCTTAATACAAAATAACAACAATCCAAAAATCAAACACTTCTTCTTTATTGTTCTGTGTATTATTAGTTCAATGAGACTACCTATCATTCTCAACGTTGAGTATCTGCTTCTTATGTGAGGATATTTGTTAATCAGGGTTAGAATACACTAGCCAAATTTTTTTTATCACACATATTAAACTAATTAAAAATACTTGTATCTCACCTTATTAAATAAATTCCGTAAAATAATAAATATCAATTTTCAATTAATATAATCCATGTCGAAAAAACTCGTACAGCCCGTTCATCTCTTAGTAGCAATGTACAAATTGCTTTACGATGAAGAGCACCTACTAGGTAAAGACATAGACTTAACCAATTATTGAGACTTGTATGTGTTTCGTGCATTTCTAAGTGAAAGGGTCTTGATGCTTATACCAATAAATTAAGAGGGAAGCAATTCATTTTTACTTGTGTTTCTTCTGACTTAATTGATTGGGATTAAATTTGTCATGCAATGTATTGAACACCACTTTCTGTCTAACTCCCGTGTGTTGCGAAGAATTCATGCCTCATATCACTTCCGTCCGCCTTTTTTTTTCTCTCAAATCAACTTATGAATTCGATTATGCTTTGTTAAGAAGGCTATATCGAACTCCTTTTCTCATTCCTGTTAACTTATTTTCCGCTGAAATCTCTTATTATTTAAAAAGAACAATGACATAAATTACGCTGGACTTAAATCTTGGTTCTCTACGTGGATGCTGATCTCGGCTGTTGCTCCAGTCGGTAATTACAGCAAGACTTGTTTATTCGGGCACGTACTAACTGTCCTCCCTAGATAAAGCATCTTCTATAGAGTATTCCTCAAATTTCATAATTTTAGGAGTTCATGCCCACAGCTTATTCTTCTACTTTTATGTTTGGATGGACCTACATATAATGAATTGATGGGTAAAATGATATCATAAAAGAGGAGGACATCGTTGTTTATATCATGAAATGATATCATTTTTTTTTTGTCAAACGGTAATTTTTATATAGAGGGACTAAACCGATTACAACCAACCGCTATCACATCAGCGTAAACAAGTTCTAACAGAGGGGGGGGGGGGACAGCCCAATTACTTCACTTGGAATTTACCCTATGGGCCTTCGCAGCCCAGTCAGTAGCAGCATTTGCCTCACGACAACAGAAGGCAAGGGAAAGGTGGGGAAAAAATGAAAGCAAGAAGGCAGCTTCGGAGAAGAGGCTTCGTTCTGCCCATGGCGGCATGCGCTGACCCTTTAGTGTCTCGATGAGGGTCTGGCAATCCAATTCAAGAGTCAGCGCAGCATGAGAGAGGCCTTGATCGAGCAAATACCGGAGAGCAAGCAAGCAAGCGTGGATCTCCGCCTGCAGAGCTGAGAACGCAGCAAAGCTATCTGAGAAGCCATCGGTAAGTTGTCCCTGCGAATCACAACACACACAAGCCATAGTCCCTTCCCTGCTTCCCAGTTGATAAGATCCATCAATATTGACCTTTAAACCCCCAGATCAGGGGGTCGCCATAAAGCGTCGTGATTCTGAAACAGAGTGGCTTTACAGGTGGAAGAACGAGCAACAGTATTAGCCACATGAGATTGAAGCAGTGCTTCTTCAGCCACATGCTGCGGATCGGGATTTTTTCGTCCAAAAATAAATGCATTTCGAGCCTTCCAGATGAGCCAAAGGATTGTGGCGATCACTGGCAGACTAGGTAAGGGTTTCTGTTCACTGGCATGCTCTACGATCCAATCTGTGATATGTTGTATATGCTGAGTTTGAACGGGGAGGTTTATCTGGGGATGACTCCAAACACGCAAAACCCATGGACAGAACAGGAACAAATGTTCCAAGGTTTCCGGGGTGTCTTGATCGCAAATAGGACATTGTGGATTCTCAATGATATGTCTATGATGCAGATTCACTCTTGTTGCTAAACTATTTTGACACAGTAACCACAAAAAATGTCGTACCTTAGGAGCAGTGTGCATTTTCCACAATTTTTTCCATAGCAAAGTTGGGTGTTGATGTGAGGTTGAAGGTGTGCTGTTAAGTTTAATCTCTGCTAAAAGTTTGATATTGTGACATGCTGATTTGACTATATAGTCACCATGAGTTGTAGCAGTCCAGATAAGTTTATCCATGGCAAATATGGGTCGTACCGGAATAGATGCAATCTGGTGAACCACCTGGAGTCAAAAAATCTATGGAGTAGAGAGTACTTCCATGTGCTGGTGGTGTGATCAATAAGATCAGCCACTAAAGTGGGCTCTTCTCGTTGAGGAGGTCCAGTTAATCTGCCGATAGGTAACCACCTATCTTCCCTGATTCTGATGGAACTCCCATCTCCTACTAACCAGCAAACAGATGGAAAAATAGCATCACGTCCACTCAAAAGGCTCTGCCAGCCCCATGACGGGCGAGAGCCTTTTTCTGCCTCATCAAACCGTGTTGTTGGAAAATATAATCCCTTAAATACTTTACCCCACAAGGTGGACGGCTGAAGAAGTAGGCGCCATGCTTGCTTACCAAGCATGGCTAAGTTAAAACTGAGTAGATCCCGAAACTCTAAACCACCAGCTGCCTTTCTCTGTTTGAGTACATCCCAATTTCGCCAATGGATACCTATTCTTTGTCTATTAGTCTGCCACCAAAATCTTGTGATTCTCTGTTCAATAGAGGTACAGAGAGAAACAGGTAGTCGAAATATAGACATGGTGTACTGTGGTATGGATTGTACTACAGCTTTCAACATAATCTCCTTCCCCGCCTTTGAGAAAAGATTTTCCTTCCAACCTTCCAATCTGGTATTCACTCGAGCTAGTATCCAGGAGAAGATATCCCTTTTCGACCTACCCCAATCAGATGGTATACCAAGATATTTCCCACAACGTTGCAGTATAGGTACTCTAATTGCATTAGCCATATTTTCCTGTAGAGAAATAGGGCAAGATTTACTAAAAAAAATATACCAGATTTGTTGCGGTTCACCTCTTGACCCGTGGCAAAGCAATACTGATTCAATAGATTTGATAAATTTTGACATTCCTTAACTGAACCTTCTACAAAGAAAATAGCATCGTCTGCAAAGAGAAGGTGTGAAAGAGTTGGGCACCATCTGTTAAGTTTAATACCTTTAAGAGGGTCCATATCGAGTGCATTATGAATAAGAGATGATAATAGGTTGGATAAGAGGATAAAAAGGTATGGGGAGAGAGGATCTCCTTGGCGAAGGCCCCTGGTAGGATGGAAGGGCCTAAGCTGATCGCCATTCACAGCTTACTCTTCCATTTCAAGCTTAGAGGTTCTTTTCTTGTCAATTCGGGAACGAAGGTGGTTGTCTTCATTAAATTTTGGGTTATTGATCTTCATGTTCCTGAGCTAGTTCATGCCCACAGCTTATTCTTCTACTTTTATGTTTGGATGGATCTACATATAATGAATTGATGGGTAAAATGATATCATAAAAGAGGAGGACATCCTTGTTTATATCATGAAATGCTATCATTTGATCACAGCTTACTCTTCCATTTCAAGCTTAGAGGTTCTTTTCTTGTCAATTCGGGAACGAAGGTGGTTGTCTTCATTAAATTTTGGGTTATTGATCTTCATGTTCCTGAGCTGATGCACGCTGAATTCAGTAAATGCTCCTCCTCCATCTCCTCAAGTTCGGGGCCGTTTGACCAATAAATTGCACAACAATACTTCTTCAAGTGCCTCTGATCATGCCAAAATCTAAAGCAGCTGCATACCTTAGCAATTATACCCTCTGGTGATTATGCTGGAGTGTTATATGTCCAAGGATATTAAATGAGATGATCTTGTCCTGATTTGAAGATTTTCCTATTTTGCTTGATTTGAACAATAGAGACCACTCAATGTTAAGGCGTTAATTCATTCTTATAGATGTTTTGAAGATCTGGGGTTTACTCAAGATGAAGCAACCACCTTGATTCGAGGGGGCTAGTGTTCTTTCTTATGCTCCTTTCAAGCCAGTTGTGTGGTGACATCGCATGGGGCTAGTGTTCTTCGTTGAGCCACGTTTCATGCTAACGTGCGAGTTGTACCCAATAATTTTTTTTTTTTTTTTATGGGTACTTTAGCAAATCTCTAATCTTCTCTAATTCATATACATATTCTGGAAACAAAATTGACAATTGCGCATATTCTGGCAATAAATAAGAGATCGCGATATTTCCACCCCATTATTGGTTCAGGCACATTTTTTTATATTGAATTGATTATATTATCTCTTACGAATCTCACCCTTGATTTAAGATTATGTTTTATCTTCTTTTTCTTCTTTCTCTTTTGTTTTAATTTCATTAGAGATGAAACCACTCATACTCCTCTCAAACAACATTTATTAAAGTTAAATGTGGGGCCAATCTTGATTTAAGACTAATATTTGCCTTCTTTTTTTCCTTTTTTCTCCATTTGGAACAAAATTGGTGTACCTCTTTTCCCAAAAAAAAAATATTTTATTACATCATTATCTAATTATGGAAAAATTTCAAATAGAAATCCAAAGTGCCCTCATTTTCTTAAAAAAAAATATATGAAGTGAAGTCTATCTCAAATAAGAATAAAAAATTGTCATTTAGTCTCAACTAAGGGTCTGACTCGTTAGGCGGTGAACATATGCATATCAAGCGTGTATTCTGGTGGCCTAGTTAGGGGTATTTTTGTCCAAAAGTTTTTTTATTTTTTTCACTTCATCTTCTTTGTTTAAACAAAAAAAAAATCTTCTTTTTCATTAGGCATTAGAGTAAAGCCGTCCAAACGAGGCCCTACAAGGCGGTGCTCGAGGGCGGAGGGGCAGTCGGAGAAGCCATTGATCCGGGAGCAATGGTGGAAGGAAGGGACGAAGAAGGCGGTGTGGGCATCCTAGTTGTAGAGAAGGTAAAGCTTGGCTGTGTCCCTCTCATACTTTTATTTCTTTCTTTCTTTCTTCTTTTTCTCTTTTTCGTCTTTACTCATCTTCTTCTACTTTTGGTTCCAAGCCATGGATCTTCTTCCTCCCCAATTTTGCTTCACCGTGGTACAGTCGGGGGCATTCTCTCCTGTCCGTGGCCTCAAATTCAATCCATTCACAAACACCATGGTCGTCTCTTACATTCGCACTCGCGTTGAAACCTTCTCTCAATTCAAAATCTTTCGCATTAAGGATGAATGTCGACGGATATGTAAAGCACTCCAAAAAAGAGAGATGTCATATTTTGTATTTCTCATGTGCCAATTTGAAACAATCCCAGCAATCCTTACCCAAAAAATGGTGAACCCCAATTTTAACCAATGAAATATTGTTCAGAAACATGGGTAGATGGACAAAAGACAATGATATAAACCGTGATTAACCAATAAATTTGGGTAGATGGACACGAAAGTTCCTAATTGGCATATCCACAGATTCCCGTTTTGTAAGAGAGAAAAGATGAAACTTCCAACACTAAACACCAGGACACGGAACTTTTTGCATGATGATACTGCTATTCAAGTACCATCCATGAGATGAAAGACATCACAGAAGTGCTCTCTCATTTGCTGCTCATACTTACATCACAGTCATGGGTAGATGTAGATGTCTCTCTATTTGTCTGCTCAAGAGAACACAGAAAATGGTGCACCCAATCCCAGTGTTCTTGATCTGGGCAATGCCTATCTTCAACATTGACGAAGAAGATGATGAACAAGGACAATCATGGGTGGTTCAAGAAGAAGATGAATAAGGGAAAAGAGAAACGAAAAAGGAATAGTTATCGGACAAAAATATCACTAACCAGGTGACCGAAATATGTACCAAATATACATCCGTTCGCCGGCCGGCAAGGCAAGTCCTTATTTGAAACTAAATGACTACTTTGGATCCTTATTTAAGATAAACTCTACTTCCGGTCCTCTTTTAAGAAAATGAGGGCATTTTAGGTCCCTAATTTTTCCCTCTAATTACTGTGTTTCTAACAAAGAATAAACTAATTATTCTTTTAATGAATTGTATATTTCTTTTTATTGTACTAGGAAACGATAATTTAAAAAATATCTTAAGCACAAGTAAGAAGATAATCTTTGAGGGAATTGTGTATAATGCATACATCAATCACGATATTCGATTTTTAAGTAAATTCTCATAAATTTGTACAAACAATCGAAATTAAAAAAATTCACGATCATGAGAATAATCTATGAAAATAAAGTGAACAATTTGCATATAAACTAACATTTATTTACTCTGATTATGATTAGTGCTTGCTTAGACTATAAAAATGGAGAATAAGTTCAAAACAAACATGAAGGATACATTAAAATGTAACTAGTGTGGAAGAAGTAGCTAGGATGAAAAAATATTGTTTGGAAGGGATGTTGATAAGTTCTTTTAGCAAAAATAAAATAATAAGAAGAGAAAAAGTTAAGAAATTATTTTAAATCAAGCGTAGGACTTGCAAGGGATAATATAGTCAATCCATAGTGATAAGGAGGTGTCAAGGAGGCATGGCCCATTAAAAATCTATGGACAACATTGTACGTTAAGTCAAATTTGGAGGCCACTCGTAGTATGTCTCATCTATATATTTGCATCTTGTGATGTGATGGCTCTATACATACTATCTTTGTTCGCACAAAGGTTCTTGTACAGCATTTCGACGGATAACCTTAATCTCCAAAATCGATGATAGATTTAAGGAGGGCCTAAAAGCTGTCGAAACACATGTTTTGTATGAAAAAAGATTAATATCATGAAAAATCATATTGTTATGATAAATTTATCTAAAACTAAAAACCTCAAACTTGTACACTTATAATAAATTTATCCTCCATTAGTTTCTATTAAATTTTACATTAAAATTACTGAGTTAGGAAACATGTGACAATTAACAGATGTATTAGTTTGAGCTATACTTGTGAAGATGAAGAAACATAACTGAAGAACTAGAGAATGTGAAAATGAAGAGATATGTCGAAGAACTGAAGATCAATCAAGAAGCTTTGAATTCTTCTGTTTCAATGAGATTGTAATACAAAGTCTGTATATCTCGGATCATCAATGAACAAAGAAGATTTACACTTCTAAATTTCTCTCTCTCTCTCTCTCTCTCTCTCTCTCTCTCTCTCTCTCTCTCTCTCTCTCTCTCTCTCTACTGTAAAATACAGAGCATTCATTTATAGAAATTCTCTATCTGTTTTCCTCAACAACAGAAAAACTGATTTTAACAAGACTATTTCTCAATCTGTTTCAGTCCTCAACTGAATAATTGCTCACGTGTCTTCATGAGTTGGCAATCCGTGTCAGTCTTCATCACAAACTCTTCACCATTGATGACGATCCATATCAACCTTCATCGCGATCGTTTATTTGAGTTGTCGTGTCTTCTCCAGTCTGTGTTACTCACTTTGTTGCTTTGTAGCTCTTCCTTCTCTCTAATATCAGCCTCTGTTCTTTCTCTTTTAATATCGGTCTTCACCCTCTTTTCTCTATTATCAATATCAGCAGCATAGATAGTTGGTACAGTTGGTGTTTTTGATTTATACTCCTTAACATCCCCCCTCAAATTGGGAATGGGTGGAAAACCAATGCCCAATTTGATTCGTAGCTGAAAATGTGTAAGGCGAGGCAGAGATTTTGTGAAAATATCAACAAGTTGACAGTTGCTTGGAACATATCCCACATGGAGTGACCCTGAGGAGACCTTTTCCCGAACAAAGTGGAAGTCCACTTCAATATGTTTAGTGCGAGCATGTAAAACAGGGTTGGTAGTAAGAGCAATGGCTGATTTATTGTCATAAAAGAGATGAGTTGGACGAGGTAGAGAGCATCCTATGTCACGAAGGACAAAGCTGATCCAAGTAAGCTCAGCAGAAGTGGAAGCAAGAGCACGGTACTCAGCTTCTGTAGAGGATTGACTGACTGTGGATTGCTTCTTTGCTGCCCAAGAGATGAGATTGGAGCCAAGGTATGTACAGAAACCAGTTGTTGATCTTCCGGTTTCAGCACATCCAGCCCAGTCTGCATCTGAAAAACCATACAGATGTAGAGAGCTTCGAGAATGAATGAAAATTCCAAGACTTATGGTGCCTTTAACATATCGCAGAACCCTCTTGAGTTTATGAAGATCTGCAACAGTAGGTTTCTGTATTTTTTGACACAGTAAATTCGTAGCATAGGCAATGTCAAGACGTGTTAATGTCAGGTATTGAAGACCACCAACTAAGCTTCGATACTCAATAGGATTGGATAGAGGAATAGAATCATTTGTCAAAATGATTGGTTGTAGTGACAAAGGGGTTGAAATTGGTTTACACTCAAGCATATGAGCTCGAGTAAGAAGATCGATAGCATATTTAGTTTGGCAAAAAAACAGATGATCAGAAGTATGTTTAACTTCAATGCCAAGAAAGTAGTGCAGTGGACCAAGGTCTTTCATATGAAACTAGAGACTTAGAGAATGGATGAGATTAGAAAGCAACTGAGAGGAACTTCCAGTTAAGACAATGTCATCGACATATAGTAGTAGAAGAATTGTGTATGTACCAATGTGAAATACGAATAAAGATGGGTCAGTTGAGCTGCAAAAGAATCCATATTCAAGTAGAAAATTGCTGAACTTGTCAAACCAGGCTCGGGGTGCTTGTCGAAGTCCATAGAGAGACTTCTTCAGGAGACATACATGATGAGGTTTCTTGGGATCTTGAAAGCTAGGAGGCTGCTCCATGTAAACTGTCTCATTTAAGGTACCATGTAAAAATGCATTTTTAACATCGAGTTGATGAATTGGCCAGTGTTTCATCATTGCTACAAAGAGAACTATTTGAATTGTAGCATGCTTGACAACAGGACTAAAAGTCTCTGTAAAGTCAATGCCTTCTTCCTGATGAAAACCTTTAGCAACTAGTCGAGCTTTCAATCTATCAAGACTACCATCAAATGCAAGTTTTGTTTTAAATACCCACTTACAACCAATCACATTCATTTGATCAGTTCTAGGAGTTAACTCCCAAGTTTTATTCTAATACAGTGCATCCATTTCTTCTGTCATGTCTTTATACCAGCCTTTATGTGCTAAAGTTGATTTAATTGATCTTGGTTCAGTGGGTACTTCATATACAGCAAGACATGCATACCTGGGATTAGGTTTTATAATGCCAGACTTTGATCAAGTCTGCATAGAATGACTTGAAGTTGTTCCTTGTGAGACATAAGGAGGAATGGCATGCTCAGATCCAACACTTATATCATTGGATGTTGCTGTTTCAGTAGAAGGCATCTCTTGGTTCTATATTGGTGAAGAGATTTCATCTTGTGTTGTTGTTATAGAGGTACCATGTTCTTGTGTTACATTTGGCAGAAATGATGAATGATCAGTATATGGTATTGTAACTTGCTGTGAAGGTTGAGAATCATTTGCAGTGATATCTCCATTAGTCTGCAAATGTTCTGCATATGTCTGTAAAAAAATAGGAGCTGTTTCCTTGCTTACTGATTCCATAAGTTGAGTTTCTTCAGCCCATAATCGATAAAGTGTTGTGAGTGGTGCATACTCTGTTAGACATGTCTTAGTAAAAGGGAAAGAGTTTTCATCAAATAGGACATGTCGACTAATATACACACGACCTGTTGTAGGCACAAGACATCTGTAACCTTTATGACATTCATTGTATCCAATGAACACACATGTGAGTGATCTTGGATCAAACTTGTGCTGGGCATAGGGTCGTAAACATGGATAACATGCACATCCAAACACCCTGAGATAATCATAACTTGGTTCTTATTGGTATAATCTTCTGTGAGGTGACTACATCTGCAATTTTGGTGTTGGAAGTATATTGATAACATAGTTAGCTGTTATGAATGCATCTACCCAATATTTCAGTGGAACTCTGCCATGATAAAGCATGGCAAGACCTAGTTCAACAATGTGACGATGCTTCCTCTCAGAAATGCCATTATGTTCAGGTGTGTAAGGACAAGAGATGTGTTGTTTGATACCACAGTTCTGCAAATGAGTCTGAAACCTGTGGCTAATGAATTCTCCTCCACCATCACACTGAAATATCTTGATTTTCGACTCAAATTGATTCTCTACTTGCTTTTGAAATAGAACAAAGACGTTATAGAAGTCTGACTTCAACTTCAGTGGATAGATCCAGCTAAACCGAGAGAAATTGTCTACAAAAAGAACATAGTATTTGAAATTCTGAAATGAAGTAACAGGTGAAGGGCCCCAGATATCACAATGGACTTTCTGTAAGGGCATAGTAGCTACAGATTCTGATAATGGAAATGGCAAAGCTGTGGTCTTAGCAATTTGACAATTGCTACACATGTTCTGCATTCTAGTATTACACTGAATCAGTTGTTGGTTCTGCAGGTACTTCAAGATATTCAAATTGGTGTGTGCTAATCGTTGATGCCATGTATCCTCTCCTACTGCTCTGTGTCTCTGAGTTAGAAATGCTTTTGTTGTTTGTGAATTTACTCGATACAACCCTTTAATTTTCCTCCCGAGCAGCAGAGTTGTGTTGGTGCAATTGTCCTTTACATAGACACCAAATTTATCAAAAACAAATGAGCATGGATAGTCATCTGTTAATCTGGATACTGACAGAAGATTCTTCTTTATATCAGGGACAATTAGCACATCATTTAGAGGCAATGAATTTATTTCAGTATGTAGTAATGTATTACCAGTATAGGTGATAGGCAAACATGATCCATCACCAATCATAATAGTGTCATAACTAGTATATCTAGAAGGATTATGAAGTATACCAGGATTGGCTGTGATATGTGCAGTTGCACCAGTGTCTGGATACCACTCACTTCCTTTGGAGTCTTCGAGATGTATTACTGCTAGAGCTGTTGGAATTTCCTCAGCTTGATAGGAATTATCAAAACAATACCAGCAATGTAAAGCATCATGTCTTGGTCTCTTGCAAATTTGACACTCTAATCTCATGCTGTCAACTGATTTCTCATCCTGCAAATCCTTAGAAAAGGTTAGATTTGAAGTGGGATAGGATCTTGTTTCTTGATATCTCTATGAGGAACCAGCATAAGGGCGAAATCCTGGATTACAAACAGAACCAGAGGGCTTGTGGAATTGCTTAACTTTCTGACCCTCTTGTATGTAATTGATGTTATTTGGTCTGTAACTTGAATCTCTTCCAGAATATCTAAAGCCTCGACCTCTGTTATTAAGAAATCTTCCTCTTCCATAGCTATGGCCTCCACAACTATTCACCCTTAAAGTTCCAAAACCAGAATTGTGCTGCATAGGTTCTCTGTCAAGTTCTTCCCTTTGTTGAACTTCTGTTCTTCTTTGACTATAATACGCCAGATTGGGATTGTATGAACTCAATGAGTACCTTTGTAACCTCACTTCAAACCTTTCTAGCTGAGATATCACCTCATCATAGTTTGGTTGAGGTTTTAAACAATAGATGGTGGTTTTAAAATTTTCATACTCAGATCCTAAACCCTCCAAAACTCCAAACAGCTTTGTTATTTCATCTATAGGCTTCCCTATAGCATTGAGTTGATCACAGATCGATTTATATTCTCTAAGATATACAGCCAGAGATCGATCTCGTTTATGACATGCTTGCAGCTTTCCTCTCAACTCAAATTCCCTAGCCACAGACTTTTGTGTAAATTTATTGAGCAAGGTTTGCCATACCTCATAGGATGTTTCTAAGCCAATGATTAGGCTCAGAATGTTTTCAGAGACAGCTCTGCTTATCCAAGATGATATCAGTTGATCAGTCTTTGTCCAATCAGTATAATCTGGGTTTACAACTTCAATTTCACACCCTTCTATTTCAATCTGCAACATTCGAGGAGGTGATGGAATTTCACCATTAATGAAGCCAAAGAGTTCTTGACTTCTCAAAAATCTGTGGATCTGTGCTTGCCATAACAGAAAGTTATCTTTGGCAAGTTTGATTGTGACAAAATTAGAGATATTCACATGTATTGGGAAAGGATACTTCGTGTTCTTGCTGCCATTATTCTATTCTCTCAGCTTTGAAGAAGATGATAACAGCAATGATATTATGATAGTAACCTCAATTACCGTGACACTGCGATCTGCTGCAACTTCAGTTTCTTCACTTTGATTCAATGAATGATTGCTGAATAAGCTTTTCTAACAGGTATGATCTTCTGCTCGATACCATGTGAAGATGAAGAAACAAAACTAAAGAACTAGAGAATGTGAAGATGAAGAGATATGTCGAAGAACTGAAGATCAATCAAGAAACTTTGAATTCTTCTGTTTCAATGAGATTGTAATACAAAGTATGTATATCTCGGATCATCAATGAACAAAGAAGATTTACACTTCTAAATTTCTCACTCTCTCTCTCTCTCTCTCTCTCTCTAAAAATATAGAGCATTCATTTATAGAAATTCTCTATCTGTTTTCCTCAACAACAGAAAAACTGATTTTAACAAGACTGTTTCTCAATCTGTTTCAGTCCTCAACTGAATAACTGCTCACGTGTCTTCATGAGTTGGCAATCCGTGTCAGTCTTCATCACAAACTCTTCACCATTGATGACGATCCATATCAACCTTCATCGCAATCATTTATTTGAGTTGTCGTGTCTTCTCCAGTCTGTGTTACTCACTTTGTTGCTTTGCAGCTCTTCCTTCTCTCTAATATCAGCCTCTGTTCTTTCTCTTTTAATATCAGTCTTCACCCTCTTTTCTCTATTATCAATATCAGCAGCATAGATAATTGGTACAGTTGGTGTTTTTGATTTATACTCCTTAACAATACTCTCCTTTTAGTTTTGTAGCTTTTTGTGATATTAATCAAATTTAATGAAAACTAACGAAATGTAAATTTGTCGCAAATATATTAATTTGAGATTTTTTGTCGTCAAAAAATTAGTTTTGAGTAAATTTATCACTAATGTACTAATTAGAGTTCCTCGTGATATTAATCCCATGGGAAGTTGCCATGAAAATTAGCTTCAATTACGACGCATGGAAGTGTTCCTCCTCATAGAGATCACCCCGGGAATCTTTTGAGCTCGAAACCTGATCCCGAGCCCGTCTTCTCAGCGGTCGCTTCCGGGCTTAAATCTTTCGGAGCTCATCAAAAAAGCTTTCTTGATTTTCGCATCCTCCTAGACCGACCATCCGGACGGACACCACGTTAAACCGTCCACTTCAAACCCGTGCGCTTGCCCGCACGAATGACCAGATGGATTCTCTTTCAACGACTTGACCTGCCATTTGAATCCACCGCTCTCTCGAGCCATATCTTGAACTTCCCCAAAGCCCTCCGTGCATACTCCGGATTCATCCAGACTACACAAAACGAGGGCAGTGTCCTTCCCGCCTCCTCGTACTACTCCAAGCTGCTGTCACAATGTCGCGCGTCCAAATCTCTAGTTCAGGGCAAGTTGGCTCATACCCAGTTGACCAAACTCGGTTTGTCCGAGGACCCGAAGCTCCGTATCAATCTGATCGCCATGTACTCGAAATGCCGGGATTTCGGGTATGCCCGAAAACTAGTAAAATGTTTTCCAAATTATTGATTTTTTTATAAAACAAATGAAATCTCGATAATAGTTATTGCTTTTGTCTTTAAATGAATCCTAAAAATCTCTTTCTATGCCTGGGACCCGATGGGTCAATAGTGACCTTGGATCCCAATTTAGTAAAGGGAAAGAGGCATCGAGTCCGTGACAAAAATGCGTTGAATATCAAATTAATTGAGCCTGCATTTATTAACCTCCCTGCGACCCACAGGCGACGACCGATTAAGAAAGCCAGAAATGTCTCCTTCCAATCGCAACTGCAGCCGCACATATCTTCAAGCCACGATGCATGCTTTCAACCCAATTGAAGGCCATGGGGATTTACATCTAGATCTTAAAAACAAAGGAATAAATACACAATTATATCGTCGCAAAAGCACAATTTGTGTCCTGAATCTTTTGAGGAGGGGTGGAGGCACTGGCATCGTCTATCACTTGCTCCATCGGACGAGGAGTCCTTGGCCTGCGAAGAGAGACGGGCGTTGAGTTTATTGATGTCGACAGTGGGAGTGCGAAGTTTGGATGCCGGTCGATCAACCGAGTTAGCTAAAATCTAAGAAATGAAAAGAAAAAAGAAAAAAAAAATATGAAGAAGAAGAGAAATTTGGAGCTCCGGATCTGAAAATTGCTGAAATCTCTCAGAACCCAAAATGGACCTGCATTCAGACGATGCTCATCAGCAGAAAATGGAGGAATCAAAGCAAAAACAATGAAGAGAAGAACAATACCCATCAATTACCGGTGGAGGAGCGGTCGACAAACACGAAGAACGGAGATAAATTCTTTTATCGTGCGATTTTTATTATTCTTTGGCTAAAAATTATTTTTTAACGAAGCCGATGTGATTAGATCATGTGATGATTAGAGTGTTGGTGTGTGTTCAAGGTTGAAGAAGATCTTCAAGCTCAAGGTACTATTTCTCCGTCTCATCTTCTTCAATCCTTTTTTTCTTTTAATTTTTGGCGTGTTTTTTATGTCGAGCTCACTTAGCACCACATCGGCACCACGTGTCTGAAATGCAAAGTGGGGTAGGACCACAGCAAAATGGAAACAGAGGGAAATTATCCTAGTTTGAAAAGGGATGCACATCGATCCTGATCTTGGTCCAATTCACTACAGGAAATAACATTTCATTTCCTTGCATGTAGATAACAAAGGAAGAATTTAGACGAAGCAGAAAACTGCAAAGAGGACACCACAGACAAGGAAATTCTGAACATGATCCAATTTAGAATAAAAAATAACACTCCCCGTCCTTCTGTAGGGAAAATTCAGATGAGCAAATTTAAAGTAATTCATAAGGGGGAGTACCTGTTTCAATGAGTAATAATTTTTCTACCTTCGATAACGTGCCCGACCTAGTCTTGTTTCATATGTAGGACGAGCATACCCGTGGAAACGTGGAGGATCCCTTTCCTCATCTTTGTCATTCACCTAGGTCTAACGAATTTGAAAATATTTGAATGACCCTTTTGGGGGCGAAGTTTTTTGGAAACAAATGGAAAGCGTACATAATGGCCCGCATTTGCATTTTCAAAGCTCGTAGCGCATGTTTAGATGGCGATCTCCATGTTGAGAGTTGCTGCTAGTTTAGAATGATTGGGCGAGTCAAATTAACCGGGGGTAGCAAGCTAGCAAACAGTTCATTTGACTTGCCTATTAGGTCGTGCCAGTTCTATAGTGGATATTTCACTCACCTCTTCTACTTCAAAGGCGGGAGGCTGTTATACCTACCTCCCGGTTATAGTTAGGAACTAAAGTTCCTCATGTGGTGTCTACATTCACCATCAAAGAGCTCCCTAATATCCGGTCAATTTTTTTCTTCCCGATTTAAAGGAAATATAAGAGTGATATTGCGGGGTCTCTCACCCTAGGACATATCTCTCGCCTATTTCTTCCCCTTGAGCCTTTTTAATGACCTGCTCAGGTCTTCCTTTATGTTGAGAGTCATTGCTAATTTGGAACGATTGGATTGAATGCTATTCAAGGTTTAGGTGAAGGGTTTATTACTTCGAGTCACAAAAATAAGAATGCGCTCTCTTTATACATCTCATGGCAACATTTTGCTTGGTGCCTTACAATAGAGAATGAAGTTTCCTTTTTCTTGCCATAAACCTCATTTTTGCTATATATGGTGAGTAAATATTATTGCTCAAAATACATGAGTTACGGCGGATACATCTTGTAAAACCCTTAGCTTGTCAATAATCACAATTTCATGCTTATGAAGCCAATCTTTGACAATTGGCCAACTAAAAGATAAGTCGCTTCCACGGATTCAATCAATGTAAAGCGTCAATCTCGATCTACACATGTTATTGGTAGTTTATTTGTAAAATAAACAAAGATGTGACTTGTCCAAGAATGAAAACTTATGAATGTATGGCGGTTATGTTTTTTTAAGGTGTGCTTTGTCCCACATCAAAGAGATAAGAATGTGTGCTGGTTATTTTTATTTTTTATAGCGAGTTTATAGTTTTTTAAGATGGTAGTAATTGTGTCCTTTCAAAATGGTATGTTTGTTCACAAAAGGATTATGCTATTATATATTCATCAACCGGTCCAATAATCAACTTCTCAATTTTCCTTTCTCAAAAAATACAACCATTGTTTTTAATTATTTGCTTTTTGAGAGTTCTTGGAGAATTACCAGAATTGCTACTAGAAATCTTCTTTGAGATTTGGTTATGTCTTAGAGACTTTTTTATCTGTAATCATCAATAAAGTTACAGGGCAAATAATTTCTTAAAGAGGGTGTAGTCAGGCCTCAAAATTTGCTTTCATTCTTCCCGATTGTTTTTTTTTTTTTTCAAACATGTTTGCTTTAGTGCTAGCCTAGCCATCATCAACTGCTCCCTCCGTCCTCTGACATAAACGTTTGGTTTTTCCTATAAACTCTCACGTAGATGTCCTAAGTTATCAGAAAACACAAAGATCATTGTTCAGAAAAACGTGATTCACGATGATCAATATCTTTTTTGGGCCCTCAATCAACACTCCTCGTCCCAAGATGATCACACGGGCATGGACAGGCTGGGCTACAATGGCCTAAAACGTCAATGCTTCGACTGTAACACTTGTGGGGCTCTCTATGCCAAATAAACGACCCGTCCACAGTCGGACAGATGAAGATTGCTTCAATGCGCAAATACATGTCCCGACACCTCCTGGGACCCTGTAATCCCACTCTCGCCTCGCTCCTCCCTTCACGACAACGCGTCGAAGGGACTGGTACCTACCGTTCCTTCGAATAAACCCTAGAAGAGCCCCTCCATGTGACGATAACTTCCAATAATTCAGCTCCCCACATCGGGAACAGAGATAATGGAGAGAGAGGGAGTCCTGAAGAGCGATTTCCGAGCTGATGTCTAGTCACAATCAGACATGGGTGGCTTTATTGTTGAGCAAGTGATGGCGAACGCTCGTCACATTTCAGGTGGGGAATTTTGGCAACCAGGATATCCCTTAAAGCCCTATTTAGTAACCGACTAAATAGTAAAAATTTCTATTCTTTTATTTTCGAGAGTAGTTTTAAAACAAAATCATGTTTGGTAAAAATTTTGTTCCCGAAAACAAATTTCTATTTTTTTGTTAGAAAGTAGATTTGGAGCGAATCGAGAATAAAAAAAAAAAAAAAAACGATTCTTATTCCCGGTGCGATTAGAATCAATTCCATATTTTCTCTTTTTTATTTTCTTTTTTCTTGTTTTTCTTCCATTTTCTTCTTCTTCATCTACCGCCACTGCCCGCGGTTGCCGTCCGCCACCAGCAACTAGTCCGGCGAGCTCGTCCGCGAGCTTGCCAAAGGCAAGCCCGAGCCACCGGCGAGGCTCGATCGACGAGGGTCGACCTCGCCGAGGGCCGACAACGCTTCTCGACATCGCCGGCCCTTGTCTAGCCGGTCATCGATCATCCCAAGGCCGGCGACTAGCCACTTGAAGAAGAAGAATAGGAGAAAAAAAGTAATAAAATTATTTAAAAATTAAAAGAAAATAATTTTGAGTGGAAATTTTGAGCACGGTATGCCAAACGCAATTCTATTCCGAGAATTGAAATTTTAGACAGTTACCAAATGACTTAAAATGCTTAGAAATTGTTCCCGAGAACAGAAAAAAAAAATCATTTCTGATCAAAAATTATTCCCGGAACAAAAGCGTTACCAAACGCATCCTTACACTATAAAATCACAAAAAATAAAATTAAGGCCTTCACAAGAATAATAATATACGGAATCTGATCATTTAGCACAATGGGAAACAAAAGTCAATGCAAAACCAAGCTTTCGTATCAATTTTAGAATTCATACCTTATGCCAAGATTAATTTGTAAAATGCCGCGCACGATTTCCAAAAGGGAAATGAAAATTCTCATTGAGTTTAAGAAGAAAAAATTATATGAATCTAATGCTAGCTAAGTAATGACTTCAAAAAGTATAGGGATGGCGCACTTCACGATGGCAACTAAAAAATCACAGCATAAAAAGTGAGACAAAGCATGCCACAAATATTAGTGTCTAGAGTGAAATATGAGAAAATTCGACCAAACTTAGCGGAAGATAAAATTTATTCAAGTGAAAGTTGTGCATTGTAGGGAGTAATATATGTTTTGATTTCTCATCTTCTCTCCGATTTCATGTTGCTCGTGTTTGAGTTTTTGCTTTGGTAGCCCTAATCACACCAAAACATCAAACTAGTAGCAGGTATTTTAAATCTATGTTGGTGTCGATGGTCATGACAAGGTAAATAATTCTATGCTAGTGACAAGCTTTAATGGGGACATAATGACATTATGTTTTACATATTAAGATGTTTTAGTAATATCACCAAATAAGACATAAATTTTGGAAATCCTAATCTGACAAATCTTAAGCAAGGAATATCTAGTGATGTGCTAAATGTAATTACATTATTTTTTCTTTAATGGGTCTAGTTTCTCAGATTTTACAGTATAAAGGTCATTTTTGGCAATTACATTTTGAAAGTGTTAAATTCCTGTTGCCAAAATTCCACAATTGATATGTGTGGTCAGCATGTCCTAATCACCTTTTGGAAAAGTGACCGAGCGTCTCCTTAGCTGTTTTCGCCATTATTACTCACGTCAACGTGCAAGAATTGAGCCTTGCCCTTCGTCCGTTCTAGGATGGGGTTATTTTCTGTGCTCTTTTCAATTGCCATGTACTGGAAATTCATCTAAAGGAGAACATGGGGAAGTTCGTAGCAATAAGAAAGTTCGTAGCAATTTGGATCTCATATCTCTACTTAGCATTGTGAAGCACAGTCTGACACGACAGAACTCCTTCGACCTTGATCAAAGCAAAACACAGAACCCCCCGAGCCCCACCCCCCCCCCCCAAGCGGGCGGTCGCAGCTCGTTAGGTGACCAGGAAAATTTTTTATTTAAGAATCGGAAATTACTTGTATAAGCTGCGAAAACGGCACCTTAAGATCTTCATAAGTGAAATCTAAAACACATATAATTGATAATAAAGATTTGTACATCTGATTTAGAATCCATCATTCTTAATGCAAATTAGTGACAATCCAAAAGTCAAACATTTTTTTTTATTGTCTTCTATATAATTAACTCAATAAAACTACCCGTCACCCTCAACATTTAGTATATGATTCTTATGTGAGGATTTTTGTTAATTAGAATTAGAGAAGAGACTTCAAGCCATAGGACCTCTCATCACAAGCTGAGCTTTACTCAATTCACACTAATCAACCCTATATTAGATTAATTTTTTTATCGCACATATTAGAGTAATTAGAATCTTTATATCTCACCTTATTAAATAAATTCTATAAAATGATAAGTATTAATTTCAATTAATATAACTCACATCAGAAAAACTCTTACAACCCATTCTCTTACTAATAGTGTGCAAATTGGTTTACAATGAAGACCACCTGCATAGGTAAAGACTTAGACTTAACCAGCTCTTGAGACTTGCATGTGTTTCATGCATTTCTAAGTGGACAGGTCTCGGTGCTTATATCACTAAATTAAGAGAGAAGCAATTCATTTTCATTCATGTTTCATCTGACTTGATTGGCTGGGGATCAAATTTGTCATGCAATCTACTGAACGCCACTTTCTGTCCAACTCCCATGTTTAGCAAAGAATTCATGTCTGGTATCACTTTCATCTGGCTTTTTTCTCTGAAATCAACTTATGAATTCAATTATACTTTCTTAACCAGGCTATCTCGAACTCCTTTTCTCATTCTTGTTAACTTATTTTTGGGTGAAATCTCTTATTATTTAAAAAGAACAATGACATAAATTACATGTGACTTAAATCTTTTGTTCTCTACGCGGATGCTGATCCCAGCTGTTGGTCCAGTAAGTAATTACAGCAAGACTTGTTGTTTATTCGGGCATGTACGAACTGCCCTCCCTAGATATAGCATCTTCTGTTGCGTATTCCTCAAATTTCATAGTTTTGAAAATTCACGCCCAAGACTTATTCTTCTATTTTTATGTTTGGATGGACCTACATTTAATGAATTGATGGGTATAATGATATCATAAAAGAGGAGGACATCGTTGTTTCTATCATGAAATGATATCATTTTATCTTAACTTACTCTTCCATTTCAAGCTTAGGGGTATTTTCTTGTCAATTCAGGAACGGAGGGGTTGTCTTTAAAAAATTTTGGGTTATTGATCTTCATGTTCTTGAACTGATGCACGCTGAATTCAGTAAATGCTCCTCCTCCATCTCCTCAAGTTCGGGGCCGTTGGACCTATAAATTGCACAACAATACTTCTTCAAGTCCCTCTGATCATGCCAAAATATAAAGCAGCTGCATACCCAAGCAATTATACCCTCTGGTGATTATGCTGGAGTTTTATGTCCAACGACAGTGAATGAGATGATCTTGTCCTGATTTGAAGATTTTCCTATTTTGCTTGATTTGAAGAATGGAGGGCGCTCAATGTTAAGGCGTTCATTCATTCTCGTTGATGTTTTGAAGATCTGGGGTTTACTCATGATGAAGCAACCACCTTGGTTAATGGGGGCTAGTGTTCTTTATTATGCTCCTTTCAAGCTAGATGTGTGGTGACATTGCATGGGGATAGCGTTCTTTATTGAGCCACGTTTCATGCTCACGTGCGAGTTGCACCTAATAATTTATTTTTTTTTATGGGTACTTTAGCAAATCTCTAATCTTATCTTTTTCTTAAACATATTTTGGTAACAAGTTTAAGAATTACGCATATTCTGGCCATAAATAATTGTCCGTGCCATTTTCATCCCCTTATTGGCTCATGACGCCCTCTTTTATATTAAGTTCACTGTATTAGCTTTTATGAATCTTACCCTTGGTTTAAAATTATTTTAATCTTTTTTTTTCTTTTTTTTTTCAATTTTATTAGAGAAGAAACTACCCATACTCCTCTCAAACAACATTTATTAAGGTTAAATGCAGGCCACTCTTGATTTAAGACTAATGTTTGCCTTCTTTTTTTTCCTTTTTGGTTTTTTTCCTTTTTTTCTCCATTTGGAACAAAATTGGTGTACCTCTTTTTAGAAAAAATAGTATATTTGGTAGATAGTAAACTAATATTGTGTTTCTAAAAAACAATAAACTAAATATTTTTTTAATGAACTGTATTTTTCTTTTTCTTTTTTTGTACTAGGAAACTATTATTTGAAAATTATTTTAAGCACAAGTAAGAGGATAATCTTTGAGTGAATTGTATTTAATGCATACATCTACTATGATATTCGATACTTAAGTAAATTCTTGTAAATTTGTACAAAAAATCGAAGTCAAAAAATTCACAATCACGAGGATAATCTATGAAAATAAAGTGAACAACTTTGCATAAAAAACTAACATTTCTTTACTTTGATATATGATTAGTGTTTGCTTGAATTATAATAATGGAGAAAAAGTTCAGAACAAACATGTAGGATACATTAAATATAATGTATGGAAGAAGCAGCTAGGATGAAATAAAATTATTCGGAAGCAACCTTGGTAAGTTTTTCTTTTAGCGAAATTAGAAAAAATAAGAAGAGAAAATTTTAAAAAAGTATATTAAATCAAGAGTAGAAGCCGCAAGGGATGATATATTCAATTCATTATGATAAGGGGTTATCAAGGGGTGAAAATAGCACGAGGCATTAAAAATCTATAAACAACATTGCATGTTAAACTAAAATTTGGAGGTCGTTCGTTTCATTTTTCATTTATAAATTTGTATCTTGTGATGTGATGGCTCCATACATACAATCTTTGTTCACAAAGAGGTTCTTCTACTGCATTTTGACAGTTAACCTTAATCTCATAAACCGATGATTGATTTAAGGAGGGCTTAAAAATCTATCGTAACACATGTTTTGTATGGAATAGGATTAATACTACAAAAAAAAATTCAAATTTATCTCAGACTAATATTTTTACCATAAAAACCCTAAACTTGTATACATGATAAATTTATCATATATTAGTTTCCGTTAAATTTTGTCATCAAATTGTTGAGTTAAAGAATATATGACAATTGACGAGTATACTAGTTTGGGGTTGTATCCTATGTTTGTCTTAGGAATACCAGTTTGTGACTTTTTGTAAAATTAATCAAATTTAACATAAACTAACGGAGGAAAAATTTATCACAAATGTATATAAGGCGGTGCTTATAAATGTTAAGGGGTAGAACACACCCTCTCTAGAAATAATATTATGTGGTTTGCTATGAATCCTTAAAACCCATCTCTTCTCTTCCTTTCTACCCGCTATGATTCTTTAAAATTATGAATATTCTAATCAACCCTAATGGTATGCTCTGCACTTGCCTAAAATTTTCTATGACACTAGTCAAAAAACAAAAAGAAATTTAATGGCTAATAGGTAGTCTCTGTTTTGAGGTCAAGAAAAGGTCGTGTAAATTCTGTTTTCGTTTTCCCTGATTCATATGATAGGTAAATTTTCCGATAGTCAAAGAATTAATTTTAGATAAATTTATATCAGTTTAGGATCATTAGTAACATTAATTCCCAAGGCCGTCTTCTAAGCGGCCGCTCCTGGGCTTCAATCTTTCGGAGCTCATTCAAAAAAGCTTTCTTGAATTTCGAATCATCCTAGACCGACCGTCCGGACGGACATCACGTTAAACCGTCCACTTCAAACCCGTGCGCTTGCCCGGACGAATGACCAGATGGATTCTCTCTCAACGACTTTACCTGCCATCTGAATCCACTGCTCTGTCAAACCGTTTCCTTAACTTCTCCAAACCCCTCCGTGCATACACCGGATTCATCCAGAATCTACAAAACGAGGGCGGTGTCCTACCCGCCTCCTCGTACTACTCCAAGCTGCTGTCACAATGTTGCGCGTCCAAATCTCTAGTTCAGGGCAAGTTGGCGCATACCCAGTTGACCAAACTCGGTCTGTCCGAGGACCCGAAGCTCCGTATCCATCTGATCACCTTGTACTCGAAATGCCGGGATTTCGGGTATGCCCGGAAGCTGGTCGACGAAAGTCCGGAACCAGATTTGGTTTCTTGGTCTGCTCTGATATCTGGGTACGCTCAAAATGAGCATGGACTAGAGGCCATCTTGGCCTATCGCGAAATGCACGGGATGGGTGTTAAGGGTAATGAGTTCACTTTCCCTACTGTTCTGAAATCGTGCTCCATCAGAGGGGATTTGGTGATGGGGAAGCAGGTACATGGGGTTGTGGTGGTGACTGGATATGACTCGGATGAGTTTGTTGCAAATGGCTTAATTGTCATGTATGCGAAATGTGGAGAGTTTGGGGATTCAAGAAGGGTTTTCTGCTCGATCCACGTGAAGAATGTTGTTTCGTGGAATGGCTTGATCTCCTCTTACGTGAAGAGTGACTTTTTCCGGGAGGCAAAGGAGATGTTTGACGAGATGATCCTAAGTGGAATAAGACCAAGCGAGTTTAGTCTGTCTACCATATTAAATGCGTGTGCAGGTTTGGGGGATTGTATACGAGGAAGGAAAGCACATGGATATTTGATAAAGCTCGGATATGAATCAGACCAGTTCTCGGAAAATGCTCTTGTTGATATGTATGCAAAAGCAGGGGATCTTGAAGATGCAATAACTGCCTTCAAGGAGATATTGCAGCCTGATATTGTCTCCTGGAATGCAATAATTGCTGGATGCGTCCTCCATGAACAAAACCATCAGGCTTTGAAATTATATACGCAGATGAATAGATCAGGAATATTTCCAAACTTGTTCACCTTGTCAAGTGCTCTTAAAGCTTGTGCCAGTATGGAGCTAAATTATTTGGCCAGACAGTTGCACTCCATTGTGATAAAGCACGACACAAAGGCAGATAGTTTTGTCAGGGCTGGACTTGTCGATATGTATTCTAAATGTAGTTTAATGGAAGAAGCAAGAATGGCCTTCGATTTGATGGCGCAGAAGGACCTAATTGCATTGAATGCTCTAATTTCTGGATATTCACAAAACGGAGAGGATGTGCAAGCTGTGTCCCTCTTTGCTGAGACATACAAAAGTGAGATAGGTTTTAACCAAACGACTCTATCGGTCATTCTTAAGTCAGCCACCAGCATGCAGGCTATTGATGTTTCTATGCAGGTTCATGCTGTTTCTTTAAAATTGGGTTTTGATAATGACAGTCAGGTGGCAACAAGCCTCATCGATGCATACAGTAAATGTGGGAACATAGGAGAAGCAGCAAGAGCTTTTGAGATTTGTGCAGCTGGAGATTTAGTGGCTCTCACGTCTATGATTGCTGCTTATGCACAATGTGGACAAGGTGAAGAAGCTGTAAAGCTATATCTAGAAGTTCAACGCAGAGGCCTCAAGCCAGATCCGTTTGTTTGCAGCTCTCTTTTAAATGCATGTGCAAATTTATCAGCATATGAGCAGGGGAAGCAGGCACATGTTCATGTCCTGAAGTTCGGGTTCATG
The DNA here is from genome assembly GCA_016097605.1 of Eucalyptus guilfoylei. NCBI lineage: Eukaryota > Viridiplantae > Streptophyta > Magnoliopsida > Myrtales > Myrtaceae > Eucalyptus > Eucalyptus guilfoylei. The sequence goes on from CM027864.1 coordinate 32,880,955, forward strand.
TCAGACGTTTTTGCAGGGAACTCTCTGGTTAACATGTATGCAAAATGTGGCAGCATAGATGATGCCATTTGTGCTTTTGATGAGATACCCAACAGAGGAATAGTTTCTTGGTCGGCTATGATTGGAGGATTCGCCCAGCATGGACATGGAAAAGAGGCCTTGCAATTCTTTGATCAAATGCTGGAAGATGGCATCGCACCCAATCATATTACTTTGCTTAGCGTCCTCTGTGCATGCAATCACGCAGGCCTGGTAGATAAAGCGGAACGCTATTTCAAATCCATGGAAGAGCTGTTCGCTATCAGACCTACACAAGAACATTATGCTTGCATGATTGATATCCTGGGCCGAGCAGGTAAATTAGAGGAAGCGGTGGATCTCATTGAAACAATGCCATTTCAAGCTAATGGCCATGTTTGGGGGGCAATTCTTGGTGCTGCGAGAATCCATAAGAATGTTGAGCTTGGCAAACGGGCAGCAGAGATGTTATTTATTCTTGAGCCAGAGAACTCAGGGACCCATGTTCTTCTCTCAAATATATATGCATCCGCTGGCATGTGGGGAAAAGTTGCCGAAGTGAGGCGACTCATGAAACACAGTAAGGTGAAGAAGGAACCAGGAACGAGCTGGGTCGAGTTGAAGGACAAGGTCTACACCTTTATAGTAGGAGATACAAGCCATCCTAGGACGGGGGAGATATATGCAAAGCTTGATGAATTGAGTGAGCTTATGAGCAGAGCCGGGTACGTGCCTATGGTTGAGATAGATCTCCATGATGTAGAAAGAGGCGAGAAGGAGAAGCTTCTTAACCACCATAGCGAGAAACTAGCCGTGGCTTTTGCTTTGATTGCTTCTCCTCCTGGAGCTCCTATCAGGGTGAAGAAAAACCTCCGCATCTGCATCAACTGCCATAACGCTTTTAAGTTCATATGTAAAATAGTCTCGAGGGAGATTATCATAAGGGACACCAATCGATTCCACCATTTCAGGAACGGTTCTTGTTCATGTGGAGATTATTGGTGAAACTAAAATCTCGAGACATGCTTCTCCATGTTTTTCCGGGCAGGCATCATTATTGTGTTCTTATGTTCCCATTGAATCATAAGCTGAAGCCGAAAGCTAATGGCAGATTCTTTTTAGGTTTGCCTCTGCTGCTTCTATGGGTAAAAGCTAAGTGACGGTTGCTGCTAATCATGAGATGGCGTAAATCATCAAAATCGGAACAACAAATCTTCTTGAAACAACAAAATTCTGATTGTGCTAAAGGTCGACTTCATAGCAGACCGCTTCTCTTGCAGCACATCTTATGTATTAAGTACATTCAACAATGTCAAAAAAAAAAAAAAAAAAAAAAATTACATTCAACAAATTTACAATGGGTATGAAAAGAATGGTATTTTGTTCCCTCTGTTTTAATCACATTAGCATCATCGCCTCTTCTGACATTATCGTCAACAAAGAATACTTGACCTTAACCGAAATCCTTCCACCTTCTGTACACAGCTTGGCTCCGGTCACCACCCAATATCCAGGAGGGTCCTCCGGGCCCCTGACCATTTCTTTCGTGTCGACAAAATTCGTCATTCTTGGCATCTTCTGCGGCAATGGCGGGCCCCCAGGATAAACCGCCGAGTTCAAATCCACCTTCGCTGGCCTCTCTGGTGGGATCGGATACAGCCCCCCGCTAAACCTCGTGCTGATGAACGACGAAAATACCCCCGATTTACGAAATATATTTGATGGTCCATCCCATTCAGATCTCCGGATCTTTGCAGATGCTACCATAGAGAATCCTAACCTTAGGAACAGAACCTTCTTCATGCCTAAGACCTTAACTTCGAACCAGGCCTTCGTCACAATGGAGGCTGAATCATCGATCCGCGAGCCATCATATTGCACAGCAGCTGTGCACACATGCGAGAAGATGCTCCACTTGACAGGTTCAAAGTAGGCTCGTTCGTCCGGAGCGTGGCTAGGCTCATAAGTGTGGTCTTCCGAGATCTCAAGCGTGTCGGGGAGATGCGTCAGGTGTTGGAGATGGATGGCTAGATGGTCGCTTTTCTTCCCTTCCAGGTACAGGCGAATACCTGTCACTGGTCGGTTTCCGGTGTCCACCTGCAAGTTGCAAGTTACAGACACAATTGAGCAAACGTAGTAGTTTACTGTTGCTTGTATTTATTTGAAATTACAAATACAATATTCACTACGTGTAATCACCTAAATTACTAGCAGAACTAATCCGAGTTATTGTCCATAATAGACAATTTGTCCACACCACTGGATCAGTGGCCATATTATTCAATCGTAAAAGTTAATAATATAGATGGGATTGTTAAAATTTGCAGTCTCAAAGTAAGCAGATTCAAAATCAAGATGCTGAACTGGTACTGCTATACTAGGATCCTCCTTTTGCAAAGGTGTAAAGTGATGCCAATGATGATTCAAGTATGTGAAATCCAAATCAGCTCAGCTTTACAACCTTCATGAGTATAAACATAATCAAAAGCACTACCTAAAGAACTCGCCTCAACATAAACTGAAAGCAAGGTCAGCGGACAAACATCAGGACACTGTAAAGTGATTCATTGTTTCAAGAAGCTCAAGTTGGAGAAGGAATAAAAAGCGACATCTTCATCAGGCTTCTCATCAAGACTTACATGCA